>OX438666.1:2789360-3989360 GCA_949316385.1 Globia sparganii | reverse complement strand
CGTTTGTTTGTAATAATAAATCTAATTTATTTTATGGATTTTTAATACATATATATTGACCGAAGATAACAATTCTATTAATGCGAACAAATTTGTAATAAAATTCAAAACGTGTTGGATAAGAGCCTGAATGAGAGCGAGACAGAGTGCGGTGCTGGGCGGCAGGCAGCACCAATAGTAGTAATATTAGGTATTTGCTTTTTACGGTGAAAATAATGGTAATTAAAAAAAATTAAAAAACATTTTTCTGCACCTCCGTGATTCATAAAAATGTATTTATCATACAATGTGGCAATTGCTGATGAAATGTCCCGTACTATTCTACCTGCTGTTGATTTTGATACTCCCACAAAATCAGCTACAGAAATCAGCATAGTGCCTAATGCATAGAATCTTAAAGTCATCAACAGTTGATGAAGCGGTGGCACTCCATGATTTCTGAAATAATTATAAGTACTTACTTTAAAAACAAAGTTCTTTATATTAGGTAACTGTTTTTTTTTTACTATTTGCAACTTACCTTGATGTGGTTACACGAACGCGAGGCATAATTTCAGCGAACAGGAAATTTTAAAATTTAATTTTTTTTACTGCTATCTTTGATAGCCTAAACCTAAAGGTAAACTCCGCATCATCCAGACTTTGCATGTAATTCACCCTTTTAATTCTCGCAGAAGCACGTTGACGACTTATTTCTTCAGCAGCGTTACTATCAGTACTGTCCCAATCCGATGATTGAGCCAGAACTTCCATCACTATCACTGGAAAATACTGACAGTGCCATTTTTCAAATAAAATTCGTGAAGTCAATCCTCTATCTAAGGAAATTCTTAGATTAAGATTTAGATTGTTTACACCGATCCAAACAAACGTCAAATTTAACGGATAGGTTATTGCCACTCTCAAACTGTCATTTTCGAACAGAGGTCAATCTGTAGTCTATGATCCGTCCTCTCAAAGATCGATTGGTTGAAAAGATTGCAATTGCAATCCGCAGATCGTTTTTAGCTACACTACTATAAATCTGGATTGAATTTTCAATCTTAAATCTAGAGATATTGGATTAGATTGGTTATTAATTTCGGCATCAAGGTTTAAAGAAAGAGGGATACTCGTCTTATTTTGACATCGGACTTCTGTATGTGAAATTACTACTTCCCTTTTCCAGGTCTGGAAGAAAACCGCACAACTCTCGACTTAGAACTATCACGCGTTCAGGCGATGCTGAAGGAGAGTGAGACGGGAGGCGAGCATGTGAACAGAGAGTTAAAGGCCACGGAGGCACAACTAAAGAGGGAACGAGCTGCCTTGGAGCAGGCTAATCATGACATCAAGGAGTTGCAGTCCAGGTCAGTAGTCAAGTCTTTGTGGTAGCGGATACTATCCTGGCTGCATTAGGGTTAGAGTCCGATCGAAAATGTAATCTATATCTATACAAATAAATAAAATTGAAATGTCTATTTGTAATGTCGAAATAATAGCTTTTTATTAAATGCATAAATTATGAAAGTATGATATAGAAAACTTATAAAAAAAATTGTCTGTCTGTTTGTTCCGGCTAATATCTGAAACGGCTGGACCGATTTGAATGAAATTTACGTTTTAGCAACATAACAAGCAGGCGAACCTTATTTTTTTAAATAAAAGTTAAATAAATGCAGGAACTATATTTTATAAATTAAATGACATGAAACTATACATTTTTCTCGACATAATTATTGATAATAGTCAAACAATATGACCCTAATAAGCGAGAATAAGCATTTTAGTTGAATTGTAACTATCGATTTTCTCTGAATAAATGAATTGAAGTATTGATTTCTGGCCTCTTATTTTTTTCTAAAACGATTATTGCTGAAAAATTGATGCTGCGGCCGAAAATTTCCGATTGCCAAATGCCTCCGCTCTTTGGAACCGGCTCGAGGACCGATTCTGTGGCCGCTTCCTTCTCGCTCTACTGATTTTTTTTCTATTTACGGCAATTTCGCTGTCTTATTCAGCTGTTAATTAGTCAGATCCGTTTCTAAGATATGTATTCAATGCATTACCCATAAATCCGTTACCCAGATTACAGAACGAGTGCGAGGAGCGCGAGCGGTGCGCGAGCGACGCGGCCGGAGCGCGGCGGCACGGCGCCGAGCTGGACGCGCTGCTGGGCGGCGCACGCGCAGACCTGGCCGCGTGCCGCCAGCGCGCCGCCGAGCTGGAGGAGGCGTGTCGCGCCAGGGATCAGGTACGAGCTGGACGCGCTGCTGGGCGGCGCACGCGCAGACCTGGCCGCGTGCCGCCAGCGCGCCGCCGAGCTGGAGGAGGCGTGTCGCGCCAGGGATCAGGTACGAGCTGGACGCGCTGCTGGGCGGCGCACGCGCAGACCTGGCCGCGTGCCGCCAGCGCGCCGCCGAGCTGGAGGAGGCGTGTCGCGCCAGGGATCAGGTACGAGCTGGACGCGCTGCTGGGCGGCGCACGCGCAGACCTGGCCGCGTGCCGCCAGCGCGCCGCCGAGCTGGAGGAGGCGTGTCGCGCCAGGGATCAGGTACGAGCTGGACGCGCTGCTGGGCGGCGCACGCGCAGACCTGGCCGCGTGCCGCCAGCGCGCCGCCGAGCTGGAGGAGGCGTGTCGCGCCAGGGATCAGGTACGAGCTGGACGCGCTGCTGGGCGGCGCACGCGCAGACCTGGCCGCGTGCCGCCAGCGCGCCGCCGAGCTGGAGGAGGCGTGTCGCGCCAGGGATCAGGTACGAGCTGGACGCGCTGCTGGGCGGCGCACGCGCAGACCTGGCCGCGTGCCGCCAGCGCGCCGCCGAGCTGGAGGAGGCGTGTCGCGCCAGGGATCAGGTACGAGCTGGACGCGCTGCTGGGCGGCGCACGCGCAGACCTGGCCGCGTGCCGCCAGCGCGCCGCCGAGCTGGAGGAGGCGTGTCGCGCCAGGGATCAGGTACGAGCTGGACGCGCTGCTGGGCGGCGCACGCGCAGACCTGGCCGCGTGCCGCCAGCGCGCCGCCGAGCTGGAGGAGGCGTGTCGCGCCAGGGATCAGGTACGAGCTGGACGCGCTGCTGGGCGGCGCACGCGCAGACCTGGCCGCGTGCCGCCAGCGCGCCGCCGAGCTGGAGGAGGCGTGTCGCGCCAGGGATCAGGTACGAGCTGGACGCGCTGCTGGGCGGCGCACGCGCAGACCTGGCCGCGTGCCGCCAGCGCGCCGCCGAGCTGGAGGAGGCGTGTCGCGCCAGGGATCAGGTACGAGCTGGACGCGCTGCTGGGCGGCGCACGCGCAGACCTGGCCGCGTGCCGCCAGCGCGCCGCCGAGCTGGAGGAGGCGTGTCGCGCCAGGGATCAGGTACGAGCTGGACGCGCTGCTGGGCGGCGCACGCGCAGACCTGGCCGCGTGCCGCCAGCGCGCCGCCGAGCTGGAGGAGGCGTGTCGCGCCAGGGATCAGGTACGAGCTGGACGCGCTGCTGGGCGGCGCACGCGCAGACCTGGCCGCGTGCCGCCAGCGCGCCGCCGAGCTGGAGGAGGCGTGTCGCGCCAGGGATCAGGTACGAGCTGGACGCGCTGCTGGGCGGCGCACGCGCAGACCTGGCCGCGTGCCGCCAGCGCGCCGCCGAGCTGGAGGAGGCGTGTCGCGCCAGGGATCAGGTACGAGCTGGACGCGCTGCTGGGCGGCGCACGCGCAGACCTGGCCGCGTGCCGCCAGCGCGCCGCCGAGCTGGAGGAGGCGTGTCGCGCCAGGGATCAGGTACGAGCTGGACGCGCTGCTGGGCGGCGCACGCGCAGACCTGGCCGCGTGCCGCCAGCGCGCCGCCGAGCTGGAGGAGGCGTGTCGCGCCAGGGATCAGGTACGAGCTGGACGCGCTGCTGGGCGGCGCACGCGCAGACCTGGCCGCGTGCCGCCAGCGCGCCGCCGAGCTGGAGGAGGCGTGTCGCGCCAGGGATCAGGTACGAGCTGGACGCGCTGCTGGGCGGCGCACGCGCAGACCTGGCCGCGTGCCGCCAGCGCGCCGCCGAGCTGGAGGAGGCGTGTCGCGCCAGGGATCAGGTACGAGCTGGACGCGCTGCTGGGCGGCGCACGCGCAGACCTGGCCGCGTGCCGCCAGCGCGCCGCCGAGCTGGAGGAGGCGTGTCGCGCCAGGGATCAGGTACGAGCTGGACGCGCTGCTGGGCGGCGCACGCGCAGACCTGGCCGCGTGCCGCCAGCGCGCCGCCGAGCTGGAGGAGGCGTGTCGCGCCAGGGATCAGGTACGAGCTGGACGCGCTGCTGGGCGGCGCACGCGCAGACCTGGCCGCGTGCCGCCAGCGCGCCGCCGAGCTGGAGGAGGCGTGTCGCGCCAGGGATCAGGTACGAGCTGGACGCGCTGCTGGGCGGCGCACGCGCAGACCTGGCCGCGTGCCGCCAGCGCGCCGCCGAGCTGGAGGAGGCGTGTCGCGCCAGGGATCAGGTACGAGCTGGACGCGCTGCTGGGCGGCGCACGCGCAGACCTGGCCGCGTGCCGCCAGCGCGCCGCCGAGCTGGAGGAGGCGTGTCGCGCCAGGGATCAGGTACGAGCTGGACGCGCTGCTGGGCGGCGCACGCGCAGACCTGGCCGCGTGCCGCCAGCGCGCCGCCGAGCTGGAGGAGGCGTGTCGCGCCAGGGATCAGGTACGAGCTGGACGCGCTGCTGGGCGGCGCACGCGCAGACCTGGCCGCGTGCCGCCAGCGCGCCGCCGAGCTGGAGGAGGCGTGTCGCGCCAGGGATCAGGTACGAGCTGGACGCGCTGCTGGGCGGCGCACGCGCAGACCTGGCCGCGTGCCGCCAGCGCGCCGCCACTCATTCTTGTTGTGAAAAAAAAAACTGTGCCATAGGCTTCTACTCCGCTCACCTATTGTACCATGTTTTTGTCCAGACGGTAAAAAAGTCAGCCGGTATAATATAGAAATCTCGATGTTTTGTCAAATTATAAAAACTGTGCGAAGCAGGGTTGGTCGCTAGTCATATTAAAAGAAACAAATTATAGTGACGTCAAAAATATGACATCAATTGTAAGTAACGTGTTAAATGTGATAAAAGTCCAAAAACGATCAACGTTTTTGTAAGTTGACCGTACATTATCATCATCATTCCATCAAGCTATAGCATATTATTACCAACCCCTGAACAAACATAATATTTTTAAGACATAAAATTATATCAGTCCTATAAATTAATTTGTCTATTTACTTTACTTTTACTTCAAACAATTGATTTTTACAACGGTTAAAGAATCTTTGGCGCGTGGCCAAAATCGGCACCAACGTCGCCATCTTGTTTTTTTTAAATATAATTTCTATAAAATCCAAATGTTTACTAACAACGACCCCCTGTCAATAAATTGAGGGGCCAAAAGAACCTTGTAGCACCCTATTTAACTTTTTCATAAAAAATTCCATCGTGTTCAGGAGCTGGTACTTCGCCTGGAAGACTGTCGTTCGAAGGAGCGCCGTCTTGAAGAACTCAAACATAACTTGGAAGTATGCCTCGCGGATGCCACGCAGCAGATACAAGAACTCAAGGTTTGTTTGATGAATATTTTCTACGGCTGTAGGTACAGTGTATGTTGACTGCACTTTAATTGAATAAAATAAAAAATTGAAAAGGGCAATTATTGAAAAGAAACTTTATCCTGATTTGTAAACGAAAGCCTTGTAAATCTAGGCCAAGTAGGAAAAAAAATACTCTTCGAATCAGTTTTACAAACATATCTATTTTATAGTAAGCCTGGAAAATAAAATAAAGTATATTCTGCGAAAAAAAACCTAGTGAAGAATTTTAACTAGGATTATCTTTAACACAGTCAGTCCAGCTTCTTTGACAGCCGATATACATTTTCGCACAAGATATCATAATGGACTCTCACACAGTATCTAATGCCTGAATAAAAATTATACCAGTTATAAATCATAACTAGAATTTATTTCGCAGATATTGGCCCCGATTCTGTTGTCCACAAACTAAACTAAATTTATGTTCTACTAACTAAATTTATGTAGTTTAGTCCTGTCAAATTAGTCAGCGCCTTACGTAAATTGACGTATTATTAGTAGCCAATTTTTTAATCTCGTCTAACTTGTCTATGGATTATCTAATTTGACAGGACTAAACTAATATTTTATCTTCTGTCCTTTTCGTAATGAAATACACACATCAAAAGTGTCTAGGGATCAACATATATTTTTGCAATAACTTTTCTCCTGATTGATATTAATTAAAATTTTCTTTAAGGATTCATCAAATAAAGTGTTTTCGTTTGTCACAGTAACGATAAACCAAGTCACCTTTGCATTAATAAAGAAATTTGCCATTTTCCTAATAAAGGGATTTTTGACATTTGAACCACTAACACAAAAGTTCGAAAAAAAGACTGAAATAACAGTTTTCTCTAAAATTTTATTGGGTAACTTAAACAATTAATAATCCGTGTTTCTACCGCGAACACTAACAACACAAGAACATCGGTTTGGCATACTCAAAATGAGTTCATCCAAATCACGCTGTGGAATGGCCGCCCATGTTCGTTGCAACAACAAAAAAAGGTCTTCTTGCGACTGGATACCCTCCATATTCGGCAGAGCTCTTCTCTGTAGCATATCCCATGCATGCTCAATCGGGTTCAAGTCTGGCGACTGAGCAGGCCAGGGCAGGACATTGATGTTAGCTGCGGCGAGAGTCTGTCTTACAACTCTTGCGGTGTGCGGTCGTGCATTATCATGCATTAACTGAAATAAGGGACCGATTTGCACTTGTAGAGGAACGATGACGTCTGATACAATCGTCTCAGCATAAATTTGAGCGTTGAGGTTGCCTCTGATCCAAATCAACTCAGTTCTTCCGCCGATCCAAATACCCGCCCATACCATGATGGTTCCACCACTATAAGGATGGACTTCCTGGCAGGATTTTAATCGCTGTTGGCGTCCAGGGGTTCTCCAGTGTCGTATACGTCTTGTATCCGGTCTCATACCAAAACGAGACTCATCAGAAAAGCACACGAAACGCCATTGTTCTTCTGCCCAATTTCTGTGTTCAAGAGCCCATTGATATCGAATCCTACGATTGTGCATTGCTATAGGTGGTACCCGTAGCGGTCTTCGGGAATGAAGGTTCACTTCATGCAAGCGGTTTCTGACTGTTTGGTCGCTAATTAAGTTCCCTGAAGAGTGATGAAGCCTCACGGCTAACATCATGGCGGTTATTGTTGGAGCTCTTCGAGTTAAGATTTGAATGTATCGGTCTTGTCTCCGTGTGGTGCAGCGATACCGTCCTCCATGGCGCTCAGCCACGGTACCAGTGCTTCGGTAACGTGTCCAAAGTCGACTGATAACACTCTGACTTGTATTCAGAGCTAAAGCCACAGTACGTTGCCGGGAACCAGCTTCTATCATTCCCACGGCTCTGAGCATTTCTTCCCTACTTAAATGACGTCGCCGCTCCATAATAACGTTGGTTTTAATCAGTAGTAGGGAAACAGTAGCACTAATAATGTCTTCAATGCGTTGTATGTTTTTATAGGGAAAATATTGACAGCTGATTTTCATCTTTTACTCGAATTTGATTCACAGTTCCTGATTCAAATTATGAAATGCACCAAAAAGGATCCATATAAATTTATAAAATCATAAATTTATTACAAAGCCACATCTCAATCTCAAGAAATCCGCATAAAAATGCTTGATCCCTAGACACTTTTGATGTGTGTAGAAAGAAAAAGATGCACTGAACTTAAATTTAGTTTAGTTTGTGAACAACAGAATCGGGGCCACTTACCTTTAATTTAATTTATTTTCCCTAGCTAATAATAAACTACATTTTCAGGCTCGTCTCGGCGGCAGCGAGGGTCGTTGCCGAGCGCTAGAAGCCTCACTCTCACAATGCGAGAGCGCCAAACGGGAGGCAGAAGCGAAGCTATCGTCCATCGCACACGCCTTGCGAAGAGTCTGTGGTGTGCAGCCCGACGGCACAGTACATGCAGCCACTAGGAAACGGCTCGCCAGTCCCGCTAGGAGATATAGTCCACATAGAGGTAAGTACAATAGTATATTATCCCCTTTTTAATCCATCCAAAGGTTGCCTTTAAAAGATCGCTTTTAGCGATAAGACCGCCCATTGTGTCACCCTTTGCAAAATTTCCATGTCTGTAATTTATATGGTGTACATAATAAAGAGTATTCTATTCTATTATTTTGCACCACTGACAACCCCATTTTTAGGGTTCCGTACCTAAAAAGGAAAATCGGTTTCTTACTAAACTTCAATTATGTTCGACGACCTTGCATACTTATCTCCTTTGCTGACTGTGCATACATAAAAGAGCTTTAATAGATCACCATAGACAGACATTTATATACCATAGACATTTTATAACAATTGTTATGAAAATTGTGTATGATGCGTCTCGTTTATCTTTTCTTTGTTAAAATACTTTTTTTTTTTGCAAATAAGACACAACTTTCGTATGTAATAATAATTATGAAAGTTATTTCATCAATTAATTTTATTTGATTACCTTTTTATTCCATGCATGTTAGTTTTGGTCGACTATCTTCGGAATTTTAGTGAAACTCGCGGCTCAACCGCGTTTTTGGCATAAAGATAAGTTTCCGTTTACGTTCTGTCATTATTAAGTATGAATGCAAATATAATAGATACTCAGAACTAAATACTGTAAACGAATTTGGCTTAATTTACACGATGTAAAAGTTTCCACATGTGAGGAAGTAGTTTACGACCGTGCTCGATAGATGGCGGTGATCATTTCACGCACGTTTCTGAATCGCGGTGTTAAGATTCTCCGTGACTGAATTGGGGTCCCCGGTTCCAATTTAACCGATATCGCTTCTCGGCCTTTTGGCTAAGATCAAAGTGTAGTATCTGTTCTTTTCAGCTTAATATCTGAAAGTTCCCTCACTGAGGGACCAGTATATTAAACTGATTTTTGTAAGCTGACGGGATGTTTGGGGCTCGCTCCACTCCCGTCGCGGGTCGGCCCGGCATTGCAGTGCCGCCGGGATCGGCCCACATAAATAATTTATACTTCTCTGGTGAAGTAAACTACCTTACAAAGTAGCGTCATGTCAGTACATTTTATACGTCTGTGTAGTTATAAAACCTCAGATCCTATTTTACGTACGAGGCATTCCTCTTAGACACTCCAAATAATGTATGTTTGAACCTTAAAATCAAAACTGAACTTATTTAGAAGGCACTAAATTATGACTTTGTCTGCAAAGTCACAGGTTCAATCCGGCTAGACCTACGTATATGTTCGAAAATTCTCCATGTCTATATGGCATTTCAGGTCGTGACCACTCCGAGGAGCGCAATGAGATCATAGACGTGGATCCTGAACTGGTGAAGAAAGGCATTCGCAACTTGATGCACGATGTGTGCCAGATTGAACGCGAGAAGGTACGAGTTGCACAACGGTCTTTAAACTGAGGCCTTAGCACGAACGCGTGACGTGAACGTAGCGGACTTCCGAACGATTTTTCAATTGAGAATACAAATCTTACAGTATTTTGGTTTAAATATTTGCGACAAGCACAATTGGTATCACCCATAGATATGGATAATGTCTTAAAACTAAGTATACAGGGTTATTTGTAAAACACCAGCAACCTCTGAAGGGGTCATTGTACTCATCATTATGAACAACTTTTGCTATGGGACTAAACCTGAAATCGCGAAAAAAAAAATCAGCTGTTCCCTACATTTTGACGAGCTACACGAACACAAATGTAGGGAACAGCTGATTTTTTTTTTGCGATTTCAGGTTTGGTCCCATAGTAAAAGTTGTTCATAATGATTAGTACAATGACCTCTTAAGAGGTTGCTGGTGTTTTACAAATAACCCTGTATATATTATGTCACAGTTTCCGTACGCAAAATACGCGCATTGACGCGGAGTTGCGGATTATTACCTATGTTACAGCCTTAGAGCATTAAACCAACCGGAGACGCCATTGTCAGGCGTTCCCCCCTGCCAAAGGTACGAGACCGCCGGTCATAGCAGTCTTATAAAACTAGTTGCCGCGCGTTCCACGTCATTCAGCAAATCACAGTAGCGCGGAACGAACGTAAGAGAAAAATGCCGAATTGCAGTGTTTTTTCGTGTAAAAATAGATCGGAAACATCTAGTAAACAAAAGGATAACGTTACTTTCCATCTATACGGTGACTGATAATTAGTGACCGATACTTAAACACGTGCTTGTACTCATGATAACAAACAACTTTTACTATGGAACCAAACCTGAAATTGTGGAAAAAAAATCTGCTGTTCAGTCATTTATGTTCGCCTAACTGGTCAAAATGTAGGTATTATTGGCAAAAAAACCAAAAAATATTATCAGTCAATAAATGTTGCCACTAAATCATAAAAGACCTAATTTAGTGTAATTTTTAAAGTTGTAATTTATAAAGCTTGACAATTATTTCAAACTTCTATTTCGCATTTGTTATTCGTATTACTATTTATTACTGTTTACAACTATTTTTTTTACTTTATAAGATTTTTTTTACTAAACCTTTTAAAAAATGCTATTTATTATCAAATAATTGATTAATAATATCAAACTTATGTTCCACAAATCTCTTACAATTTTCTCATATCGTTATTCTTCATTACTATAAAATATTTGCGGGTCAAGTTATCCAGAAAATACGCAATTTTAATTAAAAAATAGGCAAAACTGTAGCAAAATGAGGGCTGTGACAGCACAGAAACAAATATCGATATCGACTTTATGAGTATGTTATTCTATTACTTTTTCAGATTTCCAAAAGATGCAATGACACGGGATGTCTGGATTCGGGCTTGTGCAAATCATGTTTTGTGGATTCCTAAACGTACTAGTACAATTTGCACACAGCATTTTGAAGCTTCATGTTTTATAATACAATCTAATAACAAGAGACTCCATGCTGCTACTGAGAAATTCCTAATAAGAAAACCAATAACACTGCTAGACCCGTGTATTGAACTCAGAACGTCCTGTTCAGCATTCATCCTTGCGGACAATAAACCATCGAGGCAGCGGTGCTATTCTGTGAAAATTTCACCGTGAAAACTTAGGTGAAGGGAGCGTGGAGTGAGCTGTCAATTCCTAGTAAAAACAAAGTCACTTCACCTAAGTTTTCACGGTGAGATTTTTACAGAATCGACCGGCAGTTCTTGTACCGTGGCAATGAATCCTTATAGACTGACTTTAAAATCTAAATCCTATGTTACCTATTTAAAAAGAATTGATCTGCATTGAAGATCAATTTGATAAGTAAATATGAAAAAAAAAAATTAAATGAAGAATAGCCTTTTTTATATCACAACTATTGGCTGAACTCATCGACAACAAAATATCGATAGTGTCAAACACTTTCATCGCTTACACAAAAATGACGTCATCCCGTACACTGACAGGGCGTCTCTGTGTGAGTTAGTACATGTGTGCGTATAGCTTATGCTTGTATTCGATTATTTTAAAGTGTGCGTGAGTAACAACGCGATCGAAAATGCATTAGTGTGTTATCGCTATTTGTGTGCGTTGCCTCGTCCCCCGCGATGAAAGTGACAGACTTATTCGCATATACATTAGTGCTCGTTGTGTCTCCGGTTGGTTTAATGCTCTAAGGTTACAGCTCTTTCACAGTTATTTTACGTCAGATTTTTTAAAATTGTATTTCAGGACGACTACAAATCTCAAGTGAGCATGCTAAAGAAACAGCTTAAAGACGCGAGTGAACAGGCAGGGAAGGGAGACAATAAGCTACAGTCTGTCACCGCCAACCTGCGGACCTTGCAGGAGGAGAAGGCAAGGTTACAGACTGCGTTCGGGCAGAAGGAGGCACAGCTTAATGCGCTGGTAAGTTTCTGTTGATTTAACTATGAATTAAAGTGGTCTATCTTCTAAATCTATACATCATCATCTGCCCCGCCTTTTCCCAACTATGTTGTGTCGGCTTCCAGTCCAATGAATGCAGCTGAATACCAGTATTTTACACGGAGCGACTGCCTATCTGACCTCCACAACCCAGTTATTGGGTAATACGAAAACCCCTTGGTAAGACTGATTGTCAGACTTTCGGGCTTCTGACGACCCGTAATGACTGTCAAAAATCCACGAAAGACAACCGAGACCAACGGCTTAACGTGCTTTTCGAGGCACGGACGAGTCTTGGTATGTAAAGATGGTCACCCATCCACGGACCAACCGCGGCAAGAGTAGCTTAACCTGAATGATCGACCCGTGCGGCTGTTATTATTTAGCCACAAGCCCCTCTCCTTCTCTCGCCTCTCTTCTAAATCTATACATTATTATCAAATAAAGTCGCTCTTCGTGTCTGTGTGTGATCGCGTTATTCTCCACTACTTTTAGATTTATAGGCGGCTTGCACCATCATTTAGAGATTTATTATGTCCGGAAGGTTTATGTGTGTAATATATAAATATTAAACAAACATAACGGGTGTAAAAACACACTCAACGAAGTCAATAGCACTTGTAGTCTCCGTCATTTTTTTTTTGGTACTGGACATACCCGGGAACCTTCTGGTTACCGGACCTACCCGATATGCACACATAATTTCATACAAATCGGTCCAGCCGTTTCGGAGGAGTTTGGTAACAAACATCGCGACACGAGAATTTTATATACAGACTAGCAGAACCCGCAAACGTCGTTTTGCAAAAAAAAAAAAAAATAGGGGTATGAAAAATACATGTTGGCCGATTCTTAGATCTACCCGATATGCACACAAAATTTCATACAAATCGGTCCAGCCTTTTCGGAGCAGTTTACTAACAAACATCGCGACACGAGAATTTTATATATTAGATTAAATACCCCTACCCCTGTACCGTTGCATGCACCCATAAGCATAATATTTTGCGCACTAACGCAAATTTTCACACCAAAAATAAAAGTCGTTTCGCAGCAATTATTTTTGTAAAATGTAACTTAGTTTGATGTACAGAATGAGTAGTTGATGTGATGGGTCGTTTTACACCCTGTAAAAAAAGAAATCGAGCAAAGCAGGGGCAGGTCGCTAGTATTTAACTTGGCCGTTGAGACGACTCGCCTGCATGCGCCTGTTTCGGAACAGCTGGTCGATTCTGTAAAAATCTCACCGTGATAACTTAGGTGAAGGTTGGTGAAGGTGAGCTATCAATAGTGGGAATCCTTAACAGGTGGAGTGACAGCTCACTTCACCTAAGTTTTCACGGCGAGATTTTTACAGAATAGCACTGCAGTACAGTCATTCGCTATCGTTATCTAGAGCCGTAGTCAATCGAGCCCTTTCTCCATACTGTGTGTAACAACTGATTTGTTTCAGAACGAGTCGGTACAAAGTAAGACCCTGGAGATCAGCAACTTGCGCGACAAGATCACCAGTCTGGAAGCTGCATTAACATCCATCACTGAAGAAAAGGTTCAGAATGAGGTAACAATGCTAATTATTTTCAAATAATGTCATATTCTACGAATAATAATAGGAGCGTAACTATGAACAAAATCAACGAGAAATTTGGCTCCAAACTTCACTACATTGACAAAATACTCGAGTATTCGAACGAAAGACGTTCGAATACTCGAGGTATTTTGTCAATGCAACACACATGCAAATAAGCCAATCAGCACCGCTCGCGTAAATCGTTGTATTCCGGCAAGCGCCGTGATTGGTTCTGGTGCGCGGTGGCCTTTTCGGCAAGGCCCACCGCGGTAAACATTTCCGTGGTGCTATTTTTGAGCTTCAGTTACATTTCTGGTTTTTTTTATTATTCGTAGGTCATATTACTTGCTTATGAAGTGAATAAAAATTAAAAATGATATTTGCAATAACATGTTATAATGATCAAAGTCCACATACGTTAAAACACTTATAAAATTTAGTACGGAATGTGAAAGTCTATACAAGGAATATTCATGCGATATATTTATTTAAGGAAAAATATATTTTCCATTGACATGTAAAAAAACAACTGACATTTTTGTTGACATGACCGGTGACCACAGAGCACCAACGCTAGACTTATATTGTAAAAGTATTATTATGGTCCTGTGTCACGATTCACGATTACTCCCCGAAGAAATTAAAAAATGGAACAGAATTTAATACATAACATAACCCCAACACTATAAAACACCCAAATTTCAGCAGTTATGAATTTGCGAGAAATCTGACAAGTAAGTTAATGGGTCGAGGCTTAGTATTTTTAAATAGTTGAGTAAAGTTAGGTAGGTCTTTAGTTGTGTGTGAAGATTTCCTTTAAATATAATTTTCTATGTCTAGAACAAAGGAGATAATCTTCGAGTTCAGTTAGCGGAGCGGGTACAAGAAGTGGGACAGCTGCGTGAAGCGCTTGCAGCAGCTGAAGGTACATACTGCACATCTGATGAAGTCAGTTCTATCCAAATTACATTCACCCGTAAACTGTCATCGCTTGATGTACTGAATTCGGACGCTGGGTGACATTGAATAGGAGGATAAATAGAAATGATAAATGATAAATGATAAATGATAAATGATTTTATTTCTGTAAGTAGGTTTGAACAAACACTTTTACACGTCAATCATATTTTTTTTTAAAACGAGATGAGGTCGGCGTTTCCTATCTGACTACTCTGAGAAGAAAGGCCGAAACAAACTCAGAGGTCACAGTCTCTTTTAAAGTCCAGACATAATCTTGGTGAGATCATGTGGAGACCATGTAGATTGGTGTCTGAAATGGTCTTTTGAGGAAAGAACCACACAGATTGAGTGGACCCGTCCAGTCAGTGCACGCATTTGTCAGTAATCATGCAGCTCAACTCAAACTTAGGGAGCTCAACGATTCGACGAACAATACCAAAGAAAGGACATTTGGGTAGGTCGCATAAATTACTCAAACTGCCAGACCATGACTAAAACTATCTGAGAAAAAAACAAAGGCAAACTAAAATTAACCCACATAGTCTTCACATTCACAGTCATTAAAAATAACATAATACTTTACAAAGTAAATATTCATGTCACTTTATATGTAAAATTTATCAATGTCAATGTGTATATAAAAATCCAGAAATAGTCTTGGTCAGATCATTTTGAGGACCATGTAGATTGGTGTCTGAAATGGTCTTTTGAGGAAAGAACCACACAGATTGAGGGGACCTGTCCAGTCAGTGCTCCCATTTGTCAAAAAAAAATGTGCAGCTCAACTCAGAACTTGAGGAGCTCAACGATTCGACAAACAATACCAAAGAATGGACATTTAGGTAGGCCGCGTAAATTACTCAAACTGCCAGATCATGAATAAAACTAACTAAGAAGGAAAATGATGTAGGCCCTGCTGTGAGACATCGCGACGTAATATCGTTGACAATCTAAAAGTGGAGCAAAAATATCAGTGAGTGTATATATTCACTGGGATTGGTTGCAAATGTAATCAACTCTTATCGACATTGTCACTGATGTTATACTCGAACCCAAACTGAAGGACAATTCCTCTATTTGTAAGAATGGTCGCATTCTAATCTAAGTCACAATCTATCAAAAATACTTTTAATTTAGTTACATGTTTATCAAGTTTTTGGCATTGGCCCCGAATCTTTTGTTCACAAACTAAACTAAATTTAAGTTCAGAGCATCTTTTTCTTTCTATTTCATTACGAAAAGGACAGAAGATAAAATATTAGTTTAGTCCTGTCAAATTAGATACCTAATTCATATACAAGTTAGACGAGATTAAAAAATTGGCTACTAAAAATACGTAAATTTACGTCAGGCGCTGACTAATTTGACAGGACTAAACTAATAATTATCTTCTGTCCTTTTCATAATGAAATAGAAAGAAAAAGATGCACTGAACTTAAATTTAGTTTAGTTTGTGAACAACAGAATCGGGGCCATTGATTAATTATTGATGAATGATGAGATTGCGACTTGAATTTGACCTTTTTTTTAAGTACCTTCGAGAATTGGCGTTCTGATACTCTACCGTAGTACTATTCTCTGGTCTTTAAAGTGGTCAGACATCAAGCAGCATGCCATTTTATGTATCCTATACCAGGTCGCGCGGCCCGCCTGGATGTTCGGCGCGCTCAGTTGGAAGGTGACGTGCAGAGGGCTGCCGTCGCCGCCAGGGATAGAGACCAGGCTCTGAAGGTTTGTGTTCAATCTACATTTTGTAAAGAAAGAAAGAAAATACGTTTATTTGCGGTGAACAGAACGCAAAAAAGAACATAAACACAAAAAATAAAATAAATTAATGGTAGGGGGAAACATGCGTCACATCCACGCAAAAATAGATAACGTAGTGTAGATAGTTCCTTTGTAAATATATATTACAAGCTGTGTGCCTGATGGGATTCAAAATATGTACTTCGAGACAAACTTGCATCGCCAATAATTAGGGGATGAATTTTCAAAAATCCTTCATATGTGTTCACTTGCGTTATATAAAGAACCCTTGTGCAAAATTTCATGCTTCTAGGACCCAGCAGTTATGGCTGTACGTTGTCTGTCAGTGAATTTAAGATTTTTATTGAGTAGATTCAATTTAATTTGTACTAATTTGGTAGTGCAAAATTAACATAGTAATAATGATTTTTCGGTCTGATTTTCCTCACCTGACTTTCCTACATATATTCGATATACGATAAATACCTAGGCAGATAAATAAGTAGTCTACATTCGTTGAACAGAATAAATCTTCCTATTAAACCGATACTTGAGGAAAAAAAAACATTTTTATTCATGCAAACATGTTTGAACTTTCATGTAAGATTTTTTTTCATGTTTCGAATATGAATTCCATAAAAAAGTATTATTATTTATTTATATCCAAAACTCTTTTTACAAATTGATTTTAGCCACCCAACGAAAACCGTCAGGGTTTATCTGTGTACTGGCAAGCCGTTCATTTTAATTTACGGTACCCCTTTGACTCCGGCACAGGGGGCACTCAACTGTATTCTAGATACTATAATGCGTATAACTGTAATCTACTGCTAATTGTTTCCGTTACCAATTCTGTTATTAGGTGTATCAAAATGTCTTTGTAGTGAATAGTGACGCCATCTATAGTACTAAATGTAAAACGCCTTTTTGAATAAAATATAGTCTGTTGCGAACAGTTAACGTGTTTTATTAAATTCATTATTCCCACCCTTCAGAAACTCCAAGAGCGTTGCGAAGGCTACACCCGCACGATAGCCCAGCTAGAAGACCGCTGCACCTCCCTCAAGGGCACGGTGGAACAGCTGTCCACAGCTCTACAGAAAGCCGCCGCGGCCGAGAGCGAGCTCAGAGCTGAGGTCGGCAAGGTGACCCGACAGTTCAACGAGGCGAAGAACAATGAGCATAATGCTGTGGAGAAGCTGAGGCAGATTCAGAAGAGTGTTTGTGAGTCAAGTTTTTGATCTATTCTAGTTTGGCACGAAATAAGGCAAAATTATGCTGTGGTAAAATATTAGTTAGCCAGCGATTTAGCGGCCAGAGTGAACTAAACATGTGTAGATGCAGAAAATATGCTGCGCAAACGGATGATCGATACAACATTCGTCTAGTTAACTAAATAACTTTGACCACATTGTTTGCATTAGCATTTGCATTAGATTGTCGTTCGGCGTCGTGGTCTAAGGGGGAGGCCTTTGTTCAGCAGTGGACGTCTTCCGGCTGATGATGATGATTGCATTAGCAACTATAATACAAAATGGCTGCGTATGTGCATGAAGTGACCACTCTAAGCACAGACCACAGACACTATTTAACTTTTGGCTATGTACATTTTTTATACCACCTTTAAATCAACCAGTCTAATAGTCATCCTACTGTTCGAAATCTTGAAACAAGATATTTTGTGTTCTTCCAGCGAGCTGTGAGAATGAGAGGCGGGTATTAACAGAAAAGCTGGAGAGTGCCAAGTCTGCGCTCGGTGAGATGAAGAGACTGAATTCTTCACTTGAAGACCAAGTGCACAGACTCACTAACCAGCTGGCCAATGTGGAGGTGCAGAGGTATGTCAAATATTGTGGGGATTTAAACAACATAAATTTAAAAACATGTATATTAATACCTACCTACATAGCCATAGTCTGGGTTAGTTTAACGGTAATCTTTGCCTCCAAATTAATTAATGTTGGATGCCCAGGGGATTATATTGGGCAGTCTGGTATACCTATGTATACTAAAGTTGCAACGGACAGGTCTTGCCGCCCGTCCATCCAACTGATGACTGAGTGTTAGGGCAAAAGCGTTCTTGATTGGAGACCGCGAATACGCAGAGTAGCACGCTCTCAGGCTAGGCCGAGGGGCAATTTTTGCGGGGGTGATAACATAAAGACGGGAGTTCTCGGTGATCAAGCCTAGTAGGTTGAAACTGAAGAGGCCTATGTGCAACCGACCGAATATCTACAACCGGTTCCCGGCCACCGTAGACGCGGGCTTGCGGACGGCGAGCAATGGGCAGCTCGCTGTCCGGTAAGGACCAGCCGATCGATTCTGTAAAAATCTCACCGTGATAACTTAGGTGAAGTGAGCTATCAATAGGGGCGATCCCTAACATCAGGTGGAATGACAGCTCACTTCACTTTAGTTTTCACGGTGAGATTTTTACAGAATCGATAGGCTGGCCCGGGTCGACGGCGCGGTGTGTTCCGTGCGCGCCTCAAAGAGATGTCAGCACTAACTGACGGGTCCGCTAGGGCCGATGCCTGCCAGGGTCGCGGACTTTTCGAAAGAGATACCATAGCCCCTGGCACAGGCAACTGAAGTAACATGGTGGGTTTTAGTCAGCAAAAGTCTGACACGCCCTCCCGCTCCGCCCAGAGCGGTAGAAGTTATTTGATAATTTCCCACCTTCTGTGCAGCATGATGATGCCTGATCAATCCCAGTGTCATGTTTTTTGTTTCTTTTCAGAGCCGCCTTCGAATCCCAACTCCGCATGACGACATGGGACGGCAAGGAAAGCAACAGCGACAGCGAACTAGAACGCGAACTGCACCAGTTACAGCGAGAGCGATCCGAGCTGAAGTCCAAGTGTGACGTGCTGCAGGACTGCGTGCGCAAGCTGGAGGCCGAGAGGCGCCTGGCGCGGCCCGCGCTGCGCAGCAAGAGCCACGAGCGGCCCGACAAGGCGCTCTACTACTCGGATCTAGACTCCGGTAAACATTTAGACCGCTTTCACACTTAGGCGATTTTAGCAGCGCAACAGTCGCGCGGCAGACGCGCGACCGTCGCGCCGTCAGAATTTTATATTATAAACAGAAGCGCGGCACCGCGGGCGGCCGGCGCGGCCTCCGTGTGCGATCTGTCGGTGATGAGATTATTGCAAGCGGGAACGAGTTTGACACCGAAAACGAATTGATGTAAACTACGACGCGGCAGTCGCGCTGCTATCGCGCGGCTGTACTTATAATGTGAAGGCATCTGCTTCTGCCGCGCTATTAGCGCGCTGCTAACGCCCTAATGTGAAAGCGCCCTTAGGATGAGATCCATACTGTCCATACTATAATATTATAAATGCGAAAGTGCGTCTGTCTGTCTGTCTGTTACTTCTTAACGCTTAAACCGCTGAACCGATTTAGATGAAATTTGATATAGAGATAGTTTGAGTCCCGGGAAAGGATATAGAATAGTTTTTATCCCGATATTCCCACGGGATTGACACTTATCCGGGTGAAACCGCCGCGGGGCGCTGCTAGTAAATCTATACAAGTAAAACAAAGTCGCGTTAGTTACACCATTTATAACTCAAGAACTGCTGAAACGATTTTTATGATCTTTGATTTGCGGGATTTGTCTCCGCCCCGAATAGCAAAATAACTGGCATCATCATCTGTCTAGCCTTTTCCCAACTACATATGTTGGGATCGGCTTCCAGTCTGACCAGATGCAGCTGAATACCAGTGTTTTACATGGAGCTGCCTATCTGACCTCCACAACCCAGTTACTGGGTAATACGATACCCCTTGGTAAGACTGGTTGTCAGACTTTCGGGCTTCTGACTACCCGTAACGACTGTCAAAAATCCACGACAGCCGGGACCAACGGCTTAATAATTATAACTCACATATAATAAAGAAATGTCGATGTTCTGTCGAGTCGCAAAACCGTGCGTTGCAGGGCCGTGTTATAAATGAAATGACGTATTTTTTTATCTCAGGCCCAGATTCAACAAAAGACTCTTCGACTCGTGGATACAAAGACTCTGCAAACATTCCGTGCAAGGACAAAGGCTTCACCACAGACCTCAGTCTGATCGAGCTGGAGAACAGAGAGCTGAGAATGAAGATCAGGCGCCTGGAGAAGGAACTGGCTGACAAAGTAAGATATTTTGTCTTTCTGGTTATGGAACAGAACTTTATATTACATCCATGTCGATAATTGACTACCTAGTCACACTTATAATGTTTATCCACTGTAATACTGTTCCAATAAACAGCCGTAATGTGATAATTTATTGATTTTCACCAAAAGGTCGGCGCCTGCGACCTTTTGCTTGTCACAGTAATGCCACAGAGTGTCTATAGTCTATGACATCACTATGACACTCAAGGCATAGACAAGTAATGTAGGTTACGTCTGGCGCGGATATATTTTATTTGATAATATTTTACGTAATCTATGTTATTTATTTATTTTTATTTCTTTTATTATTTTTTTATTTCTGTAACTGCCCGTGACATCACAACGGGCCCTATCAAACTCAAACTCAAATAATTTATTTCAAATAAACCAATTATAGGCACTTTTGAATTGTCAAGGGTCGGTCAGTCAGAAAGATGAAGCTAGTTGCCGAATACCAGCGCTGCGATATTTATTTTTAAATATCGCAGCATCATGCTGAGATAGGAGCCTTTTGGCCTCGTATAGGACTTTCTGTTTCATTTTTCTTTTTGTTACTTTTTTATTATTTTTTTATTTTGTTATTTTAATTTAGACTGTGTTTAGTTTAGTTTGTGATCCTCCTGTACGAGTCGCAATAAATACTTTTTCTTTCTTTCTTTCTTATAGTGCATGATTTACTTATGTTTCTTCCATTTTTCAGGAGGCAGAACTTGCAATGGCTCGCTCGCGCTACCTTTCAGACTTATCGAGCGTGTCGCCATCTCGTCGCGGAGACGTGGACCACTACCGTCAGGCCGCCATACAGGCGGAGAGACTACTGGAGAGCAAGGAGGCCACGTACAGGCAGCAGATCATGAGGCTCGAGACACAGGTATACAGGCTATTTGTACTTTAAATGACTGCCCAGTTTAAATAGGACTGGACTGAACTTGTCTGCTGCATTCCGAACGGGCTGTCGAGTCGTAGAGAATGTAATTGATGCACTGAAACAGCGATACTGGGTCTCGGTAGATCAGGAAAGAGACGAAGGGACGACTTGACATTTTTCCTGACGAATGTAATACAGAATCGTGTCAGATGGGACAAAAGGGAGAGCATTGACCAGCAGTGGGACAGTTCTGCTGGATCAAAACAAATGAATTCATCTAATTCATTAATTAACACTCAATTTAACACATTGTATTATTATGAAATATCTTTTGAAGACCACAAAAGCACTAAGATCCTATCTGCGAGAGCGTTTTTCCTACGCTCGTTCTTCAGATGTGCTTTGTAGGTCGCATCTTAAAAACCTTCTCAAATCCCCTCCCCACTCCACCGACTTGGGACTGCCAAACTGTTGCAGTTTTTAAAAGAAGAGTTAAAGAACACTATCTTTCCATTTCATCATAGTTGAGTATGTATGTATTTAATATAATTATTAGGATTGTAGTGATATTTATTTTAGAAGTATGTATGTTTATTTGTGTGTATGTAAGTATATTCTCATAGTATGTGTTTAGCTCTTTTAAGTGAATTGTTTATGATTTTATGTATTTTTTTTTGTCTCCTTTATTCTTTCACACACTGTCTACATCTCTCTATTTATTGTCCTATCGCAGGTATGCTGGAAGATATTTCTTAAGAAATAAGCATCACCTTTGTACCTATTTTTCTGTTCTGTTTTTTCTTGTCTGTTTATATATGTGTGTACTTAAATGGTAAAATAAATAAATAAGAAATATCTATGACACTCTGACATTAACTGTGAAGTTACAACGACCGTCCCAAAATATAATATCTAAAACTTCGCTTATCCATCCCCTAGGCATCTCAACTCCGCTCGCAGCTAACAGCAGAGATCCGCCGGCGCCAGGCATACATCGCTCGCTCCGGGCGCGCCGCGCGGGACGTGCAGCGCCTGCGCAGCGCGCTGGGGGACTCGCTCAGGACTGTGGCGCAGGTGATACCAGCTTTCTGATCTGCGCTCGCGATTTATTTGCCAAAAATGTTAACAAATATGAATTAATGGAAAAAACTACTTTAATTTCTGCACAATAAAGTTCAGTTTACGGTACAACTACAAAAACATTTTATAACTTTTTCAATAGTGCTACTCACTCTGAAATCAACTTAGTCATCAATGAAATAAAGTTGATATTTGTTTAACTTGAAATAGGGTAGGGGTGTGCAGCACTGTGCCCTTCTTTTTAGGCAGAGAAAATGCCCATGCGCATATATTACATACATACATAAAATCATGCCTTTTTTCATGAGAGTAGGCAGAAAGTACAGAACGCCACCGACTGATCTTTTACATGCTCCTTTTATTTCATTTAAGTATCTGGTTATACATCTGCGGGGCAATTGCGTAACACATTATCAATCGGAATCGGTTTCATTTTGACAGTTCAACAACATTCATTGCGTTATTACGTGTTGAGCAGACGAATTTTTCGAACTTATGAAGTAATGGATTAGCAATTTGTTTCAAAATAATTCAGATTCCGACTGATAGTGTGTTACGCAATTAGGGTGCTGGTTATACATGCACTCCGGTTGCGAATCCGTCACATACGCAGTTGTCTCGTGGTCGCAAGAGCGACTGCTGAGCGTGGGGTCATAACTCATGACCCCACGTTCAGATTCTCAGATTCCCGGGTCGGGCAATGTTATTGAGTCTTCCCATTAGGAATTTCTTAGTAACAGCCCGGAGTTTCGAAGTTGGCGGTGTGATATCCCCGTGCCTCGGTAAGCACTTTAAGCCGATGGTCCTGTGCCTGAACTCTCTCTAGTCGTGTCGGATTGCTGTCCCATCGGACTATGAGAGTGAGGGAAAAGGGAGTGCACCTATGTCTGCGCTCACACTTGTGCACTATAATATCTGCCGCGCCGAAGGCCAGTCTGCGTTGAGATTGGCCGCCGTGGCCGAAATACGGTATGAAGGACTTTCAACAAAAACAACACACAACAACAACAACAATCGACATCAATTTACGGGAAAATGGAATAGCTATGTAATGCTCGCACCCAATAATGATGAATAAATAATTTAATAAATAAATAAGAGCTTTGTCGGGTTGACCCACATCAGGTTTTATAGGAGGGCCAGGGGAACTGCTACTAATGGCTCTAGGAAATCCTCTAACGCTGGCTTAACCAATCTCCGACGTCGTTCTCTAGCCCACTGAGGACATAAAACAACTCTCAAAAGACCGTGATCTCGTTATAACATGCTTGAATTATGCCTAAAGCCGAAAAAACTGAAGTAGTGATTCTCTTGCATCTTCTAACCTGTCCTAATAATTGAAGCTACAAACACGGCATTCGCTTTTCCGAAGACTGGACAAAGAGGTGGTTCAAACATTGTTAGATTTTCCTATACAGTTGAAAAAAACTCGTTAGAATCAGACTTTACCGCAATACAATCGGTCAAATCAAACTGATAAGTATAACAAAATATCTTATCTGTTAAACTTCAGACTGACATAATAAATAACTTGATGAAGTGGGTTATCTCGATAATTATATTAGAAATATTTGTTGAACTCTTAATATAAAGAGGGGCAGGAATTCGTATAACAAGAACCAGAGAAAAAAAAAATGTATAATCTTAGTGGCTGACCCAACAAACGTTCTCCTGTTCTTTCCACCCAATAGGACGAGGACGTTCATTATTTGCCAAATTTGAATTTTGCCGGAAAACTTTTCAATATTTTTTTCCATAAAAACCTGATTCGGACTATTATAAACATTTTTAAAACAAAAAATAGCCAAATTGGTCCAGCCGATATCAAGTGATGCAATTACCAAAGAATAGCATTTCACTTTTATTATTTATTATTATACACACAGATTATATACCTATAGGTAGGTACATAGATTAATTGAATTGGATAGAATCCTACTAGGTAGTGAATCTAACATATACAAACAAATAAAGTCATATGAAACTATATAGATACGTACAACAACGAAAACAATTTTTAAAATTATGGTCTGTTTGTTTCGGTTAAGCTCCGAAACTTACTACCTTACCTACTTATAAAAAAAAAACTTTATTTGGAACAACTTAAGTTTACAATTTACAAAGGAAAACGAAGATAGCCAAAAGTAAAATACTTGCTGTTATCAACCATAAAACTACTAGATAGGGCACGAATCGGAAACATTTCATCGTGAGCACGATAAGTAAGTAGGTAGACAAATAGTTGACAACTTCCAAGTATTATTTTCATGAACGGGTTTTAAAACAATCGCAGTATTTTTTTAAAATGATTTGCCTGTTTCTGAAAAGCAGTTTCATTTGTAACTGTTGTCAAAATATCATTTTAACATTAATTTGTTGAACCAAGCTGTTAATTTATTATGTACTAGCTTTTGCCCGCGACTTCGTCCGCGTGGGTTTCGTACTTTCCTCAAATAAATTTAACACCCTCTCCACCTCCCCCTGAAAGGTATTTCGAAAATTATTGATTACGATCTTTATACTTACTTTATTTAAAGAAATAAGTATTTGGGCCAATATTTTAGTTAAACTACCTAAGATGTTTCAAATAAACTATCCTCCCTTTTCATCACGACAGAGCTTGTTTTTGCATTTGGTACGGTTCCATTTTTATGATGTAAAGATTATTTATACCCATTTTCGTGTTAATGGAAGTTGAAGTTTCTACTCCTTAAACTTTATTACCCTTTTCCACCCCGGTAGGAGTCGAATAAGTAAAACCCTAAAACTCATACTTTTTTATTTTAAGTAAGTAAGTAGTAAACCCCTAAAAGTGACAATCTTTATTATTTACTGAGGCAAATGTTGAAAAGTTTCAAGTTTCTTAACCAAAGGAATAAGACCACCTTTTCACCTTCACAGTTTTTATCCCCATAGGGGCGAAATATTGAAAACACGTTTGGGACGTTTCCATATCTTGACTCAAAGATTATTTATACCAATTTCCCATTGAATCAAGCCACGCAATAAAATACTCCTCTGTGATATGGACTACCCCCGTTCACCCCGTTAGGGTTAGATTTTCGAAAAACCCAGTCACACTTTTTTATTTATTTTGGTCTTAGGTATACATACTGAGTTCCGAGTTTATATTATTGGACCGCGCGATAAAATTCTTCCATACAAACTGACACCCTCAATCTCCCTTTAGAGCAGAAAAACATAAAATGACAAACTATAATTTACTTAGATAAGTATTTGTGCCAAGTTTGAAGCTTAAATTTATTCATACCATTTTTTTGGAGTAAATCAAGCTACGCACTATAATACCGGCCTTAAAAATCGAATTACCACTTTTTTACCCGTCAGGGGTCTACTTTTGAAAGACCCATTTCTTATTACTTACTTAGGCAAATATTCCTTCCAAGTTTCAAGTTTATTAACCAAATGAATAAGATTTTTCGTATAAAGTTTTTCCCCACTTTTCACCCCACACAGGAGGAATTTTGAAAAATGTTTGGGATGTGTTCATAACTTGACTCAAAGATTATGTCCAACAATTTTCGAGTTAATCAAGCCACGCAGTAAAATGGAAAATTAACTACTCCTTTTCACCCCGTCAGAGGTAGATTTTCGCAAAACCCTGATACATGTTATTCTTTACTTTTGGTCTTAAGTACAAATACTGAGTTTCGACTTAATTCTTCCATACAAATGTTGACACCCCCTAATCGCCCTTTAGGGGATAGTTTAGAAAAGCAAAGAATGCCAAAATTCATTATTTACTTAGATAAGTATTCATGCCAAGTTTCAAGTATATTAACCAAATGATTAAGATTTTTCATATAAGCTGTATCCCCACTTTTCACCCCCACAGGGGTGGAATTTTGAAAAATCGTTTGGAATGTGTTCATTACTTGACTCACAGATTATTTATACCAATTTTCGAGTTAATTAAGCCAGGCAGTAAAATTAACTACCCCTTTTCTCCCCGTTAGGGGTAGATTTTCAAAAAACCCTGATACACGTAATTCTTTATTTTTGGTATTAAGTATAAATACTGAGTTTTGAGTTAATCGGACCGCGCGTTAAAATTCTTCCACACAAATTTTGACACCCCCCAATCCCCTGTTAGGGGTAGTTTAGAAAAACAACAAATGTCAAACTTTATAATTTACTTATATAAGTATTCGTGCCAAGTTTCAAGTTTATTAACCCAAGGAATAAGATTTTTCATATAAGCTGTATCCCCACTTTTCACCCCCACATGGGTGGAATTTTGAAAAATTGTTTGGAAAGTGTTCATTACTTGACTCACAGATTATTTATACCAATTTTTGAGTTAATTAAGCCAGGTAGTAAAATTTTGCCCTGTAAAATTAACTACCCCTTTTCTCCCCGTTAGGGGTAGATTTTCGAAAAACCCTGATACACGTAATCCTTTATTTTTGGTATTAAGTATAAATACTGAGTTTTGAGTTAATCGGACCGTGCATTAAAATTCTTCCATACAGTTTTTGACACCCCCCCATCCCCCTTTAAAAGGTAGTTTAGAAAAACAAAAAATACCAATTTTCATAATTTACTTAGATAAGTATTCGTGCCAAGTTTCAAGTTTATTAACCCAAGGAATAAGAGTTTTCATACAAACTTTCATCCCCTGTTTAACTCCCTTAGGGGTTGAATTTCGAAAATTCCTTCCTAATTCCTCGTCTACATTATAAAGAAAACCTCTGTGCAAAATTTCAGCTTTCTAGGTCCAAGGGTTTAGGCTGGGCGTTGATGAGTCAGTCAGTCAGTCAGTCAGTCAGGACTTCTCTTTTTATATATATAGATAGAAGACAATGGCCCCGATTCTGTTGTTCACAAACTAAATTAAATTTAAGTTCAGTGCATCTTTTTCTTTCTATTTCATTAAGAAAAGGACAGAAGATAAATGTTAGTTTAGTTCTGTCAAATTAGTCAGCGCCTGACGTAAATTGACATATTTTTAGTAGCCAATTTTTTAATCACGTCTAAACTTGTCTATAGACTATCTTATTTGACAGGACTAAACTAATATTTATCTTCTGTCCTTTTCATAATGAAATAGAAAGAAAAAGATGCATTGAACCTAAATTTAATTTAGTTTGTGAACAAGGGAATCGGCGCCAATTTTAACCAATTTCTGACCCCCACACCCCTACGTAAGAAAAAATAAAACTTGAATGACTTACGTAAGAATAATTTAGATCCTCTCCCACCACCCCCATATAAGGAAAAATAAGACTTTTTAGGACCCCCTCCCCCCTCAAATCGTCTTACGTAATAAATGAACGCATGACCGTAAACGAAGCAAAAGGGGTAAGGAGCGTAGCAATAGGTGTTCTGTAATTTCTGCCTAACCTCATCGGAGAAAGGCGTGAATTTATGTATGTATACAACGTGTAACGTTAAATGCGCAAAACCTGTAAATAGTTGGTTCATAATTGACTACTGAATCGATTTCAGTAATTTTTAATATAGGTACTAGGCTTTTTCAAAAATTATGTATTTTGCCAAGTAATCTGCCGATTGAGTCAAAGAAAATTAAGTCTTAATTTAAGGCAATAAGACTCAATTTTGAATGCATAAAGTAAGATTTTCTTAATATTAATAGTTAGCTTTAAAAAATATAGTTTTAGTCATTGTATTATGCTTTTAACTCAATGCTCTAATTGGGGTGTATGAGGTTTTGCGCATTTAACGTTACACGTTGTCTATGGGCGTTGAATGACACATTCTTCATTAAAAAACCCAATTAGTCAATGACTTAGCTACTGTTCAGTATAACCCCAGTTTACCACTAACTAACATGTTTATAAAAGATAATGACATCGGTACTAATGTGTCCTAGTGATCTCACAGTAAAAGGAAAATAAATACTAGCTGCGTATGATCCTGCGCAGTTACATTAGTTATGAGATTCGTACTTAATCATCTCTGAATTGTAGTAACTATTAATCATACAATGTAGCTACAGTTAGCCTTAAAAAGATGTACTCATGCGTCGACAAGAATTAGTCTTTTAATTACCCTTGAGCACTTGAGGATCTTAAGACTGCATCAGTGAACGGAGTTCACGTGGCTTAACTTTGGGCCAAACATAATATTTGAACTTTTTTTTGGGAGCATAAAACATTACACATTGGGGGTCGTTCAAGTATTACGTAACACGATTTGGGGAGAGGGGGTCTTGTAAAACGTTACGATGCGTTAAAAGGACGGGAGGGGGTTCGAACAACGCCTACACTCTACTAACTGCCACATTATTCTCGTGGTTGCAAGCGCGACTGGTGAGCGTGGTCCTGGGTCCGATTCCCGGGTCGTACAAAGTGTTATTGGGTTTTCCATTACGAATTTCTTAGTTACAGTCCGGAGTTTGGAAATTGGCGGTTTAATACCCCCGTACCTCGGAAAGCACGTAAAGCCGTTGGTCCTGCGCATAATATTCCCCGATCGTGTCGGATTTCCGTCCCATCGGACTATGAGAGTAAAGGAACCGAGTGCACCTGTGTCGGCGTACACTTGTGCACTTTATTATTATATCTCCTGCGTAGGTACCTGGCTAATCTCCATGGAGATTGGTCACCGTGACCGAAATCAGTAGGGAGGCTATTGTTATTAGTACTCTACTCACTTAAATCTAATAATAATTATTATTATACTGTTGCTAGTTCGAAAGGTAGGTACAGTCAAGTGCAAGTCAGCATCACATTTGAACTGCGAATCTCTATTGCTACAACATATAGGTGTTTTCAATGTAACTTTTTCACCATGGCATGGACGTCCGGTGTGATTAACTGCAGGTAGGCTATATACCTACCGATGAAACCCACTTTGTTATTGAAATTTATAACTTGAGAGGAAAAGCACATGATTGTATAGGTAGTGATCATCATCTGCTTACCCTTTTCCCAACTATGTTGGGGTCGGCTTCCAGTCTAACCGGATGCAGCTCAATACCAGTATTTTACACGGAGCGACTGCCTATCTGACCTTCACAACCCAGTTACTCGGTAGGGTAATGCGATACCCCTTAGTAAGACTGGTTGCCAGACTTTCGGGCTTCTGACTACCTGTAACGACTGTCAAAGATCCACAAATGACAGCCGGGACCAACGGCTTAACGTGCTTTCCGAGGCATGGAGGGGTCTCGGTATGTAAAGATGGTCACCCATCTATAGACCAACCGCGGCAAGCGTAGCTTAACCTGATCGATCGACCTGTGCGGCTGTTATTATTTAGGCAAGGCCCCTCATAGGTAGTATGTGATATACCTAGTTTTGTATTGTGATGTCAGTAATATTCGAATAAATGGATGTTATCTGTTTTAGAACTCAATGTGTTTTCCTGTAGGTATTTGTATCAAACAAGTAGGTACCATATTGTAGCGTTGTGATTCAATCTATATCTGGATTAGGTACAGTCAACAGCAAAAGTAGATGATGAAAATCAGAAATTCAATACTAATTAATGAACGGAGTTCGCGTCAGAACTGTGTGGCGTCGAAGTAGTAAATGTTTGGCATAATTTACAATCCCATAACGACACTTTGACGCCACACAGTTCTGACGCGAACTCCGTTCATTAGTATTGAATTTCATCTACTTTTGCTGTTGACTGTACCTACGACCGAATACCGGTATTCAAATATATTGCCGCTAAATTTCATGTTGTCCCTCTCTAACGTGTACTGTAGTAGAAATACTCATATGGTCATATAAGTTTGAGTGTTCGAGGGTTATGAATAGGTAGGTACTTATGAGGAATTATAAATCGAAAATCTAATAATCTTACGCCTCTTGCAGTTTGCAGGTCAGGTCAGGTGTATCAGAATTTTTCCTGATCATAACAAAAATGTTTTTACTGAAATAAAATCATCAATAAAACTCTCAAGTTAGAATTGGCCTCAAATGTCAAAATTTCATGAAAAAAATAGTCATGCAAAAAGTTAATTTTGAGCTTAGAGAGTTGTATTATATGCACATAGTTGTTGAAATTTAGCCTATTTGCAGTCCACTGGTGGATCGCTGGAGGCCTCACCCAAGTTGTTGCCACAACCACTCACAAGATCCGATTCGCCGCAACCTCTTCCGCCTTTCTATGTTCGGTGGGTGGTCTATATTATTGAGGTCTGACTCGTGGACTCGGCTCCTAGTCCTTGGTCATAGACACACACACAGTCCTTGGTCATAGACATATGAAATAATTGTAATTATTATTATATTATTATTAAACTAAACAATTGTAATATTAATGCTCAATCTCGACATGTTAATTTTTATTATTTTCCTCAAATTGGTTCAATGTCTTTTTTTTCTCTCAATTTTAAATTTTTATTTTTATTCTGCCTACACCATTTGTTATATGAATGCTCAATCTGGACTTGTTAATTTTATTTTGTTCGTTCTATTTTTTGTAATTTATGTTCTCTATTTTTTTTTTGTATAGGTACCTAGTTATATGTGCATGCTGTGGTCTCCTGTAATTGAAGGAGCACACGTGGAAGAACCTTTTTTATAATTGTAAATCTGTATGGTATATGTGTATCCTTTGTTGGAGATCCTCAATCCTACTAATATTATAAATGCGAAAGTTTGTATGTATGGATGTATGGATGTTTGTTACTCTTTCACGCGAAAACTACTGAACGGATTTTGATGAAACTTTACAGTAATATAGCTTATACATCAGAATAACACATAGGATACTTTTTATCCCGATATTCCCACGGGAACAAAACTTACGCGGGTGAAACCGCGGGGCGCAGCTAGTAAATAAATAAATAAAACGTATAAGTTTTGACCGATATTACAATAAGTACCTGGCTACCTAAATAGGTAAAGTAAGAATTTACAGATGTTACAGGATGTCCTGTAAATTACCGTGTACCTAGCTACGTACAAGTATTTGTCGCGTCTTAAGATGAGATTCACAGATCGCAGTTGACTTAGCTAACGAAGCCTTTTAGCTGTTATTCTAGATATGATCATGATTCTTATAATTTTAAAGTTGATACATTAGCATAGCATTAGCATTATGTAGGTACATTATTTACATACCTAGAATAAGTTTCATAATCATACTGTAAAGCCTAATTTACTTGCAAAGTAAAGCAACGTTCGGTCCGTAAATCTCGCCCTAGGTATGTAAAGACGTAAGTGGTATTTTGTAATACTATAATTAATTATAAACTCAGATAAGTTTCAGGGAAAATAACTGGACCATGGACTCTGAACAAAGTAATGACGTTAATACAATTCAGTACGCATTATTTACTGTAGGTATGGCAGTTACCTACACGTTACTGAGGTAGGTATTTCAGTTTCAGGAACTTCAATTTTATTTTTTATTAAAACCATCTTTTTTCCTCTTCAAGACCAAACTTGATCGTTGGACTTAGGCTGTTCCTACCTTGTTTTTCCCAAAGTGGCATAATGTTGCATGTTGCTGCTAACAATTTCATTTCGCCCACAGTCGTACAAGTATATCAGATTGTTTAGAGTTTTTGAAGCTTTTCAATAATCTTTCTAGGCGATCAGAATTTTCCTTGTCATTCATTGATTGCCTAAGTTTCTAAGAGGCTTAGCACTTAATTACTTAGTGCTTTATACTTAGATACGGTCAAGGAGTTGGTAATGACGTAGGTAGTAGGAAAATTATTTATTTCTTGGCTGTATTACGGCCCCGCGTCAAATTACTTAGATGAAACTGCAATTAAGGAGTCTTCTTACAGATTGTCTAGCAATGTCGTTGGCTATGGTAATCAATGCAAGACATCCGAATGCATTATGTATTCGGGTTCCAGTTTCCGGCTCTTCAGGCTGCTTATAATGTACATCGTAGTATTTTAATTAGCTGCAATTTAGCGTTATTTAGTCACGTCGAATCGTCCTATAACAGAACTTTGCATAGATGTATACGTAGGTACGATATGTCGCATATTTTGTCTTCCTAAGGTGAGGATTAGGATTTATGCTTTGCAGGGTGCGGGCAATATAATCGAGCTAAAAGAATTACCGCTAATATTGATTCATCAGTTGAATAAAAGGACTTAATTGATTTAATTCTCGAGATGATGATGTCTCATACTTATGTATGACGCGGACAATGTAGACATTTTTGCTCCATTACGCACGAGGAGAACGACGAACGAGCGAATAGTAATTAGAATATAGGGCTTTTAACGAGTAGGAGATACGTAGGTACCTACTAAAAACAGTAATTAGCGGAATGGTTGATGGAGCCTAAGTCGCCCGTTGTTGCTATAGGATCGTTTGACACACGCAAACATATTGATAGGTACCTGCAGCCCAGAGCAAGAATATTGTTTTTTAAGATTTGCCAAATTGGATAAAATCGTTAACCCAGGATGGGTAGCCGGATTAAACCAAATGGTGTGTGTAGGTAGATATCTAAGCTATCTACGTAGGTACACCATTGGGTACTTACCCAAGTTTTATTACATATTTTGTAGGAATTCTAATGTAACCATTAATATTGTTTGTTCTCAGGACCCAGCACTGGACTCGTACACCTTGGAACACGAAGCCAGAAAGTTGGACAGCACGCTCACCCACAGCCTGCCCCCGCTTAACGACAGCTACGACTCGTCCAAATAAACAACGGCGTGGCAACAAGCGATATTTACCAATAACGAGCTGCCGGCGCTCGAGCATTGTGGAAAAAACACACAATAGGAATACAGATGGTGTAATTTATAACCAGCCGTTCAGTTTCAAGTTTCTATTATAGGAAAACTGCGGCTCGGTGTGTTAAATTAGCAGATAAATCGACACAACAGATGACAGCCATGTTACTCATATCCTCCAAACTAATTGTCATCAGTTTTTCAAGTCACCTTGGTGACTATTTTTAGTCTTGTTCGAAAATTCCTAAATGTAATTCGGACAACAACGACAATACAAATATGGTCCGTAGGTAGGACTCGCGAGGGCGAGTATTTATGACAAAATATGCATTCTGTGTAGCCTTCGAGTCAAAAACAGGCCTCATTCATGATGGACCAAAATGTTGAAAGTTGTTACGAAATCGTTAATCAGTAAAAGTATTGCTGAGTGCCATTGTACTTATCGGTAGACTTGTGACGTCATCACTGCCTGTGTCATATCGGGAGCATATTTACTAATTTCATTTGTTTGACATGTGAGTTTTATTCGAGTTATTACAACACATGTCAGTAGTTGAGATGAATCTATTTGGAATGTTGGATGTTTTTGGTAGGTAGTACAAACGAACGGATTTTAAAGATTCGTCTTCGTAGGGGTAATGCACCAATTCACGAGTAATTTAGGAGAAGTGTATTTGTCATTTAGCAATGATTTGTTTGATAACACGCGTGAGTCAGTGCGTCTTGAACGATGATTCACACCGAGGTCAGTTCAAGACCGGAAATATGGAGGAAGCGATTTTTTTTAAACGCCAATGACTCAGTAAAATCTAGTTTAGTAGTGGGATTATGTGTAAATTGTGTGGACAGTATTTTTTCTAGTCAATTCGAATTTTGTGATGATTTTATTTGTTTGCATTTACTTTTAACAGGTCATGATTCTAAAGTCAATGTATTGAATATTTATTTATTTTAATTAACAAAGCCATGATCTAATTAATGAATACCGATACAAAAAATAAGGAAACTATGCCAAGGAGATTGGCTTCAACCGAATTTTTACATGAATTGTCTTATTGTGAAGAACGAGGTATCACTTCATCTGTAAAACCATTATCGGGCCTCAATGTGAATTGCGGAAGCATTGTTTCATTATGTTACTTTGTCTAGTCATTTTGTATTTCACAACCTAGTCTAAATATAAATACTATGTATTTAATTATTGTCATTTAATATTCCTCATGTATCCAGATTAAATGTTAAAACGTAGTTATTTACATCTCTGTGTCCATTACATATTTATTTTTGTTAGAATACGTCATTCGTATAATTAACACACGTGTTCATAAAAATATACTTAATAATTATTATAATGTGAAGATTTCTTAGTTTGATAAAATATATATCTATTGTGTGATTATGCAAATTTTTATAATAAAATATAAGTAACAACCACTGTACTAGTCATGATAGTACCTATTGTTAAAATTAAGGCTAACGGCAAACGATTCCGTCCGGGACTGTTCTATTTACAATCTATGTGTAATAAACAAATATATCGACACCTAGGTACTTATCACGTTTTCCGCCTCAACTACTTATGAATACTGTTTAAATAGTCTCGTAATAACAGTATTTATTGCAATATACATGTTACCTATATTATCAAAAAGGAAAAAAGCTGATTTCCCGAAAATCCCACAAACATTTCAATTCAAACCATGCTGAGTAACAAGTCCATTGTATTATAACATGTTTTGTATTTAAACACGCAATTTATAAAATACGTGTAAGTTTCACTTCACGCTTTATCGTAAAGGGGGCGAGGCAGCTTAGCTATCACTATTTTTATTAAGCATGAATAAATGACACGGATAACGTTATCAAAGTAATTTTATGAGTAATTATCAAAAAGCAAATTGTCCTGATAATTATGTGTATATGCACTTAGTATTGGGTTATTATTAAAAGTTAGTAAAAAGGGCAGTAACAATGCTCCTCGCTAACATTTGACCCAGCTGCAACTCGCTAGATAAGCGCCGCAGACGGGCTCAGGCGCCTTGATAAAAATGGTTCAACACCATTTCATTACACTATCTATTTCGCCGGCTATCGGCGCGACACTGTAGACAACCCTATTGTATGTAGATTCACATTTTTACGCGCTTAATACTTCCAGTTAACGACTTTACAGTATTTATTATTAAGATATAATTTCGTACGTCGCACGCGCCCCATAGTGGGCTCGATCTATGCATGAGACCTTGTTACACACCATGGGGTGTGTCAATAGAGAACTAACGCAACTGTAATCCAACACTTGTTTTGCATCATAGATTAGATTGCTTAGTTATCGAGTTTATAGTAGATATTAAGTTAGGCGTATTGAGTTCCGTTTCCACTGGACTGTGTCAATTCTTATGTTACTAGAATATCGACATACGCCCGCCACGTCACACTGCCATACATAATTTTTTATCATAATTGTACCTACTGTTTAGTTAGTCCCTATAGAATTAAGTTTATACACGTTTATGTAACTTTTTTACACTCATTAAGTCAATAAAATAGTTGTAGATGTATATGGTTGTTTCAATTAATTAAATTCCATTAAAATTCCGAGCCAATTGACGTTTATTTGATAGTCGGTGGGGTACCGGCGGCGTGCGGAGCGGTCGCGGGCCTGGGAAGTGACTCATCACGCCGCGACCTCGATTGACATCACGGGAGCGCCGAACGCGGGGGGGACAAAACATACCCCAAAACGATAATATTTAAAATTGGTTTTATTGATGCAAAAAAAAAAAGAAATTAATAGATTATTGTACATGTCCATTATTGATTGAAAAGATAAAATATACAAGTTCTTAATTTTCACAATATATATAAAAATATAATTCAACTCAGATCAAAGTCATATCCAATATCCTTGTGCAGTAAATCTTATATGTTAACAGAAAAGAGAATGGAGGAAACATCTAATTCCGTAACAATATTTGAACACCTATATAATATTATTACGTTTAACAAAGTTCTAGCAGCAAAACATAGGTTGATAATTTATATTTAAATGAGCCAGTAATCATAAAACTTTAATCCATTTACAATAACGATAAATTTCTTATTTCTCAATTTCGTAGGTTAGTGGTATGGTATATAGTATAGTATGGTGGCCTGTGGTGTACATTAATAACACAAGGCATAGGGCACCACCATTACACTGGAGACTCTAAGGTCGCAGGGTGCAATCACCTAAGGCTCTCTAATATTTGTTCAAAAGTTACCAAGTCCTAAATGGCTTCACATTATCAACTTTTCACTTGATACATTTGAATTATATAACAAGACAATAATATATTCTGAAAAAATTTAATGTATCCTTAATTCTCATATTTAAACATTACATATGGGTCAGGCCTTCAGGGCGCATCACCCAGATCTTTTCGGAACCTGCTTCAACTTTCACACAGCTGTTCAGAAGTTTCAGGCCCTCCCTTTATCAGTATGATTAGATAATAACTACTAAATGGTAAACTATATCTATATTAGGTCCAGACAGATAAATATATATTTATTTTATTTATATATAACTATAAATGCAGTCACGTTAACATGTTACCCATTTGATGAACAGTAGTAGTAAACACAGTGGTGACACAACGGGACCTTGAAAGATAATTTCATGGTAAATAAGTAGACACACTCATTTTCCTGTTCAATTAAATTTCAGAGGACTGTCTGTACCTAATATTGTTAATATTATTATTAAAACAAAAATATTTTTAGTTGCTTTTCATATATTTGAAAATCATAATTGAGAAACAATGAGAAGTACATTCGTAGAAGAGCATTTTGAGTGAAGTAGTGCCATGTTTTAGAGAGTATAACTGGAATGAACATTAATGAAGTCAGTATTGTCACAGGGTATTCTAGAACATACTCCTCATAGCCCCTAAATAAATGAATATGTTTATACTTACATCAAGTAGTTTTTAAATTTATAACCATTTACAACTTCTGAACCTAACAGCATCCACACATTACAATTGGAATTTCTAGAGTGAAACACACACAGAATCGTTGAATCTATCCTTGAACATTATAACTATCAAAATATAGATCAGAAGGTTTGAGAGACACATTTTATGGATAGGTATATGGATACAATCCAAAACGCTCTGTGGATTTTCCACCAGTGCTGCAGCACGCCATCACATAACAAATGCACATTCTTGAAATGCTACAGGTATATTACCAAGCAATGGTGCTCAACACCCGACCTAGATAACTTTGGGAACAGTCGAGAGCCAAATCCGGGTACCAGAAGTCTTTCAAATTATTAAATATTTTATACCTAGACGCTTCGGAGGCTCCAGCGACATTCTTACAGAATGTGACATCTTGGTTTTTTTACTTTCTCACTGTTGATAGGTGTTCTCCTGTTGATTTGACGTACTAGGTCGAAGAACACATCGTTCACGTGTATTTTGGCTTTTGCCGAGGTCTCCATGAACGAGCAGTTGAAGTGGCGTGCGAGATTGCTTCCCTGCTCCTTGCCCACCACGCGCTCTGCTTCCAGGTCAGTCTTGTTGCCGACCAACACCATGGGCACGTCGTCTTTGTCCTTCACCCGCAGGATTTGCTCCCGTAGGTCTTGCAAGTCGTTGAACGTTGATTGTGCGGTGATAGAGTACACTAAGACGAATCCTTGTCCGTTCTTCATGTATAGGTCTCTCATCGCTGTAAATTGCTCCGTACCAGCAGTGTCTAGTATTTCTAGCATGCACTGTTGACCGTCAACTTCCACCTGTTTTCGATAACTGTCCTCGATGGTGGGGTCGTATTTCTCGACAAAGATGCCTTGTACGAACTGTACTGTCAGGGCGGACTTTCCCACGCCTCCGCTGCCTAACACGACTATTTTGTATTCGCGCATTATTAACTATTTTTTATCACCTGATATTATCAACTTAAATCAAAGATCAAATTGCTAAAAAGCACATTAACTAGTAAGTTATTGCAAAAAAAATCTTTAACAAGTCAAACCGCCATGACACCGTTAGCAGGGCGATGGCTCACTGTGTCGGTATTGCCATAAATAAATTTAAATTATTTATCACGTACCTACTACACCAACTGTGAACAAAGTTCAGTTTTTTCCATTGTACGTTAAGTGCAATAATGTGGAATGTTGCATTGTTAGCTAGTCTTGCAATGGTTTTTTTCTGTTAAATTTACAAGCCTATCTGTATTTGTGTGAATCAACTGAGTGACTGATGTGAAAATACGGACGCATGCAGCATGCACATAATAGTCCAATAAAAAATAATTGAGAGGATGCATCAAATTATTTCATTATTTCAGTTTATATCTTTCAACAACTGCAAGCCATTTTAAAAAGAGAGTAGGTCTTCAGTACTAGTTAGGTAGGTACAATAAATAAATGGAGTGGAATTGAATTCATTTTATTCGTCGTAAACTTGTAAAAACAAAAATAGGTAACGTTTTATTTGTTGACCAAACAAGCTCTAAATTTTTTACATTTCTCATTTTGAGATCAATCCTAGGAACCATTCCAAAGTAAATCAACGCTTTACAAATTTTTACGATTGTGCTTTTAATGACAACCAAACGTTATGTTAAACGTTTATTTTTTATTATCTGTGGTAGTCACAAGTAGTTCTAAATTGTACCGGAAGATGGCTTGAAACCGAAGAACAAGAAGCATCGGTAGCAAGGAATAATTTACTGTAGTTTAAACCTCAAACTAATAGGTGGCGCTGTTTGACTACTGTGTAATTTTTATCTTTTCCGTAACTTTGGTAGGCAGGCAGGGCAGTTAGAGTACTCAGAGTAGTCAGACCCACAGAGTAAATTTTTATCTAAGAGGTCAGACGAGTCAGACTCATAGACTATACAGTATACACTTATAGGTCTGGTGAAAAGAATGGTAGATAGCCTTATATTCATATTTCTGGCATTGAAATCCTATAATATTTATGTAATTTTTATATACTACAAATAAGGAGGGAATTATGCCATTTATGATGCAGGTAGCAGCACTTTTGTGTGTGTTACTTCGTTTAACAATCCTTTGGCATCGATTATGCAAATATCTATTTTGGCTGAAAATTATAGTGGTCCTTGTTTTGAGAGGAGACACAGATAGGTGCCTATTCAAAATCAGACTATGATCATCAGAGGCGGTTCAAGAGACGTTTTTTTTTCTAGTGTTTTGTAAAATATGAATTGCTTGTTAACTCCTCTGTAATACTATTAACTCCGACGTTGTTGCTGCCAGTTCTTCAGAGAAGTAGGCTGGCAACGGCAGCGGAGTCGAACATAAGTCACGTGGACTTACGAGTTAGGTAGTAGGTTCGAACTCAGTTAGGCGCTTTACTTTTTGTAAATTATTTCATCACTACAAAAAAATCGAAGACACGTGACATCTAGCAAATCGCACTGGGCTTGCGTGCTGGATTACGGCTCACTGGCCCACTGCCTCTCACTGAGAGGAGGCCTGTGGCTGTGACCCAGCAGGAGGAACAATGCAGGCTGATGATGCCTGTGTATATTTATAGCCCTCGCAACCATTAAGTATAAATTATGGTTCAGCTCCCATTTTGGGACTCAAGATTCCAGCTTGAAAATGAATCATCAGCGTCATAACTTCTAGAGTTTCCGTCTCTGTGAGTTTGAAAGTCTTAGGCTTGTAAAGTACAGACGCCAGCAGGTCAACCTACCCCGGTAGCTTGATGTGCTGGCCTCTGTACGATAGTAATATGTAATTCCTATCTGAACAGTTCGTCAATATTTTGAATTAGACCTAATAAATCTCATCTAAAATTACGGAACAAAACTTGCGCCTGGCACACCTGCGTTTAGGCTTTAATTACTCTGCGTGTAATAGTTTAATACTGGCCTCGCGTGATGCACGAACGCACCCGATCATCCCCAAAATGGCGGCAATTATAGGGTCGGACGCGGAAATGTAATTAAAAAAAGTGTACATTTTTCGCGACAGTCATGTGCCACTCCTTGTAAATAGAGTTACTGGATATTTATTCTGACGTTATTTTTGGTTTACGATAGACTTTTAGCGTTATTTTACTTTCAAAGGATTCGTAATAACAATTGCCATGGTTCATAAAGTTTGAAGCGAAGAATTGGGTTAAGTTGGTTCCCTGAAAAAGTTTGGTAGCTCGAAAGCGGAGCCGGGAAATTAAATGCAAATGTTTTGGAATATTTCAAAATTCCTGTTGGGCGTTGATGATGTAGATAGATACCTATTTGGTTCGACGAAGATGTCAATACCTGCGTCCTTTCACAGTTATCATTTCACTCAGTTTCACTGTTAAAATCTAAACCACTGTGATTAGATTTTGGCTTTTTATGGTTGTTTATGGTAGAGCAGTGGTGGCCCAGTGGTAACGGCCGCGACTTACGAGTTGTAGGTCGTAGGTTCGAACCCCGTCAGGCGCTTTTCTTTGTGTAAATTATTTCATCACCATTGCTCTTAAAACGGTGAAGGAAGACATCGTGAGGAAACCGGCATGTCCTAGAACCAAAAATTCTTAGACATGTGATATATACCAACCCGCACTGGGCCTGTGTGGTAGATTACGGCCCACTCCCTCTCATAGAGAGTAGGTCTGTTTCCCATACCAGCAGTGGGAACATTATAGGCTGACTATGTATGGTTGCTGTCAAGTAGCTGCCACTGATAAGTCTGTCAAAATCTCAGTGATATTTATTTTCGTTACAATATGGTCGCCGACGCTGGCAGAATAATCGACATTGGCACAGTTTCCAAACAAGAAAAAAAAACAAGGTTGCTGTTGAGTTGCTGCTGTCAGAGGTAATAACTGTCAAAGGACTGTTATACAGTGTGAAATTTTATTCACCGTTTACCTCGGGGTCATTGAACTCATCATTACCTATGAACAACTTTTACTCTGGGACCAAATCTGTGGGGCAATTCTCGTAATTTTTAAGAAAGTTCACAGTCTGATCTCAGTCTCAATCTGTCAAAAATAGCTCAAGTTTCCATACATCTTGACAAGTTTTTGACATTTGTTTGTCGCTGAGATGAGACTGCAACTAGATTTTGAACGTTTTAAATTACGAGAATTGGCCTTCTGAAATCGCGAAAAAAAAATCAGCGTTCCCTGCATTTTGACGAGTTATGCGAACATAAAATATGTAGGGACCAGCTGATGTTTTTTCAGCATCCTGTATATTACCTGTAGGGTGCATCTTGATGACTTGACATCTTACACAGGTGACATTTGATTGCTGTAACAGGCTTGGGCCTGTGCTGGAAACTTGAATACTAATGTATTCAGTTGTGCCAGCAAGTTAGATCCGAATATCACCTAGTCCCCTCCTGTCATTGGCTACTTGCATAATAAATACCTAACATTACTGTAACATTAAACCATACATTTTAAGGATAGTAACACAAATATTTTCTGCAAATAAATCATTCTTATTCCTACTTAGATTAAAACTTCCTATTGCATAAGTGTTACTACTCAACAAATGAGTTTTTAAATGAAAAATTTGATTCAAAATTTAAATTAGACGATGACTCGACTTTGTGCTAATAATTGAATGGAATTTCATTTCTATGACATTGTAATAATGAATAATTTTTTACATTGGATTTAATACTTCTTGGCATTATAATTAATAACCCTTGACATTGATAGCAGTTAACGTTCTCCTTATTCTTGACATTGTATGGTTTAATTTGGACATTGTTTCAATACTCCTAATTTTAATTCTTGAAATATTTGTACGCTGGAAACAGCAGAATATTATGGACACCATATTATGTGTAACACCTTTGTAACAACAATATTCTAACAAATAAATTTATTATTATTATTCCTTTATTTCACTATATACATATAAATATTATTATTAAACTCACTTACTACCTAATAAGGTGTAGGTACCTTCCCTACATGGAGGCAGGTCAATCTTTTGAAAACTGGTTGTCGTTAAATGGTCTCACTAACTTGATAAGGTACTTGCACCCAATAAGGACCACCTTTATTAGAATACTTGTAAATTAAAAATGTATGTAATTACACAAAGTAACGCTTATAAGATAAAAATAAAATTTTATGAAGATCTATAATTATGACAAAAAATACACAGTTTGCTTTGTTAAACTGAAAAGAAAACAGTTTCAAAAATGTTTATGTTAGGCCATATTAAGCACCTATGCTCTTATTAAGGACCATAATAAAATGTAACAAATTTTGATTATTTTGTAATAATAATACTTTTAATCTAACGTATACAATAGTATTAATAAATTAATTATTATATTATTAGCAAATATTTAATATTTGACCAAAAATTTTAAGGTGGGCCTTATTATGTATATCAAAGTGAAAATTAAGAATAAAACTAATTTTATTTCGGTAATCAACATATGTGTATTTTTTTTTGTAAGTAATTACTTTTTCTTCAGTCATTAATTAGAGTATTTTAAGGAAAATCAGTCTTAATTTATTATATGATACCTTGATGGGCCTTATTAGGAATACTAAAATATTAACTTTAGAAGTTAAAGGCATACCAATATAAGCGAACTTAACTATTCTCGCAACTAAATCATTTTCAAGATCTTCAGTCAACGTACACTTTCGACCCGATTTCTTTTTGTAACTCCCAGTAACAAGATAATTTTTTAATGTGTATTTTTATGTGGTCGCAACCGCTCGTTCTGACATCTCTTTTTTCATTACTGCATCCATGGCTAATTTAAGAGCTTCTTCAGACCAGTTGCCACGTCTTTTCCTAGCTGGTAGCTCCTCCATTGTGAATTGCCTAGTGATAAAAATAAAAAAGAAAATAAATATTAAACAATAAACAACAATTTAGTTGAAATCAAGGTGCTAGACAACCAAATTTAAATATAATTATTAAACTTAATCGCCACACAGATATATTTGTTACCAACAAGTTCTCAAAAAGGTGCTACAATGACATTATGTAGGTACATACTTATAAAAAGATCAGCTCCATATAAACCGTAAGAAGAAACCATTTTAATGATTCTTATTATTGGCCTACCTTGTTATAAATACAAAATAATATATATTTACTTACTTCATTTTATCCTACATTCATAATTAGAAATAAAAATATAAAAAAATCATTAATTACTTAAATAATAAAAATTTACGCCAAATTCATACTTCTAATAAGGACCGGACCTTAATACAAACTCGTATCGTGGTCCTTATTAGGATTTGGGTATCGTGATGGATGACACATTTTAAAGTTGTATAATGTAAAAATAACAATGTATTTACCTTTGTAGAGTTATCTCTGAATGTTTAAATCCAATCTTCTATAAAAATTTACTTAAAAACACAATTTTTTTTCACGAAAACTTACAAAACAACGCGCATCAATTTTATAAAATGGTGTCTCTAACCGCTGTCTTACACAAACTGGACGCTACTGACGAAATCACCGCATCTACGCGTCATCGCGCGATTGCATTTAACGAATAGGTGGTATAGCATGCTGCGCGCGAAATTTGAAGCAGTTGAAAAAATACAAGTGTGAGTTTTCTAAAGTGGTCCTTAATAGGTGCTGGTCCTTATTGGGTGCAAGTACCTTATTAACTGCCAGCAGGGTTGACAGCCACAAATATTCTGGGTAGGGATCCGTAACCGTAGGTAACCGAAATATTTGCGGATGACAGTGAAACCAACGATGGATCCCTAAACTTCGTCCGTGCACACGGCAATGTCCTGTAGGTACGATATTTCACGGTAAAAAGTTTCCCAAATTTTTACCGTGAAATATCGTACCTACCTGGGCGATCGCCCAGCCGCGCCCCTGAGTCCTAGGTCCTATTGGTCAACGCTATTTGAACGGGGCTTTACGGTTCTTAATAGTCCTAGGTAACCTAGGTTCTGGGGAAATCTACCTTTAGGCTTTAGCTACCTGAGAATCACGTCACTGAAACATCATTTATGAAAATAAGGTGGTGTGTTTCCAAGAGAGCATTTTTTGACACCGTAAAATCAAAAACCGCTGCCAACATTTTAAGACAGCCGTCACTGCGGCCGTTATGTGGCGGACACCATTCTTCTAGGAAACTGTAGTTATAATTATATATAATAGCTAATAGTGTTTATTAGCTATATGTATATATAACCTACCTCTTACCCTACCTACCCACCGTCTTAGGACGAACGCGCGCGTCATGAGTGTTACAAGTCACCAACTTTTCGATAAAAGTTCCAAGTTCTTGCAAGTTCCAAATAAAACGCAAAATGAAGTCGGTAATAATAACGAATAAGTATTCTCTAAGTATTTACAATACGCTATAAATCCTTTGCGATATTTATGACAGATGAATTTCCTATAGATTTTTTATGATGCAAAGCAGTAAATAATTTTAAGGGGCCATGAAAGCAACGCAAATAATATAGTAAACTTTTCACGGTACTCGATTAAACGAGCTCAAATCGAAATATTTCCAGTCAAAAATATATACCTACGTTTCACTTTATGTTCTTGATTGTGAGTTCACAATAAATTTCGCATTTGAATTTAATTAATACTTAAGTAACTGAAATATCGGAATCGTTCTTCAGTGTTTTTTTTTTAACAGACTTCTAAAGAAGGTGGAGGTCCTCAATTCGGATGTTTATATTTTTTTTAACGTGAAATTTAGTGGAAACAGGGTCGAGTTTGTTTTGTTTTTTATAATAGATATTTATTAGCTTATATGTTTGATCTCGTGGTTAAATAATAACAGCCAAAAAGGTTGATCGATCAGGCTTGCCGCGGTTGGTCTGTGGCTGGGTGACGTTCTTTACATACCGAGACCTCTCCGTGCCTCGCAAAACACTTTAAGCCGTTAGTCCCGGCTGTCATTCGTGGATCTTTGACAGTCTTTACGGTTAGTCAGAAGCCCAAAAGTCTGACAACTAGTCTGACCAAGAGATATCGTATTACCCAGTAACTGGGTTGTGGTGAACAGATAAGAAGTCGCTACATGTGCATTCAGCTACATCCGGTTAGACTGGAAGCCGACCCCAACATCGTTGGGAAAAGGCTAGGGAGATTATGACCTAGTTCTAAATTTTTATGTAGACATAGTATTTATAATAGAGTAACATTCCTCACGCGCAGCTGGTCTTAAGTAATCACCACCAGATACCAGAAAATTAGAAATAAATATTCTATAGACATGCAAGTTACCTAACTACATGCATTTAAGACTATACCGACCGCACAGTGGCGCCCTCATCGTTTGTTTGGTTATTTCATGCAATTTAGAACGAAAATGCAGAAAATAAGCACCTAAACTTGTGCTTCACAAGATTATACGTTAATATTATTGGAAACGGTAGTTTCACATTGTTTGGTTTTATGATAATCCTTAAAACGGAATATAGTGGCCACTGTTATCCGTTTTAAGGATTATAATAAAACTAAACAATATAAAACTACCGTTTCTAGTAATATTAACGTATTAATCTTATGAAGCACAACTTTAGGTGCTTATTTTCTGCATTTTTCATTCTAAATTGTATGAAATCGACACCTCCATGCAAAAACATCGTAACTTACTTTTTTCCAAAAATTGAGTTACAACGGCATTGTTATGTAAAAAAAAATGCATTTTTTCTGTACTATCATTGTAATTCTATTCTCTTTCGTTTCTAAAAATATGTAACTTAACACCTTGGAGTTACAATTATCTGACCACAAAAATAAATTAAACTACAGAAAAACTAAATTGTAACTCAGACATACAATGTTTGTCCTCGTAACTTATATGTCATTTCACTGTTTTGTTTTTCACGTAAGTCATGAAAACCCATGAAAACAATTTTTCTTTTACAACTTAACCATACCTATTTATAGTCCGCCTAAACTATATTAAATAGAGCCAGCTTCAAAAATTGGTACGGGGTGTTTTGTTTGCTATAATTTTTCAAACTTTAAAATCACTCTCCTGTAAAATCACAAAAAGTGAGTTACGATGTTATTGCATGGAGGTGTCGAAATAACCAAACAAATGATGAGGGCGCCACTGTGCGGTCGGCATAGTCATAGAGCGAGCTTACCTATAGGCAAGTTACTGGTATGTCTGGGTCATCATTATCATAATTTTCCTACACCGATATCTCAGTTTAGTTGGGGTCGGTACCAGTCATGTCTTCTTCCATATTTCTCTATTAGTCATCTCGATATTCACCCCTTTTCCAAACCATATCATTACACGAGCAGAGAGCTTGTGTGAATTCTACGGTACAAGTTCATACCTTAAAAGAAAATAATCGTGAAAGTTACGTGCTGTTTAATTACTCTAGAGAATCTATAAAAATGATTGAAACATTCAATTTATTTGTTGACACGCTTTGACATCGCTGAGCGCCAGCCGAGTGCCGTCGCCCGGCTAATGAGATAACTTTGTAAGATCGTTGCAAATATTAAATAAGCCCCATAACACTACACTACACAGTTGTGTCGGGCAAAAAATATTTATTTTATGAATTACTAGCTGACCCGTCGAACTTTGTACCGCCTCAGAAACAATAAGAACGGATGCGAGCAAAATTCATAATTTTTTCGTGAAATTTTCTCATGTTTTAATAGTCATTCTGCTACTTGGGGCTCAAACTCAAAAACTCAAACTCAAAGCATTCAATTTTAAATAAACCAATTACAGGCGCTTTTGAATTGTCAAAGATTCAGATTCGGTCAGTCAGAAACATGAAGCTAGTTGCCCATTCCAAAGCGTAGTAGGTACCTATGGAGAAGAACGGGCAAGAAACTCCACGGACACTCTTTTAAATCATAAAATTGTATATATAATATTGGTTACATCATTCATTTGTTGAAATTATATATAAGAGAACGATGTAGAAAGACGTGCAAAGATCATAAAAATCGATCCAGCCGTTCTTAAGTTAGAAATGGTGTAACTAACCGTACGCGGCACACTGTCGGCGGCTCGTGTATTTCAGCATAATCAGCCATAATGTTCCCATTGCTGGGAGACAGGCCTCTCTTCGAGAGGAAGTGGGCTGTAATCTACCACGCGGGCCCAGTGCGGGTTGGTAGATGTCACATGTCTTCAAATTTTTGGTTCTAGGACATGCCGGTTTCCTCACGATGTTTTCTTTCACCGTTTTGAGAGCAGTGGAATAATTTAATGTCTTGGAAGGTTGGAACCCACGACCTATACAACTCCGTTACCACTCGGTCACCACTGCTCTCACCGCCCTAGGTATTCAAATACACGAGCCACACGTAGCCAACGGGTGTCGACTGTATTCCTTTTGTTTCTCACAGATAGCCGTATTCTGTTCTCCTTCAATCTGTTTTGATTTCAAGCGCCACAAGACACATTATAGTAGGTAACTAATATGCGTATTTCATGACAATGCGACCTATCCACTACACTATCAGGCTCATCCCTCGCGTGACTCCACTAATTAACATATTAATTGCTGGCAATACATGCCGTGATTCACGCTACGCCGAACCCTATTCGTGTGAGGATAAACCCGGAAAATGACCGGCCTATTTATGTAGTTAAAAATCGTTTTTTATGTCCTAAAAGGAGAATACCGAGATCATGTTTTTAGTTTTTTTCACGTGTAGCGTTTGGTACAGGAAAATAACAGACAAATAGGTGGTGTGTAAATACACTACATCGACAGTCGACACTACCTACTCAGTGATTAAAAGAGTATTGTACTTTTTGCAAATAACATACCTACCTCTAGAAAGAAAGAAAGAAAGAAAAATAGGTTTATTTGTCACAGAAACACGTGCAAACAAAAAGATGATTAATTCTAATGACATCATATATATCGAAACAAAAAAAATATATATATATCTTTATACATGAGCACAAAGCATAGATAGTCGACGGCTGCACGTCATGACTGTGACAAGAAGGCTTCCACTCAGCATGATGCTGCGCTATAGGGGACCCACAGCACTGCGCTGATTTTCAGTGGTTACCCGAAAAGGACGTACGGAAACCAAGTCAGATCAAATAATTCGTACTTAACAGGTAACAAAATAAAATAAAACAAACAGTACTCATAAATTAAAGCAACTACTTATAACCAACAATTATCTAGTATATACAAGGTGTCATAAACATAGAGAATCTATTTTTAACACCTCACACTCCGTTGTAATCTGACCTATGTTTACAAATAAATTATTCTGATTCTGATTCATTTAGGAAATACATTTTAGTTTGAAGAATCTAAAGGTGAAAAAAAAAAGCTTTTAAGAATTTCCAAAATTGCAGTTCTGAACTCTAAAGATATTACTACTTACATTTGTATCAGAAATATCGGCGTAGGTCAAAAGTAATTATTGATAAATACAAAAACTAATAATAAAGTTTTGTCGTTATGTCATTAACGGTTTATTTACGTAAATGTTTATTAACTGCTCTCGAATTACGATGTTTATTTTTTTACATACTTCTTTGACTTTGACATAATCTTTTAATTATTTGTCATTATATACAGACAATTCTAATTCCATTTATTAGTGGTTGTAATGGCAACCATATCATTTGGTTTTAATATTTTAGTTTTTATTTATCCTTTTGATAGATTCTTTTATATTTTGTAAATGTGAGGACTTTGTAAGCCTTGTATACTTTAGATCTGTAGACAATTTTTCTATTTTATCAAGTACCTGGTACTTGCTGACAGGCCTACGCTGTCCTCCCGTACCTTCTGTAATTTGAAAACAAACAACACTGTAAAAGACAATTATTTTTAAAAGAGTAACCGTGGAGTTTCTTGCCGGTTCTTCTCCATAGGAAACGACCAATAGGAACCGTGCACCTTCCTTCTGACGTTTCATAAGTACCCATGCAGGCTTATGTGAAATACAATTTTTGATATATTAATTCATTGTGCTTTGTATTATAGCATATCGTTTAAATGACCAATAACTACAGAACTTTTTATAAGCATTTGACTTCTAGATCCCTCTTATTTTAATTAGTTAGTTAAAGTTGACTTTATTAAGTCTTTTACTCGTTCTTTTTACTTTGAGAGCTCTGAACTAATTATTCAGGTCTTATTTTTACTATTGCTTTTGCCAGACCAAGGTACATCTTAAACCAAAAACATACAAAAAAAAAACAAATTGACACATGTTAAAGAAATGTAACAGCTGGTGCTAAAAGCAAAATTCTTCGAAATTCTTGCAAAACTACAAAATGGGTCTAGCTATGAACCCCCCCTTTTTTGTCTAACCCTCCGCCTAACACCCTCTATAGTCGACCTATTCGTAATTGCTTTAAGTACCTATCTCTAGACAAAAAAAAGCAGGACAGTGAAACTTCATTTATGGTTTACAGTTCCTAACTGTCACATAGGCACGGAGGGTTCTCGGTATTTTACTCACCATCGGGCCGACCACGAGCCACGAGCCCTAACATTGATATTAAAAGTAATTCGGAAGTCTCTTGAATCGTCAAGAGACTAAGAGGCTAAACAGTCTACTACGGCTGATATCAATGTCCCTATTCCTCAAAATCTTTTATAAGTCCTGAGTGGACAGTTATGAATGCGCGAATAAGTCAGAAGAATCTCTTCGTGACTCCTACAATTTGTCTGAAAGTATAAGCAACAAATACGCTCCTTTCATTTCGCTACCATTGTGTAAAAAATATAATAACCAAGTATTTTAAAACATCCGCTATTGTTAACAAACAAAATGTCTGTATTTTTGTTTTATATATCCACTCCGTCGAGTTCTGTGTTGTTAGAATAAAGTGTTTTATTGAAATTCATGTCTTGCACATCTTAAAATAGAGGAACATCTGCGGGACGGTGGAGAATACTAATCCGAGAATGTTCTGTTTGTGCAACAACTCCATTTCTTTTAGCCAATATTCGAGCGAGTTGAAAAAGTGTGAAAATATAGCGTAGAAGAAAATTGAATCATGTGACATTTTGCGGTTAAAGTATTTCAACAGCACGTACCGCATCTATTACTGGCAGTCCTTAGCAGTCATGCTGAGCTTTCAATATGAATAGCTATAGAAAAACTAGCTTTATAAGGGTGCGGCTGGATTTTAGCTATTACCTACTCTAAAATCCAGACGCTTACTTGAAATGATGACCATAGTTTGTATAATTATGTCGTAATAAAGTCGATTGTACTGATCTAGTGAACAGTTTGCGCTACCTGATCCCTCATACCGTACAAGGTCGAGAAGTTCACTCGAGACACTTGTTTGCAACTGCTTTTAGTAGAACCAACTCAAGAGTACGCTCACCGCAGAATCGATTAGATGACACCTAAAATAGGTAATTTAGCTCAACTGATATTATATTTCGCAGCAAGGCTATATTTAGAAAATAAATTATTACTATTATAAGTGATCAGAACCCTAATAATTAAGTAATGTTTACTTTTATTCTGTTTATTTTTATATAGTTCATTCTAACAACTAGTAGATCTGTTTAGTAATAGGTATGTGGATAACGTTGTGATTAGTGTATTTGTTATCACTATTATTAAGTTCTAACCTATGTTTACTTATTATTACACTGCTGTTTGTTGTCCCAAAATAAATCAATAAAAAATGTCCCTTCAATTGAATACCCATTGAATCGAAACTCTAATACAATAACGGGCTCACTTCCATATAAATAAGAAATTTCGCCAGCATACACAATTCTAAAACGAATCAGGTTCATAAACAAAGGATCTCTATCTCTTTGTCCATACATATTGGAATTCTGCTCACTTGAACAACTTCGAAAAAATAAAACCTTTTCAAACGTGAAATTTTAAATCTTAACACTGCTCCATTTGTACCATTTCCAATTATTGTGTGAATCTCAAAGTACATTAGCTTAATAGCCTTGAGATGCTTCATTCAGGTCGCATACAGGACGTTTCATATAGGTTGCTTCGATCAATTGATGTCGAGCTAAGTATGTGGATGTACGATGGGATTCTGTCTAATTTATTTTCAAGTTTCTGAGCTCCTTTTAGAAATGAAGACGTTATTATATTGGCTAAAGCGGTTTAAAAAAGGCGGAAAATAGTTATAAAAGTGGTTTTAATAACACCTCGGTGGTGGTGGTAAAATTTCTATGTATTTATTCTTGTATTTTATAACTATTTTCGTGTTATTTATCCCTTATGTTGCATCTGCCATGTTTTTTCTCTGCGTTACTCTAAGGTTGACTGGCAGCTGCCTCGGCATTAAGACCGCCTTTGACGGTATTTTTTAACTTGAGCATAAAGTTTTTAATAACTAATTAAATAAGTAGTGCATTAATTTTGTGGACTATGTTCAACGTAGCAATAAAATGTACATGCTCATTAAAAATGAAGGCTTAGCATAAAGTCCTCCAGACCGTATTTCGGCCACGGGAGATGTTAAAGCGCACAAGTGTGAGCGCAGACATAGATGCACTCCCTCTTCCCTCACTCTCATAGTCCGATGGGACGGCAATCACAGGTGCACTCCCTCTTCCCTCACTCTCATAGTCAGATGGGACGGCAATCCGACACGACCGGAGAAAGGTTAGGCGCAAGACCTACGGCTTAGTGTGCTTTCCGAGGCACGGGGGTACGACCCCGCTGACTTCCAAACTCCGGCGGCTGTTACTAAGAAATTCCTAAAGGAAAAACTCAATAACACTTTGCCCGACCCGGGAATCCAATCCAGGACCCCACGCTCAGCAGTCGCGCTTGCGACCACAAGACCAACGGGCAGCTCAACATAATCCAGCTACTCTTTAGAGTTGTTTAATTCTGGTATAATTTTCCTCTTATCCTGAATTATAACGGGGTATGAATACTTCGCGTTAAATAAACCGCGCCCCTCACAGAATTATGTCAAAACAATTTTGTTTGGTAGCCTGATTGACGTCAACTTCAGTTAACTCGACAACAAACAAATTAACAGGACAATCCACATATTTAAGATTAATTTTGGTATAGAATGCAACCGCGGAATTGTTGGCTGTTGAATCATGTCCTGAAAATAATTCCGTGTTCTATATAATTTTTTAAATGAAAAACAAATCTTTGGCTTGTGTAAAATTGAATTGATTTATTTTAGAGAAATATGTTTACGGTCAAACGGGGTGACTTGTGCCAGGCAGGTGAGAATGTGCAATGGAGGTAACGGACTATAAAATTACCGATTTCTTTTTTAGCTTTGTCTTATGCCACTTTTTTTAGGTTAGCCGATTTTATAAACATTTTACCATCTCTAGTTCATCCTAAAAAAAGTGGCTTATGACAAAGCTGAAAAAGAAATCGGTAATTTTATAGTTCATGACATCCATTGCACATTCTAACCTGCCTAGCACATAGTCACCCCGTTTGACGGTAACTATGTGACATCTACCAACCCACACCAGCGAGAGGGCGAGAGGGGCCCGTGGCTAAATAATAACAGCCGCACAGGTCGATCAATCAGGTTAAGCTACGCTTGCCGCGGTTGGTCTGTGGATGGGTGACCATCTTTACATACCGAGACCCCTCCGTGCCTCGGAAAGCACGTTAAGCAGCTGTCCCGGCTGTCATTCTTTGATCTTTGACAGTCGTTACGGGTAGTCAGGAGCTCGAAAATCTGATAACCAGTCTTACCAAGGGGTATCGTATTACCTAGCAACTGGGTTGTGGAGGTCAGATAGGCAGTCGCTCCATGTAAAATACTGGTATTCAGCAACAAACGGTTAGACTGGAAGCCGACCCCAACATAGTTGGGAAAAGGCTAGGCAGATGATGATCTACCAACCCGCACTGGGCCAGCGTGTAAGACCAATTCTCTCTCGAAGAGAGGAGGCTGTCCAGCAGTGGGAACATTATAGACTGATTATGCTATAGCTCTATAGCTATGCCTTCAGACTTGCCTCAAAATAACTACATGTACCTAACGGCCATCCTCATTACTAATCGAGCTACCAAGTCAGGTAATTTCGACAATACCCTTATATTAGGTCTATTCCATCAGCTGGCGTAGCATGGCGCTTTCTATTTCTACGTAGAATAGACAAAGCTCTTTCTATACAAAGTGACATTTCGTTTCTCCACTTTTGACATCGCACCGTAGAAATTCTTCTACAGTCCTACCAACTTATCTGTGAACTGAAAGAGGACGGCACCGTCGATTCAGTGTTGCTAATTAATATAAGGTGCCCAAAAATGAGTAAGTTTTCAAGAAGGAAATTTCACATTAGATATAATCGTTTAATAAGAATTACAGTTTTTACAAATTAAAAACAATGATCCCTTAAAAAAAAATAAAAAGAAAAAAAAATAAAAAGAATTTGATAATTTACAGTTACGTAGGTACGCTAACAGTTTAGTCTCTCAGGAATAAACAATAGCTTTAACTAAAAATTAAGTTAAGTAAGTTCCAATGAAGTGGAAATTCAGCAGATAAAATGTTCCACGGGGGATCCCCCCAACAACAACTTTCATTTAATGCGAAGTAAGTAGGTACCTACCCTGCAAGAGGTACCTGGATGTCTAGCATTTAGTTATGATCGTACTTAACCCCTAACACCAGATTGACAAATTATAATTAGCGGTGGTACCTAGTGGTAGTGTAGTGTAATAAAAAAAAACAAATTGCTTTACAATAATTTATTGAAAACCAGGTTTACAGTAATTGTGATCTTTAGATGAACCTGCATACACAACTTCATTCATTGTCACTATCGCTTTCGGTTTCAGTGTCACTTTGACCTCTAGAAGCTTTTTAACAGTAGGGGCCTCTTTTTTAGCAGAATAAAATTCATGTACTTTCCTCCGTATAACTCCCATTTCAAAATCATCAACATGCACAAATCCACTTTTACGCTTTCTCTCCTTGCCTGGTGTCCGAATTTTTGTACCAGTTTCTTCTGCTGCGTGCCCTTCCTTAACTATTTTTGAAAGAAGTCCTTGACTCACACCTGAAATATAAGATGATAAAATAAATGTTAGTAGAGAAATCTGGCAGGTTAGTTGGCTCACTCACTTAGCAGCAGTGCTATTCTGTAAAAATCTCACCGCGAAAACTAAGGTGAAGTGAGCTGTCATTCCACTTGATGTTAGGGATTGCCTCCATTGATAGCTCACTTCACCTGTGTTATCACGGTGAAATTTTTACAGAATCGATAGGCAGGTTACCTAATAGATGTACGTACGTTACCGTTATGCTAACCTGCAGCAAGAATAGAAACGAATATTTCATGGACATATATAATTAGTTAATCGGGTAATTTATAACAAGAAAGTTGCAACACTGACCTGTCGCTGCCGAAATTCGTTTGTATATTTGATGAAATGGAATAATCGGAAACCCCGCCCGAGCTTCTTCTTCAAAAAAGGTTTTAACCTTTAGAATAATGTTTCGAGCATCACTTTTAATAGCTTTCGGCATATTTAACTTTATAAATTCAGCAATATCACGACAAAACAACCAGAGAACCCGAATGTAGTAGACACTGACAATCGAATGACATTTCAACATGACGGCCGTAGTTCCAATTTTCGCCATTTCACAGATAAGTTGGTAGGAGTGTACAATCTGTCATTTTGTCTTTCGTTTCTAACGATCTTTGTCTAGGTCTTTTTATATGTAGGTATACTATTTCAGAAGAAAGTTTTCTATCCCAACTGTCAAAATGACGCTGACGACTGACACTTGTAAGGAGATTTTAAACTTTCTACACGACGGCCACAAAGTATAAACGGTTATCTACACAATCATGATTTAACTACAATATTTTTTTGTTCCAAAACACGGTACTTCGACACTGAGAACAATTGTTGAGTTGTCTTTATATACGTGATTTATTATCAGTAAAAAAAAACAAATAAAAATCCTATGACAAAACAGAATTCTGAGCCGAATTATGTGAAAGAGTATGTATTTCGTAAAAAGTGCAGTTGACTCTTTCTACTTTGCTGCCGTCGTACTGTCTACACGGAATGTCATCTTTGTCTACTATTCCGTCGACAAAACGGTGCTCATGCTAAGCCTGCAGGAGGTTCTTTACCAGCAATACTCATCTAAGACTGACCCAGTACACCCGTTCACCACCTTTGTACTGCGTGCAACTTTTAATTACAAACTTTGATTCAATTTAAGAGAGCATATCTTATGGGCACAATACGGGCGGCGAGCGCATGAATGAGTTCGTTAGAACCAACTCTGACGTGGCTAAGAGCGGCACTGGGCCATTGAGCTACGAGTGGTGTTCAATTTGGAGGTCGCACTTGGTAGGAAGTGATGACTACTGCCTATAAATGCCCTAAGCAGTACGAGGATCTTTTGGCGCACGAATGACGTTGACAGGGGCGCTGTGTTGGTAAACATGTGTTTACCAACACAGCGCCAATCCATCTTGGTAAAAAAACAAGATGGCGGCGTTAGTTCCAATTTTGGCCACGCGTCAAAAGAATCTTGTAGCGCTGTACCTTGTTTAACGATGCTAACTTAAGAAGATAAGTTTGTAATGATTTATTTCACGTGTCCACGTTTTGAATTGCGTGAACATGTATGAGAAGGTACGCTTCTATGGAAAGTCGCCACGAGAAGCGAGGAGATAGCAGTTTTTCTCTGTTGTTGTGTTTTCTGATTCTGCTTACAGGAATAGCTTGAAATAGGAGCATCCTGCTAGAAGAAATGGAATCCAAGATGTGCTTGTAAGAGCAGTATATTTACCTTAGCATTATGATATACGGTGGAAACAATAATTCTGTCTTTCAAACTACAGTCCGGCCGTCGAAAGAATGCATTTCTGACAACTTTCCGTGCGACTATTCTAGTACCTAGCTAATAAAGAATAAAATTCGCAAAACAAGTATTCTTTGAAACTGACAGGTTTGAAGACCGCATTCTCTCGTTTGCCGAACTGTAAGTATGTAGTTAATCGAAGCGTCTTGGAACTTATAACTTATAATGAACACGTATTTCCTTCGTTGATCTTAGAATCCCCACCGTCCAGCAGTTCATGAAACGCACAAGCACTTCAAGCACTTCTTTGATTCTGCCATTAAGCACCCCAATCCCCTGATTGCGGCGGCCTTCCGATACACTCCTTCCCGCATAAGTAGGATTCGCCGACCGAGGCATACCCTCACCCTCCCTGACGACGCTACGACCCTCCTACAGGAGAGTAGCAAGAAAACAAGTACTTTAAACAAGTACAAGCCCAGACAGCCGTCCTTTCGTCCTCGCCGCCGAGGCCCGTCGCGACGCCCCGTACATAATTAACCCCGTAAACAATTCCGATCCAGCCTGTCCCTTGCTGCCCTCTTCCAGCGACGCCCTAAGCCGAGGTCCGAACCCCACGGGGGGTGCCCTTAGCGTGAGTCGCTTAGTTTTTAAGCCCTGGTTGGAGGCCTTAACTTAGGCATCCACAGGAAAGTCTGGTTAAGCAGTCGACAACCTCCTACAGGTTGAACTGCGAGATGACATTCTCAAAAAAAAAAAAAAACTTCGTTCTAACAAAATGTCTCTTCCACAGTCCCATGGGAGAACAATTTAGTATGGTGTTTATATAAAAATATGCGACCCATTCACGATCCTGCATCGCAGTTCTGCCTTTCAGTCCGTGATTTTATTTGTATAAGTAACATAATTATTCGACTGTTTACTGCTTGCCATAGATTTTGAATTTCTATGCTGCTTCCAGAGTGGGCTATCATAAACGTCAACCTTTATTATTCTAAGGTTACTGATGATTTAGTTAGGTCTCATTAGAAGCAGGTTGACAAACGGAAACGTGTCAATCTGTTAAGCAATTCTAAATCAATGTATTGCTGTGCGCTAAATGCACTATGAGCGTCATTTCATCATTTCATTTAGTAATATTGACATATTAATCAAAACAGCGAAATATTTGACAGTTGAACAAATTAATAAATGACATTCGACTATTTGCGACGTTGCCAGCTTTTAGAGTGCATCCTCCTAAGAGGGATATCAAGTTCATGTCATCAGCAAGTTACTTTTCCCAACTCATTTTTAACTTAGAGATTCTGTCTATGAGATGGCTATACTTACTGTATAACTTATAGCTAATTAGCATGCCTCCATAAATATCTGAAACCACAATTTTAAGCATAAAACGAAATCGATATAAATAAGTACTTCGAAAAATAATTCTAGTTTTCGGCGAGTATTATTAACTTAATCCAAAGCTCTTTAATCTGTGGTACTGCGTAGCTATAACTGATACGGACAGCCCTATAACAAGCCAATCAATCGTAAAGCTCTTTTATTAGACAACCATTAAAATACATTGTTAAAAGTCATTCCTAGAAGTAAGATTATATTCAACAATAATAAAATGTCGTCTCTCAAATTGTTCGCAGGGTTTTAATTCATATTTCGTCAATGTGAATATCATGTTGAAATATTCTGAGAATTTCATCCAATAGTTACCATTTTAATGTAATTAAAAACTTGCGTGAGAGCTCGTACGTTTGGGCTATTTTTATTTATTTATTTTAATCGAAAATTAAACGTGTTAATCAGTGCTATTCTGTAATAATCTCACCGTGAAAACTAAGGTGAAATGAGCTGTCATTCCACCTGATGTTAGGGATTGCCTCCATTGATAGTTCACTTCGCGCTCACTTCATCTATGTTATCACGGTGAGATTTTTATTGAATCGATAGGCTGTATCGAAAGTAGGTTTCCTATGTTTTCTTTATTTCGCTACAGTATGCACACTAAGTAAGTCAGTGTAGTGATATAATTAACTTAAATACGGAATCAACAGGATTCTGAAGTACACATTTTGCACGTGTTCATAAACTTTTTTAAGCCATTCAGTGCAACGGACAGTTAAAAAATAAAATAAAGTTCATCCATCTTACCGCATCAATTTTTTCCACGTCCCACCACTTTTCAGCGGGTGAAGTTAAATTGATCATTCAAAACTCGGATAATAGGCACTAGAAACGTTTGGAGCGTGCCTTAGACCTTGAGAGGGGCCAATAGGATCCGGAATCTCCTTGAATGATTCCAGCAAACTAGTTCTTTACCTCCAATCGATTGTGAACTTTTAGTATCACTGTTGTAATTTCCTTTAGCAGCGCTTTAAGTTTTTTTTTTGTCTTCTCAGAGCTAGTATAATGTTAGGGCCATTATTGCAAAGATAAGTTCTTAGAATTGGCTTTTGTTTCATTTCCTTTAAAGGAAATAGAATGAGGGGACCTTTATTAAAAATTGTTTGAAAGAAAATGGACAATACCTTGAAAAATACGTAGGTACATACTATTTTTTTTCTAGTCGAAATTATTGGGGTATATTTATAAACGATGACTAAAGTCAAGTGACGTTTAAACGTCAAAAATGTATGGCTAGATAGTCGCTAATCACTACTTAACTTTGAACAACGTTTATGTATAAAGGGGATTTCGCTGTGCTGATTTAACGAAGATGTACGATAGGTGAACCACTAATACATAACCAAAACTACGCATGATTTATCTGTCTTACCCAAACCATAACACCTCATCAGAAGTCCTGTTCAAATATTCAATAGATAGGAGAAGACAGTAAGCGTTGACAACCGAATATTAATGAGCCCACATTTTGCAAAGTATCGCTTCCAAAGTTTATTTAGGATGTTATGGGTCCAATATTTTTTGCTGAACACTGACCCCGAGACCTCATACGTACTGGAAATAGTTGGTTTGATTGGATTTCGACGTCCGCGTCAGATATATGAATTCGGCGGATTTGTTCTGTGTAACACTCTGGTTTATTCCGATGAGTTAGACACTGTTTTTATTCAATCTATTCGTTTAAGTTAGTTAGATAGTTTAGTTTTCGTTTTCTGTCTTGAAATTTGAAAGAACATTTATAGTAATAATAAAGAAGAAGAGTTTGTTTGTTTGAACGCGCCCATCTCTGAAACAACCAGTCGGATTACAAAAAAATCTCTTGCATTTGCTAGACTAATTCTTGAGAAAGGCTTATAGGTTATTTAACTTCATAAGAGACGAGCAAAAAGAAAAAAAAAAACCCGAAAAAATGCGATGTGATGTGGTGGTGGGTTGGGGGAACATGAAATTTCGCGGAGTAAAAAGAATTGCGGACGAAGTCGCGGGCTGAACCTAGTGTTATAATAAACTGCTAAATTACCACCTTTTTTGCAAGTAAATATGCTTGAATTCCAAAGTGAAATCAAATCATCAGTCATTCGAATGACTCTTTGGTAAAGTAGTCTCAATCATTAAAAAACAAAATCCTCAGCTGAACGTCAAAGGACCTGAGCAAAGTAATAGTTCAATCGTTCACTCAGCACAGACACTAATCAGTAGTCCAATAATGCACTCCTGCCTTCAATTGTAATTGAACTTTTTGCGCACTCGCATCCAGATTGTTCCATTCCAATTACAATTGAAATTATCTCGACATCTGGATTTTAAATGAGAAAACAAATGATATTATGCTTCTTTCAGCTTACATGACTTTATCTGCAGTTTACGTGTTTTTTAAATGCGGTTCTTTTATAATTACCTACATATTTCTGCAGAGAATTTTAGAGAAGATTATAAAATCGCGAGCTTCCCATTGCTCAAGTGAATTACTTTAAACTCTGCCCCGTTGGTCTGGTGGTTGCAAGCGCGACTGCTGAGCGTGGAGTCCTGGGTTCGATTCCCGGGTCGGACAAAGTGTTATTGAGTTTTTCTATTAGGAATTTCTTAGTAACAGTCCGGAGTTTGGAAGTTGGCGGTTTAATACCCCCGTGCCTCGGAAAGTACGTAAAGCCGTTGGTCCTGCGCCTGATCACCTCCGGTCGTGTCGGATTGCCGTCCCATCGGACTATGAGAGTGAGGGAAGAGGGAGTGCACCTGTGTCAGCGCGCACACTTGTGCACTATAATATCTCCTGCGTACCTGGCTAATCTCCGTTGAGATTGGCCACCGTGACCGAAATCGGTCGGGGAGGCTATTATTTTTTATTTTTATACTCTAAAAAGAAGGGAAAAAGAACTGTGTTACTACTGATTTGCGGTTGACCGTTCTCGTACATTCTTTATCTTCTGCCCGCGACTTCGTCTCCGTGAAATTTCTTGTTCCCGATCCACCCCGTCGCATCGCATCGTCTGCCCGCGATATTACTTACTTCGTTTTCCGTTAGCGTTCTTTCTGACTTTTTTCTTTTTCCTCAGCTCCTGAAAGTCCTAGCGTGATGTTAAATAGGTACCTACCTGCTAAACCTTCCTCAAAAATTGGGCTTCAAATAGATTTTTTAAAATGCGACCTATAGTTCCAGAGATTAACGCGTTCAAACAAAATAACAAACTCTTCAGCTTTTTTGTTTTTTATTCTGAACTAGCTGCTGCCCGCGACGTCGTCTGCGTGAAGGCTCTACAGCACCAAAAATACCTAAGATGCCAGTGTCGCTATAGCATTATAGGTACACAACTTTTAAAATAGCATTAAAATATAAGTTTTTTTTGCAAGCGAAGCAAGTGAAGAGAGCTATATGGGAATCCTGCTGAGTTCAGTCATAAGATGTGACTGAAGGAAATAGAGAAAATAATGCAGGAATAATAATAATAATCCAAGACACAAAAGAGTAAAAATACGTACAAAGGTATCATACCTTACAACACTACCCTATAAACTACGTTGGTAGTTATGCTGCCAGGAGCCAAAATGTAAAGAGAGTCAGGACTGGTGACGCGGGAGCAAGCGACGTACAGAACTTGCCATTGTGAGAAGCAACTCGTCCTGAGGTCGACACCCGCTGCCCTCAGTATCTGCCCCTGCGACTTATTGATGGTCATCGCGAAGCAAACACTCACGGGGAACTGTACGCGCTTGAACTGGAACGGGTAATTATGAGGTATGAGGGGAATGCGTGGTACAAATACTGCCTCGCCGACGCCACAACCCCTAAGAATTTCCGCCTCAATGGTGTGTCTGTGGAGCGAGATGACTTTAAGGCGGGTTACACAACTTCGGAGGAGATAGGTTCCGAAGAAGCATAATCGGAACACCGACCTTCAGCTTGATGGTATGCGCTGGAAGTCCACTTGCTGACAGGGAGCTTAGAAATTCCACGGGATAATGTGTGGCGTCATCTTGCTCGACAACAGTGTTTATCGAGGTGTAGACGGCTTTATTCCCCTCAATTTCCGAGAGAATGCATTCGTTCATTGCTGCAGCCTGATCATTTTTGGGCATCAAAATGGCCCGCTCACACACCCAAGAATTCTGCTGGTGCGGTATACGACTGATGTCCCCGTACACACAGCGAATTAGTTCTTCTAAGCTGGATACCACTCTACCGAAAGACTCTGGAAGCACCACCTGTCCACCTATCTCTTCTGGTAGAGTGCCTTCGCCAAGACTTAGAAGGACATCGGAGAATTCTTGAGCACGTGCATTGCCGTCGAGCCGAGCTCTCATATTAATGCTCAAGCGCAGCCGTACGAACTCGTGACCACAACGAAGATCGTTTCAACGAAGCATTCACCTCGTCAGCCCTCGAGCCCCGCGTCACCATGGGAAGCGTTTGCCGAAAATCACCACTGAACAGAACTGTGACATCACACAGCAAATGTTCGTTCCTGCGGATGTCCTGCAGGATTCTGTCCACAGCCTCAACTGCCTTCCTATTGGCCATCGTACACTCATCCCATACGATCAGAGAGCAGTCCTTGAGCACGTGTCGCTTATCGCTGTTACGTGACACACCACAAACAGGCGTTTCGGCGCTCTCTAAATCGATGGGAATTTTAAACATGGCATGTGCTGTCTTGCCACTCGGAAGCAGTGTGGTAGCGATTCCCGACGACGCTACAGCAATAGCAATTTTGCCTTGCCTCCTGACCTCTGCAAGTATGCCAGTGGTAACAAATGTTTTTCCTGTTTCACCAGGAGCATCCAAGAAAAACATTTTACCCTGGTTTTGCCCAACGCTTTCAAGGACGGTGTCATAATAGTTTTTGCTCTGAAGAGAACAACGCGACATGGTCATTTCGTATGGTGGTCATTTCGCCCGGATCGTAATTTGTCTCAGCGTTATACTCCCGATTTCCACGGTCTTGATACGGTGATGATTGGGGAGCTGGTAACCCATATTCGATCAGTGGATTGCCGCCGATAGAAATGACCACATCTTGAAGTGAACTGAGACAGGTGTTCAGCACGCGTTCATCAGTTACTTCGACTTCGTTTCCAGTAGCACGCCTCAAAGCTCGTAGAAAATCTTCAGACAGAATATGATGGCGATACTTCTCCCACAAAGCTACCGGGTTCGCGACTCCACAAAACACCAAGATGACGGCAAACAGATGACGCATGCGGCTGGGACTGTCACTGACGCTAGCCTCCACGAGGGTGTCATGAAATGAAATGATCATCATCAATGAACATAACTTTTTTATAATACTTAACGCCGCATTTTATTTAAATTGCCTTCCTCAACTCTGCTCAAGATTTTGAGGGTTTTGTTGGAACTTGAATTTGTCAAAACGAACTATACGATACAACTTTTATGAAGAAAATGCACATCACCATCTATGAATTTTAAGAATAATTAACTACTTACCTCGCCTGATCAAATTGAAATTAATAATTTCCAAAAAATGTTAACATGTAACTTGATTTGATTTTTATGAAATCTCATAGATGGCGCTGTTTTAAAATTGTCTTTATACTACTAACATTCATTAAACTATATTTCTCTGCCCAAGTTACTTACATGGCGTAGTTTTTATAGTGTAAAGCTAGATAATAGCTTGGCTTACTCAAAAACAACATTTAAATATGCGTCGTTAGATTACACGCTGTCACAGAATGCGTAAGAAAAATAAAGATTCACAGCTCCTCCCCCGTAGGTGATAGCGTGATAATATGTAGCCTATATGTTGACCTGACCTCTTAGTAATATTCATGCAAAATTTGAAGTAAATCCATACAGTACTTTTTGAGTTTATCCCGGACAGACAAACAGACAAAAATTCTAAAAACTATATTTTTGGCTTCGATATCGATTGTAGATCACGCCCCAACTATTCTTTTTAAAAAATATTCAATGTACAGTTTTGACTTTCCTACGATTTTATTATATGTATAGATGGGCCAGCTCTTGAGCTCGATCATGTCTAATGGAAAGCGATGGATGAGGTCTATGATGGAACGAGCGTGCCCAGAAGATGTCTAATGCACTGTAACTCCCACGCATCGACGAAACGCAGCAGGCTGCTTGACGCCGGACTCCGGTGGGAGGGTGGTCGCAAAGTCATACCTAAGTCATTTATTTCATAACAAAATACATTGTGTAGAAAATCATAAATTATAAAATAAACATAAATTTAGATTAATAATGATTAGATACTGACAATAGAAAAAAAAATACAAAAAATAATAATAATACTCAAATTAACAATAACTCATTTTATACAGTAATAAAATTAATAGTCGTTAAGTACAGAAATATAATGTCACAAGATGAAAATAATAAAATTAATAGCCATTTAATTACATACAGAATTTAATGTAAACGATTAATACAATATAAATAAATTTAATAAATCTCAATAATACCAAATATCGTATAAATACGTCATGATTGTTATTTGTCAACTGATGAACTCTTCAATACTGTAATAGCCCTTCCTCAATAAATATGTCCTTAATTTGTTTTTGAATAAATTTACACTGGTTATGCTTTTAAATTCTAATGGCAACTTGTTGTATAACAAGACTGATTGATATCTGGGACTATGTCGAACCACTTTCAATTTAGGTTGAATTGTGTAGGGCAAGTGTTGGCAACACAACGACCGGTGGGAGCGAGACAGCACGCTCTACCGGACGACGGTGTCAACATTTTGAAAATATACGAGTAACCGCCGCGAACGACGTTAGAAAAACATCGAACACGAACCGCGCGGCGGCATTCGCTTTTTGAGACTGATTGTAATAGTTTACTCTTAGATTAATTAAAGTATCGTTTAGAATCATACGTCTATATTTTATAATCTCCTGCCTCCGCCTTCAGCCTAGTTAGTCAACATCAGAAGTGAACATCCACGTCCTAAAAATGGGTAAAAGAAAGGGTAGGAAACGTGCACGAACTTCCAGCTCCAGTAGCAGCAGCAGCAACAGCGGGAGTAGCAGTGGGAGGACTCCATCACCACCATCCTCCAGTAGACGAAGGAAGGGACGAAAGGTATCTCGCACAAATGAGCAACTGACTGTGAGTACAAGCACAATTACTCTTCACAATATGATTCCGACCTTTGATCCGTTAAAAGATAATATTACCGCATGGCTGAAAGTAATAGAATCTTACGCAAGGACATTTTCGTGGGCCGATAGTATGATCCGATATCAGGCTCTTAATAAACTGTCAGGCTCTGCAAAAATATGGTACGATTCATTGTTGCGCCATGAGCATTCGTGGACCACGTGGCAGTGGAAGGATTGGAGTGATAAAATTAGGTCAACGTTCCAAGTGAAGCGTAATATGTTTGAGTTGCTTAAGGATATTATGGAGGGTAAACCGACAGAAAATCAGTCCTTGTATACTTTTTATTTCGAACAAAAATCAAAAATAGATGATCTTTGTTTAAACTTCTCGGAATGTGATATTATCTCGATCATTTTAGGGAATATAGGTGACAGTAATCTCAGTGCCTCAGTGGAAGCCAGCAATTTTAAATCTTGTGAAAGTCTGGCGGGGTTTTTGCATAGTCGAATATACAAATCAAAACCCGGAACGAAACAAGTTATGCCATCGAGTTTAGGCCGCGACAATATAGCTAAGCCATCTACACACACACAGTTATCCACTCAAAGCAATACTTCGAACTCATATACACCTAATACATCGACGAATCAAATGTCCATCGCCAATAATGAAAAACAACAAAATGTGGGTACGAACCGAAAACCACTCGAATGTTTTACTTGTGGCGGAAATCACAAACGAATACATTGTAGTATCAAGTGTGAGTTTTGTAAAAAACGAGGTCACTCTGAAAATGTTTGTTTTTATAAAAAGAACACTTCTTCGGTAGCCGAAAAATCAAATAACCAAGAAATAAAATGTGTTTCCATATCCGATTATAGAGACAAATTCTGTAAAAATATCCACATTAATGGGTATATACATAGCGCATTCGTTGATACGGGTAGTAGCTGTTCTATTATAACAGAGAACTTAGCTAGGAAGTTTTTGATACCCCTAATAACTCTAACAACCCCGGTGATCTTGCAAGGGTTTTCTAGCGATAGTATAAAAACTGTTAATGCAAAAATTCAAGTGAACATTAAATTAGATTCGGTCTGTCTAGAAAATATTGAGTTCTACGTTTTGAACGAATTATCCGGTTGCGACATATTGATAGGCAGAAATATTACTGAACGAAACGATATAATGTATTCACGGGTAGGTAATAACTTAAAGTTTGATTATGCCGTCGGTTTCGAAAATTTTTGCAAAATGGTTAATGTCAGTAGTCTTGTATTCGATACAGATTCTAATGTTAGCGAGTTAACGACATTGTTTAGGAAATATAATAGTTGCTTTGCATCTAGTATTCAGGAGCTAGGAAAGGTTAATTGTCATGAAATGGAAATTTCTCTCAGCGATGCCAAACCAATTCAATATCGCCCCTATAGAGCATCACCGACTGATAGGAAAATTATACGAGAAATGGTGGATGAGCTATTGGTAAATGGAATTATCCGCGAGAGCCATTCCCCCTATTCTAGCCCTGCCCTTCTGGTCAATAAGAAAAACGGGGAAAAGAGGTTGTGTATAGATTACAGGGCTCTTAACAAAGTGACAGTCAAAGATAAATACCCGATGCCGCGCATCGAGGACCTTATTGACAGGCTTCAGGGGTGTAAATATTTTACGAATTTAGACCTTAAATGTGGGTATTATCAAATAAAAGTAAGCCAAGAGTCTATTCAAAAGACCGCATTCATAACTGAAGACGGACACTACGAATTTTTGCGCGTACCCTTTGGGTTAGTTAATGCGCCATCCTGTTTTCAGCAAATGATGAACAAAGTTATCGGTAACCTTCGTTTTGGGAAGGTTATTTTGTATTTAGATGATATTTTGGTTATAACGGAGACGATAGAGGAAAATTTGAGGGTTTTAGAGCAGATTTTGCAAATATTTCGAACAAATGGACTAACGTTAAATTTAAAAAAATGTCACTTTTTAAAACAAGAAATAGAATTTCTTGGTTATAAAATAAGACAGGATTCTATAATGCCAAGTGAATGTAAAATACAAGCGGTTAAAGATTTTCCTATTCCAAATAATATTCACCAATTACGTCAGTTTCTCGGGCTCATTAGTTACTTCAGAAAGTTTATTAAAAATTGTGCAATTTTGTCAAGCCCGCTCACTCGTTTGCTGAAAAAGGATTGCGCATGGATATGGGGTACTGAGCACGATCAAGCCTTTCACACCTTGAAGAACGCCTTAACAGCTGATAATATCTTGACCATCTTTGACCCAAATAAAGACTGTGTTTTATATACCGATGCTAGTAGGGATGGACTCGCGGGTATTCTCATGCAAGTTACCATAGAAGGAGAAAAGCCAATACATTATTATAGTCGTCAAACAACCGAAGACGAAAAGAAATTTCATTCGTTCGAACTCGAGCTTCTAGCAATAGTTTCATCATTACAAAAGTTTAGACTGTACCTATTAGGTTCCACCTTTCGAGTAGTTACTGATTGCAATGCGGTGAGATACGCGTTAACAAAAAAGGAAATAATTCCACGTATTGCGCGTTGGATTCTTTCCACCCAGGAATTTTCTTTCGAAATAGTACACAGAGAGGGCACACGTATGCAGCATGTTGATGCACTAAGCCGCAACCCCATACGTAGCGGCGAGAGGTCAGAGTTGGAAATAGTGATGTCCATAACTGAATCTGATTGGCTACTTTCTGTACAACTTCAAGATCCAATTTTGGTTAATATCAAAAATATACTAGAATCCGGAAATATTGATGATCATAGGGACATTTTCAATGACTTTGATTTGTTAGGAAACAAAGTGTATAGGCGTACTAATCAAGGCCGACGATGGGTTGTACCGAAATCATGTATCTGGTATGTTATTAGGTGTAATCACGATGACCTAGGACATTTTAGTATTGATAAAACAGTAGAAAGGATAGCACACCAGTACTGGTTTCCTAAAATGCGCCGGACGGTAAAAAAGTACATAAACAATTGTTTAAACTGCGTATACTATAAAAACAAGGGGGGTCGCAGGGAGGGAGAATTGTACCCACTGCCCAAGCATGCACAACCTTTTCACACATTACATTTGGACCATCTAGGTCCATTCGTAAAAAGCACAAAGAAAAATAAGTATTTACTTGTAATGGTTGATTCATTTACAAAGTTTGTATTTGTTTGTGCAGTGCGAAATACAAATAGCGACAACGTTATTCGGGAAATGGATAATATTTGTAAAATTTTCGGTAATCCACGTCGAATAATAGCGGACGCCGGATCCGCCTTTACGTCTCATAATTTTAAAGAGTATTGTACGGATAAAAATATTCGTTTACACACGGTGGCTACAGGAATGCCTAGATCTAACGGTCAGGTTGAACGATTTAATCGAACAATATTAGACGCGTTGAAGACTATGGGTGCGGACAAAGACGATGATAAATGGGATCAATGCGTTATGCCTTTGCAGCAGGCTCTAAATAGTTCTATCCACAAAACAACTAAGGCGGTGCCTAGTGAGGCATTGTTAGGGTATAGGCTACGTACTGACAGTGACAAGTTTGCGTCAAACGAGACTGATACGGAGTGTACTACGGACGTTACTGAATTGCGTAAGAGGATTGACAAAAATATAAAAGCCAATGCCGAAACACAAAAGAAAAGGTTCGATAGTAGCCGTGCGAAAGCGAAACAGTACCAAGAGGGAGATCTAGTTCTGGTAAAAATCTCTAGTCAAACCAATAACGGACAAAGCAGAAAACTACTCCCAGTATTTAAGGGTCCCTTTCAAGTCAAAAAAGTGCTAGGCAACGACAGATATCAAGTATGCGACTTAAGAGGCAGTGAAAGAAGTATAAAATTATACTTAGGTAGTACAGCGGCTGAAAACATGAAACCCTGGATAAATATCAACGATTTTGATTCAGACGCTTAGCCAGCAGTGTTGGCAAGGAATTTTGTTATTCATTATAAAGGTGGGTAAAACGAGTTTCAATTGTCTTATGATATTTCCTTCTTTTCAATTTTGTGGTGTGCGAAAAACTTAAAGAAACCTGCACAGATTTTTAATTTTTCTGGTACCCCTAACTCGATTAGTTCAATATTAATTGTATACATATTTCATAACAATGAAAGCATAAATCTGAATAATTACCTTCTGGCATCATGATGGCAACAAGCATTGGAAATCACTTGATTCTCGGATCAACCTAAACCTCTGAAAGGTGTATCCTAAGTCTAAAGGAGCATCTAGTAGAGGTAAGACGGACGTATCCTAAGCCTAAAGGAACGCCTAGAGACCGAGGATCATGGAGATAATGAGTCAACTAGTCCTTGATGTGTTGATCGACCTAAGTCTAAAGGGAGTTCTTCGCATTAAGGTTAAGTTAAATAACTAAGTTGGACGTCATGATGACCGAGTCGGTTTGAAGGGACAATGTAACAAAATACTATCTAATTATATAAATTATTTATGTTTCCAGTAAGGAGCGTTCTCGTGTCTGTGTACCATAGAATTGGTTTACCAGGCGTGAGCGGGCGTGCCTGGGGCAGGCACGATGCAGCATGGCCGTGTTGGCAACACAACGACCGGTGGGAGCGAGACAGCACGCTCTACCGGACGACGGTGTCAACATTTTGAAAATATACGAGTAACCGCCGCGAACGACGTTAGAAAAACATCGAACACGAACCGCGCGGCGGCATTCGCTTTTTGAGACTGATTGTAATAGTTTACTCTTAGATTAATTAAAGTATCGTTTAGAATCATACGTCTATATTTTATAATCTCCTGCCTCCGCCTTCAGCCTAGTTAGTCAACACAAGTCTTTCCTACGAGTACTATCTCTAGCTTCTCTTTGCTCTACAGTTTCAAATTTGTGCAAATTCTTAACAAAGTTGGTTAGCAACACAAGAATATAGAGACATGGCACTGTTAGAATGTTTAGCCTTATGAAGTGTTTCCTGAAACCAGGCGGGCGTTAGACAACCGCAAGGGAAAAATCGACCAGTCAAATAAGGTGTTGGGTGTGACTGTCCAGGATGCGCCGAGCGGATCAGTTGAGTAACTGGCCGAACAAACTGCGCTACACGAGGATGCTTCTACATGCATCCCTAAAAGCTTTATTATTAGTATAGAAGATGATCTAACTGGAACCGTGCACCTAGCTTCTGACGTTTTATAAGTGCCCTTGTAGGTTTATGTGAAATAAAATATTTTGATTTTGATTTTGATGGATAAGAAGTTTTTTTTTTTTTTTATTGTCACCGCCGGCGTACCAGCTGTTTTAGAACCAAATGGCTTGATACGTGACGATGGGAAGAGACCAGACGGTATGACGTTGTTGCCTTGGAAGATGGGTAGGCCTCTGGTGTGGGACGCAACGTGTGTCGATACCCTTGCGCCATCTCATGTTCCTAGCACGGCGGGTTGTGCTGGCGCTGCTGCTGCCGCTGCTGAGACCCTCAAGCGGCGCAAATACTGCAACCTTATGGGCAACTACAGCTTTGAGCCGTTTGGGGTCGAAACGCTTGGGTCATGGGGCCCGAGTGCGTGTCTCCTTTTTAATGAAATTTCTCGCCGGCTGGTCGACACTTCACGTGACCAGAGGGCTGGATCTTTCTTTGGTCAAAGAATTAGCATTGCCATTCAACGTGGCAATGCTGCCAGTCTTCTGGGCACTTTTCCGGATGACAGCGATGCGGACGAGTACTTCGACGCCTAAATGTCCTTTGTTTTTTTTTTTTTTTTTATTTGTATAGTAATTTATCTTTTAATTTAGTTTCTAGTGTAAATAGTTAGTCTAATAAGAAGTTTAATTTTAAATTGGATTTCTAGAGCAAAATGTAGATAGGTACAAGGGGCATTTTTTATTAGTTCGAATGATCGATTATGGAATCTATTTCGATTGTGATTAGTAAGTCAGTTACGCAATCAGCCTGAAGCTTGCTAATGCAAGAAATAGTGTTTAAACAAGTTTTGAAGACAGCAGTTCGCGTTTAATTACCAAATTCCTGCTTCAGATCACTTCTGATTCTATAAAGGTTCACCTGTAGACAACCGGTTATTTTATCGAACGCAAGAGTCAATTAAACAGTTCACCAAAAGTTTTTCTAATAAAGATTTTGGATTTTTTTGACTTCCTCAAAAAGAAGCGCAAATATTATATTAGAGCGTTTAATTATATTTTTAGGAGCGCAAAATGGGAATTTTTAGTGGTTCGATTGATATGCTTTTAAAAACTTCAGACGTTAGGTTTTCATGACAACGAGTTCCTGGTGTAGAACCTGAAGACCAATTCTTGTAATTCAAAACGTTCAAAATCTAGTCGCAATCTCATCTCAGCGAAAATCAATGTGAAAAACTTGTGAAACTTATAGGTTAATTAGAGGTATTTTTGACATACCTATTGAGACTGCGATCAGACTGTGAACGTTCTTAAAATTACGAGAATTGCCCCTCAGTCTGTGAACGTTCTTAAAATTACGGAAATTGCCCCGCAGATGTTATAGGCCTGATATAAATTACTCTCAATATTATGGAATTGCGGGAATTATTCATTTTTATGGAACCATCGGTTTTCAACATGACTTTTCAGTATATGTTAACGGCTTTCGAAGCGGTTTCATTGCAAGTGGATGTGTATTTTAGTACACACGGCTACACATAAAGTTATACATTTCCATTAGCTGACCTCGCATTGTATAGGTTTTTCGTACAATCACAAGTCAGCTTATACTGCTTATGTATAGCTTGATGTGTGGCTTGCGTACAAAAAATCGAAATAAGAAACTAACTTAAACTTAACTTACCTGCGGGGAAATTGCGTAACACACTATCAAAGGGAATCGGTTTCATTTTGACAGTTATACAACATTCCCCATTGGTCTCGTGCCCCATTGGTCTCGTGGTCGCAAGCGCAACTGGTGAGCGTGGGGTCCTGGGTTGATTCCCGGGTCGGGCAAAGTGTTATTGAGTTTTTCCATTAGGAATTTCTTACTAACAGCCCGGAGTTTGGAAGTTGGCGGTGTGATACCCCCGTGCCTCGGAAAGCACGTTAAGCCGTTGGTCCTGCGCCTGATCTCTCTCCGGTCGTGTCGGATAGCCGTCCCATCGGACTATGAGAGTAAGGGAAGAGGGAGTGCACCTGTGTCTGCGCGCACACTTGTGCACTATAATATCTCCTGCGTATCTGGCTAATCTGCGTTGAGATTCGCCACCGTGACCGAAATCGGTCGGGGAGGCTATTATACAACATTCATTGCGTTATTTACGTGTTGAGCAAGCAAATTTTTCGAACATAAGAAGCAATGGATTAGCAATTTGCTTCAAAATGATTCAGATTCCGATTGATAGTGTGTTACGCAATTAGGGTGCTGGTCCTCACTGAGAGCAGTGCTGGCTCAGTGGTAACGGCTCCAATTTACGAGTTGTCTTGGGTTCGAACCCAGGCGGGTGTTTTACTTTGTGTAATTTATTTCATGGCAATTGTTATCAAAATCGGTGAAGGAAAACGAGACGAAACCGGCCGGCATGTCTTAGGATCAAAAATATGAAGACACTAGCTGCGCCCCGCGGTTTCACCCGCGTAAGTTTCGATCCCATGGGAATATCGGCATGAAAAGTATCCTATGTTTTAATCCTGGTTATAAAGTATCTGTGTGCCAAATTTCATCCAAATCCGTTCAGTAGTTTTTGCGTGAAAGAGTAACAAACATCCATCCATCCTCACAAACTTTCGCATTTATAATATTAGTAGGAAGTAGGAAGTAGGATGATGTGACATCTACCAACGCGAACTAGGCTCGCGTGGTGGATTACAGTCCACTCTCTTTCACAAAGAGGAAGCCTTTGTCTCAGCAGTGGGAATGTTATAGGCTGATTATGCTACCTGTAGGCCAATTCTGCTAATTCAAAACGTTCAAAATCTAGTCGCAGTCTCATCTCGGCGACAAACAAATCTCAAAAACTTGTCAAAATGTAGGGAAATTAGAGGTATTTTTGACAGATTGAGACTGAGATCAGACTGTGAACGTTCTTAAAAATTACGAGAATTGCCCCTCTGGTCATTGACGGCTTTTGTTTCGTTGCTCCTCCAGTTTGATAACCAGTCATTTTCCGCTTGGAACATGAAAATTGGTACCGTTTACTGCATCAGTATCAATTTTTGTTTCAGTAAAGAGAATTGGACGTGTAACATGTACACACGAGATTTGCACAGGTTATTAATACTCTGTGCGTGTGCAATAGGCTTTCGTGGAATAGGTTTTTTTTTACGAAATTTAATTCCAGTTTGTTTGACTCCGATTGTTTTTCTTCTATTTTTATGGGGATTATGGGGTTTTTGGAGTAGGTGGAGGTTTAACTTTACCATACCATATTGTTTTAAACCAATGTTTAATCATGGTTACTTGAAGTAGCTATACAAAGTCTCCGCAGATATCTCTAAACATGATAAAAAGAAATCAATATGATAATTGTTTTCGTTGGGTCGTCGACTGCAGTTAGCGTAGTCACTTGAAATATTTATTTATTTATTTACTTTAAGGTTCACCCATAGCACATACATATACAAACAAATAGTAAATCAGACGGTAATATTCTAATATCAATCCAATTACAGGTAAACACAACATTTACAAGAACGACGCCAGATTACCGCTTACTCACTAACTTAAGTCTAGGTTTACAATTGATTAAGAAAATATAAAAAAAAGAAAAACAAATAATTAAGTTACGAAAATAAAATAAAATCAGAGTAAATAAGAATGGATTTGCACCATTAATCAGAATTTAGATATTACGACTACGTTTCATTGGTGTGTAGGGAAGGGGAAATATTAGATTAAAGAAGTGTTATTTCACTACATAGTATAAAACAAAGTCGATTTCTCTGTCCCTTTGAACGCTTAGATCTTTAAAACTACGCAACGGATTTTGATGCGGTTTTTTTCAATAGATAGAGTGATTCAAGAGGAAGGCTTATATATAATAATACATGCATGCATGTGATGTCGTAAATAAACACATTTTTTTGCGCTTACTTTTCAAACGCTGGCAACCCTACGAGATAGGTCAAAATAATGTACTACAGTATTGTACACCTTAAAAAGGTCTACAAAAAAGTCCGCAATGATATATGTCTATCTCTTAGGGATAAAAAAGTAAAGGATAAAAAATGATTATTGTGGGTTATCCGGGATAACCCACAATAATCATTTTTTATCCTTTACTTTTTACGAGAAATAATGGCTTATTTACGAAGTGACTTTAAGCAATACAGCATTAATTCTTATCCAGTTAAGTACCTTAAATAAATTGTGTATTTAATATAGATAAATATGGCCCTTTACAGCATGTAATTTAAATGAATATTTTCGAAGATATTACAGATTTAAAATGCAGGGACATAGCGGTTGCTGCGGTACCGGCCGCGCCGGCGCGACTGCTGGCATTCTTGAAATACCTGTACTTAGTATCAGTATTGCACCCGTGCGAAGCCGGGGCGGGTCGCTAGTTTTGTATAAACTTCACAGACGTGACAGATGGGTTCCGATATCTCAACACAATAAAATAAAAGAACATAGATTTTCTCTACTCAAACTTCAAGTTACAAAACTACCAGCTGTTGTAGACGCAAAAAAAAAAACATTAAATCATTAGTTATTTTTATGTTACCATGTTTAGATATCGATACTCATCACGTCAACAGAGTTTCGCTAGCTAATTTAATTTGACCCTGTATTTTTATGGGACAGTTGATATTTTTATTGATTTATTTGCGATTACAATGGTCCCTTCGAGAAAGTTGTTCAGTTTGATGGTTTGTACAATACCCATATAATTATGTGATTAAACCCGTAGATTAAACCTTTCTGATACATGCTGTCTATGTTCTGTCTAGCCAAATCAAGATGGTGATGGTATTACTTCATCACCGATTATTTCTGTGATTCTACTTAAAATGGTAAGACAAGACTTTCACCTGTATTCACAAACATACTTATTTAGGTAAAGTAGCAATACTATGCGAAGTAAGGCATTTCTCAATGCGTTCCATATGACAACATTAAGGGACGCAAGTGCCGATCGCCAGTCAAGTATTGCGCTCTGTGAGATATCATAGTAATGTTTGTGAATACAGGTATTTGTCTGGCAGCACACATTGCAATCACAAACCAAAAGATCACGCATAAAAATGACAAACAACAAATGAAGTCAACATTCAACTCAAATTCATAACTCTAAACCCAAATTGAGCCATAAACGAAATTGAGATGCCATCATAAAAAGTGTCAGAACTTTGCGTCTACGAGTCACCGAGAAAAGAGAATATTCGCAAAAGCACAGACTTTATGCTAATGTGTAACCTTGGAAGTTTAGGCGACACTTACCAGTGGAAAAACCGTCGTAAAATCGGTCGACATAAGGGTACAGTCCGTCCGGTTTCATAACTTATGGACGGAAACGCGTTCGTTTGAGTTTTCTTTGCATTCAAGTTGCTATGGCACTCGCTTTGTTGGAGAACGTTGGTTAGTTTTTTCTTTTTTTTTTGATCTTGTAGATATAATTTGTACAAGTTTTTTTGTATTCCCCCTGGTATTATTAGGTACTCAAATAGAAGAGGGTGTTTCAGGTCTAGTAGTTAGACGAATTGTCAGGTGTATGATAGCGAGTCAATCAGTCAAGTGGTTCTATACTCCATTTACAATAAGATTAGACATTTAAACAAACCTTTTTTACCGTCTATTCAATCGATTTTGACTTCTATTCCGTAGGCATAAGGATAACATTAAAAGCAGTAAACAGTAGCAGTTTTATTTGCTTTTAACGCCATCCTTATGTCTACGGAATAGAAGTCAAAATCGGTTGAACAAGCTGTAAAAAAGGTTTGTTTAAATGTCTAATTTTATTGTAAATGGAGTATAGGTTTTTAAAGGTATGTTGTTACCTACTTAGTTATTACCAAGGTTCTTAAGACAGAAGAATGTAACCATGTTTAGATATGTTTCATGCATTGTATATCATACACATGTTTTTTTTTTATTGGAGATTCTCAATAAATAAATAATGTCTTTATAAATGTGCTCCGACAATACTATTGATCAGGAGCTATCTGGAAATTATTTGTCTACAAAAAAGAAAAAAAAAATATTCCAAGTTTCTATTCTACCGAGTAAGTTTTTAATATAAAAATACACTTAAAACTTAAATCGCGGTCCACATAGACACAAAGCTTAAAGCGTATTTAGAACTGTACACAAAGTTATAAAAGGCTTATGTATTAATTAACTGTACAACAGTTTGCATAAAACTAAAACTGAAACTCGATGCAAAATTCGTGTAGTTAGGCAAGCTTTAAACCTGGACTTTACCGCCCCCGAAACAGTTATAAAACTATACAGTATACTAAAATATTACCGTTATTATAAAGCGGCATGCCATCTAATCTTAGGTTAAGTAAGTTAGGAGACGGAGCTCAAAATTTACACTTTAATAGCTAAAATTTTGCAACACTCGCCAATCCGGTCGGCCGGCGGAGTTTCAAATAACAATGCGGCTTTCCGTATCCGCGTCCCGTCGATTCGGATACGGCTGCGCGGATATCCGGAACCGAGGCTAGTGATAAATAATTTTAGCGTAGTTTGATTTTTGTACATACGCATATGTATGTCGGCCTAATTAAATTGTTACGGAAATAGAAAGGGTACCCCTCTAATTTGGGAATTTTGAAACTAATTTGATCATTGTTCGACCCTCCGCAAAGTTAAATTAAAGTCCTTTTGTAACACAGATAGAACAATTGAATTCTGAATGAGACTGTGATCTTTAGAAGAACGTATAGGTAAGGTTCTAAAAATAAATGCTTTTGCCAAGATTAAATTCCATAATTTTATCATTATTCTAACACATTACTCTAATGGACGCAATCTTGGTTAGACTTGTGACAGCCAGAGATAATGGATTTTTCTATTTAGATATTATAAGTAGTGGTCCGGACTGTTTAATTATGTCTGATGAATTCAATTACTGAGAGTTACACTCAACTGATATTTATTTTCACAAAATCGTTTTCGTTTATCCGCACGCGGATATCAAACCGGCGGATACGGTGCCCATCTCGTCGACCCAGCGTCCCACGTAAGGTCATTCCCAGCTTATTCCAGTCGAATACAGCACAGCTCTAAGTTAATTCTGCGCCAAGAACCCCTCAATTGAGACTTTCAACTTTTATGAAAAAAAAATACCATTAAAATACCCATAGAATTTCTTCTTCAAACTTTGCGGAGCGAGATCCGATAATGAAAAGGGGAAAACTTTTTATTTGTTAGGTTCTCATATTATTTGAATATTGGGATTGCTAAAAGTCATATTCGGGCGGTCACGCTTGACGGCTTTGGTTTAAAGCTCAATTAAAATGTTCGCGGAAGTTCCTAGGTACCTACTGTTGAAATTTTCTATTTTGATTGTTCTTGCTACATGCTTTGATGCTGGTAGAGAATAAATAAAATCACAAAAATCATAAAATCATTCTTCTGTAAAAATGATTTTATGATTTTGATTTTTTGACTTTTTTTGACTTGTGCTATCACAAAAGTTAATAAAAATGTAGAAACAACTCTAATTCCTCCGCGCTTTTCCTAACTGTCTAAGGGCCTATTCACACGTACCACAATCACACAATCGTAGCGACAAAATGTGGTCAAGCTGTGGTTACGTGTCGCTGCCGCTTCTTGCGGTTGCGTTTTGGTACCTAGTACATTTCGTATTTTATCTATGGTGGTACCTACAAAATGTTGTGTTAACGTTATGTTTGCGATTTGGCCGGCCGCTAGTTCGCAGTGTCCCTGGTGGTTGCTTTGTGGTTGCGACGTGGCTGCGATGTGGTCGGTATCACACACTGTACGGTCGATAATCACGGCAAAATGTGGTCCTTGTGAATTTAACTATTAGTTTTCATTCAAATTAGCGCCCACCCACGTGTTATGGTTGTGGTGTTGTGGTGTGGTTGTGGTGAGTGTAAAACAAGCCTAACCCACATTTGCGGCTTCAACTAATGCATCAGTGTCCACACATCCACACATCCATCCATATCGTGGACAGGACGCAGATGTTTGTTACTTTCGCTCGTCACTCTTTTTTATCGAAGCCTGGTTGCCATAGTTACCAGTCATCCCCTGCGTATGAGATGATACAGCGTTTGTAACAACGAACTTGTTTGAACAAGAAGAGGTAGGCTATGTTTTAGAAAATAATGGTTTTGATTATGTCCATAATGGATTGTATATGTGTGTGTGTGTTTAGTTAGATCCTTGTATACTGGCTGATATTAAATTCATTGCCAATCCTTTAGAGGGAGGAAGTGCTCATGGAACTGAACAATTTGTAACATGTGAACAACTAAGAAATATCGAAAAAGTGGTGTGTTGTTTCATACATTACTGCAATACTTAATGAAAATGTATGAAACAGATGCATCATTTTTGTTGTACCAGCCTTGTCGTAACGGTAAAAGTTGTTCATCTTACTTCCTAATTCCTACTATTCACATCTTAGAGTATTTAGTTAATTCATATCAAAATTAATACCTTTATCACTTTCAGTATTTAATGTAGATATACTTTGTTTTTTACACTAAGTAATTTGCTTGAATACTTTAAAAGTTGTCTCGTTAAGAATGACGAGCGGAGCGCCATTAAAGTGGGAGGCGCGCAGAGCGGGGTGGAGGGGCGGGCCTGGGATAGTCTGAAGCCTGGGGAAGAACACCTAGGCTACTTTTTATCATCAAACCACGCGGGCAAAGCAGCGGGCAAAAGCTAGTAATTTAATATGTGAGAGAAGGTACAGACGCCAGCACATGAACCTTAGATGCTTTAGCGATAAAATTGAAAATGTATTAAAGAAATCTGACAGATTGTGGAAGCTTGATGTGCTGGCGTCTGTAACTTGATTTCATTTTAGACGCAGTAAAGTTGGGTGGGCAAAAATGGCTGAGAACCTAGCAGTCACTTGTTTTTAAGGAAAATTGTGGGCAAAGATGTTATGACGACTCATGACTCATGCCATATTCAGTCTGTACGTTATCCGTCTTGTTATTTATACATATGGGATGAGTCAGCACTTTTTAACTTTCCAACGTAGCACGCCATTTGTTTTTCTTGACATCTGCTATGTAGAAATGCGTTTTCACTTTTCGAGTAAATGTTTGGTGAAGGAATGTTTTCGAACTACTTATCTTTATTATATTTTACGCCCTTTTGCGAAGACGATTCATTGACAGTTTAGTTTTTTAAGACATTGTGTGTATTTGTTTATTTTATTTTATGAAATAGTCTATGTAAGTACCGATACACAGACAAGAATAAAGGAACAGAAGAATAAAAATAGTACAAAGGGATGCTTATACACGGTGTGGCATAAATAATGGTCAAGCGTTATGGGGTCGAAACACCATATATTCAGTATCACATATCGCAATTTCGCATCGCAGCCTTTTTCCAGCAGCGGGATTGTCCGAAAGGGTTACCGCTACCCCGGAACACAAAGGGCTAAGGAAGGAACACGGGTGGGTTTTAGTCAGTAAGAGTCTGACACTCCCTTCTGCTCCACCCTGAGCGGGAGAGGTTTTCATTTGATGATTTCCCATCCACAAAAAAAAAGCCTTTTTCCAACTATGTTAGGGTCGGCTTCCAGTCTAACTGGATGCAGCCATACCAGTTATTGGGTGATAACATAAGTACCCATTGGTAAGACTGGTTATCAGACTTTCGGGCTTCTGACGACCCGTAACGACTGCCAAAGATTCCCGAATTACAGCCTAGGCTTAACCTCGTGTTTCTTAATTAAATGTGCTAATGTAAATAAACCCAAGATCTCACCTATATCACAGTAAATAAATTATACTGGGCCTATAAAATATATAATAATAATCCCCTGACTAACTTCGGTCACGGTGGCCAATCTCAACGCAGATTAGCCAGGTTCACAGGAGATATTATAGTAGGGATGTGAAAAAATAATCGATTATACAAAAAATCGATTTTTTTTCCATAAAAATCGATTTTTTTGCTATAAAAATAATAATCGATTATTTTTCACATCCCTATATTATAGTGCACAAGTGTGCGCGCAGACACAGGTACACTCTCTGTTCCTTTACTCTTATAGTCCGATGGGACGAGAATTCGACACGACTGGGGAGAGATCAGGCGCAGGACCAACGGCTTTACGTGCTTTCCGAAGCACGGAGGTATCACACCACCAACTTCCAAACTCCGGGCTGCTACTGAGAAATTCCTAATAGAAAAACCCAATAACATTGCTCGACCTGCGAATCGAACCCAGAACCCCATGCACAGCAGTCGCGCTTGCGACCACGAGACCAACGAGGCCTATACAGGGTGTTCGGCAGAACGTTGAACACACGAAAATGGCAGATAGGTGGGGCCGTCTGCTACCTACCCAGCCCAAAAAAAAAATACCTAGGCCCCATAGTTTTTTTAATTTTTGAAAAGTTTTATAATTAATTATTACTAAAATCCACAGTTTTTTTTATTGCAATGCAAAGAAACGCTCAAAATCACGTCTTATCCCTTTTTGTAATGTTTGATGGCTTATAACTTTTTGTCTAGTTACTATTTGCACCAAACAATAATTTTAGATGAATCTACCAATAGTCGAGACAAAAACAAAAAAAAGAGTTGCCAGTTTCGTCTATCCTACATAAAGTTCCTTCAAAGTTTTAAAATTCACGAATTTCGGTAATAAAAAAAAAAAAAACTGTGGGGCCTGGGTAATTTTTTTTTGAGCTGGGTAGGTAGCAGACGACCCCACCTATCTGCCATTTTCGTGTGTTCAATGTTCTGCCGAACACCCTTTATATACTTAGTTCACAACGCTATTCAACTGTATCTGCATTCAAGTAGTTGTTCCCAGAAATTCCCTAATATGTTCATAGATCAAACACTGCTAGCCAATACATTGTCCGGGCAATATACATCGCTTTGTGCCCCTGAGCTATGATCGATAGACCACATTCTCCATTCGATAGGTAATCTTAGAAACTGTTCTTAGCACTGTTATTTACACTTGTAAAGTCAATCAAAGAGTAAAGTCAGCGGGGTACTTGTTACTTATAACTTTTCTCCTTAGAGCTATTTCAGTCGGAACAACTTACCACGGTAACTTCTAACCCCGCTCTCCCTTAACATCTACCAACCTGCACTGGGCCCGCGTGTTGGATTACAGCCCACTCTCTCTCACAGAGAGGAGGCCTGTATCCCAGCAGGACGTCATGGGCTGATTATGCAGTATTATAACTATTCATGCTATTGATAGAGAAATTATATTCTTGTTGTATAGAAATTTGACATGGCTGGAAATCGCAACAGACCGTACCTATGTATTTTTTAAACCACGTTTTTTAAATTTCCTCGTCAACGCAAATACTTGGGTCACCAACATAATTTTCTCTTCTCAATTAACATAGAAAGAAAAGAAAAAGAAAAAAAGTTTATTTAGACACATTTCGTGAAACACAAAACACAAAAACTAAATAAAAATAATGTTGCAAACAACAATTGTGTGTGCCTCACGGCTCCGCCAAAAAGGTTCATTTCAGCATTAATGCCAGACAGATGCTGTCTGACGCTGGTTTTCTAATGAACCTTTGGGGACAAGTGACACACAACATACCCCTATCCCATCTCCCTTGCGTCCATCCTCAAGTTTCTCTGACTACCCTCTTGCGTCACAGAATACCACTTACCAACACATCGTTTTAACATTAGATAGAGAACAAGTGGCTTTCGATGTTTTACTGGCTGCGTCACTAATGAATTTGTCGTTTTGGATAGCCATTTAACAGGAGGTTTTGCCGTCTGTACTTCAAGTGATTAAAGACTTGGAAGTTACTGTCAAATTAGGTGTATATTGAAATGAAAATAGGGTAAAACTTTATATTGAATACATTTTACCTCATAAACATGCATACATAACGTGACATCACGCCTGTAGAACCCGCAGGGGTAAGGCAGAGGTACAGACGCCAGGATATCAAGCTACCCGAAACTGTATTTTCCCAATCAATTTTGAACCTTATATTTTAGTAATAAAGTTGAAATTAATACTGGGTTTCAAGTTAATTGGATCGCGCCTTAAAATTCGTGTTTATGTAAGTATTCGTGTCAAGTTTCAAGTTAATTAACCAAACGAATAAGATTTTTCATATAAACTGTACCGCTTTTCACCCCCACAGGAGTGGAATTTTGAATAAAAACTGTTGTGATGTGTTCATGACTTGACTCAGAGATTATTATTTTATAAGTACCAATTTACTAGCTAATCAAGCTACGCAGTAAAAACCACCGCATTTAAAATAAATAAGCGCGAGTAAAATGGAAAATGAACTGCCCCTTTTCACCCCGTTTGGGGATAGATTTTCGAAAAACCCTGATATACGTTACCTATTCCTTATTTTTGTTCTTAAGTATAAATACTGAGTTTCGACTTAATCGGAAAGCGCATTAAAATACTTCCATATAAATTTTGACACCTCCCAATCCCCCTTTAGGGGGTAGTTTAGAATAACAAGAAACGGAAAACTTCGTTATTTACTTAGATAAGAATTCGTGCCAAAAGGGTCCAGTTTATTAACTCGAGGAATAAGATTTTTCATACAAACAAAATCCCCTCTTTTGATTCCCTCAAAGGTTGTATTTCCAAAAACCCCTTCTTAGTGCTCCCCTACATTATAAAAGGAAGCCGTGTGCAAAATTTCAAATTCCTAGTCCCAGTAGTTTCGGCTGTGCATTGATATGTCAGTCAGTTTTTCCTTTTATGTACAGGCTGACCCTGGAAGTATGGATCAAATCGAATAGGGGCGTGGGCGTGGGCGTGGGCAAGGTCATTTCCAAATTTTTTAACCTTGATAATGTCGTTGAATTTTTTTACGGTTTAAAAATTATGACCAATTTTTGTTTACTACCTGCCGTTGACGCGTGCCGCTCATGTGCACACTTCGTATCTATCACAGTTCTAGCCAAAAAAAAAACTGTCATAAACATAGGCATAATATAGGTCAGATAACTTTCCTGTTCTAATAATAATAATCTTTATTTTTCTAACTTCACAAAGTTTCACATAGTTAAAACATAGTTAAAGTTTCACATAGTTATAAACAGAGACAAGAATTATAGCGTTTTGACGAAAATGCATAAAATATGATCCTTTGTGAGAGACTGGAATTCATACTAGGATACCCTGTGTGACGGATCACCAGCAACTTACTAAAATTGCCATTTACGAAACTCCATCCTAGAACACATTTCACGGACTTGTAACTTAGTTATAACTCGTAGCTGCTGCGCACAAAATTATGAAGACCAGCCTTCCAGGTAAATAAAAATGTCAGCTCCGGATTTTTATGAGCTAAATAACCAGTGGTCGTAACTCAAGACAAAATTGTGTATAATTAGCAGACCAACTAGCTGGCTTAATTGCAGCAGGAAAATATGGTAAATTTAGACAAGCAGCCTTAGGTACCGTCAACATTATTACGGTACGGGCCTTTATTCTAAGGTACGATTAAATAGGTTTTATGAAAAGACAATGGACACCCCTGCTTCGCACGGTTTTTGCAACTTGACTAAACATCGAGATTTCTTCTTAAATGTAAGTTTAATATTAATTTAAAAACAACATAAACCTTCCGGAACAAATTTTCCAAATGATGCTGAAAATCGCATCAAAATCTGTTGCGTGGTCGCGAAAGAACGCGGTCGCAAAGAGAGACACGAAAAGCAGCTTTAATTTATAATAATATGTCGAGATTACGATTTTTGTACAGGAATATTGAATTTTAATGTCGTTTCCTTGTTTCTGTACGGGTACGTGAGTTATATTTCGATTATTTTCTGTGAAAAGATTTTTTATACATGATCTGCGGTATCTACGGTATTTTTGATTTTACGAGGTCGAGCTGTATGTGCTTCTATGAAATGTGTTTCTTTTTAGGGTCCAGGGTTGTTTTATGTGCTCTTGGTCATGTTACATAGAATCTAAAGGACAATTTCCGTATTTTTATGAAAGTACGCATTGTAATGTCAGTGTCGGTCTGCCAAAGAGGATCTACATGGACCTTTTGGCGCCTAACCATTTGTGAAATAGTCACAGATATTGTATCGAAAAAACAAGATGGGGGCTTTAGTTTCCATTTTGGCACGCGCTAAAAGATTCTTTAACCATTGTACCTTTAATTTACCTACATTTTGACAAGTTTTTGACACACCGACTTCCGAAATTAAAGTTATTTTTCACTTTGTAGTGTTTTTTGGAAGTCGGTAGTTTTTTTTATAAAAAAGTTTTTTATTTTTCACTTTTTAGTGGGCCAGTTTGTAACTTATCTAAGTTACAATAGCCTAATGTCAACTGGTCATCACCTTTTACAAAATATTGCTTTTCCCGATGCAGGGACGTTAATTGTTGAGGAGTTCTCCTTGTAAGAACCAGGAGAACTGGAGCTGATTGAGAAGTCACCATCAGCTCCACTTCACGATATGCATTGTGCTTAGCAACCACATTAAATTACCTAATCGAATCGCAAACCGTGAAATATTTATTATTGAGTAGTTCCGATGGCCATCTGTGGTCTTCATCATCAGTTCCACTTCACCAAATGGTGCTTTCTGAGAGCAAATGCACGAGTTACTATAAAAAATACCCAAATCGCTATAGGTGTGCCTACAAAATTTAAGGGTTTCCCTCGATTTCCATGAGATTCCCTCATCAGATTCCAATTTGGTGACAATGGGACCGCCTCGGAAGCATACCCTTTTAAACAAAAAAAGAATTTTAAAAATCCGTTGACAATTGGCGGAGTATTCGATGAACAAACATACAAAAAAAAAAAAAACACAATCATCCGAATATAGTACCTCCTCCTTTTTGTGAAGTCGGTAAAAAGTAGGTAGGTAATATTATATTTAACTGTTACATATTTATTATATTGGCTAATAAGCCGTCTAGACCCAAATTGCAAAACATTAAACGGCGATTTCCAACAAATCTGCTTTTTTGAGTAAAGTCAGTATTCTATTAAGCATGCGATATACACAATCGAGTCTGCTCGCCACAAAGCGCAGAATAAGGTTGGGGCTGGCCTGCATGCGGAGCACCATCAGGGTAATTGCTTAACACACTATCAGTAATAATAATAATAAACCATTTATTATCAGGTAACAAAGACCCATAGATACATACCTTAACCTAAGGAGCAATGGGTTTCATTTTGACAGTTCGACAACATTTATTGCGTTTTTTACGTTGTCGAGCAGACACATTTTTGGAACGTACGGAGCAATGGATTAACAATATGCTTCAAAATGATTCAAATTGACAGTAATAGTATGTTGCACAATTAGGGTGCAGGGAAGCGCATCCTTTTCTTATACTACGCAGATAATGAAGTAAACGCAAGAACACCATGTAAACTTTGTTTCCATATCGTGCAATCTTCGTTTCTCAAACTCAGCGTACAATTATACGAGATTAGTCCCCCATCAGTTATAAGGATTACTACAGCGATTACTGTGAGTTAAGGATAAAGTCACAAACGGTGTTAACTGCCACCATTAAGTTTTTAGTAAGCTAAGTACTTAATTTGCTTTAAGCGGTGTCATAGTCATTATCATATTATCTGTAGTTATCTCAAGTTTTTCATGCTTTTTGTACCTTTAGCTTTAAGAGGATTTGTGCAAGGTTTGTTTACATAATGTGGTTTGGTTAGAACGTGGTTTTGTGAACGAAAAATTGTAAAATGTCTACATTCTCTTTACATCCAATAAAAAAATTAAAGCATTTCTTTTTAGTTTCTTACATCATCATCTGCCTAGCCTTTTCCCAACTATGTTAGGGTCGGGTTCCAGTCTGACCGGATGCAGCTTAATACCAGTATTTTACATGGAACGACTGCCTATCTGACCTCCACAAACAATCCAATTACTGGGTAATACGATACCCCTTGGTAAGGCAGGTTGTCAGACATTCGGGCTTCTGACGACCCATAACAACTGTCAAATATCCACGAATGACAGTCGGGACCAACAGCTAAACGTACTTTCCGAGGCACGGAGGGGTCTGGTTATATGATGATGGTCACCTATCTACGGACCAACCGCGGCAAGCGTAGTTTAACCTGATCGATGGACCCGTGCTGCTGTTATTACTTAGCCACAAGCCCCTCCTTTTTAGCTTTTTACATAACATACATAATTAGCCTATAGCGTTCCCACTGGTGGGACACAAGCCTCTTCTCGGTGAGAGGGAGTGGGCCATAATTCACCATGCGGGCCCAGAGCGGGTTGGTGGATGTCTAGGTTCTAGGACCGGTCCGGTTTCCTCACGATGATTTCCTTCACCGTTTTGAGAGAAGTGGTTCTGTTGAGTCTTGTCATTTTATCTTCTTGTTAATTATTAGTTCTCCCATTCTCCCTCCCCTGGCTTACCTGATGGTGTGTGAATACAAGCAATTTAAAAAGGATTTGTACACCTCCCTTTCTTTTAATTATCACGAAGATTACTTCGGATTACTAAGTACGCGATTGATTGCAATGGGCTCTCCCCTTACTGGCAAAATGTGAGTGTGCCATAGGTACAGTCAGCAAAGTAGATATGTATGCAGGGTCGTCGAATATAGTTGAAGTTTACTAAGAAACCGATTGATGTTTTCTAATAAAATGTAATTTAATTAATAGAAGACAAACAGCTCATTTATGAAATTAAATTTCATTCGATAACATCAATCGGTTTCTTAGTAAACTTCAACTATATTCGACGACCCTGCATACTTATCTCCTTTGCCGACTGTAAACTTCTGCTACCACGGATCGACTGTGGTATCACATCAACGCCGTCTGTCGCTGAAAACCAGCGCTGGGTCTCGCATAGGTTCTTAGCATTATGCTGAGCGATGGCCGTTTTGCGTGGATGTAAGTTGCAAGTTTTTCCCCAACTTGTTTGTTTCTTTTATGCGTCATTTTTACCGCAAATAGACGTATTTTCTTTCTTTCTTTCTTAACCCTTCGGGGATATTCAGGCGTGATGTTATGTGAAATTTAATTCTATTTTGTCATTGTATTTTTGATTGTATTTGTAATAGTATTTATGGTTGTATTTTTGATTTTTTTATTGTATTTTTAATGGTATTTTCGGGTAGTCAATGTAAGTTAGATGGTTGTGTATCTTTGTGGTAGTAATATTGCATTGGTGTTATGTTAAGGTTTTATTTACGTAATTTTCAATAAATAAATAAATAAAATATTTCTTTCCCGTTCTCTCATCACTGTATTTAAATACGAAATATGTATTAGCGTGACAAAATTACGAGTAGTACGTTAACAAATAAATAAAGCTCGCGTTGTATCCAAAACTTCAGAACTAAAGTAAATTAACTTCGCTCCCAAAGCTCCGAGACGTGAAAAGGGTAATTAATTAGAGTCCGAATATAGTGAAAATGTGTTCTAATTTGCTGTCGTATGTTTATTTACCTATTTGGATGATCATTTAGTTGAGAGTCTGGTAAAATAAGAGGCGTGAAAGGCGAAATTGATACTAATGAGACTGAAAATGTTAGCTGATCATAATAATAATCATAGCATAGAATATTCTGCCTATAATGTTCCCATTGCTGACACACAGGTCTCTTCTCGGTGAGAGGGAGCGGGCCATAATCCACCACGCGGGCCCAGTGCGGCAGGGTAATTGCGTAACACACTATCAGTAGCAATCGGTTTCATTTTGATAGTTCAACAACATTCATTGCGTTATTTACATTGTTGAGCAGACACATTTTTCAAACTTAGGGAGCAATGGATTAGCAATATGCTTTAAATTGATTCAAATTGAGAGTAATAGTGTGTTACGCAATTAGGGTGCGGGTTGGCGGAATAATAAGTTGGTATTTTTCATCATATTAAAGGAAAGTTCAGAAAGTGATACAGGGGAATGAGGAAAATGTCTTTAGGAAAGTTTTGAGTATGAAAGGCTTTAAGAGTAACAGAAGAAAAAAAAACGATGGATGGACTGTGTGAATGATGATATGGTTAGAAAGGGTGTCTACCAAGATGAAGACTAATAGAGAAAAAAAATACATGTTGCGCCGACCTCAAATAAATTGGGATCATCATCTTGCTAGACTTTTCCCAACTATGTTGGGGTCGGCTTCAAGTCTAACCGGATATAGCTGAATACCAATATTTTACATAGACCGACTGCCTATCTGACCTCTACAAACCAGTCACTGGGTAATACGATACCCCTTGGTAAGACTGGTTGTCAGACTTTCGGGCTTCTGACTAACCGTAACGTCTGTCAAATATCTACGATTGACAGCCGGGAGCAACGGCTTAACGTGCTTTCCGAGGCACGGAGGGGTCTCGGTATGTAAAGATGGTCACCCATCCATAGACCAACCGCTGCAAGCGTAGCTTAACATGATCGTCCGACCTGTACGGCTGTTATTATTTAGCCACGGGCCCCTCTCTCAATAAATTGGGATAAGGGCAGGAAAATTGTGACATTATAGGAAATATGGATAGATAATCATCGTATGGAGAGTGTTAACAGCTGGATGTAAAGGCAAAGGTGCGAAATGGCGATCGTTAATGAATACTTTCGCTATTTAGCTTAGAACTTATGCCTTGAATGAATACTTTTTCAAGGAATTCTACCATCAACGTAACTTTGCCGAACCAAAGCATCTTGATCGGGAAGGTGTCGAAATAGCAGTTATATCTTCCACGCTACAAATTATAGACGATATACAGGATGAAATTGAAAACATGGGAGATCATACTCATCATTATGAACAACTTTTAATAAGGGGCCAAAACTGCAATCGCGAAAAAAAATCAGCTGTTCCCTACATTTTACCGAGTTATACGAACATAAATGTAGGGAACAGCTGATTTTTTTTTCGCAGTTTCATATTGGTCCCATAGTAAAAATTGTTCATAATGATGAGTACAACCTCCCATTTTGATTTGTCGTGATAGCATGTATTCAATTGCACCTTGTATAGGTAAGTTACTTTCCCACGGACAGGTTACCGATGTTCTAGTTCCCGTATTTCGCCTGGAACACCGGGAATTGCGGTGTCAATCTGTCTCGGCTATGTCCAGTCTTTAAACCGGTTAAATCCGGACAGATAACGGGTTTGGGCATCGTCTTGTTGAAAGCGGAGCGGGTTTTCAAAGGGTGTTTATGGGATATAAAGAATACCGCTACAATTATATTTTGAAGCTACAATGGCGTTGACAGCGGTGGCTCTGTTGGTAAACATTTGAACAATTGTTATGTGAAATGTATCTATATAAATCAAACATGTCGGTTAGTTACACCATTTATAACTCAAAAACGGCTGGATCGATTTTTATGAACTCTGGTTTGTTGGATTTCTCTTCGGCTCGAATAGCAGAATAACTGATAGTGATAAACCATGAGAAAAATTCACGAAAAAAAATAAAGATTATTAATTTTCTCATACATTTTGTATTTAACTATTGATTTTGAGGCAGTGGAGTTCGTCAGGTCAGCTAGTTTAAAATAAAAGTAAAAACCTTTTTAACATTGAGGCTTATCTTAAGTGTAAGAAGGACGTTCACGCTTTTAAGAAAAAAATATGAAAGTTTTATGTTTACGCAAGTTTTATTTAGTACTTTTTAGTTAATTAAACCTTAAGCTAAAAAAGGTTTTTACTTAAACTTTATTTTGTACTTTTTAGCATTCGATTTTTTTTAACTATCATAAAAGTTTGTGTCTGTGCTGTTGACCACTGAGGAGTTCCCTTGTCTGGAACTAACTCTAAGAGTAGCAGCCAGATAATGGTGCACCATAGAATAATTGAATGCATATAAAAAAAAGTGTGAAGTTTCCTAATCTTGGGGTAGAATCAGGCCACGCATCATAAAAATGTCTTCGAAACTGAACATGTAAAATTTTAACTCCGTAGGATAAAAGGAAGTGGTTTTAATTCAGTTAGCAAGATTTGACCCATACAAACTGAGTAGGCAAGTTAAATAAAAGATGGAGGCATTAGTTCCGGGTTTGGGCCAGGCTACAGGTATAATGTGAACCCATATTATTCTTTATTTTTTTAATTATTTTTTTATTATATATATAGGTAGGTTGACCTGTACTATAAATGTAATGCCAAAGAAAGAAGAATCGTATGTGCACCATCTTTCATAACTGTATTTTCTTACAAATTTAACCTGTGTCGTCTGTCGCTGTGAACAGCTTTATTATTTTTTGCCAAGGGAATAACACCGTTTTTCTTGGAAAACAGCGTAGGTGCACTGATGAGTGCACTTGGTACCTGTTTGTTTCATGACTCATATTTGTTTACCAGGAAACCGAAGTAGGTGCTGACAAGACTGTTTTTTCCAGGGCAATATTATTGATGATGATTTTTCTTATTTATTCGTTTCCAGGTATTTATTACTATAGCAAACTAATGCGATGATGGTATGATTTAAAATCAATCAAATTGCAAAAGACAGTCCCTCAAAACGCCCCCCCTTCACTTGATTAGCCAAGTATTGGTCTAATGTATGCGGCATTGTATGTTGTACAGTTATAGTTGGAACCCTTAGAAGAAAAAAATGAGAGAAATTTTACAGTTTCGCCTTTGAGATCAGCTCAGTCTCCTATATGACCAACCCCCGACCCCCAATTCTGCACTACTGCACTTTCATATATTACAACTGTTATAGTCGTCGATTGCCAAATCACATGGCTCCTAAACCAACCTAGACTATTCCGAATACAGGCTGAAGTTTCGAGAGACTTTAAGGCTAAATCCCAAACATAATAAGAAAACAAAGTAGTAAAATGAGGTCCAAGGAGTCGTGAGCTCGATTTTGGAACAAAGTAAAAGTGTTTTTTTGACTGACTTCAAAAAAGGAGGTTCTGTATTCGACCCGTATGTATGTATGTATGTTCGTATGTCCGCGATTTTCTCAAAAACTGATAAACCAATTTTGATTTTTCTTTCACTAACGTGATCTACATACTTTCAGGAGAGTTTTAGTATATAATAAATTACGTAATTATTCTTATGTATGAAGTTATATGCATAAATGCATCTCCGGCATTTCTGTGCGAATTTTGATGATTCTTCTTGCTTGGCACCGCTTGGCTGCAATTGTATATCTATGTATTGTTTTTAATGGACAAGATATACCTTAGAGTCAAATTTATAAGGGACCACCCCTTATAAATTTGACTAACTTTACTTGGGTAGTTTTTGAGTTAGCTTAAATAATACGTTTTTTTCCACTTAGTTTTTATTGATGATGTTTTAACTGATATTTACATAGCAAGTAGTGTTAATATTGAATTTATGTGGCGTAGGTACAACTAAAAAGTGAAAAATAAAAACTTTTTTGCAAAAAAAAAAAAACAACCAACTTCAAAAAAAAAACTACAAAATGTCAAAAAACGAAAATGCGGAACCAACGACACCGACTTCCGAAATTAAAGTTATTTTTCACTTTGTAGTTTTTTCGAAGTCGGTTGTTTTTATTTTTTGAGGGAACGATGTTAAGACCCTCTATGTTCTATAAACTAATAATGAAGCTGAAGAGTTTGTTTGAACGCGCTAATCTATAAGCTTCCGGTCGGATTTGAAAAAGCGTTTGAGAGTCCAATTCTCGGCTTGCGCGGATGGTCACATTTTAAACCTAACCTAGCCCGTTTGTTCGGGGTACCCCAGCTTAGTTTCTACTGTGACAAAAGGCCAGAAAGTTAAAAAGAGGCTCAATTATTTAAAAAGTGCATTATTAGAAACACAAAAAGTTTTTAAAGGTTCAAGTGTCTATAATTAGCAGGTCAATAAGTTTTGAGAGGATAAGTTAAATATTTCTCTTTATTGAAACAATTTAATTTCCTCACATATCTTTTTTCTCCAAGTGAATTCAGACATGCCGTCTTAGGATTAATTAAACTACTCCATGAGGATAACAAAAATCAACAAAATTCATAATTCTATAATTGACTTTGTGTCCGGATACGGTTTTACCCATTCTCCTTTCACGCGGAAGCGAAGTTGCGGGCAGAAGCATGTTAAAAATAATTGAAGTCCTATCGAAAACTCATCCTGCACAGTTTTTTATGGAATGTGTCTATGAAATCTTGCGTTCATATTGTTCGTATAGTCTTGGATTTTTCTATTAAGGAAGATTGCCTTCAATAGTCTTGTATCCTATTATAACGCTACCAAATGTAATAGTATAGATGCAAAGATATTTTGGATGTCTCCAGTTATGTTTTTAATGGAGCAATTGTGAGAAATAAAAAGATAACAGCTAGTAGATGGGCAAACGAGCGGTTTAGCTGGGACAATTTTGCTTGTTTCTTGATCTTATAAAATTGTTTTGGGGAATTATCTAGGATATTGCAGAATTGTTCTCTTGTATGGGAATGTAATGAAACGTACAGACGCCAGCACATCAGCGTACTACAATCTGTCAAAATTCTTTAATAGATTATCAACTTTATCACTAATGCTAAAAAAAAGTTCAAAATTGATTGGAAAAAAATTACAGTTTCGGGTAGCTTGATGTGCTGGCTTTTGTAAAAATAGTAAGCCGTACCATTTTTATATCAGCTTGCATGATAAACTTTCTGATAAGTTTAGAAATGAAATGAAACTACGTAACGTCACTCTTGTATTCCCCGGGAAAAAACAGTCAGGCTGAAGTGAGAGTGGGCCAGACATGTCTCACGAATGCACCCGGAGAGATGGGCAAAGATCGTCACTCACTGGACGCCTGAGGGAGGACACCGCTATGTCGAGGTAGACCAAGGCGAAGGTGGTGTGACGATCTAATATCATTTGCAGGGCCAACATGGCCAGAGATCGCACAAGACAGGGAGGTTTTGAAGAAAAAAGAGGAGGCTTTTACCCAGCAGTGGGACATAAAACAGGCTAACGAAAAAAAAAATGTCCCATGTGTACCTAATGCTATTGCCAATAAAACAAAATCCTAAGCAAAACTGCTAACAAAAGTTGCCTAAAATTCTGTAAAAATCTCGCTGTGATAACATAGGTGAAGTGAGCGTGAAGTGAAGACCATCAATGGAGGCAATCCCTAACATCAGGCGGAATAACAGCTCAATTCACCTTAGTTTTCACGGTGAGATTTTTACAGAATAGCACTGCTGTTTATTTATTGTCGGTATATTAACTATCTTCTCTCAATTACAGGTTTACAGCAACCAGCCGGTATATAAACAACTGAAAGTAGCAATGCCTTTGGCAAGCAAGCAACAGTTCCAGCGAGAAAAGCGCTTGATTACTTAAAACACTCCTTTAGACACCCAGTTTGCATAAGGAGCATCTTAATACAATTGCAAGAATAGGTCCTCTACAAACTTATGCGCTGAATAAAGCACTGGGGGAGAAAGTCGTCAGCAGTCCGGACAAACTTGTGTAACGGCCTTAAGTGAAGTCGTGAAAGAAATCAAAGGTAGTGGAGATGCTTCCGACAACTATTTGCGAACTAAGAATGTTTGCAAGCTAACTTGAGCAGCGAGTTTTAGGTGCAGTTGATTCTAGTTTTTGATGTTTATTGGAAATGTTTGGGTCGAAACTTGGAGTGTGCAGCGACAGAACTGGTAGTGAGGTAGTTATTTAGTGTAGTGTATCTTTTTAATAGATACAAAGCTAGTGCTTAGTGAGATAGTTCTCAGTGCTTGGCCAGACTGGCAGCGGGGGGCGGGGAGCGGCGCGGGTGCGTTAACGCGCGCGATCTGCCTGTCCGCAGTCGGCGCAGTCGAGCGCAGTTGCTTTCTGCGTGTTGTCGTGTCCTGTGTTTGTCAAAATATAATATGGATGAAGAAGACTTATTTTTACTAGAAAAAACCCGAACTTGATTGAGAATCCCGGTTCCTGCGCAGGTCGCCCGCGCACCCACTGCGGCCACTTGTATGAACGAGTTATAACGTGAGTTGCCCGCGCGCTTCCCGCGCTGAGCAGCCCGCGCCGCTCACTGCGCCCGCGTACCCACTATGAACACTCAAATGAAGTTCTTATGTTCGAATACGCCGCACCGCGCCTGCCCCGCGCCCGCGCTGCCAGTCTAGCCAAGCACTCATGCACATCCGTAGTGCTGTCAGTAATGTCAACTTTTAATCACAACGAATGACGGGAAACAGTTGAAGAATGCAGCGTGCCTGCACGAGAGACTCGGTGTGGTGGTGAGCCAGTGTATATCCCGAAAGAATTAATTTGAGACCCTAACGGCCTCCGAGCCGTTATCGCTCTCGGTTTCGACGCTCTTGCGACCCTGTAGTGCTATAATCCACTTAAATTATAGATGAACAGGATTTTACAAGTACCAAGAGAATTTCAGAGGAATTAGTGCGAATTTCATAAACTAAACTGAATGTGATCAATACATTTACGCCGCGTTCAAGAACTATCAGTGTCGTTTGTTGTGGAATATTGACAGCTCTTGTACGTGGTTTAGATGTGCTGAGAATTTCCCCCATAGTCAGGTAGCTTTGTTGTTATTAACAGACAGGAGGGTACAGGCTCTCCTCTCAAAGTACCGTCAATAACATGCACAAATACATGTAACAAATTTGAATTTGATATTGGCCCCGATTCTTTTTCTTTCTATTTCATTATGAAAAGGACAGAAGATAAATATTAGTTTAGTCCTGTCAAATTAGATAATCCATAGACAAGTTTAGACGTGATTAAAAAATTGGCTACTAAAAATACGTCAATTTACGTCAGGCGCTGACTAATTTGACAGGATTAAACTAATATTTATCTTCTGTCCTTTTCATATTGAAATAGAAAGAAAAAGATGCACCGAACTTAAGTTTAGTTTAGTTTGTGAACAAGGGAATCGGCGCCAGTCTGTATTTCGTAACAGTAAGGCCGATTTTATTATTTCAAGCGTTACTAAGGCCTTGCGTGAATTCGTTTTTCTTACGTTCTAAATATGACTGGGACCGACTGGATGCAGAAGGCGGAGGACAGGGTGTTGTGGCGCAGCCTGGGAGAGGTCTATGTCCAGCAGTGGACTGTAATAGGCTGAGTTGATTGATTGATTGAACTAAATTAAAAAAAAAAAAACTATGAACTTTCCAATAAACAGATAAAAGGGATATTGCTATATCGCATTGATGTTATACATATGAGAACCTGCTGGATATTCGAACAATGCATAGGAAGGGGTGGCCATTTTCGGGGTGAATTATAGGTAATCTTTGATCGCAGTTACCAAGGCGCACTGCTACCTTTTTAGGTGTGTATACAAAAAAAATATATAATTAAAACAGTCTAATTATTAATTTCGTAAGCATTTTACATATAAATAAACTCTGAAATTAAAACTCTCATTTCAATCTGTTATGAGAATACATTTAACCCGAAAACAGAAGGAAATCATACGTGTAATGAAACACAAATGTTTTGATTAGTTTCAACCTAAGCTACAACGAAACTGGGATTGCTTTCACATTTGTTTTAATATTAGAAATCATTATATTTGCTAAAATATTCATAATATTTTGTAAAGTAACTAATTTCGGCATACGTTTAACATGGTCAAATGGCAAGTCAAGTTTTGGGCCAACTAGATCTGAAGGCCAATTCTCAATTTAAAACGTTCAAAATCTAGTCGCAATCTCATCTTAACGACAATCAATGTCAAAAACCTGCCAAAAATGCAGGGACATAATACACGTATTTTTGACAGATTGCGACAGATCAGAAGGCCAATTCTCGTAATTTAAAACGTTCAAAATCTAGTCGCAGTCTCATCTCGGCGACAAACAAATGTCAAAAACTTGTCAAAATGTAGGGAAATTAAGAGTTATTTTTGACAAATTGAGACTGAGATCAGAGGGGCAATTCTCGTAATTTTTAAGAACGTTCACAGTCTGATCTCAGTCTCAATCAGTCAAAAATACTTCAAATTTCCCTACATTTTGACAAATTTTTGACATTTGTTTGTCGCCGAGATGAGACTGCGACTAGATTTTGAACGTTTTAAATTACGAGAATTGGCCTACTGACTGTGAACGTTCTTAAAATTACGAGAATGGCCCCTCTGACTGTGAACGTTCTTCAAATTGCGACAATTTCCCCTCAGAAATAATGCGAAGAAGAAGAAGAATTGAAATAAATGCTTCGAGTTTGAACGACTTCAAAATCTGCGGTTTTGGAGATAAGGACAGCATAACTGGGCAGCAGTACTGGTAAATGTACGTCCAGTGCTACCTGGGTTGGGTAGCCAGCCCCATGACTACATTACTAACTGTTTAATATTTTGCCATGACATGGCTTCGTTGTTCGGGTCGATGCAGGAGAAGAAGTGGGGCAATACTGTGACCGTAGTATCTCTAAGTAGTCTGTGACTGTGACTGTGAGCGATAATTTGCGTAGCTTTCGCTATCTCTGAAAACGCAGCCTGACGGCATTTTTCATTTCGCAAATAAAATGCGTACAGAGCCTTTGTAGTGACAAATTATGTCTGTTCCACCAGTGATATACGAGTACCTACCTACCGACCATCAAACCAGCACCGTGGTTTTTCGATCACAAAAAAGTATCGAAAACTATTATATCCGTTCTTTGTAGAATCCGCCTAGGCTTTTGTTGCACTCCCGTCTTTTTACACAAGATCCATGTCCGTGACTCTTCTCTCTGCGAGTGCGGGTTGGAGGAGGGCACCCTGGATCACATATTTTTCAAATGCTCTAACAACATCCCACCTCTAGATTTGTATAGCCGTCTCCCTAAATTTAAGATCCCTCTTCCGATTAATTTCCCCTCTCTTATAACATATCCCTCTCCAGATTTGCTTGTGGCGCTGATGATATTCATCCGCCACAATAATATAAAATTATGATTTGTTTCCTAAAATATTCTGCCCGTTGGGATGTGGTATATGTATATTTTATTGTTCTAACAATTATAATAATATTATGTAATTATATTTTTTTTGTTTGTTTCAGTCCAGCACTAACCCCACCAGATCTACATTAAGTTCAACTGTAGCATCGTAGTTTTTTTTACTTTTTAACTTTTAATTTAAAATAATGCACACTTGCTTTTCCAGTTCACTTTGACATTGGCAGAATAGTCGGCATCGGCTTTGCTTGCCATAATTAAAAATAGAATAGAATGGAGTACCTACCTACGTGGTATGTAGGTAGTGGGTGGGTAGGTACACATTAATGCATCAGCTGTTTATTATTACAGGTCGTAAAAATTAATGGCGAGATGATAACAGCCATGGAGCTCATTAGAAATGGATAACTTGGTTAAGTAAATTCATACTAGGATAGATCGTAAAGATATTTATTGTCGCCTGATATAGTTATTTACATCCAAAGTTTGTCATTGAAATTAATTTAATTTCCTGTTAGATATAGATCACTTATTATTGGTGTTCAAATTAATTAACTCATACATGAATAGGTCGTAAAAATTATATTGTGGCTTCATGGAGTAACTAAATATTCAAAGTTTGAGATTAAGTTGATACATTAAAAAAACTCAAAGCATTTATTTCCACTACACCGTTTACAAACACTTTTGAATTGTCAAAATTAACTAGTCGGTCAGTTAGTCAGAAAGTTGAAGCTAGTTGCCTATTCCAAAACGTAGATCTCTATGGAGAAGAACGGGCAAGAAACTCCAAGGACACTCTTTTAAATCAAGATAATATTACTAAATCCAGGGAACATTTACTTTAATGTGAACGTAGTGTAATTTCACATTAGATAGATTATTTATTATTTCTGTTTTGGAATCAAACTCACGATTCAATGGGTCCCTCTTAGTGGCCAGCAACATCACAACAGGGGCTCAAGTCTGCTATTTTTATAATTTCGTCAATCCAACACGATCCCATTATCATTTTGCTAAAAGTTCGTAATCTGCTAAATTCATAATGGTCGATCATTGGTCGGCCAACGGTCTGAGAAAAACTACTAAATTTCATGCTAGATTTCATTTAATATATATTTTTACATATTACGTATTGGTGTTTGCAATCTGAAGTAGTAAGAAGTTCGTAAATAGCAATAAACATCAACAACACAACAACAATTAATAATTGTGTTAATTGTGTTTATTATTAATTGTCATTATGTACGAGATTACCATTTTATGCCATTTCTTTCAATGGAGTGTCAGTGGTTGATCATTGGAAAGTCATAATGACGCCATTATATTAGTAGATTACCAAACTTGTCAAAATCCACAATTATGAAATCAATGATAGATCATTCTACACTATTGTAATAGCAGACTTGAGGCCCAGGCCGAAACTGAGACGGCGGGATGATTTGGACTCCTTCAATAAGAAATTTTACTTAAATGTTTTAAATAGAGAGATGTGGAAAGAGTAAAGGGATTAAGTACGGTTATGTTCCGTTAACTGAAGCAAGCGTATTCAGCCTGAAATTCATAGTTAATTAACGGTAATTTCTTTTATTTTGTTTCAACCCTGTTTAGATTCTTTCAGGATTAAAATGATTGCATTTTCCGATAGGCCACGTCAAAAGCAGATATATACACATCTGCATTATGATAAGCGATGGCCATTTTGCGTGAATGTGACGCATATTTTCCCTCAATTGTTTTTTTTGTGTTTTTTCTCTGCGTCATATTTGCCGCAAATAAACGTTTTACTTATTTTTTTTTTGTTTTCTTTTAGATAATTAAATAATTTCACATATTTTGCCAATTCAGCAACGTTATACTGAAAACCATATTCAGTATAATCAACCAGCAGCGCCGACCTTCACAAACGTTCCATCGATAATACAATTTAGTTTTTAAATAATAAAACACACGTATTTCCCGAGAAGCTTCGTTTTTCATTCGGCAAGAACACGGTCAATTGATTCCTTTGTCCTTCGTACAATTTCGAAGCTGAATTTTCCGACTCATTGGCAGTTTATCTCTGTTGTGTATAAAGAACCTTTAGTATCGTATTGACATTCTACAGGAGTCTGGAAAGGTCATTTGGAGTTCTTTTGTTATTTTAAACTAGCGGTCCGTCCCGGCTTCGCAAGGGTGGTAAAAAAAAGAAAAAAATAGCTTATATTAATCAGTGATAATGTAGCATTCAAATGGTGAAAGAATTTTTAAAATCGGTCCAGTACTTTTTGAGCCAATTCGTTACAAACATACATACAAATTTTTCCTCTTTATAATATTAGTATAGATGAGTCTTAAATAAGTTACCATTATTTGTGTGAGGTTAGGTCTATCGATCAGGTTAAGCTGCGCTCGCTGCAGTTGGTCCGTGGATGGGTGACCAGGACCACCTTTGCATACCAAGACCCCTCCGTGTCTCGGAAAGCACGTTAAGCAGTTGGTCCCGGCTGTCATTTGTGGATCTTTGACAGTCGTTACCGGTCGTCAGAAGCCCGCAAATCTGACAACCAGACTTACGAAAGGGTTTCGGGTATCGGGTATTTATATGGTTTACATAATAAAGAGTATTCTATTCTATTCTCTCATATTACCCAGTAACTGGGTTTTGGAGGTCAGAGGGGCAGTCGCTTTATTTAAAATACTGGTATTTAGCTGCATCCGGTTAGACTGGAAGCCAACCCCAACATAGTTGGGAAAAGGCTAGGCAGATGATGATGAGTTAAAACATTTTCCGCCTAAGAAAACTTACGACGGATTCTAAGAAAATTGCAACCATGGAAACTAATAAGAAGCCGACGCATTGAACCTTATCTTTAGTTCATTTAAATTCGCAGATCTTTGCAGCACAAGACTAAAGACGTGTAAAGAGAGTAAAAAACACCTTGCCCGACACTGGAACACTTCAGACTTTTAATGAATCTATAGGTACTTATAATAAAACTGAAGTTTGTTTTTTAGGGTTCCGTATCTCGAAAAGAAAGACGGAACCCTAATAAGATCACATCGTTGTTCGTCTGTCAAGACCCTTTTTCTCAGGAACGCGTGGAGTTATTAAGTTGAAATTAATATCAAATACTCAGGGCTGCAATACCTTGAAGCAGTAAAAAAAATCAAACCTCTAAGTCAAAGCAATCAAAAGATACGGGCGTTTATGTTCCGTTTATGCCGCATATTTTGACACGCGCAAGGGAATCAAAACCTGTAGGGTACTTCCCGTTGACCTAGAATCATGAAATTTGGCAAGAAGCAATTTTATGTAGCACAAGTACCTAAAGGAAAAATCCGAAAACCGTAAATTTGTAGTACCTACAAATTTATACGGAACCCGGAAAAAAGACCGGTCAAGTGTGAGTCGGACTCGCGCACTGAGAGTCCGACTCGCACTTGACCGGTCTTTTTTAGGGTTCCGTAGTCAACAAGGAACCCTTGTAGTTTGTTTTGTTTGTAGTTTCGCCATGTCCGTCTATCTGTCTGTCTCCGGTTTAGCTCAAAAACTATTGGTACTAGAAACATGTAATTTGGCATGAGTATACACGTTAATAACGCCAAAAAAGTGGTAAAATAAAATTAAAAAAAAACAATTATTTAGAGTACCTCCCCTACATGTAAAGTGGGGATGATATTTTTTTTTTCGTCCTTCCCATAGTGTGGGATATCGTTGGATAGGTCTTTAAAAATATTAGGGGTTTGGGAAGACTGTTTTTTGATTAAGTAAACCGTTCGTGACTTATCAAGCTTTAAAGTTACCAATTTTCGTTAGAGTCAAGTGTCCACCCCCTCTACCAACTAAACGGTTGTAGTTAGAAATTAAAATGTTACGGCAGTAGTACCTATATATATCGAAGTGTAAAGGAAAACTATCACACTTAAGTGAAGTTTACGAGTAATAGTCGACCAATTGTATTTGATTCGAAAATTGTCGGATCAGTTGAGGATTTGTATAGGAAGTCATATTAGGTAGGTAGTCATGTTTGGCTTTTAGTTAGGGCATGGTATGAAATTATCAGTCAGCGAATACGACCTGCACTTGGCTGTTATACAGGGTGGAATTGAAGTCATGGGCATTATTTTAACCTAAGGCACTACTCACGATACTGATTGCATTAGGGCTATTAATACGCAAATCAAAAATATTATTAATGCAATTAAAGAAAACCTTAAAAATGTAGTAAGTCAAATTGCACAAGGCTTATTATTGCAAATAAACACTTAAAGTAATTAAAACAAAATACTTCGTTAACGCCAATAAATGTTGAAGTATCAAAATCTTAAAGCGCAGTACAGCGCAAAGCGAAATGTAAACAAACATCACCTGCGCGCGCGCGGGTTTTTCCTTACAAGTAATAATAACAATGGGCTAAAAGACATGCCGTCCGGCGGGATTCCCTGAACTCTCTCCGTCCCACTCCCTCACTCGCAAAAATACGAATATCACCCCCGCGCGGGGTCTGCTTCCCGCCGCAACGTGAACCCGGAACCAGTGTCATAACGACTGCGCAGGTGCATTGACGCGTAATTGATTTATTGATCCCGTGATGTAATCGCCGTACTCGCCGCTCGCGTCATACGGTGCTTGGATTGCAGTGTATTAAGTGTTAGTGTAGTATTTGTGTGTGTGTTTGTGTACACGATGCCTCGACCGCGTAATGTGCAGGCTAGGTACACCAACCAACAATACCCACAAATGGTTGTATGAACTCGTGAAATGTTCCATCGCCGCAACCCAAACGACCCTATTCCTTCACGGGGTCTCATTCCACCAGAACCACTAAGAACCTGTTGGATTTTTCGTCTTTTCACGTGCCAGCACATGCACAAGCCCGTGGAAGAGCACCCGTTTACCCTCTGTCACTTTACCGACAAATAAGGTTTTTTCAAAACAATCCACAAGCTAGGTACGTAAATGTTTTTTTTAATGTATGTTAGTTGACGTAGTTTTGACCGTCCTAAGCCGGCAAAGTACGAAGGGAAAGTTGGAATTTATTATGAATCAATTCATTGGCAACTTACGAATGTCACGTGAGTCGGGCGGGGTCAAAGAATTCACGCCCAATGACGCGTACGGCGTAATGTACCTACGCATTTGCTATCGAGAAGCGCAAAGTGTTTGATACTTTCTATGACTTACTACATTTTAAGGTTTTCCATACTTGCATTAATAATATTTTTGATTTGCGTAATAGTAGCCCTAATGCAATTAGTATCATGAGTAGTGCCTTAGGTTAAAATAATGCCCATGACTTCAATTGCACCCTGTATATTAAAAACTATGGAAGCCTACACTGCGCGTGGCCCGACACGACCTTCTTTTTTTTTTTGTGGATGGGAAATCATCAAATGACCCCTCCCGCTTTGGGTGGAGCAGAAGGGAGTGTCAGACTCTTATTGACTAAAACCCACCCGTGTTCCTTCCTTAGCCCTTCGTGTTCCGGGGTAGCGGTAACCCTTTCGGAAAATCCCGCTGCCCGGGCAGGGTCCGACACGAACTTGACCTGACCGGTCTTTTTTATTTGTTTGTTTAAAAGCGCTAATCTCTGGAAAAATCAGTTATATTTGCATTTGTATTTGATAGGCCAATTTTTGAGGAAGGCTATAAGCTTTTTAACGTCACACTAAGACACTTAGGAGACAAGCAAAAGGAAAAAGAATCAGACGGAACGGTAAGCGAAAACGAAATCATATAATACAGGTCGGTGCGACGGGTCGGGTCGGGAACAAAAAATTTCACGCGGACGAAGTCGCGGGCAGGAGCTAGTAATGTTATAATACAAAACAATGCTAATTAAAACCAGAATATAAATCAAAACCCATAAACAGCAGTAGACGTAAGGGACGACCCTTTTCATGGGAACTTTACCCACCGGTGAACAGACAATTAAATTCCAAATTTTAGTTATCATGATCATTAGAGTATTTTGGTAATTACCGTCAAATTATCCTATTTTCAACTTGTGATGAATTGTGTCTTTCCCATCATTAAGGAGACACATTTTGGTAAGTTTCATACCCACGAGCGGCGGGTGTCAACTGCAGAGGCAACTGTAACGGTCGACACGCGTCGACAATGGGCCGCTCATGCATTTGAGGACGGTATTTAAATACATGAGCGGATTGCTGTCGACGACTTATGTAGTTACCATTTAGTTGAAAACTAAAAAAAACAGCCAAGTGCGAGTCGCATTTGCACGCGAAGGTTTCCGTGCCACCGTACAATGTTTATCATTAAGTAGGTACACACGGCTACACATCAAGCTATACATTTCCAGTTTTATCTGGCCTCGCATTGTGCAATCAGAAGTCAGCTTAAACTGCGGGGCAATTGCGTAACACACTATCAATATGAATCGGTTTCATTTTGACAGTTCAACAACATAAATTGCGTTATTTACGTGTTGAGCACACAAATTTTTCGAACTTATGAAGCAATGGATTAGCAATTTGCTTCAAAATGATTCAGATTCCGATTGATAGTGTGTTACGCAGTTAGGGTGCTGGTTATGTATAGCTTGATGTGTAGCCATGCGTACATATTATGAAAAATCATTTTATCAAAAAAAAACGTTTCTTGTGTCTTATTTTATTCGTTTTTATTATAGCGAGCTTAGTAGTCCACATTCGATGAAAAAAAGTGTCTACCTATTACGTTTCAAAAGATATAGCCCTGTGACAAACAGGCAGACGGACGGACGGAAAGAGCCTTAGTAATAGGGTCCCGTTGGCACCCTTTGAGTACGGAACCCTAAAAGCCAAACCAAACCAAACCTAATATTGAAATTGAATAAAATTTTACTGTCATGGATTTCAGCAAAGTAACGCCTGATTTCATAACTATTACATTTTGTCCTTAAAGATAAAGAGATAAAACGGATCACTCGTGACGAACATTATATGCTTGTACACACGAACTGTACTAATTACGATGAACTGTAGTAATTACGGTGGCTCTCAGCAGCTGCATGTAAGTACAACACAAATAGTGGAATCTAATGAATACACGTGTTGGATCTGTAGGAGAGAACTCTGTTTGATTTATGAAAGCCTGGTACTCCATTATCAAGTGACGCGTTGCATGTCTTCGGTGAGTGTTATCTATAATTAAACTAACTGTGGTAACACTGAGTTTAATTAAAAACATTATTATGATGTCTTTTGTTGTTTTAGTTTCTTTCTAGTTTTGAGGATTTATAAAAGATAAATGATAAATTATTTTATTTCTGTAAGTAAGTTTGTAAAAACACTTTTACACGTCAATCATATTTTTTAAAAACGAGATAAGGTGTTTTCTATCTGACTACTCTGAGAAGAAAGGCCGAAACAAACTCAGAGGTCACAGTCTCTTTTAAAGTCCAGACATAATCTTGGTCAGATCATGTGGAGACCAAGTAGATTTGTGTTTGAAATGGTCTTTTGAGGAAAGAACCACACAGATTGAGTGGACCCGTCCAGTCAGTGCACGCATTTGTCAGTAACCATGCAGCTCAACTCAAACTTAGGGAGCTCAACGATTCGACGAACAATACCAAAGAAAGGACATTTGGGTAGGTCGCATAAATTACTCAAACTGCCAGACCATGACTAAAACTATCTGTGAAAAAAATAAAGGCAAAATAAAATTAAAAAAATAAAGGCAAAATAAAATTAACCCACACGGTCTTCACATTCACAGTCATTAAAAATAATATAATACTTTACAAAGTAAATATTCATGTCACTGTATATCTAATATATAAAATTCTCGTGTCGCGGTGTTTGTGGTTAAACTCCTCCGAAACGGCTGGACCGATTTGTATGAAATTTTGTGTGCATATCGGGTAGGTCTGAGAATCGGCTACTATCTATTTTTGTTTTTGCAAAACGACGTTTGCGGGGTCAGCTAGTGTAATATATAATAATTATTATAATTAACAGCGATTTAGATAGATGAGTAGTATTTTATTCACAGGTCTTTTAATGTTGCTTGATGAACGTCAAAGTACAGTCACCTTTACATAAATGGTTGAGATTTCTTTGAATACGAATCGATAGAATTTTATAATTCTTTTATATTTTATTTACGTAGGTACTAGGGCGACGATATATCAAAGTTCGTTGAATATTAGTCAACGAACCGTTAAATGATAAATGATTTTATTTCTGTAAGTAGGTTTGTACAAACACTTTTACATGTCAATCATATTTTTTAAAACGAGATGAGGTCGGCGTTTCCTAACTGACTACTCTGAGAAGAAAGGCCGAAACAAACTCAGAGGTCACAGTCTCTTTTAAAGTCCAGACATAATCTTGGTCAGATCATGTGGAGACCATGTAGATTAGTGTCTGAAATGGTCTTTTGAGGAAAGAACCACACAGATTGAGTGGACCAGACCATGACTAAAACTATCTGTGAAAAAATAAAGGCAAAATAAAATCAACCCACATAGTCTTCACATTCACAGTCATTAAAAATAATATAATACTTTACAAAGTAAATATTCATGTCGCCGTATATGTAATATATAATTATTATTATAATTAACAGCGATTTAGATAGATGAGTAGTATTTTATTCACAGGTTTTTTAATGTTGCTTGATGAACGTCAAAGTACAGTCACCTTTACATAAATGGTTGAGATTTCTTTGAATACGAATCGATAGAATTTTATAATTCTTTTATATTTTATTTACGTAGGTACTAGGGCGACGATACGTCAAAGTTCGTTGAATATTAGTCAACGAATCGTTATTATAGCTTACTTGGTGATTTGGAGAGTTGCGAGCGTTTTAGTGTGTCTTCTAGTCATCATCATCTGCCTAGCCTTGTCCCAACTATTCCATTCCATACCAGTATTCTAAATGGAGCGACTGCCTATCTGACCTCCACAACCCAATTACTGGGTAATACGATACCCCTTGGTAAGACTGGTTGTCAGATTTTCGGGCTCCTGACTACCCGTAACGACAGTCAAAGATCCACGAATGACAGCCGGTACCAACGGCTTAACGAGTTTTCCGAGGCACGGAGGGGTCTCGTTATGTAAAGATGGTCACCCATCCATAGAGCAACCGCGGCAAGCGTAGCTTAACCTGATCGATCGACCTTTGCGGCTGTTTTTATTTAGCCACGGGCCCCTCGGTGTGTCATCTAGTAGGTACTTGAAAATTTGGTAGGTACATATTTCATTTTTACTTAGGTCTTATTATAAAGCTCTTTGATCGTGAAATGTACCTATCAGAAGCACGAAAGGTCAAAGATCGTTAGAAAGGATTTAATCTGCACTCATCGAACCGTTATTATTGCTTGCGTGGTGATTTGAAGTGTTGTGAGTTTTTAAAAGTGTATTTTGTAGTACAGTTTAGTGGGTATAGTGACAGTCTTAGAATTAACGCAATACAGGGTGGCAGGAACATCGACTGTGTTGAAGCTTTTCGTGGGTTATTTATAAAAAAATCGGTCCTGAGCGAGTCGTACTCGCGCGTCGAGAATTCCGTATATTGAAACGTGAAATGTTTTAAAATTTTCATCGGCGAGGCTTATATTCGTCATAGAATTTTAACACTGCGGTGTAGAATATTTCAGTTTTAGGTCAGCGCCGTCTTTTGACCGATAGTGGAACTAATGTAATTTTTTGTTGATGATTTCTGAAAAAGTGTGCTATTTAGACATCGTTTTTTTGTTCCTGTAATCTTTATATAAATTTCTATCATATAGAAGAATTTCATATTTTTCTCTATGCAAACTTCGGAGATAAGGGGGGGTAGGGAACGGTATTTTTTTACATTTTTCATCAAAAGTCGAAAACTATGCGGCCTAAAAAAGAAGAAAAAAATTTTGAGAATATGCAAACAGCGCTCTTTCATATGATACCCCACTTCGAATTTTTAAGACTTCCCTTCAAACCCTGTTGCAAAAAAATAAAAATCTTTCATAATTGCAAAATAGTTGGGCAAACGTTATCTAAAATTATTAAAAATTTCAAGTTAAGTTAAGTTAAGATAGCATTAGTACTTCTTGAGATATCTGGCTGTGACAGACGGACAGACAGACTGAGTCGCACCACAAGGGTTCCTTTTTACCATGATGGTACAGAACCCTAAAAAGCTATGCACTTTTCTACGAAACAGCTGATTTCTTCTTTGATAATCGGTAAAAAAATACAAAATAATTGGCGAATACCTAGTGATTTATTTCCAATAGGTATTGTTGTCCATAGCTGGCCAATATAAATACTTAAACTCATAATATTCTGTTATTGACCAGAAGGCCAATTCTCGTAATTTAAAACGTTCAAAATCTAGTCGCAGTTGCATCTCGGCGACAAATAAATGTCAAAATCTTGTCAAAATTTAGGGAAATTAGAGGTATTTTTGACAGATTGAGACTGAGTTTAGAGTGTGAACGTTCTTAAAATAACGAGAATTGCCCCTCGTTACCGACGTAGAAATCTTCACATAGGTACCTATTTTTTCCGACAATTTGTACCAGAACTGAGTCATACAAAATTCAGTGAGGCATGAAAGGAGCTGAAATCTCCTTCAACCATCTGTGCTGCAACAATGTAATTTAAAGTCTTTGGAGAGCTCTCCGCACGGATGATTAGATCAACCTTGTTTCAATGTAAGGGTTTTTGTAAGAGGGAGTTTTTCGCTTACTTATAAAGACTAAGAATAGGTATCATGTGATGTACAGGGTTATTTGTAAAACACCAGCAACCTCTTAAGAGGTCATTGTTCTTATCATTATGAACAACTTTTACTATGGGACCAAAACTTAAATCGCGAAAAAAAAATCAGCTGTTCCCTATATTTTGACGAGTTACACGAACATAAATGTAGGGAACAGCTGATTTATTTTTCGCGATTTCAGGTTTGGTCCCATAGTAAAAGTTGTTCACAATGATGAGTCCAATGACCTCTTAAGAGGTTGCTGGTATTTTACAAATAAACCTGTATACAGTTCTACTCAAATTAATTACATCTTAGTCTGTCTGTTTGGTAATTGTTTTTGAAGTAAAACTTCTTAGGCTGTGATGCGGTAATTGGACGAAAATTTAAGTGTGAAATTTCAAAGACGCGTCACGTTTAATCCTTATATGAGAGAGAAAAAAGATTTAACTATCTCTGTCTCTCAAACCAAATCTCTCTTTCTTATTCTTTATTGTTTACTTACATAAACAACTATTCCCGGAACTGATATGTATCCCTACAGGTCTTAGAAAACGATTCCCATACGTAGAATGGCAGCCAATTACTCGACAGCCTTGCGCTACCAGACCGTAAAGATTATGCAAAAGGAAAACTCTCTAGGGAGAAATGGCATTGTTTATTTTGTAGTTCAAAATCATATTTACATAATTTAAAACCTGTCAATCTTAACATAATAATAATAATATGTACACATAAAAACTAGGAACAGAATCATAGGCCATCAAAAAATTCGTCCGCATCGCTGTCAATAGGAAAAGTGCCTAAAATGCTGGCAGCATTGTCACGTTATGTCACCATCAGCCTACAGCAGTCTACTGCTGGACATAAGCCTCTCCTATCGCCCTTTAACTTGATTTTCGGTAACTCTCATCCAGCTGCTACCAGCCATTCTGCTGTCCAAGTTGTATGACAATGCTGATTCTTTGGCCAAAAGTTAGGCCAGCCTTCTGGTCACTCCGTATCCCGCCAACTAAGCAGAAACCGAATCAATCCTCAAATAAAAGAAAGTCACTCAAATCCAAATAAGAAAGCTTTGTTAAATAATAAAACAAAACTCGACCAAAGCGATCAGTTTGATCAGCTCAATATTCAACTATACAGGAGAGCAGTCGGATCCCTCCGCGAGTTATGTCGCTGAATGTACGGAAATTACCGATGGCCGAATGCCGCCGAATCGTTTTTTTGGCTTTTGTTGACTTGTTGAGTATGTTCATACTGCGGTTTTTGTTGGATAATAAATCATAATAATATTTACAACGTGTAACATTAATTATAGAGCAGTGGCCCAGTGGCAACGGCTGTGACTTATGAGTTGTAGGTCGTAGGTTCGAACCCCGTCAGGCGCTTTACTTTGTGTAAATGATTTCATCACCATTGCTCTTAAAACGGTGACGGAAAACATCGTGAGGAAACCGGCATGTCCTAGAATCAAAAATTCGAAGACATGTGACATCTACCAACTCGCACTGGGCCCGCGTGGTGGATTTGCCCACTCCCTCTCATAGAGAGGAGGCCTGTGTCCCAGCAGTGGGAACATTCTAGGCTGATTATGTTATGATTATGTTATGTAACGTTAAACGCGCAAAACTTGAAAATAGTTTGTTCATAATTAACTACTGAATCGATTTCAGTAATTTTTAATATATGTTTTTTTTTCAACAATTATGTATTTTGCCATACTATCCGCCGATTGAGCCAAAGAAAATTAAGTCTTATTTTTTATTATTAGGCAATAAAACTCAATTTTGAATGCATAAACTAATTCTAGGATCAACACGATTTTCTTAATAAACATAGTTAGCTTTAAAAAAAATTGTTTTGGTCATTGTATTCTGCTTTTAACTCAATGCTCTATATTGGGGTGTATGAGGTTTTGCGCATTTAACGTCACACGTTGTTTAAACTAAATAATATTTTATCTTTTGCCCGCTATAAGATAACTATGAGTATGGGGGATATAGATCAGGGCAATCCATCAGAGATTCCAGAATAAACTACAGCTTCCAATAAATATCACGAACTATTTGTTAGCTACGTACCACTGTAAAAAATAGATGTACTTAAGGTAGGTTTAATGGTAAAAGAGATTATTTGTGTTTGTTAATTTTTTGGAATGAAAATGTCTTTAGGAGCACTTTGAGCTAAACGAAACTGAACTGTCACGCTCGGGTTGGTGGCGCTGAATCGGGTATACTTGAACGAGACATTGAAGACGCAGACGCTGAATTGCTTATACTAGGCTCCAGCCGTATACTCGGCTTCTATCATAAGCAGACACCTTCTTTTTTTGTCACACAGTGTTCTGTGATGACACTATTTTAAGTGCTATCGAAGCATTGTGAAGGTTATGACGTAATGATAATTATGAAAATTTGAAATAAAAATAAAGCCCGGTAAGAAATCCTAAGGGTTATTAAAAACTCGATCAAAGCTCGATCACTCATCAGGATAATAGTGTTTATGGGAAGGTCAGATAAAAGTAAGTCTACGACATTATGAGTCTAATGCTAGTGACAAATGGGAACTCCTTTTTTTTTTTGGGAATGGGAAATCATCAAATTACCCCCCTCCCGCTCTGGGTGGAACGGAAGGGAGTGTCAGACTCTTACAGACTCCTTCCTTAGCCCTTTATGTTCCGGGGTAGCGGTAACCCTTTCGGACAATCCCGCTGCCCCGCCAGGCTTCGGCACTAACGGGCCCCTTCCCTATAGCTGACATCTCTTTGAGGCGCGCGTGGAACACGTACGCGCCGTCCGGCACGGGCCTGGTCCTGATCGGCCGGTGAGTTACACATTACTCTCCGTCCGCAGGCCCGCGCCTACGGTGGCCGGGAGTCGTCACGCGACTCCTGACGCCCGGAGCGTCTCTCGCGGTGGCTGGGACGTGAGGCTCTTTCCCTCAAACGTCCCGCCACCTCCTTCGCTAGCATGACTGCTTCGCAGAAGGAAGTGACTGCCTCCCACTAAAGGGAACTCCTTACACAGTAATTTTAATTTGTTTTAAAAGTTATGTTTACAATATAAAATTATATCTCGTCCCAATTTTTTTACCATTTTTGATGCCTTAGCAATGCCCTCAAGTTTCAGTCAACTTAAACATTGACCTTAATTACACATCCCTTAGGTACTTAGGCACTTATTAGGTCTGCAAGTTGTACAAATTGAATTTATATTGATTTAAATACTAATAACATCCTCAAGGGATTCGTAATAATAAAAAGTTAGCTCGGCCGTATGAAAACCGTGGGGAATGAACCCAAAATGCTTCAAAATAAAAATTTACTGATCTGATAATTTGTTGCCGATTTTGTGTAAGAAAGATACAGAGGAATTGTTGATTTAAGACTACTATAACTGTAATTTATTACTACTGTACATAAGTTTTAAGTTTAAGACTTTAAAATATACCTAGGTACATGTTTTGCTGACACGGTGCCTTGCAACAGACGCGAGATCTGCGTCGTTTTATTACTATAACCTATACACGAACTGCAGTAAATCAGCGAGTGCGATTACTGCTACGAGGTGAAAAACTTTAGAGAAAGGAATTTTCAGCAGTTTTACTTATAACTACGTAACAAACCTAACGGAAACTAAGTGATCTTTTCAATTTGCGGTAACTTGAATAACAACTTTACAAGTGTACGAACCGTACAACCTAAATACATATCTGTGCCTCCTGTGATAAGTGATATAACTCGAGTTGTACCCTTTTTGTGATTTTCACATGAGCATTATAAAAAAAAAATACGTCTTTTTTGGTCTAACTCACGTTCTTCTATCTGCTATAGTTTCGGAGATAATTTTGTGCAAAGTGATACAACTATAGGGATTTTGGCAAAAAATTCGTTACAATCGATATTTGTCAAGATGTAACCCCAAAACCGGTCACTTAACACACAATTTTTCGTGCTTCGTGATTTATTTTAGCACATAAAAACTAAGTAAAAGTTACAAGTCGCAGGTTTTTCATGAATTACTTCCAAAATTAAATATCTATCAAAAAATCTAAATTATATAGAGAAAGAAAATGTTTTGTTCTACAAAAGAGTGCACTGATATTTTACCTAGCCCACTTAATTAACGAACTAGATTTTTTAAAATCTTGTTTTTGCTGTCCTGTAAAATGACGTTTTTTGACTTGTATCACTTATCACAGGAGGCACAGATAAGCTGAAGGGATAGAAATCCAAGTGGCTCCTTTTTTGTAGAAATCCAAGTGGCTCCTTTTTTGTAGGAAACTTGGATTTCTATCCCTCTAAAATCGAAATTTCATGTATCATCACATAAACATATTTCATGGTTTTTCGGTTATTTCTTTTTTCACTGTTCAGAAGGTGTGCAAAGTGCGCCTACGGAAATTTTCATTTCGACTACTTTTTTTCACTTCTACTATGAAATTTGAGGGTTTCCCTCGATTCACATGGGATTCCCTCATCAAATTCCGACTTGGTGACAATGAGACCACCTCGAGAGCATGCTCTTTCAAACAAAACAAAAAAAAAATATTAAAATAGGTCCACAATTGGCGGAGAAATCGGTGAACATACATAAAAAAAAAAACATACATAAAGTCGAACATATAACCTCCTCCTTTTTGGAAGCCGTTTAAAAAATGAATAAACAAACAACAGTCTCTTTTATCAATAAATAATATACCTTAAGTACATCTATTTTTTACAGTGGAGGGTATGTAGCTCGTAGTTATGTATGTAATCGTAAAACAAATAGTCCGTGATATTTAATGGAGGCTGTAGTTTATTCTGGAATCTCTGATGGATTGCCCTGATATATGTGTATGTAATATTGTAATAAAAAGTAAGCTAGCATTTTGGATTCGGATTTGTTGTAGTTTTGTTCTATTTCTATTTAATGTTTGTGTGTTATTTGTAATGATGATGAAGAAAAGTTCTTGAGTGGCGACCACGAACCGGAAGACGCAGCGTAGACAGCCAACGACATCGTGAGAGTCGCGGGCAACCGATGGATGCAAGTGGCGGATTGTCGTTCGGCGTGGTGGCCTAAGTGGGAGGCCTTTGTTCAGCGGTGGACGTCTTCCGGCTGATGATGATGATTGTTTGTTTGTTAATAATTAATTGATTCAATTGACAATGTGTGAAAGATGATATGGCTAGAAAGGGAGTGATTACCAAGATGAAGACCAATAGAGATGTATGGAAGAAAAAATACCTACATGTTGTGTCGACTCCAAATTCATTTGGATAAAGGCAGGAGAATGATTTTATTTTATTTATTTGGGAAAATAAACGGTTATACTTACGTTAGAATATTTGAAATAAATCCTTTGAGTTTGAGTTTCAGTAAATTACCCACTCTGTAAACCCACGACATTTTCCACATATTATAAAGAAAAGCTATAAAACGAATGCGATGGGCGCTTACAATTTGATAGTTACAATATAATTACATAATGTGTTAGTGATAAAATTAAAGAGGCATGCAAAACTAAAAAAATAAAAACATGAAATTATAGATACAGTCTAAGAGTTAAGAATATTACGGAGCAATATCCAAAATAGTGTCACGAAGAAGGCCAAATTAACTACGATGGTGATGAATGCATGGAGTTCCTACTTATTTGGTATTAGAAACACTTATAATATCTACGTAAGCTTCTTTCTGACCGCGACTTCGTCCGCGTGAAATTTCACCCTCCCCCCATTCACTCTCTTAGGGGTGGAATTTCGAAAAACCCTTTCTTAGTGGACACCTACTCTTCAGAAAGAACACACCCTCCAAATTTCATGTCTCTAGGACCAGCGGTTTAGGCTGTGTGTTGATATAATTATCAGTCAGCCAGGACTCTGTTCATTTTCTAAAGACGAATTCGGTCAAACTTTTATACCTAAGTCTGACGTTCACACACACATTAGGCATGTGTGTGTTTATGAATGGAAAAACTGTCAATACCTAATTCAAAATTTATTCACAGAATAATACTTTAATAGATGTAAAAGTTAGGTCGATTCGGACTACATAAAATAAAACTTTTTACAAAAAAAAAACAACCGACTTCCAAAAAAACACTACAAAGTGAAAAATAACTTTAATTTCGGAAGTTGGTGTCGTTGGTTCCGCATTTTCTTTTATTGACACCGACTTCCGAAATTAAAGTTATTTTTCACTTTGTAGTGTTTTTTTGGAAGTCGGTTGTTTTTTTTTGTAAAAAGTTTTTTATTTTTCACTTTTTAGTGGGCCAGTTTGTAACTTATCTAAGTTACAATATCCTAATCTCAACTGCTCATCACCTTTTACAAAATATTGATTTTCGCGATGCAGGGACGTTAATTGTTTAGGAGTTCTTCTTGTACAAACCAGGAGAACTGGATCTGATTGAGAAGTCACCATCAGCTCCACTTCACGATACGCATTGTGCTTAGCAACCACATTAAAGTGCCTAATCGAATCGCAACCCGTGAAATATTTATTATTGAGTAGTTCCGATGGCCATCTGTGGTCTGCACTGAGAGCAAATGCACGAGTTACTATCGCTATAAATGTGCCTACAAAATTTGAGGGTTTCCCTCGATTTCCATGGAAATCGAGGGAAACCCTCAAATTTTGCATTGTCACCAAATTGGAATCTGATGAGGCGAATGTGGGGACAGAATTCTAGTCATTAGAATGATAATAATAATACATCTTCCTAAGTAAGATTTGTACCAAAAGAAAAAATCTCCTAGGGAAAAGTGCTTATGGTACAAATCTCACTTAGAAAGATGTATTAATGTTTCTAATGATTATAATTCTGTAAATAAGTACCTGTTATAGTCGCGAATCAAATTTTGAGAAAGATACAACCTGACACTGGCCTGCAAATTGCAAAAAATGTAAGAAAATTTAAATTTCGCGGTCTACCACTTCGTATTCACCTTAAAGATAACTGATGAAATTTGCTGGACGCTACACCTCTGTCGACTCCTTGTGCGAAACAGGCGAGGTATTATGTTCTGCGTATATAAATGAAAACATTTAACCCCTCGTAAAACCTATAATTTTCAAAAGAAAACTCCCAACAAATTATAAATGTAAACACGTATTTTATACCTCCCAGAACATGTTTATAAAAGAAACTCGTGTAAAGTTTGCTTCACAAGTTTTTTGTCGAGCGCGACATATTCCAACAAAATGGAAACTTTGCGAGGGCCTTTACAAACTGAAACTTGTCGTCGCCTGTTGATAAATTTGGGCTCGTCAACATCTGAGGCCTTGTGAAATAACCCAGGATTTTTTTATGTTCATTTCTTGATATTATAAACGCAAAAGTTATTCTATATGTCTGTTTGTTATCTTTTCACGCCTAAACCACTGAGCGTTATTAGAATTTGACAGATAGGCAGCTTGGGACTTGGGGAAAGACATAAGGTTACTTGTGATCTTGGATATATTTGTATAAAAAGGATGAAATACCAAATATATGCAGACGAAGTCGCGCTTATTTGAAACTAGCTGACCCCGCAAACGTCGTTTTGCAAAAAAAAAGGGGGTATGAAAAATAGATGTTGGCCGATTCTCAGACCTACCCGATATGCACACAAAATTTCATACAAATCGGTCCAGCCGTTTCGGAGGAGTACGGGAACGAACATTGTGACACGAGAATTTTATATATAAGACTAGCTGACCCCGCAAACGTCGTTTTGCAAAAAAAAAATAGATATTGGCCGATTCTCAGACCTACTCAATATGCACACAAAATTTCATACAAATCGGTCCAGCCGTTTTGGAGGAGTTTAACCACAAACACCGCGACACGAGAATTTTAGGTATATATTAGACTAGCTTCTGTCCGCGACTTCGTCCGCGTAAATTTTTTTTGTTTCCCCGACCCACCCCGTCGCAACGTGTCGCCGGCCTCCGCTATTACTTCGTTTTCGCTTGGCGAATACTTCAGACTTTTTTTCTTTTTGCTCAACTCCTAAGGGTCCTAGCGTCAAGTTTAATAGAATATAGCCTTCCTCAAGAACTGGGCTATCAAACGCAAAAATATTTTTATATATGCGACCAATACTTCCAGAGATTTAGAGCTTTCAAACCGTGTTTCAAACAAACAAACTCTCCAGCTTTATTATTAGTATTATTTTAAAACTATGATATCTCCTAAAATATACATTGAAATCAAATGATGTCAGAGGCAATTTTGTTCAAAATTAAATACATGTGATGAATAACGTATTTATTTGGATAAGGATTATTACCATGTTTATAAAAACACCTTCGCAAATAATGCATTATTTTAGAACAAATTTGGTTAGCATAAAAGAAGTTATAGTGAGCTAACCTTAAAAGATAGACATATGCTGTCGCGGATTTTTTTTAAAGCTTTTAAAGGGGAACAATTCTGTCATATATGATTTTTGCGAAACTTTAACCGTTTACGCAGAGCACGCAGCGGAAGCTCTCAATAGGAAAAAAATCCCCCGATTTTGAAACATTCTTCATTGGTGCTCCGCTCCTATTGGTTTTAGCGTGATGATATATAGCCTATAGCCTTCCTCGATGAATGGGCTATCTAACACTGAAAGAGTTTTTCAAATCGGACCAGTAGTTCCTGAGATTAGCGCGTTCAAACAAACAAACAAACAAACAAACTCTTCAGCTTTATAATATTAGTATAGATTAGACTAGCTGACCCCGCAAACGTCGTTTTGCAAAAAAAAAATAGATAGTAGCCAATTCTCAGACCTACCCGATATGCACACAAAATTTCACACAAATCGGTCCAGCCGTTTCGGAGGAGTATGGTAACTAACACTGTGACACGAGAATTTTATACAGGGTGGAATCGAAGTCATGGGCATTATTTTAACCTAAGGCACTACTCACGATACTGATTGCATTACGGCTATTAATACGCAAATCAAAAATATTATTAATGCAAGTAAGGAAAACCTTAAAAATGTAGTAAATCAAATTGCACAAGGCTTATTATTGCAAATAAACACTTAAAATAATTAAAACAAAATACTTCGTTAACGCCAATAATTGTTGAAATATCAAAATCTTAAAGCGCAGTACAATGCAAAGCGAAATGTAAACAAACATCACCTGCGCGCGCGCGGGTTTTTCCTTACAAGTAATAATAACAATGGGCTACAAGACATTCCGTCCGGCGGGATTCCCTGAACTCTCTCCGTCCCACTCCCTCACTCGCAAAAATACGAATATCACCCCCGCGCGGGGTATGCTTCCCGCCGCAACACGAAGTCACGAACCCGGAACCAGTGTCATAACGACTGCGCAGGTGCATTGACGCGTAATTGATTTATTGATCCCGTGACGTAATCGCCGTACTCGCCGCTCGCGTCATACGGTGCTTGGATTGCAGTGTATTAAGTGTTAGTGTAGTAGTTGTGTGTTGTGTGTGTGTTTGTGTACACGATGCCTCGACCGCGTAATGTGCAGGCTAGGTACACCAACCAACAATACCCACAAATGGTTGTAATTTACGATCGCACAAGAAATTTAGTATGAACTCGTGAAATGTTCCATCGGCGCTACCCGAACGACCCTATTCCTTCACGGGGTCTCATTCCACCAGAACCACTCAGAACCTGTTGGATTTTTCGTCTTTTCACGTGCCAGCACATGCACAAGCTCGTGGAAGAGCACCCGTTTACCCTCTGTCACTTTACCGACAAATAAGGTTTTTTCAAAAAAATCCACAAGCTAGGTACGTAAATGTTTTTTTTTTTAATGTATGTTAGTTGACGTAGTTTTGACCGTCCTAAGCCGGCAAAGTACGAAGGGAAATTTGGAATTTATTATGAATCAATTCATTGGCAACTTACGAATGTCACGTGAGTCGGGCGGGGTCAAAGAATTCACGCCCAAGGACGCGCGTACGGCGTAGTGTACCTACGCATTTGCTATCGAGAAGCGCAACTAATTTGATACTTTGTATGACTTACTACATTTTAAGGTTTTCCATACTTGCATTAATAATATTTTTGATTTGCGTAATAGTAGCCCTAATGCAATTAGTATCATAAGTAGTACCTTAGGTTAAAATAATGCCCACGATTTCAAATGCACCCTGTATATTAGAAGATACTCGTATAGTAAGAAAAAATAATTGTCACAGAAACACATGCATATGTCTCCGTATGATTATGAACATTGCTAGATTATAAGCATAATCAGCGTATAATGTTCTCACCGTTGGAACACATGCCTTCCCTCGCTGAGAAGGAGTGGCCCGTAATCCACCACGCTGGCTCAGTGCGGTTGGTAGATGCCACATGTCTTCGAATTTTTGGTTCTAGAACCAAAAATTTTGGTTTCCTCACGGCCATTTCTATTGGGACACCATCTATACTAATATTATAAAGAGGAAAGATTTGTATGTATGTTTGTAACGAATTGGCTCAAAAAGTACTGGACCGATTTGAAAAATTCTTTCACCATTGGACATTATTGCTACATTATCACTGATTAATATAGACTTTTTTCTTTTTTTTTCCGCCCGTGCGAAGCCAGGACGGGCCGCTAGTTTATTATAAACTATTGTAAAATTGTGAACTATTAATTTAAAAAAAAAACCTGTTAATTAAATTAACTATTTATTAATTAACAAACCATTTACAATTTAACGCTTTTCGGTAGTTTATAATCTGTCCATAGTATACCGACACATTGTGAGCTAGTATCAAACTTGCATGCGACGAATCGCACTTTGCGAATGAGATAAACGTGACATTAAACAAAATCATTACATGGCTTAAACAAAATAATCTTCATATAAATATTAACAAAACTAAAATGATACAATTCCAGACATACAAAAGTAATCGCCCACGGCTTAAAATACTATATGGAAATGAGACAGTAGAAGAGGTCGATAATGCAAAATTCTTGGGGATAATATTTGACAAATACTGTAACTGGAAGTCTCATATTGAAGATCTATGTAAGAAGATAGATAGATTTGTTTTCGTTCTATATAGACTAACACGTGTGGCTGGTGTTGATGCAGCTCTATGTGCATACCATGGCTATGTCTCGTCTGTTTTGCGCTATGGCCTAATAATATGGGGTAATTCGGCTGAATTATTAAGAGTGTTTCGAGCTCAGAAAAAATGTGTACGCTCAATTTGTGGAGCACACCCACTGGACAGCTGTGTTCCACTATTTAAAAAACTTAAAATACTGCCTCTTCCAGCACTATACATTTTTGAAATTTGTATCTTTGTCCACCAAAATAGACGTGAATTTGAATTATTTAATGATGTTGTATCTAGACCCAGTCGCAAGGTGCATATGCTTAATGTTCCCAGGCGTAGAATAAAATTGTTTGATAATAATGTGTACTGCATGTCCATTACTGTTTATAATAAATTACCTGATGTCTTTAAAACTCCTAGCCTCAGAAGATTCAAATTTAAATTATTTAACTTTCTCTTAACCAAATGTTACTACTCGACTGAAGATTTTATGAAAGAAAAATTTACCTGAATATTTGACATTATTGCCTACAAAACATATGTAAGTATCTCTTTGACTAAATTAATTAATGTTGTTCAATGTATTTAATTTATTTTTAATTCTTATCTAATTTTAATGTAATGATGACCCATGTTATTTTGTAAACCTTATTTGTACGCCGGAAACGGCAGAATATTATGATCATAATTATTACACATAACAACCTTGTACAATATTCTAACAAATAAATGAATTCTATTCTATTCTATTCTATGCGCTAAAAATGAATAGCCAAGTCACTGCGACCAATTTGGAAGGTTGGTCACGGTTGGTCTTGGTGCACAAACGTGCACTAAGACCAACTGTGGCCGCAAATCATATTGAGATCAACATATTGACCTGATACTGACCTGCAAATTGCAAAAAAATAAATTATTTCGAGGGAAAAAAAACAACCGACTTCCAAAAAATACACTACAAAGTGAAAAATAACTTTATTTTCGGTGACAAACAACGAATATGACAATGACACTGACTTCCGAAATTTTGTAGTGTCTTTTATGGAAGTCGGTTGTTTTTTCGTTTCATTTGACAGAAGCTTTTCAATAATAAACTAGGGTATATATTTTACTATTCCAGAATTTATTAAAACATTAAATTGCTAAACTAAAGAACATTTTAACAAAGGAATTTTGTTAAGTAAGAATTTATTTTTAGTAGCCAAGTTAATAAAATACTTGTTACGGAGCCGTTAAATAAAACATCGTATCTACCTAATTTAGTCCATCGCATCTACCTAATTTACTCTTAGAAGTTCGCCGAAATTTCTAATATTTTGACGGTTTTAATACAAAAAAGAACCTTAACTAAAGATATATTAAATATAAAGGCTCTAACAAAGATACTACAACAAACTTGTCCAATATAAAAGCAATTTGTCAGTAGAGAACAAAAATATATCTTTTTCTACGAAATAATGTTAAAATTCTCGCCGAACTAATTCCTAGTGTGTAGAAATATACGGAAGAATAATGTCCCGAACACGAAATTTAAAAACAAGTTAGTATGCATACACACAAGCGGTACTTCTCGTCGGCGGTTGCAATTGCCTCTGCCTAGGGTTCTATTTCCACTAACCTGACTATGTCTTGCTTCTAAGGTTCCCTGAAGGAAAAAACCACAAGGGTTATTTAACGTAATCAGCCTATAATGTTCTCACTGCTGGTACCTACACAGGCCTCCTCTCTGTGAGAGGGAGCGGGCCGAAATCCAACACGCCAGCCCAGTGCGGGCTGGTAGATGTCACGTCTTCGATTTTTTTGGTTCTAGGACATGCCGGTTTCCTCACGATGTTTTCCTTCACCGTTTTGAAGGGTTGTTTAATGTGTTAAATACACCTGTTTCCTGACTTTGTTATATTGAACATGCAATAAAAATTAGTGCAAATCTTTCCGGATCTTAACAAGTTTCTTCAGAGGGTTTTCAGTATTTCCCTATAAAACACTCGCCTGCCAAGCTAAGAATTATGTATCTATATTTATTTTATTCATTTCCTTTTGTTACGGTTAAGTAGGGAGATACCACAGATATAGATAGACCTAGATAACGCAAGTATCACGATCTGTATGAAAACCAAGCGTGCCATTTTTTTACTACCTACTATGACGTCTTAAGCACTATTTAGTGATGGGAAAATCAAATCGATTCAAAGACGCCGTTGCGTGCAGCACCCGTCTCGCCCCACCCTCGGGGCTTAGCGCCAGAGCGCTCACACTCACCCAGCCAGCAGTACTCAGGACAGCGCGAAAGTGGCGGCTTACGATTTTTGTACGTAAGCTGGGCACACGAAGTAGTTGCTCTTGCGTTATCTAGGTGTATCTATATCTGTGGGAGATACTTTTAATCGAAATGTTTTTTTTTGTTCAACTTCCACACAATAGCACCCCGTATAACACCAAGATTCGCTTCCTGAAACTTCTCAGATTCAACGTAATTTCGTGTAAAACAACCCGGCGGTCATCAAACTCTGTTTAGGACGAGGACAGGTGGAATTACTGGCATTTACAGGCCTACAACTTTGTGATAAATTGAAGGTTTTCCACCATTGGCGTCAGCGATCATAGGGAACGATTATGAGTATTAGTTCCAGTAATATCGCTTTTCGAGTAGTTTTGTAAAATACCCGTAACTTACAAAGCCGTATAATATTTGTGACTTATCAGCATCGTATTGAACATTTGAACTTTGGTTTCACGTAACAAAAAAATAAAATAAAATAGTGAGCAGGAGGTGAGTGGGCGCATATTTTGATGCATTTACCCGTGTGCCTATTCACAAATCATTGTAAAAATATAATATTCAAACGAAGTATAACTATTTTTCAGAAAAATATAAACGAAAAATTCTGCTCCCATCAATTTGATTTGGAATAAACTTCTAAAAATTTCGCTTGTAACATTTTTGTCGAAAACAGCAACGGGTGTGGTTTGTAAATTCGAAATACATTTACAAATGCATGGTTGCGGCTATATATCATTTGAAATCCGTGTTAGTTTTGGCTAACAAATAGTTCAAGATTTCGGACACTCCCCGCAACGGGAGCTGGTGTACCGAAACATTAGTTAGGAAACCAACGTTCCTATGCATTGTTCCTTGATGTAACAAGGCTACTCTGTTTCAGTATAATAAAGCTACGAGTCTGTTTCGATTTTAGACGAGATTATACAGCCATGTCTCCGTATGTTTAAACGTGGAGGAACAAGCGTTGGCGAACCTTGCAAGAGTTAACTTGGTAAAGGGTGGCTGTACTGCTCTAATAAACTTCTTAAATATAATTTAAACATGAAAAACTTTTTGAGATGTTTTGTTTTTATGATGACACATCCCTAAGTTTTATTTGGGCAATCCTCATTTAACGTGTTGCTCCGAACATTATGATTGTTAGTTTTAAATAAATAAAACTGATACATATACACTGTTTGCATAATAGACTGATCCAATGGCTGGCTTTTACTTTGACCCGAGGCTAAGCATTGCCATACAACGTGGTAATGCCGCCAGTCTCTTGGGTACATTACCAGTCGACAGCGATGCGGAGGAATATTTCGACGTAATATTTTAGTTTTTTAATAGTTTTAGTTAGATTAGGTTATTATATTTTAATAATTTGCAGCTTATTTAGTATTAGAAGTTTATTTATTTATTTTGTTATTTATGTACACACAGTGAAATACATAAGGATATGACATAATTATAATTTGAGTACAAAAGTACTGCTTATTTCTTAAGAAGTTTGTACATATTAAATAATAAAAATATAAACATTCTTATTTACGAAATTCGCAGGTTTTTTTTTCTAGTAGAAGAATAGCACTGACTGCACTTATGTTATCGAAAATCTCTAAACTGTACGAGGTTGAAACGAAATAACTGAAAACCTTAAAAAGGACATTGTACTCAGGCGATGCTATTCTGTAAAAATCTTACCGTGAAAAGTTAGATAAAGTGAGTGCCAATTCATAGAATCAAGTAGAATGACAGCTTACAAAACTTAATTCACAAGTAAAAAAAATATTGTATAGACGCCAGCACATCAAGCTGCCGGGGCAGCGGGATTGTCCGAAAGGGTTACCGCTACCCCGGAACATAAAGGGCTAAGGAAGGAACACGGGTGGGTTTTAGTCAGTAAGAGTCTGACACTCCCTTCTGCTCCACCCTGAGCGGGAGGGGTCATTTGATGATTTCCCATCCTCAAAAAAAAAAAAGCACATCAAGCTACCCGAAACTATCTAATTTTCCCAATCAATTTTAAACCTAATACTTTAGCGATAAAGTTGAAACTTGATGTGCTGGCGTCTGTACATAGGCGGACTCAATGCCTGAGGTATTTTCTACCAGTCAACCTTAGGGTGATGCAGAGACAAAACAAGGCATGTGCAACATACGGGATAAATAGCTAAGAAATGACTTTACAATATAAGAATAAATACTAATACACAGATAGATACATACATACATATAAACAAAATGAACTGCCAGGAGAAAACACACACACACAATACACCGAATACAGAATGGACCGGTTTGTAGGTACTCATCATTATGAAAAAAAAATTACTGTGAGATCAACTCTGAAGTCGCGAAAAAGCAGCTGTTATTAATGTTCAAAAGTTGTTCATGTTAAGTACAATGACTCCTTTTCATGTTCAGTTATTTCAATTAAGCACACTTCGTATATCTCAACACTATCTTGTTTGTCGTCTTTTCTCAGCCTTCAAAGCAAACCCTCTAATGATTTGTTAAAGGCTTTCATCCGTGTAAGATTACGACCTCAACGTCTACCCCACCGAGGCGCCGTAATATCAGTCAGGCACTAGGTACGTTGTGTGTTGCTCCTGATTTAATGAGATCAAGTTTAATTAAGCTATTTAATTTGATTACAATGTGTGGTATGAGAATATTGAGATGTTATAGTTTGGTTGCAAGAGATTATTATAAATAATTAAGCTGAAGAGTTTGTTTGTTTGAACGCGCTAATCTCTGAAACTATCAGTCGGATTTGAAAAATTATCTTTGCATTCGATAGCCCAGTTCTTGAGAAATGCTATAGTCTATCTAACACCACGCTATGATCCTAAGGAGCTGATCATAAAGGAAAAAGTCAGAAAGAGCGCTAAGCGACAACGAAGTAATAGCGCGGGGAGGCAATGCGATGCGACGGATCAGGTCGGGGGAAGGACGAAGTCGAGGGTAGAGGCTAGTACATCCAAAATATCCTTTTACTTGATTAAAATAACAGAATAAAAATCGAAATAAAAGTTGCTCTTAGAAATAGTCGTAACAGGAAAATGTTCCTCGCGCCCTTAAAAAGATATCTTCAGTAAAAATCCGCAAAAATACCTTAGCCAACAAAATTCAAATGGCCAATCTACATCTCGTGTGCGTGTGCCATAAAATATAAGAAAAACTATGTAAACGTTCACAAACAAGGGTCGGACGCACCGCAGCGGCTATTGGACGAGAAATATCGCCAGTTAGTTATCAGATTTATTGTATTTCGGCTATCATTGGGAAATATCGGGACGGGTATAAAACAAGAATCGGCGGCCCAGACGAAAACGATAAAATTTATAGGAATCATAACAAAAGTAACAACGCCCCGAGGTACGTTATATTTTGCGCAGTTATTTTATAGCTCTATGTTATTATGTTCTAAAGTTGTTGGCAGGGACTTGAAGTGTTACTAAAATAACGTTACGCGTAGTTCCGGTACCGATAATTTGTACCGTTACACCAGGAACGTAACAAAATTAATTCCTTGACTGTAACGATACTGACAAACGGAATGAAATCCTAAACTGTTCAGTAACAATATTATCAATATATATCCTTATTGGTATAACCATATAATAACGTTATTCAGTTCGATACTCAACGTAGCCACTTTTGCCAGTTTTAAGACGTTAAGATATGACGAAAATGGCGAAAAAGTATGAAGAATAAAGTTACAAATGAATCTGTAGCGTTTCACCTGTAACGTTATTACAAGCAGATAAGCTCAATGTTACTGCTATCTTTATCTTTACTTATAATATCGTTCTACGAAAATGATATTCTCTTTATGTTTTGTAACGATAATAATATTTTTAGGTTTTAGTATCGTTACACATTTTGGAACGTTATACGATAACAGTAGTGGTAACGGAACGAAATTCATTTTGTTTTCAAGTCCCTGGTTGTTGGTGACAGTACTTGATGATTTACTATGACTCGTGTGTTCATTAACTTGTCTGTGGGGGGATCTAAACACGTCTGTAATTTTTAGGAGCTTTACTTTGATATAAAAGAGTTTCCATGGAGTTTCTTGTCCGTTCTTCTCCATAGGAACCTACTACGCTTTGGAATGGGCAAATAGCTTCATGTTTCTGAATGACCGACTCCTTGACAGTTCAAAAGTGCCTGTAAATGGTGTAATTTGAAAAAATGCTTTTAGTTTGATACCATTTTGTTACCAACATGAAAAAAATACTACGAAATTTCTTCTACTGGTCGATAGGTAAACTTTTGATACACCTTTCATGACCTTCAATTTAATGTTCTCACTCTCTTTTTGATATTCCAGTTCGAGCATATATGACTCGATCTAGCCTTACTTTTTCTGTCTTTAAGTTTTCAAGGTTTTCTATTAAGATTTTTACACTCATTATAAGGGACTTACACATAACTGGTGAAATAATTATGTGTGTGCTAGAAGAACTACACATCTGTCTTCGTGTAAAACCGGTATGATATTATGTTACGCCCTGTGGCACTGTGTAACTAGAGCAGTGGTGGCTTAGTGATAAATGCCGCGAATTAAGAGTTGTAGGTCGTGGGTATAAAACCTGACAACATGCGCTTTACTTTGTGAAAATTATTTCATCACCACTGCTCTCTAAACTGTGAAGGAAAACATCGTGAGGAAACCGGTGTGTCCTAGAACCAAAAATTCGAAGACATGTGACATCTACCATCGCGTCGTGGATTACGGCCCACTCCCTCTCACTGAGATGCTTTTGTCCCGGTAGTGGGAACATTATAGGCTGATTATGCTATAATAATAATAATAATAATGACACGCCCCGCATTGTTAGGAGGTTCCTCTCTCTGGAGCCCTGACCGCCGGTAGCTTGGACCCTGTTCCCGATACCGGTGGGCTACTATTTTTTATATTTATAAATGTTTTTGAAGTGAAACTTCTTTATCGGCGTTGGAAAAAAATTTACCGTCACATTTTTCGGTTACGCGTCACATTTTTCTGTTACGCGCCATCTTTGAAAGTGAAAGTACTCTTCGTCTGAACCAACCGTGGTAGGGGCAAGAATAAAGAAGTTTCACTTCTTACGTGTGTACACTAGTACACGCACACTTTTTTTTATATTCTAATATTTAAAAATATAATTTATATGTATTTAGTAGTTAAATAAAGGAAATAATAATAAATTTCTTTAATCAAGTAACATGGAAACATTGTGTTAGTAGACTTAAGAACTATGTTAGACTGTTATATTTTAATTTAAATTTATTTCAACCCATGGGAGATGGCACTGCAGTGACATAATGCAGTCGAGCCTGCTAGCAATCACTTTTAGGATATTGGAGCTGGCCCGTACTCTGGGCACCAGGGATGCACACCTCATTCGCATCTTTGCGTAATAGCAATTTATATGCGCGTTCGCAAACATTCCCGATGCGCTACAGAAACGGGGTAACCCCACCAATACCCTGAAAGCGTTGTTGTATTGGACACGAAGGGTGTTGTAGGACCGTTGAGTATATCTAGCCCACAGCAACAGAGTATTTTTTACTCGTGAGCAGCGTGCAAATCTGCGAGCCAGCATGTTCGCCCTTACCGACAACACCCTCCGCTCCTGTATACAGGGTTACTTTTTAATGACCAGCCAAATTTAAGGATGTGGTACAGATCATCAAACTAAACAAATTTCTCCATGGAACCAACATCGTAATCGCGAATAAAAATTCAGCCGTCCCATGCGCTTAGGTCGAGTAGGTATTGAAGTTTTCTATAGGACAGTTGATAAATTTTTCGTGATTACGATATTGGTCTCATGGAGAAAGTTGTTTAGTTTGATGGTCTGTACCACATCCTTAAATTTGGCTGGTCATTGAAAAGTAATCCTGTAGAGCTATCTATGCTATGCTAAACATAACATTGGTGAAATGTGTGTGTTCTCTAAGAACTACACCTCTGCCAAATCCTGCATATAAAACAGGCGTGATGTTATTCACTGTGGCAGTTAGAATTGACCACGCCTCTGTTACAGTAGCGAACTTGATTGCTGCATCAGGGCAATATTTGTATAGCCCAGAAATATTTTTTCGTGTTGCCAATACCGTATGAATCCTATTGCGAGCTAGCTTTTATTTATTGACGTCACAAGCTTTACACCGTTATTTCAAATCGATTTTACGTTAGATTCTCTCAACGATTTTAGATATTTTTGGTGATAAGGAAAAAAATTAGCGGAAACCTTAACATTTTTGTCCATGTAATATTGTCGTGCTGTTTGGGATTAATTATATAGTTTTGGGAAACTTAACTATCTTTTCAGCTGTATCATTATTTACAGGCTGATTTTACCCACTGCTGGGCATCGGGCATTTTTCATGTGCCAATCCTCACGGTCCTGTGTCAGCCTCATCCTCATCCGGCATCATATCAAATGTATTGCTCTCGTGTTCGCAAGTGTTACTGCTGAGCGTGGGGTCCTAGGTCAATCCCAGGTTGCGTAAAATGTTATTGGGTTTTTCTATTAGAAATTTCTCAGTAACAGCCCGGAGTTTGGAAGTTGGCGGTTTGATACCCCCGTGCCTCAGAATGCACGTTAAGCCGTTGGTCCTGAGCCTGATTTCTCTCCGGTCGTGTCGGATTGCCATCCTTTGGGACTATGAGAGTGAGGGAAGAGGGAGAGCAACTGTGTCTGCGCGCATATTTGTGCACTATAATATCTCTACTGTAGAAGGCTAGTCTCTATTGGGATTTGGGTGCCATGGCCTACAAATGAGGTTCAATTCTTCAGATCGTCATTGCAGATACGCAGTCTTCGGTCTGGCTTTCATCTCATCATAATTTCAATTATAGGTAGCTTCATCAATATTTCAATAATTTTAATGAAGGCTTCCGAAAATAATTTCAACATAATTTTGATCAAAAAAATTTCTTTGACATCTTTAAAAAAATCGTGCTATACCAATTTTCCTTATTTCATCCATTCTTTCAAGGAAATTCCTTCAACAAGCCACCAGCTATCTAAATTCTAAGAGCTCAGTACATTACCCGGTAGAAACGAGCGACCTGTCTCAACACCACCTACATTTGTGTCTGTCAGTCTAAAACATTGCCTTGCAAACGTTCTCCATTCAAATTAGTAAAGAGTAGAAACCATTGTTTTGGAATAAAACCTTTTTCATTGTTATTAAAAGAAAGGAAGACAAGATTTAGCCGCGCGGAAAGAGTTAGCGAAAGGTAATTAACGAAAAAGAGTTGTCGTGTTATTTGAATGGATGGGAGGGAATTATATTCTGGGACACAGACATAATTACCAACGATTTTATTAAAATAGAAGTATTGCTTTTTCAAAAACTTTAATTAATGTTTGGTGGATTTCAGTCATTCCTTAATCAGTGATCGTGTATTCATGAAGCTGATATCAGACGCTAACAGAAATGAACATTCACTTGAGTGAATAGAGTACGATACTTTTAGGTATTATGTAAGTACACCATAAAAATATTACAGATATAGTTATCTAGAAAGTTTACAAGAGGCGACACAATGGGCGGTCTTATTGCTAAAAACGATCTGTTATTTTCTTTTTGTTTTGTTTTTTTTTTTGGCTTATTTTTGTTTCCTTCCACGGTCATACGACACCGAATAAATTCTAAAGGAATGATCGTTTAAAATCATCGCTCGGTAGGCGAGTGAAGGACGGCAACTGCAGAAAGTCAACATCCTTGGATCGGTTCACGAATGAATTATTTTTCAAATTTGATTCGTTTTCTATTCAGCCGTTTCGATTCGAGTGAAAGATGACGAATGAAAGAAAAAAGTGAACAAAAAGTGAAGTGTGTGGTTTCTGCTTAAAATCAGCACACACATAAATTCACGCTTTATTCCCATGGGGTAGCCAGAAACTACAGAACGTCACCTACTACGATCCCTATACAGGGTGTCTGGTAATTAATGGATAAACTCTTAAAGGGTCATTGTACTTATCATTATGAACGACTATTACTATGGAACCAACTTGAAATGGCGAAAAAAAAATCAGCTGTTCCCTACATTTATGTTCGCATAACTTGTCAACATGTTATAGTCAAAGGAAACTGCTGATTTTTTTTCGCGATTTCAGGTTTGGTCCCATAGTAATAGTTGTTACCTCTTAAGAGGTTATCCATTAATTACCAGACACCCTGTATAATTCTTTTGCTTCGCTCAAATCAAGTACTATTCGTAAAAAATCTCTGAAATGTAAGTTTTGCGTTAGGTAACAAGCTCAATTCGTGTGCTGTTAGAACAGCACACGAATTGAGCTTGAAGAAATTAGTTAGAATTAGTTAGAATTAGCTAGAGCTAATTCTAACTAATTTCTTCCAGCGATTAAGCTACAAATGCATAAGTGGTTCAATGTAGTCTAGTAATGGTTTTAGTTTAGCTACTAGTTGTAACTTTAACAATCACAGCGGTAACTACTGTGTTGCTTGTTTTAATTTTCATGCTATTAACGCTTTATTGAGTTTTGTTTGCATAGTAAAAATATCGCACGTGTTATATAGAGCAGTATAAAATATAACTATAACTATATATATACATATATCACCCAAATAATAACCTATGAATGTCAGGAATGTCTCTATAGTTATTTACTGTGTTATATGTGTATGTATGTTCTTAGGTTTTCAGGGAAAGGGTTTTATGAATTAAAGCACAGAAAGACAAGCTAGGCATTTATTTTCAATTTAGGCTTGTCAGTAAATAATCAGAAAGCTAGTCGTCCGTTCCAAATCTAGGTCATCAAGGAGAAGAAGGACAAGAAACTCCTTGGAAACAATCTTAAAGTAATACATTAACATTTCTCACATTGCCATATATTGGCCATAATATAACATATACAGAACCCCATAGTTATCAGCAATAATCAAGATAATAATATCAATTAACTTACATGACATCTGGTCGATCTAAACATTGGCCGGAGCACCGTTCTGGTTGACGTCTCGAACAAGAATGTCCCCTGCCACTCTGACTCTGACTCTGTCCTTTTATAGTCATGAACAAACAACTTCGACGTTTCTATCTACCCTCATCCAAAATATCAACGACATATTATTCCTTAATATTTTAACTAGTCTACAGACATACCAAGAGAAATATTGAATAATGTAGAATAGGTATTACATATTTGTTACAATCCATAATTTAGGATAATATATCACACGCTTAATAGAACACTGGCTTAACTAAAAAAAGTAGACTTTTGGGAAATCGCCGTTTAGTGTTTTTCAAATGGGGTCTAGTCGGCTTATTAGCCAGCTTATTAGTCGGCTTATTAGCCGACTAGACCCCGTTTGCATTATTATTATTCATTACATTATAATAATACAGGGTGCATTTGATATCATGGGCATTATTTTAACCTAAGGTACTACTTATGATACTAATTGCATTAGGGCTACTATTACGCAAATCAAAAATATTATTAATGCAAGTATGGAAAACCTTAAAATGTAGTAAGTCATACAAAGTATCAAATTAGTTGCGCTTCTCGATAGCAAATGCGTAGGTACACTACGCCGTACGCGCGTCATTGGGCGTGAATTCTTTGACCCCGCCCGACTCACGTGACATTCGTAAGTTGCCAATGAATTGATTCATAATAAATTCCAATTTTCCCTTCGTACTTTGCCGGCTTAGGACGGTCAAAACTACGTCAACTAACATACATTAAAAAAAAACATTTACGTACCTAGCTTGTGGATTGTTTTGAAAAAACCTTATTTGTCGGTAAAGTGACAGAGGGTAAACGGGTGCTCTTCCACGAGCTTGTGCATGTGCTGGCACGTGAAAAGACGAAAAATCCAACAGGTTCTGAGTGGTTCTGGTGGAATGAGACCCCGTGAAGGAATAGGGTCGTTCGGGTAGCGCCGATGGAACATTTCACGAGTTCATACTAAATTTCTTGTGCGATCGTAAATTACAACCATTTGTGGGTATTGTTGGTTGGTGTACCTAGCCTGCACATTACGCGGTCGAGGCATCGTGTACACAAACACACACACAACACACAACTAATAAACTAACACTTAATACACTGCAATCCAAGCACCGTATGACGCGAGCGGCGAGTACGGCGATTACGTCACGGGATCAATAAATCAATTACGCGTCAATGCACCTGCGCAGTCGTTATGACACTGGTTCCGGGTTCGTGACTTCGTGTTGCGGCGGGAAGCATACCCCGCGCGGGGGTGATATTCGTATTTTTGCGAGTGAGGGAGTGGGACGGAGAGAGTTCAGGGAATCCCGCCGGACGGAATGTCTTGTAGCCCATTGTTATTATTACTTGTAAGGAAAAACCCGCGCGCGCGCAGGTGATGTTTGTTTACATTTCGCTTTGCGCTGTAACTGCGCTTTAAGATTTTGATATTTCAACAATTATTGGCGTTAACAAAGTATTTTGTTTTAATTACTTTAAGTGTTTATTTGCAATAATAAGCCTTGTGCAATTTGACTTACTACATTTTTAAGGTTTTCCTTACTTGCATTAATAATATTTTTGATTTGCGTATTAATAGCCCTAATGCAATCAGTATCGTGAGTAGTGCCTTAGGTTAAAATAATGCCCATGACTTCGATTCCACCCTGTATATGTAATGAAAAGTTAAACATAATAATTACCTACTTTTTCAAAAACCATTGATCAGTGCAAAAAAAAAATGCAGAAATTATAACTTTGACTTAAGCTCTAATATGTCAATATTCTATTAAGCATGCGATATGTACTTACGCTAGTAACGGTACATATATTAAGCGTACCTATACCTTTTAAAGACATTTACGGACATTTAAAAATAACATTATGAAAGAAAAGAAAAATGTTTGATTTTCCCAGAAACACGTGAGAATTATAAACTGCTCAAGTACGAGTAGGACTCGCAAACGAAGTATTCCGTACCACCGTACAATATTTAACACTACATATTAAAAAAAAATGTTTCTTGTAAGTTTCAAAATTAAATGGGTCTTGTAATTTTTAACTTTATTTCATTCACGCAAAACGAAAGTTAAATGGAACACCTATCTACTCAGTAAAACAAAACAAATATATGATTAAAACCACGGAAAGTAATGAGTAGCTGCACGTCGCGTCGTGACTGACAAGAAGGCGTCCACTCAGCATGATGCCGTGCTATGAGGGACCCATAGTACTGCGCTTTTTTCGAGGTCACCTAAAGACGACTTACGGAAACCAAGTCAGATATTTAACTAGCTAGGTTTAAACCCTCTAGCTCTTGTTCCTAAACTTCTTTTACTGCATTCAATTCCATTATTTCCTGTGGGTCACACAGCTAGAATGCCGTGATTCAAGAAAAATAATTGAATTGAAAGACCACGAAAGAAAATTAACTTTATAATTATTTTATATTATTTCTTTTGTCAACTCAACTAGCGGCACTCCCGGGAAGAAATTCAAGACTAAAACTGGGTCACTATGTTTTTCATCCATCCTGAACTCCTGACGTTGCACGTTTGCAGTGTGACTGAACTGCAACTAATGCGCTGCGGAATTTGTATGAAACGGTGGAAATGTCCCTTCGACTTGCAACTGTTTTCTACGTAACAGTCCGACCGTAAAGCTACAGTTTTCTGGAAGTGCGGTGGCCGCCACATAGCGTCCTCAATTTAACGGCGAGTGATGTCACTGAAACGTTATTTATGAAAGTAAGTTGGTGTGTTTTCCTAGAAAGCGTTTTTCGACATTGTAAAGTCAAACCTGCTACCAATAAGTTCAAGAAAGCCGTCAATGCGACCGCTATGTGGCGGCCAACGCTCTTTAGGAAAACTGTCGCCAAAGTAAAAGTGTATTTTCGTGCTCATAAAAAAAGAAGACGATCTGAAGATACATATCTAACAACAATAAATGCCACAAAAACATACGAATAATAAAAAAAATACAAAAGATTTGCAAGCAATATGTAGTGGCTACTTATGTTGCGGACACAAAATTAATGGACAATATATAATATTCGGATGAACTGTGTCCGTACTAAGAGCATTATGTCCATAAAGTGTCCCTAGGATATTTCCTTAGAGGGTAAACTTAATCGAGTGTCAGGAATCGTGGTGAGGACTTGGCACTTTGTTTAATACTGTGATAGTTCCTGCGGGTTATGTGTCCCTGGTACTTTATAAAGGAACACCTCGACAGGTGCTGTGATATGTCCTCAAACGCTTATAATATTATGATCGTTCATTTTGTTTTGTTGTGAACATTGTGACGTAACGTGTATGCGTGAGATACGTAACGTGTGTGACTGAGATGGAGAAAGAAAGTTAGCTCTGTTATGTTTATTCTAAACGGGTAATACAACGCATTACTACAATTAGGGAGTTCATTTATTAACGACACGAGCCTATACTACCTCAGCTAAAATTCACTCTTTATCTCGCTCGCACGATACTGCTCGCGGACTGAGTGAGAGCGAGACTTTGGATTTTTTTTCTATAGAGAAAATTTTATGGAATCGTATTTTCGTCAAATATAGGCCTCAACTTTACCAAATATTTATTTCAAAATTAATGCTGCAGTATTTTCGACATATCGGAGGATCATGCTAAGCTATTTGAGGTAGTATAGGCCCTTAAGTAACGTCTCTTAACGTTAAGCAACGTTTATAAATAAACTCGAGTAGCAAACTTCGAATGGCCAGTCAATTTTTAGAAAAAAAAAATTTTTTTTAAGCAAAATACGTTCAGTTTTGAGGGCTCGTAATTTATTAGCTGTTGTTTGATTTGAAGTCTAGACATTTAATCGTCCATGAATTGAAAAACATTTCTGTGTGTAGTTCGTATAAATTCGTAATTAGATGTTTAATACTAAAAGTACTTTTTAAATCTACAATTCAAAATTGTAAAAAGATTATGGAAATGATTGGCTTTTTCAATTTATGGCTTTGGTTAAAGTTTTGTACCTACACGAAAGTAAATACGAATGAAATTGGAGCAAATCTTTCATAATAAACTAATATTTTTTACTAAGTCGCCCGTTCAACCGTTATTTGTTTCGACGGGCTTGTCAAAGCACCATGATATATGGATTTAAAGCTCCTATGATTAACGGCCTACGGAGCAAAACAAATATATTTTTTGTCATGAAATGGATTTTGCACAACGATATATTTCCATGAAAATTTTTGTGACAAATTGTTAACTAAAATGTAATATTTTTGGGTTTATTTGATTATGCTTCAGTAAATAAAAATATGCAAAGACTACTTTCTGCTCTGCATATTTTGCCTGAATAGAAAAATGATCCAAATATCACCCAAACGATGAACGGTTTATTTAAAATCTAAAAAAATCACTGTTGAGCCAAATGAACGATGATTATACAAGGAAGCAAATTATTAGGGCGCCGTGGAAAAACATGGTGTATCTTACCATCTAAGCCAGACAGCTTAGCCAGACAAATTGGTACGTTAGAAAGATTGTGCTCATTCTTATAATTTTTTTAACCTTAAAATACCTATATATTTTGCAGTTCTCTGCATTATAAAACGGACAAAACGCAGAGATTTACTTGAAAACTTCAAACTATGCAGTGTCCTATTTCTGCTCAGACAATCAAGACGAATTCTATAGTGATTGGTCAACGTCACAGTTTCTCATATTCAGTTATTCATTTGCTTGAAACTTCTTTATTGTGGACCGTTAAAGAAATTGTTTACGTCAAGGGACAGAAACCACAGAACACGGTAGCGTCTAGAAAAGGCAGTAACTTCTGGGGGCCCAAGTCTCTAGGTCCATCAAAGAAGTTACGGACCCGTCCGAAGGTAATTTGATACTTTGGAGTGAACTCTCATCATCATTCCCGCCGAAAGACGTCCGCTGCTGGACCTAGGCTTCCCCCAAGCACCGTCATTTTGACCGGTTCTGTGCTTCCCACATTCAGGGGATCTTGCGGCCTTCACCAGGTCATTGGTCCACCTTGTGCCTTCTTTCTTTTTCCTTCCTTTCTACCTTCCTTCCCTACGTTTTCCAGTACGGTCTTTGGTCCACCTTGTGCCTTCCTTCTTTCCTTCCTTCCCTACGTTTTCCAGTACGGTCTTTGGTCCACCTTGTGCCTTCCTTCTTTCCTTCTTTCCTTGCTTCCTTCCTTCCTTCCCTACGTTTTGCAGTACGGTCTTTGGTCCACCTTGTGCCTTCCTTCTTTCCTTCCTTCCTTCCTTCCTTCCCTACGTTTTCCAGTACGGTCTTTGGTCCACCTTGTGCCTTCCTTCTTTCCTTCTTTCCTTCCTTCCCTACGTTTTCCAGTACGGTCTTTGGTCCACCTTGTGCCTTCCTTCCTTCCTTCCCTACATTTTCCAGTACGGTCTTTGGTCCACCTTGTGCCTTCCTTCTTTCCTTCCTTCCTTCCCTACATTTTCCAGTACGGTCTTTGGTCCACCTTGTGCCTTCCTTCTTTCCTTCTTCCCTTCCTTCCTTCCTTCCTTTCCTACGTTTTCCAGTACGGTCATTCGTCCACCTTGTGCCTTCCTTCTTTCTTTCCTTCCTTCCTTCCTTCCCTACGTTTTTCAGTACGGTCTTTGATCCACCTTGTGCCTTCCTTCTTTCCTTCCTTCCTTCCTTCCTTCCCTACGTTTTCCAGTACGGTCTTTGGTCCACCTTGTGCCTTCCTTCTTTCCTTCCTTCCCTACGTTTTCCAGTACGGTCTTTGGTCCACCTTGTGCCTTCCTTCTTTCCTTCCTTCCTTCCTTCCTTTCCTACGTTTTCCAGTACGGTATTTGGTCCACCTTGTGCCTTCCTTCTTTCCTTCCTTCCTTCCTTCCTTTCCTACGTTTTCCAGTACGGTCTTTGGTCCACCTTGTGCCTTCCTTTTTTCCTTCTTTCCTTGCTTCCTTCCTTCCTTCCCTACGTTTTCCAGTACTGTCTTTGGTCCACCTTGTGCCTTCCTTCTTTCCTTGCTTCCTTCCTTCCTTCTCTACGTTTTCCAGTACGGTCTTTGGTTCACCTTCTGCCTTCCTTCTTTCCTTCCATTCTTCCTTCCTTCCCTATACGTTTTCCAGTACGGTCATTCGTCCACCTTGTGTCTTCCTTCTTTTTCCTTCTTTCCTTCCTTCCCTACGCTTTCCAGTATGCGGTAATCACGCCAGGGCCTTTCGGCTCATCGGCCAGTGAGTCCTACTCCCGATTTATTACCTTTTTCGGACGGGCAAAAACACATCTTGCATGGACAACTGTCAAATAGTGTCGTCAGTCATTCTTAGTTCAGGCCCCAAACCAATCTAATATCCACAGGTGATACGGAGCCTATGATACGGCCGTAACTTCGGTTCCAACTACGGATTTTTGGGTGTGCTTCAGGAGTAGACCTTCATTGGTCCACCTTGTGCCTTCCAGCGCTATATTTTCCAGTACGAGGTCACCACGCCAGAGCCATTCGGCCCCATCGGCCAGTCGCGAACACTATTCGTAGCCGATGGTTTCTATACGTCATTTATGTCGTAGTGTGAATGACACGCTTGATTTTAATGAAAAGTATTGTCAATGGCGCCTCTAGCAGTGGTCACCGAGGTGTCTCCGTGCTCTGTGAACAGAAATATTGATACGGTTGGTAGGAAGGGAGCGAGATTTATAATAATGTTTTCTTAGTGTGGAGTAGGGGATGATTTCTTTATATTTTATTTCTTTCTCTTTCATAGGGAATGTCGTGTAGAAGAAATACGCATCCAAAATTGGTCGAATTAATATTATCTTTTGCCGAGCCGATTCTCACGACCAATGTATGGCGTTAAACTATTGGACTACTGCTTCGTAAACCAACAAATATGTTTTTCTAGACTTTTTTTACCCGGGAAGGTGACAAAACATTCTGTAAAAAAGCTATTACTTATTTATCGTAATTAATCATAAATGTCATGTCTCCTAGTGGTTAAGACCAAGCCTCTCATGCACGAGGTTATGGGTTCGAATCCGGGTAAGTACCAATGTGACTTTTCAAAGATCTGACCAAGATTAAGGGTCTATACTACCTCAAGTGGCTTAGCATGATCCTCCGTTATGTCGAAAATAATGCAGCATTAATTTTGAAATAAATATATGGTAATGTTGAGGATTAATTTTAGGTCTTATGTTAGACGAAAACACGATTCCATAAAATTTTCACGATAGAAAAAACAATCCAAAGTTACCTCCAAACCGAACAATAAACCGCTGGTATTCAAAACATACTTCAAATTAGATCATAATACTTTGTATACTAACCGAGCTAACTTTAAAGCAGGTCTTATGTTTTTTATTTTTTTTAATTACCATTATTTTCACCGTAAAAAGCAAATACCTAAACTATTGGCGCTGCCTGCCGCCTAGCACCGCACTCTGTCTCGCTCTCACTCAGTCTGCGAGCAGTATCGTTCGAGCGAGATAAAGAGTGAATTTTAGCTGAGGTAGTATAGGCTCTTAAGTCTGGACTTATTAAAAGAGACTGAGTTTGTGTCGACCTTTCTTCTCAAAGTAGTCAGGTAGGAAACGCCGACCTCATCTAGTTTTTTTTAAATATAATTGACGTCTAAAGGTCATGGCATATTATACCAGCACCGCAACTGCACAGCTGCAGTACGGCGTCGCCTCGAATTTAGGCTACGGCTAGCCTCCAGCGCGCTAATTACGAGTCGTCCGTGAGGTGCAAGCAGTCCGCGCGCTGCGGGCCGCGAGGTGTAGCTTGCTGTCACCCCCTGAATACAATTATTGTTATTTGGCATGTGTGTGTTTGACGTTGTTTCGCTGGCGACTCGGAGTCGGCGCTCAGTAAGCACGTGGTCGGCGTAAACATAAAAAATTGGTAAGACTTCGTCTAACACAACCATGATTTAAATGATTCTAAATTGGCTGTACTATCTTCGCCTTAAAGCTTTGCTCCCATCTTCCAGTCACCCTGTAGGTATAATCGCAAACATCATTGGCATAAAACAACTTGCCAAAGAATCAGTGGGGGCTTGTCATATACTTAGAATCAAAAGATATTCCCTTTGAACAATCTTTGATGTTCAACATCATTAAAGGAAGGTTGCCCGCAAGAGACTAATAGGGGCTTGATACGTAGATTAGATAATTCTAAAAAACAGGCCAAGTGCGTGTCGGGCCACGCACAATGAAGGGTTCCGTAGTTGGATTGAATTTATCTCAAGAAAATTAACAAAATTGCAAATTTAAGTTGGTCGACTATTACTCGTAAACTTGTAAAGCCTACTTTGCTGTGATAGTTTTCCTTCTAATTTGGTTATATATGTATACTACTGTTGTGAATATTTTCACATTTCCAAAAGCATCCATTTTGCTGGCGTTGGGGGCACTTGACTGTAACAAAAATTACCACTTTAAAGCCACTTTTAATATTTCATAAATGGATTCCTGAATCGAAAAATGGCTTCCACAAACCCGCAATATTTTTGAAAGACCTATCCAACGATACCCCACACCATGGGGTAGATGAGAAAAAAAAAACATTCCCACTTTATGTGTACAGGGGGTACCAAAAAAAAATTTTTTTTCATGTTTTAATTTTATCACTTTGTCGGCGTGATTAATATGTGTATCCATGCCAAATTATAGCTTTCTAGACTAAGACTCTCTGAGCTAAGCTGCGGACGGACGGGCCGACAGACGGACATTGCAAAACTATAAGGGTTCCTTGTTGACTACGGAACCCTAAAAAGGGATACTCTCCAGACGAATGTTCGCGGGCAATTCAGTCTAGACAAGGGCTATTTCGAGGACATTGCCGTCGAGACGAGCTTGTCAATGATTGTAATGGCCTACTAGACAGAAAATGCTAATTGGTAACCAAGCAAAATTAAGTAAATACCTACCTGATTCGGAGAGCTATTCTAAGCCCGGTTGCTCAACAGTTGGAGTAAAGGATTATTTATAAGATAACGGTTGCGAATGACTGAATTGGACTGCCTTTGATATAGAGTGAATGCGAGTGAGATATTTTTTAGGGTTTAATGAGGTTTATGAATATAATTCATGATTTATTACTACTACTATATATGTCGAAGGTAGATTGTATAATTCGTCACTGTACATAGGTACGGCGCCGTCCGTTTGCATACGCCGTTATGTATAATGCCTAAGGCAAAATGTATAACGCCTAGGTATTATGTAAAAGTACCTAAATCTGACTGCGACATATATGGGCGCTGACTGACGTCGCGGCACGGTAAAGGATTTTATTTTCGATTAAGTTCTTTTGATCATTATTTGAATGAGTTTAGAATTCATATTACTTTATTTCGATACAATTATACCGCATGCCACGACGTGCAGCGGCGTGTCGCAGCATGCCACGACGTGACGGGGCATGCCGCGTCATACCAAAACGTCCTTCAGGCTGCCGAAGCACGCCCTGCCGTGCCGTGACGTCAGCCAGCGCCGACCCCAGATCCGAAACAAAAGACGATCTACACAGAAAAACGGTTAAGAATCAAGAACAATTATAGAAATGTTTTCATATTCTACTGATAGAAATTAATAGACATTAGCAGTCGAGGGAACACAAACAGTAGGCATAGTAAAAGCAACTTAGTTACAGAGGAAAGTAAGGTACTTTTTTGTATTTATATGGTATGTACAAATAATAAAGAGTATTCTATTCTGTTCTATTCTTTACTTTGTCCGCTTTACAAGACGAGAGAGAGTCTAAATTTTACAAGTAAGTACATCCATAGTTTAGCATGGCAATAACAGTTACCCGGCCTACATTTTCCAGCATTCCTTATTTTACAAAACTGAAACACAGTCCGTCAGTGTCCTGAATCAACCATACATAGTTTATAATAAAAAAAGAAAAAAACGTAACTTACATGGGCAATAATGAAACGTCAGAAGCTAGGAGCACGGTTCCACTTGGTCGTTTCCTATAGAGAAGAGCCGGCAAGAAACTCCGCGGTTACTCTTTTAAAAATAATTGGCTTTTACAATGTTTTCCAATTACAGTGTTAACAGGGGCAATTCCCGTATTTTTAAGAACATTTGCATTCTAATCTCAGTCGTAACTTGTCAAAAATACAATCAATTTTACTACATTTTTGACATGTTTTTGACATTGATTGTCGCTGAGATGAGATTTCGACTTGAATTTGAACGTTTTTTAAGTACGTTTTTTAACTTTCAGGTATGGGGGGACAGTTTTGTTTATGTTACTAAGGAGAGGTATCAGGAATAGGGCAATGACCGTAATTGCTGTGGTAAAATGCGACGACTATAGGCAATATACTTCAAAACAAGAGCTTAGCATATCGACCTGTTCCAAGCATATTAATAGCTCAGCGCACACGATTGTAAGACAGCGCAAGTTTCAGTATTACGTAGCACTTAGCTCTGTAGTTTTGTTATTCGAACTTGCCAGGTAGTACGACCTCCTTAGAGTATTATTAAACTTTTCTTTATTATTAACCTGTGGTATTCTTTCAAAGAAGATTCTTTTCTTTTAAAGTTTTAAATTAAATTTCTTACAAATTCATCTTTGTTCTTTTGTGTCTCTTTATTTAAATAGGGTTTAGACTCGAACTTATGTGTAACAAAAATATGCTGAGTTTTGAGATAGAAATATAGTTACTGAGAAAATTAAAATACTAAAATAGTATTCTTGCGCTCACCGTCCGTCCGTCTGTCTGTCAGCGGGCTATATCTCATGAACCGTAATAGGCAGACAGTTGGTATTTTCACAGAGTAATAAATAATAAAATAAAGCTAATAAAAATTAAAGGGGTTATCAATTCAAGAAACCTGTTTTTTTCGGCGTTTTTTTTCTTCTAGTACGGAACCCATGGTGGCTGGTTTTTAAGATCATTGACTCTCTTGCCACTCAATCTTAATTTTTCTTGTTGTAACAGAATTTTCAGACGTTCAAGAACATAAGTTACAGCAGCTGATGATTGATTGTTCACTTGAAGTATACCTACGTCAAGACCTACGAAAAAACAAAGACTTTTATAAAATAAATCTGGATTTAATCAACTCGAATGATTCAGTAAACTCTTATTTAGATCTCAACTCTCAACTTAGGCAGCGAGCTAGCTAATATAATATTATTTTTCTAAGGTCAAGCCAGTCATAATGATTACCTTGTTAACACTACAGACTCACTTAGTCCTAATACAGTCATTATCACAAAGCAGTAGAGGTGATAATTGATGAGCACAGCAAAACTTCTCGAGGCAAGTTCTCTAGAAGTTAGACAAGGACGTTAAGTGGAAATCGTTTTTCATTTTAACAAATGGAGCGTTTTTTATTAGGAAAGTTTTCGTCGCCTTTCAATATTTTAATGTCTGCGTTCTTCGCTTATTGGATTCTCCGGGCAATGTTCAGCGGGTACTTTTTCCCGAGTTGTGACTGATATATCATGTATCGTGTGCTATCGGGTCGGTAACGGAATCTGGACTTTGAAGTTTTTGTCTGTCTGTCGAACGACTTGGGTATAAGACATGTATGATGTGACGTGTTAGATTTTAAAATTGATGGAATGGAGTCAACTTTTCCATTAAATTTTATTAAGGTACAGTGTATCCATACTATTAATATGTCCCGTTGGTCTCGTGGTCACAAGCGTGACTGCTGAGCGTGGGGTCCTGGGTTCGATTCCCGGGTCGGGCAAAGTGTTATTGAGTTTTTCCAGTAGGTTTTTTTTTTGAGGATGGTAAATCATCAAAATTTGATGATTTATTTAAAATTTGATGAGCGGGAGGGGTCATTTAATGACCCCTCCCGCTCTGGGTGGTGAAGGGAGTGTCATACTCATACTCTTACTGACTAAAACCCACCCGTGTTTCTTCCTTAGCCCTTTATGTTCCGGGGCAGCGGTGTGTGTGTCTGCGCACACACTTGTACACTATAATATCTCCTGCGTACCCGGCTAATCTCCGTTGAGATTGGCCACCGTGACCGAAATCGGTTGGGGAGGCTATTATATTATTATAAATGCGAAAGTCTGTCTACCTGTCTGTTACCTCTTCACGCTTAAACCGCTGAACCGATTTAGATGAAATTTGGTATAGAGATAGTTTGAGCCCCGGGAAAGTACATATTATGATAGTTTTTATCCCGATATTCCTAAGAGATCGACACTTACCTATACGGATGAAACCGCGGGGCGCTGCTAGTTGTTTTTTATAAAGTAGTAAGTATCTTTCTCGTTGATAGTGGTCATGTGGTTCTGGGTTCGATTCCCGGGTCGGGCAAATTGTTATTAGATTTTTTCGTCAGGAATTTCTCATTAGCGGCCCGGAGTCAGTATGTGTGCCCGGAATCGGAATAGGCTTGCTCTCTATTACAAGAGAATTAAAAATAACTGGCAATGTAATGGAAATGTGGGTATACTATACTTGTACCTCTGATTAACCCTTCAGGCAATACAGGCGCGATGTTACTTATCTAATAAATTCATAAAAGAAGAGAGAATAACCTACAAAATAACATTAATGTGTCTAAAATAAACTTAAAATCAACTCGAGAAACCTTAAAAACACCTTCACAAAGGTTATAGAAATATGTATAAGTGTTACATATTGAATTGATAACAGAATCAAATATGTAACACTTTTACATGTGTTTTTATTGTGTTAACCCAAAACACTTACAAAAGTGTAACCGTGATATTAGGTATATCTGCCGGTCGATTCTGTAAAAATCTCACCGTGAAAAGTTAGGTGAAGTGAGCTTAGAGTGAGCTGTCAAGAGTACCGATCCCTAGCATCAGGATGACACTGACAGCTCACTCCACGCTCACTTCACCTAAATTTTCACGGTGAGATGGTTACAGAATCGCACTGCTGTAACAGATATGAAAGTGTTAACAGTGTTAATAAGTGTAACCGGTAAACGTGGCGTTTCCAAAATAGCCGCAATTCCGACTGGATTGAGTTACATTTTACATTTTAAATCTTACATTTTAAATCTGTAACATTATTGTGTCTGTTACATTTAGAAGTGTTTTTCTTTTAAAACAGTTTTAAAAAACAGTGTTATAAACACTTATTACGGTTACGGTTTGAGTCGCTGATTTAGCGTTAGTAAAGTATTTATTCAACACCATTTTATTCTCATTATTTCTAGTATTAGTAAAGTCTAGGGACCCTGAAAAATGGTGGAAGGGGTTGATAGTACGCTTAGATACAAAACTATAATTAAAATAGTATCCGCATTGTTAATGTAAGATTCAATTAAGGCACTGCCTAAATGTACAGACGCCAGCACATCAAGCTACTACAATCTGTCAAATTTTTTAAATAGATTTTCAACTTTATCGCCAAATCATAAGGTTCAAAGTTAATTGGGAAAATTTGACAGTTTCGGGTAGCTTGATGTGCTGACATCTGTACATAGGACACCGTAAAACGCTCAGTTTTTTGTAGTACAGTTAGGCGTATTGGTATATGACATATTAGCCATAAAAAAAATGTGTAGTGTTAAATGTTAAAACAATAAGACTTATTAAAAAAAAATTCATAGAAATAAAATAGTATCATGATAAAACAATCGTAAAACAGCACCTTAATTGCATAACACACGATAAATTACAATCATCTGAATCATTTTGAAAGATATTACTAACCCATTGTTGCTTCATATTTTCGAAAAAATTGTCTGCTCAACAATGTAAAAATAAATTGATGTTGTTAAACTGTCATTTAAAAGCCATTACCTCTGTTAGTGTATTGTATGTATTACGCAATTACCCCGCAGAGTGCAAAAAAATGTTTTTTCGTCGCGTACCTAATTCTCAAAATTTTCAGCGTAAACTATCATATATTAATTTATGTAATAATAATAAAGGGAATCCAATCAACTAAAGAAATACCTAAAGATGTTCCACTGAGCCGTAGATTTATTTTTTAATTAGATAAAACTGCGAAATTACTTTTGTTTTGGTGATCATTCGATTTAATTAGCATTCGCTTCGCTGTTTTGAGCCTTATTTGTTGCCGCGATGTGATAAAGAAAATTAAAATGACCTAAAAATGCTTCTTACAGCGCCTTAATGAACGATAGAAGTAATTTCACCAGACGCGGTTTTTAATAATTGCTTTTACGATCTGTGAAAGCTTTGCGTTATGAATTTTTAAATACCTACTTTGGTACAGATAAACATTTTTATTATAATGCTGCACCAACGCGCGCCAAGCGCGGTTCCAACCGCATACGTGTCGATCCCGTGGGAATACCGAGATAAAAAGTAGTCTATCTGTTAATCCAGGGTGTCAGCTACCTCCATACAAAATTTTATCAAAATTGGTTTAGCCGTTTAAGCGTGAAGAAGTAACAAACATATAAACACACACACCCTTACTCACAAATTTTCGCCTTTATAATAATTTGTTCTAGAAATTTAGACTATTAAATAATGTGAGACCGTCTTGGATTCCTAAATATTTATTAATATATTGTAACTGAAGTATGAAGGATGAACAGATGAAATTAACTTTGGAGTAAGTACAGACACGTGGACCTAATACAAATAAAACCTAATGTACTGTGCTAATCTATTCTGAGCATACGAAACAGTTCTATTTTTCTATTTAAATGGATTGTTTTTAAGATTATGATACTAAATAAGAAGAATCAGGCACAGAAGTATTAATAATGGCTTGAAAAATAATTACAAATAAAACCTAATTGACTGTGCTAATCTATTCTGAGCATACGAAACAGTTCTATTTTTCTATTTAAATGGATTGTTTTTTAAGATCATGATACTAAATAAGAAGAATCAGGCACAGAAGTATTAATAATGGCTTGAAAAATAATTACAAATAAAACCTAATTGACTGTGCTAATCTATTCTGAGCATACGAAACAGTTCTATTTTTCTATTTAAATGGATTGTTTTTTAAGATTATGATACTAAATAAGAAGAATCAGGCACAGAAGTATTAATAATGGCTTGAAAAATAATTACTAAGCTAATAATAATAAGAATCTTATGTTTAATCACTTCGTTCGTAAGTGTTAGCCAAGACAGTTTTTGGCTAACACTTAAAACGTACGAAAATAATTAGTACTTACTTACGAAAATATTTATAAAGTAATCCAGTAATTGTTTTACAAATAACTAATTAATTTATTTTGTAACCAATTCCAAAATCAGTAAACTTTTCCGCCAAACTAATAATATAATTACTTTATTTACCAAATTCCAATTAGCCCCGTTTCAGACTAATTGAGCACTAGGAGTTTTAAATAGGCCCCAATTTACTGTACCTGAGTTTTTAGGTTTAATTAAATTAAAATCCTGTTTGGCGAATCCCGTGGTTTTTCGGGGAATTTATTATGAAAAAAACTATAGGCCGACCGCTTTAAGGTGAATGCTTCAGGTAGCCCACGAAATTCAAATATTCTTACGTTTTTTGCAACTTGCAAGTAAGTATTAGGTTGTATGTTGATCAAGGTTTAATTCGCGGCCGTAACAAGTTAGTGATTACAGAATTATAATCATTCAAGTCATCAATACAACTGTATAAGACCAGGTAATCCTAAATACGATATATTCCATGATGTTAGGATTACCTGGTCTTATAGAATTGTATTGATGACTTTAATGATTATAATTCTTTATGTATTTACAGAATTATAATCATTAAAGTCATCAATCCTTGTCATCATCCTTGTTACAGCTGCGAATCAAATTTTGATCACCATATAACCTAATACTGACTTGCAAATTGCAAAAAAAACCTAAGAAAATTTGGATTTCGCGGGCTACCTGGAGCATCCACCTTAACTGAGACATTGCCTGAGGTAGCAGCGCGGTGCGGGAGGAGTGTTGTGACGTGATGCGAGAGCTCAGTGATTAGTCAACTTGTGACAACTATCACTCCTCCCGCACCCGCGCAGCTACCTCAGGCAACGTCTCAGTTTTTTTTCTTTTAATCATCGCCCCACACTAGGAATTTATTCTGTATTGGTGGGTGCGTCCGTGCGTGTACAAACATTAAAACACAGTTAAGTGGTCGGCCTATAGTATTGTGAAATAATTCGATGTTTTTAAAGGACCACGTTTTGATATTGTTGTGTCTAAACTAAACAACAAGTAACTAAATTCCTAATAACTTTACATCACGCCTGTATTTCCAGAAGGGTTAGGCAGAGGTGTACCCAATAGTCTACCCACATTTGGCTAGGTATGTTTAAGTACCATATAAAAGGGGATGAGCGTGTTTGCCAACAATCAGGCAAAAATCTAGACTCCGGACTGCTTTTTTTTTTGCTGGGAAATCATCAAATGACCCCTCCCGCTCTGGGTGGAGCAGAAGGGAGTTTCAGACTCTTACTGAAAAAAACCTACCGGTGTTCTTTCCTTAACCCTTTATGTTCGGGGGCAGCGGTAACCCTTTCGGACAATCCTGCCCCGGCAGGCTACGGCCCTTACGGGGCCCCTTCCTTGCTACTGACATCTCTTTGAAGCGCGCGTGGAACACGTACGCGCCACCCGGCACGGGTCTAGTCCTGATCGGACGGAGAGTTACCCATTACTCCCCACCCGCAGGCCCGCGCCTACGGTGGCCGGGAGTCATCACGCGGTTCCCGACGCCCGAAGCGACACCCGCGGCAGACTCCAGACTGCTACAGTGACAAAATTTAAAAAAATATTGTAAAAACCCAATAACACTTTGTCCAATCCGGAAATTGAATCCAAAATATCATACTCTGTAGTGCTTGCGACCACTAGACCTATTTAAAAGATCTACTAAAGGGTCTCACTTATATCTATAGTTGGTCTTTGTAAGAGGCCATCAATCAGTCGATTTGGAAAATCGAATATGTTTTAAATCGACGTCGATCGATCAGTCTGGTTGCATTTTATTAAAAAGTAGGTAATGCTACGAAATTCACAGACCGAACACTTTTTTATTAAAAAAAATATGTGTTTAAATATATATTTCGCTAATAATTCTGATAAATTTATTTTATTGCCAAATTAAACTACAAAGTACGGTAATCATAATATTAAAAATATCTTGAATACGAATAAAACAGTTATAAAGACGGTACTAAAAACTTTTAAAAGTTCTCAAGGGAATAAAACCATTTTCTAATTATGTAAATGTAATTAACCGAACAAACTTCTTTATTTTAATCTTGAAACTGAAGAAAGATATTAGATTGACACTACTTAGTCAGAGATTAAATTGTGAAAGCCGAGAAAAACGGAACCTTTTATTTTTATAGGCATAGGAGAGGTACGGTCACCAAAGGAGATAAGTAACCAGTGTTGGATATAGTTGACCGTTGGATGTTTCCGAATATAATTTAATTTAGATAGAAATAAAACAGTTCATTTATCAAATTCATTCGAAAACATCAAACGGTTTCTTAATGAACTTCAATTAAATATATCCGACGACCCTGGTTACTTATCTCTTTTGGTGACTGTATATACCTATACTTAGCTACATCAATCTGCCTAGTCTTTTCTCTACGATGAAAATTATATTAATTTTTTAACGTTTCAACGTTATTGGTATGCGAGAAAAAAAAACATATTTAAAGCTGTAGACATCATCAGATGCCTTGCCTTTTCCTAAATATGTTGGGGTCGGCTCCCAATCTAACAGACGCAGCTGAATACCAGTACTTAACATGAAGCGTCTGTCGATCTGACATCCACAACCCAGTTACCGGGTACAGTAACCGGCATGAGTCGTGAGCATAAACTGACACCTGCGCAGTAGTTAATTTTTCGGTCTCTTTGGCGGAATTAAGAAGGCAGGGTAATATTTTAATTATAGTTATCAACAATTTAAGCAAAAGCGGTACTAAACAAATTTGCGGGACTGCTGCCCATCTGTGCTCACGACTCGTGCCGGTCTTTATAACACGATACCCCTTGGTTAAACTGGTTGTCAGATTTTTGGGGCTTCTGACTACCCGTTACAACTATCAAAGGTCTACGAATGACAGCCGGGACCAACGGCTTAACTTGCTTTCCGAGGCATGGAGGGTATGTATATGTCATGGATGGTCACCTATCCACGAACCGACCGCGGCAAGCGTAGAAAACGATTTATTTCCTTTTATAATTTCCAAATTAAATATTTCTATAGTTTTCATTGTTATGATATTTACGTCAGGCTGTCAAACTGCTATTACTTTTTTCTGTTAATTTTCTTTCATAGTTTCTTACTGGCTTAGTCTATGAAGGTTACTTTTGATTTATATAATTTAAATTATTATGAGACTCTTAATCTCAGGGTTGTGGGTTCGTGCCCCACGTTGGGCGCCAATTTTGTAGCGAAAGAAAGGAAAACAAAAAAAGAAATCTTCACTACTATCACGTTTTTCAAACCTTTGATCGTCCCTTGCGGCTGTTACCACCCACGAGCCACTATTCCTAGATCTACCCATATCATCATCTGCCTAGCCTTTTCCCAACCATGTTGGGGTCGGCTTCCAGTCTAGTCGGATGCAGCTGAATACCAGTATTTTACATGGAGCGACTGCCTATCTGACCTCCACAACCCAGTGACTGGGTAATACGATACCCCTTGGTAAGACTGGTTGTCTGATTTTCGGGCTTCTGACTATCCGTAACGACTGTCAAAGATCCACGAAAGACAGCCGGGACCAACGGCTTAACGTGCTTTCCGAGGCACGGAGGGATCTCGTTATGTAAAGATGGTCACCCATCCACAGACCAACCGCGGCAAGCGTAGCTTACCCGGATCGATCGACCTGTGCGGTTGTTTTTATTTAGCCACGGGGGCCTCAGATCTACCCACATAAAGACAGAAAAACGACCGAATTTTTTCTAGGTATGATGATTTCCAGCATTTTTTACGATTACCGTATCTACGCGTTTGATATCGGCGTACATTGCCCTTTGTAATGGTAATAATATTATTTTGATCAAAAAAATATATTTTTCTAAAACAATTTTAGCGAAACAAAATATTGTTTTGGTAAGTCGGCTACTGAATTTATTGGTGTACAATGAAGTATTCATATTTTTTTGTCTGTCGACTGTCCAATTTTTACAGATAATTGAGAGCAATGATCTTTTAAAATATTACTAAACGCATATGGAGATAGTAGCAGTGGGTTCTTCAAATTTATTCAAGAGAAGTCATTGCACTTATTCGGTAAGTCCAGAGTTTCTTAAACCTAATAATATTTGCTGAATGATAGAGAAAAAGCATCAAATTAATTTAAAATCGGCTAAGTGCGAGTTGGTCTTGTGCATTATGGGTTTCTATTATAACATAAAATCGATAGAGCACAAAAAAAAACGTTTTTGTGCCCGTAGATAGGGTTTAACCTTTGGGATATAGACTTTTAATCAAATGTTATTATAATAATACCAGCGTAGACTTAGTAATAGAATACCGTTGGCGCCTTTTACAGTCTGGCCGTCGAGAGAATGAGTTCCTGAAATCAGAAGGGCAATTCTCGTAATTTTAAGAACGTTCACAGTCTGATCTCAGTCTCAATCTGTCAAAAAATCCCTCTAATTTCCCTACATTTTGACAAGTTTTTGACATTTGTTTGACGCCGAAATGAGACTGCGACTAGATTTTGAACGTTTTAAATTACGAGAATTGGCCTTCTGATGACAATGCTATAATAGTAGATAACGGCCCCGATTCTGTTGTTCACAAACTAAACTAAATTTAATTTCAGTGCATCTTTTTCTTTATATTTTACTAAGAAAAGGACAAAAGGTAAATATTTGTTTAGTCCTGTCAAATTTGTCAGCGCCTGACGTAAATTGACGTATTTTTTATCTAAAATGACAGGACTAAACTAATATTTATCAACTGTCCTTTTCATAATGAAATAGAAAGAAAAAGATGCACTGAACTTAAATTTAGTTTGTGAACAACAGAATCGGGTCCAATAAATATCAATTTCACATAACACGTATTCGCTTGTATGAAACTGACAGGGGCCAAGAACGCATTCTATCGTGGGCCGCACTGTAGTTACGGAATCGAATAAACGAAGAACATCATCAAATTTCATCATCATTAAACTTTATTAAAAACATTCAAACATATACTTCAGCCTTCTCCAAGTTACAACATTATTCCTTAAAGTGAGACTTCTAAGTCTTAATAAGTTCAATAGCAAATAAATCACAGTGGCAATAAAATAATTTATAGCCACTGACACCAACATCGTTCACCGCTAAAACTTGGATAATGAGTTTACTTCTTATTGGCATTTACCGGTTTTAGCAGGGAATTCCCCGTTTCAATTATCTGTTGAAGTTCAACAGTTTGATGCTGTTTGATATCTGCTGTTAGGAGAGTAGCTTTCTTGTGGAAACTGCGGGGTAATTGCGTAACACACATAAAATGGCAATTGATCGCAGTGCCTTTCAATTTGATAGTCCAGCCAAGTCCATTGCGTTATATAATTATTTTACCATTTAGTTACACACTTAAATAAACAGACAAAAAAAAAACCGAACAGAAAAATAGGTACAAAGGTGATGCTTATTTTATAATAATTAATTAATTAATTAACAATAAGTTTGTAACATTATATATGCATAAATTACCTATTAATTATCCGTATAATCTTTAAACTTAATAATAACACTAAGTACACAACATTCCTTATAAGAAATCTCTTCCAGCATACCATACTTTTTTCTTATACCTGCGATAGGACAATAAATAGAGAGATCTAGACAGCGTGTGAAAGAGTAAAGGAGACAAAAAATACATGAAATCATAAACAGTAAACAAATATTACGAAAATATACTTAAATACATATGTACCAATAAACATATGTACATACTTCTAAAATACATATCACTTTCAATTTATGTTGATGAGCAGACAAAATTTTTCAAACCCATGACGCAATGGATGAGGAATTTCCTTCGAAACCCTCGGATTGTGATTGAGCGAGTATTACACAGTTAGGGTGCTGGTTATTGAAAACGTTACCATTTTTAATTTAAGTAGTTTCTTTAGAAATTTCGTCTGCTCATCTCAAAGTCAACTGAGAGTGATCTTCACGGTTTGTCGAGATGTTTCTAGAAGTTTAAGTCTTGCAAAGTCTGAGGAAGTTTCTTGGAATATTGAATTTAGTACTATATAACCTTACAAATCTGTCTAGTCTGTACCTAAATGATTATTCTGGAGAGGCTCCTCGGTGAAAAGATAATAACAATAATAAAATATTTGTTCTGCAGGATGCAGTGTCCATTAGCATTTTTCGTTTAAACACATTGCTCAGCGGAACTTTAGCTTAACGTTATTTTTAAAATGAATGTTTTGGGTTGTTGCGTTCTTTTTATTTTTATTAGCTGCGCCCTGCGGTGTCACCTGCATAAGTTTCAATCCCGTGGGAGTATAATCGGTACAAAAAGTATCGTATGTCCTAATTCAGGTCATTGTCTTCCCATTTGCCAAATTTCACCCAAATCTTTTCAGTCGGTTTGGCGTGAAAGTGTAACAAAACAAAAATGTAGGTAATCATTTCTCTTTTTAACCGACTTCAAAACTAGGAGGTTCTCAATTCGACTGTATGTTGTTTTTTTTATAATATTAGTTTAGTATTGTCTCTTTGAGTATCCATAATTTATCTTTAACCGTACCTACGCAAAATACGCGCATTGATGTGGAGTTACGGACACCAGCCCGTATTATCTATTACCTACCTATGTATCTTTAAGTCTATAATGTAATTAATTTGTTTAATAGAGTATAATGTAGTAGGTATAAGTTTTACCCAGACAGGCTCATTAGTTTGTTTAAATTATTTCATCATCACTGCTCTCAAAACGGAGAAGGAAAACATCGTGAGGAAACCGGCGTATCATAGAACCAAAAATTCAAAAATATGTGACATCCATCTCTATGCTTCTCTCTGGACTCTCTGAACCAGTGGCTTTTAAGCCATGGTATGTTATTATCCGCACCAAAAAGTTCGGCAGTAATTTTCTCTCGTAAAAGATTGATCCCTTACATCTCAGTGAACATTTCGGGCTACAATAAATATTCTGTTAGTTAACAAAGTAAAATTTTTAGTCGTTTTTCTAGATTCAAAATTAAATGGTAAGCATCATAATAATTTATTAATTCAAAAATGTGAAAAAGTTGTTTCGATTTTAAAAGCCCTCGCGCGTGTCTGGTGGGGTGTTCATCCCTACACTATGATATTGGTCTATAACGCTTTAATGAGGATCCTTACTGCCAATTTTTCACGACAGGTGGCGCATCGTCGACGTGGCCATTGAAAGCTGTCACTTATGTAACCTATCATTCAATTATTTTTAATTTTCTCGATAATGCCTCTGTGTACTGTATAGTCAACAGCAAAAGTAGATGATGAAAATCAGAAATTCAACATTAATGAACGGAGTTCGCGTCAGAACTGTGTGGCGTCGAAGTGTCGTTATGTGATTGTAAATTACAACAAACATTTACTACTTCGACGCCACACAGTTCTGACGCGAACTCCGTTCGTTAATTAGTTTTGGATTTCTGATTTTCATCATCTACTTTTGCTGTTGACTGTACCAGGATGTACTAACCCCGGTGTATATTTATATCCCAAAAATATAACTGTAAAAAAAGTGGTAAATGGGTATACGTCGCAAAAATTTGTGTTTTAATTTGTCTTTTCAGTTCTTTAAAGTTCCAGGTTATCGATAACTGGTGGACCGGTTTCAACACAAAAAATAGCGATTAAACTGACGTAAACAAAGCGAAAATGATTTGACAGCAGCCATCGCGCCGCTGGCGACCTCTGAGCTGAGCTTTGCGTGTGGATCCCCATTCGTAGTGTTTTAGACTATGGTACCGTTCCATTTAATTCCATGCAACAAGGGTGCTTTGGCTGGGCTGGATAGGATTCAGTCAAAATGTCTTCGAATCATCTCTGGTTTTATGAAGTCTTCTCCCATTAATGCATTGCAGGTTGAGTGTGCTGAACCTCCCTTGGCCTTAAGACGGCAGTATCTGGCCTCCCATTTTCTGGCTAGATTAATATCTAGATCTTCCCATCCCCTTTTAGCAAGATTGAATGAGTTAGATGCCTTATGTAGAAGCTCAAATTTCTGGAAAAACAAAGAAATTCCCCTAATCATAAAAGAATTTCGTCAAATTCATAATTTAGGATGTCCAGTAGAACAGAATCCCCGTTTGCCTCTTTTTAACTTTCCCTATGAAGTCTTATGTTTCACCCCAAAAATTTTCTTTGATATCGGTATTTCCAAAAAGTCCCCTTTAGCGAATTCAGCCTTCAATGCGGCGGTGGGAGAACGATGAACCGGGTTACAAAGATTTTTTACAGATGCTTCAAAATTTAATGATCTCAGTAACACGGGCGCTGCGGTTTATTACCAAAGCTCCAGAATTATTTTACAGTACAAATGCCCTGAGGAGTCTTCTGTGTTCACGGGCGAGTGTGTGGCTTTATTTGGAGGCTTGTCTTTTCATAGAGTCACTTCACAATATTGACAAAGCCGTTATTTTCACTGACTCTTATAGATAGTGCAATCCACGAAGACGCGCCCCACTCTTTTTCCTAATGCTTATAGCACAAGTCTGCAACATTCCGTTAGTGTTTTAATTTTGTTGATACACACTAATTATTATTAGTGGGTAATTAGTGTGTATCGAAAAAACTAAAACACTAGTGGAATTTACTTAGCGATAACCACTAACGATTCGGAAGAAAAGTGGGGCGCGTCTTCGTGGATTGCACTACCTATAGCTGTGTGCAAGCCTTAATACAAAACTTCAAAAGCAAATTGCTCAGTTTCCTTGTTCTGAAAATTAAAAAACTTTATTTTCTTGTGCTAGTAGTCAAAAAGAAGATCAGTTAGTTTTGATACCTAGTCATTGTGGCATTAAGGGCAATGAGTGTGTTGATGCTTTGGCCAAAGATGCTTGCTCTTTAGCAACAGCTGATCTCACCTACAACACTCACCAGGGGTATGACTTACCGAGCCTTCCAAAAGCTAAACTACAATCCTCATGGCAGGAACAGTGGAATACCACTGGAAGGAAAAAGGCCAGATTTTACTATGCAGTACAACTAATAATAAAATCAAAACCTTGGTTCTAAGTATGCCTTCAAAAAAAGCCTCCTAAACAATTATTTCTACCCTTTGTAGAATTCGCTTAGGTTTCTGTTGTACTCCTGTTTTTTTTTGCAAAAGATTCGTGTTCGAGACTCCTCTCTCGAGTGCGGGTTGGAAGAGGGCACTCTGGACCACATCTTCTTTGAATGCTCGAACAACGTTCCATCTTTAGATTTATATAGGCGCCTTCCAAAATTTAAGATCCCTCTTCCGACTAATTTCCCGTCTTTCCTCCTCTCCAGATCTGCTTGTGACGCTGATGACCTTCATCCGCCACAATAACATAAAATTATGAATTATTCTGTATTTGGGGGTGTCGGTATGCGTGTATTTTAGGTTTTAACAATTATAATATTTATATTTTTTGTTTGTTTCAGTCCCGTACTAATCTAACAAGATCTACATTGTATCAACTTTTTTTTTTTTTTTTTTTTAACGTGGAGAAATGCTCATGCATACTGCACTACCACGGGGAGATAGTGCAGTTATGTGGGACTCTTACCCACTAAAACTCCACGGTGTCCTCCTCCGCCGCTTATGGCGGGAACACGGGCACGCGTTAGCACTCATCCGTGAACCCGCCGCGGCTGTCCGTCACCGGACCCTCCTCTGGGGAGTGCTCCCCATCACCGGCGCACCAGAACACATAGCACGCCGTGACCACCCCAGGGACCAAACCAGCACATGGGCGCCAGACGACCCCGTGTCTGGGCACCCTTGGTCCCCTTGCGGCGGGACAGGTCGTTGGCCCCGCCGCCTGCCAATTTTCGGCCGCAGAGGATAGGGAGAGTGGCCAACGTAATACCAACACTCCTCCTCCCCTGCGGCCCCACCGCGTCCGCCATCAACGGTGGCGACCCCGTCAAGGCCGCGGAAGGTAGGGAGAGCGGCGCACCGCAATACCGGCACTCCTCTCCCGCCGCGGCCTCCAACCTTCAGCCGCGATGCCTCCCTCACATACGACATCGCGGCCCGCCTCAGTTGCGATGTCGCCCAAGCGGCACCGCAACCTACTTGTTGGCCGCTACGTCGTCGGCTTACAGGCAAAAGCCCTGACGAGCGGCCCCTCCTCGGGTTCCTCTTCGCTTCACCGTGGGTGACCAAGCCACGGCTACTGAGCCCCCCCGCCTCGACAATGCGGGAACCCACCGGGGGGGACATTGTATCAACTGGATCAACTAAATATTTTTATTTGTTCAAACCTTTTTTTTTTTCTCTCACATTCCTGTTTTTCCAGCTCACTTCAGACATTGGCAGAATAGTCGACATCGGCTTTGATTGCCATTTATTAAAAATAGAATAGAATAGACATGTGACATCTGCCAACGAGCACTGGGCCCGCGTGGTGGATCACAGAGAGAAAGTATGTGTACGTTGATCTCCTTAAGTTTTGAGTTGACCTGCATGATTTCTGACAAATGCGTGTACTGACTGGACAGGTCTACTCAATCTGTGTGGAGCTTTCCTCCAAAGACTATTTCAGACACCAATGTACAGTCAGCAAAGGAGATAAGTATGCAGGGTCGTCGAATATAGTTGAAGTTTAGCAAGAAACCGATTGATGTTTTCGAATAAAATTTAATTTAATTAATAGAAAACAAGCAGTTAATTTATCATTATCTCCTCTGCATGGTCTTCACGTGATCTGACCAAGATTATGTCTGGACTTTAAAGTTTCGGCCTTTCTTCTTAGTAGTCAGATAGTCAGATAGGAAACGCCGACCTCATCTAGTTGAAAAAAATATAAAAGTGTTTGTAAAAATCTACTAACAGACATACAATCGTTTACATTTGTGTGATATTATAAATATTCGCATGCCGCTACACGGCTGTTGCGTGAGAGATGGGTTTTTGCCTGGGCATTTTGGGATATATTGAGTAAATGCCCAATAAACGTCCATTTATGCCCAATAAACGTATGAAAACAGGGCAGTTATTGGGCGTTTATTGGGCATTTACTTAATACGTCCCAAAATATGTACGTTTGCCCCGCACGGCCCCGCTGAATTTGCGATTTAGGTGTGCACCAATGCAATGTACTCGCCTCTAGGAGTATATGTACCGGTTTCTTTTTCAATGTACCTCTGTACTTTTGAAGAAATATGCATAAAAAGGGGGCCGTGCCAGCCAAACGTTTTCAGCACGGCCCCCGTGTAACTTGAAAAATATAAAGCGTATTAAAAAGGTTCATATACTCAAGGAATGTACTCTATTAACACGTTATATGTACCGTAACAGATATTGTGAATTCGTAATAACAAATAATATATAGATGTGGAAAGGGGGCCGTGCTGAAAAAAAAACATATAAGAAAATATCTAAAAAAGACAAAACAACCTTAGCCAAAAACTATTAAAATATAATTGATGTTTGGCAAGTAACATATGTACCGCATTAGTTTCTCATACAACTTGCAAAATTTAAAAAATAAACCAATTTTTGTTTATTCAGCACGGCCCTCTATAGTTGCCTATATCTTTTTAAATATGACATGTTTGTTTACAAAATTCGACTTCCTAAATTATGTATAGGAGTACATTCGTTCCCAATAAATTGCGATTCTGCTGTATTAGTACTTTAAAAGATAAATTGAATCAAAAATATCATATAATACAACCGATAGGGTGACCATGATTCCACGTACACATACATACATAATCAGCCTATAATTCCAACTGCTGGGACACAGGCCTCCTCTCTGTGAGAGGTAGCCGTAATCCACCACGCGGGCCCAGTGCGGTTTGGTAGATGTCACATGTCTTCGAATTTTTGGTTCTAGGACATGCCGGTTTCCTCACGATGTTTTCCTATGATTCATGATTCCACGTGAGAATGGATAAAAAACTTCTGCATAATTTGAGTAAATCTTTAGTAAAATCAAAAATATCGTAATCTGTATTAACGATAACTATAAGGGCATTTTCGTCAAAATAGCTACCAACCCTCTTATGGGATGTCCCATACATACAAGTTGCAAATAACTAACATTTTTATGACATGGAAGTATCGATTAATTATTGAATAGATGCAAAAGACTAAAGTTTTCTTTTTTTACTTAAATTGTTAACAGAAACTTAAAACAAATAACAAAATTAAATCCAGAATTGTGGCATCTTACGTCTTGCAGTACTGTCCTCTTTTAGATGTGACCTATGTTAAACTATTTCTTCGCTATTTGCTTCTTATTACATACTCCACATATTTTAGTTTTTGTTATCAATTTGTAGCTTTCAATCATGTTAAACTCTATAATATTATAATAAAAGTATTTAATAACATTTTAAAATTTATATTCTGTCCCCTTGGTATGTGTTAAGTGGACATGTCCTTGCACCGTGACCGTAAATTGAATCCATTTTAGTACTGATTTTTTTCTACTACTCGCCGATTTTTTATTTAAATAACAACACCAAATCAAATATGTTAACACCAGCAGCCTTTTTGAAGTGTCAGTTTTGATCTGTCTTCAGTGGACACTCGAGTTCGACCGGTAACGGCCTTTTTCCGGACTTTTTTATTATCCGGTAACGGTCATGACCAAAACGTATCTAAGTTACTATTTATTTACATATATTATTTGAAATAAGCGCCTTATAATAAAAAAAAAATACATACATAGCAAAATTTGTAAGATTTATCATTCGACTAAACCAAGAATTAGCTAAAATATCCAAAACAATTTCAGTAAGCTATTTTCAAAGATAGGTAGCAGTTTAAACGAAAATGCCCATAATAGTAGTAAGTAATAGGTCGCAAATCAACAAGTTTCGCTCAAAAGGCTTAAAAAAATCACAGATATATTTCCAATAAATCACACGGATTGAACCGTACATTACAATAAAATTACAGATTCATTACATTTCACAGATTAGTTACGTTTACCTATAGAATAATCACAGAAAACTATAACTATGTGTCACTAACACTACAGAGCTTAAAAGGCTTTGAAAAATCACAGATACGTTTCCAACAATTCACATCGATTGAAGTACCTATATTACAATAATATTACTTACATTAATCACATTAATATTATTTGGAATAATCACAGGCAACTTGTGGAAAAGTATTTATAAACTCAAATAGATAGTTTAACAACGTTTATTGCACGGTAAGTCATAGAACAGTGAGATGACAGTTTTAACAACGACAATCTTAATTTGTTCGTAAACTATAAGAAGGATTTAATGTTTACTATTCCAACATCCTCCCTTAAACATAAATCAACCCCATTTTGGAAGATTAGTAATTTCCCAAGTATTGTTTTCTAATAAAGACTTGTATTCCTCATCCATTGCTGTTTTCCAATAATTAGCATCTGTGCTTGACAAGGCTTCTTCAACAGTTAATGGATCTGAAGTCTGTTGAACACACATGAGATTATTGTGAATCTGACGTGATCTTAAAGTGATATTTCTTCTGAAATCATCACTGAAACTATCATCGCTTGAACTGGGACAATAAGTTTCATCATCAGAAATTCTATTCAACACACAACTATCAAATGATGTGTCAGTACTCGAGGGTGAGGGAGTTACATCTTGTGTCTCATTCTGAGAACTATCATCAATAGATATTACGGCATCATTTACTGCATTTGAAGAGATATTGATTGTAGCAGATAAGGGTTGCTGTGTGACATTATCATTTTTATTCATTGATTTTTCCATAAATATCACATCCCTACTGATTACAATGTTTTTGTTTAATGGATCATACAATCTGTAACCTTTTGTATTGTCACAGTATCCCACAAAAATCAATTGTCTTGATTTACGATCCCATTTTAAATGCTTTTGTTTTGGAATATGTACCATGGCCTTAGAACCGAAAATCTTCAAATGTGAAATATTTGGTTTCTTGCCAGTCCACTTTTCATAGGGTGTTACCTCATCCAAAACCCGTGATGGTGAGCGGTTGATGACATAGGCGGCGGTAGTGACTGCCTCTGCCCAGAATTGTTTACTCAGCTTTGCTTCAAATAACATGCATTTTGCACGTTCCACTAAGGTCCGATTCATCCTTTCAGCTAGCCCATTCTGCTCAGGCGTGTATGGAGTGCTAGTCTGATGTTTGATGCCAGAAGCTGCTAGGAAATCAGAGAATTCTTTATTATTATATTCTTTTCCATTATCACTTCTTACTATTTTAATCCTCTTTTCTAACTCATTTTCTACTTCTTCTTTAAAAACTTTAAACACCGATTTAATATCCATTTTATTCTTGAGAAAATATACATATACTTTACGGGAATAGTCATCTATGAAGGTTATGAAATACTTGGCACCACCAGCAGATGGTGTCTCCATCGGACCACATAGATCGGTATGAACTATTTCTAGTAATGCTTTTGCTCTTGAACCAGAATTGGGAAACGGTAATCGTGTTTGTTTTGCTTCACAACAGGGTATACAGACAGTATCAATGTCTTTGTTGGTGATAGTTATACCCTCAGCACATGATTCTAATCTCTTTATATCAGCCAAGTTTAAATGCCCCATTCTCTTGTGCCATGTATTAATGTCTGCCTTACTTTCACATGAAATAGCATAAACATTTCCAGTAATAGTGTTTAGCTTGTACATATTATTTGTCAGTTTTGCGTCAGCTATAAGAATCTTATCGACATTATATATATTACAGCCCATATCAGTAAATTCCACTTTACAGCCATTTTTGGTTAATTGACTAACCGATAGTAAGTTTGCACTTAACTCAGGTATATATAAAACATTTCTTACCTGGATCGGACACTTATCTTTGCAAAAATTGGTTTGAATGTTTACTTTACCCATATTTTGCACGGAGATTGCATCATTATTAGCCACCTTTATCTGTTGAATCGGAGATGGTTGTAAATCATACATCCAGTCAGAATATCTTGTCATGTGCATCGTGGCACCAGAGTCAATATACCAATCATATTTATTTACATTGCTGTAAGCTGAAAAAACTGCTGAAAAAGTATTATGGTTAGACTTCTTCACTGTGCATTGACTTTTAAAATGTCCATATTTGTTGCAGTTATAGCAACGAGGACCTTTTCCTTTTGGCTTGGCATTATTATTAGAGGTATTTTTGTGCTTTGTATACAATACGGAAGATTCTGAAACTTTCACTTCTTGCAAAAGTTTTGTCTTGACGAAGTCTGCCGAAATTTTTATGCCGGAACTTTCCAGACCCATGATCATAGGTTTATATTCATCCGGTAAACCCGCCAGCATGAGTGTTCCCAACCATTGGTCACCTACTTCGAAACCAATATTTCGTAATTTGTATGCAGTACTCATTATTTTGTTCACATAATCTTCAACGCTCGCGCAGTTATCTAGCGATGTGTTTATTAAATCTCGCAATAAGCCGACTTTTCTTGATAGCCCAGAGTCTTCGAAAGCATTTTGTAAGTTCGTCCATACTTCTTTGGATGACTTCGCATTTTCAATATAGTAATTGATTGGTTCAACCAACAAAATGATTTTGGACTTAGCTTTTATATCATTCTTCACGTCGACATCGGTGCCGGGATCGACACATTCCCATAATCCTTCATGTTCTAGATATGATTTAACTGCAAACTTCCACGTAGAATAATTTTCTCGACCGGCTAATCTTTCAATTTGAAGGTTTGACGTAGCCATTTTTCTCGGGTCGAAACGTTCGATGAAGTATTCGCAAATTATAAATATCAACGACTGTACTTTACTTTATAACAATAAATATTAAACTTTGAACCTATTTAGGTTTACAGGACGGCCCATAACCTGTGGAAAAGTATTTATAAACTCAAATAGATAGTTTAACAACGTTTATTGCACGGTAAGTCATAGAACAGTGAGATGACAGTTTTAACAACGACAATCTTAATTTGTTCGTAAACTATAAGAAGGATTTAATGTTTACTATTCCAACACAACTAATTCAACCTACGTAATCACAGTAGTGTTTCAAGCAACTGTAATAATTAGAATATTATTATTATTTTTACATAATTATAAAACATCAAAGATCACTCGCGAATCATATTTAGATTAACATACAACCTGACGCTGACCTGCAATTGCAAAAAATCGTATGAAAATTTGTATTTCGCGGGCTACACTGAAGCAAATACCCATAAGTAACGTCATACTCATAAGTAACGTCTAATTTTATAAACGTCTAATATACCTATGGTAGGTATACGCCTATAAAGTTAGGTTTTGTGACTTAAGAATTCTAACCTTAGACTTAATCAAGAAATGATTACGCAACAAGCAATTACTTCTATTGTATACGGGTGTAAGACTTAGCACACTCTCGCTTACACTTCACTGTGCCGTGAGCGGGTGCTTCATACATTTTGATATTTTTAAATTTTATTAAATAAACCTAGTACTTAAGTAAATTGATTTTAGTACATATCAAATCCGTTTCTTAAGTACAAATAAATTATATGATTACTTTCAACTACCTGTTTATTAACATTCCATTTCCGTGCTTAAAATAGAATTCACTGCTCAACGACACGTAGAAAACACGTGAATACTGAAATTAATGGAGCAATGTTTACATTTACTGCTGTAGGTATATTGTGCGCGTAAAGATGTGACTGATCAATAAACACTCGAGCGCAACTGCGCAACATGAAGTAACCGCGACACCAGCGCCACTTCAAAAATCACGGTAGCGTCAGTGGACTAATAGCGACCGCACAGGACAAGTTTTAACTGATTTAATTCCCTTAAAAGATGTCATCGCTAATATTAATTTGCAAGAAAAAAAAAATTGTACAAAAAGAATGTTTATTTCAATGTAGTCACATAATTTGTAGTCAAATTATTTATTATTATTTATTTATTTATATATACTTTATTGTACACCAGAAAATACATAACAAAAAAAAAACACTTATTACTACAAAACATACAATGGGTATATATTAGGTACATAATTAGAATATAATTATGTACCTAATATATGGAACCATGGTCACCCTGTCAGTTGTATTATATGATATTTTTGATCCAATTTATCTTTTAAAGTACTAATACAGCAGAATCGCAATTTATTGGGAACGAATGTACTCCTATACATAATTTAGGAAGTCGAATTTTGTAAACAAACATGTCATATTTAAAAAGATATAGGCAACTATAGAGGGCCGTGCTGAATAAACTAAAATTGGTTTATATTTTAAATTTTGCTAGTTGTATGAGAAACCAATGCGGTACATATGTTACTTGCCAAACATCAATTATATTTTAATAGTTTTTGGCTAAGGTTGTTTTGTCTTTTTTAGATATTTTCTTATATGTTTTTTTTTCAGCACGGCCCCCTTTCCACATCTATATATTATTTGTTATTACGAATTCACAATATCTGTTACGGTACATATAACGTGTTAATAGAGTACATTCCTTGAGTATATGAACCTTTTTAATACGCTTTATATTTTTCAAGTTACACGGGGGCCGTGCTGAAAACGTTTGGCTGGCACGGCCCCCTTTTTATGCATATTTCTTCAAAAGTACAGAGGTACATTGAAAAAGAAACCGGTACATATACTCCTAGAGGCGAGTACATTCCATTGGTGCACACCTAAATCGCAAATTCAGCGGGGCCGTGCGGGGCAAATGTACATCCCAAAATGGCCAGGCAAAAACCCATCTCTCCTGAATATAATTCTACTTACCCACCATGTACCATATCCTACAAATAAATAACTTTGTCTTTGTGTATGTCTAAGGTTTCCTTTATATTACCTAAAACTATTCAAGAGCTTATTACTTTAAAAAACCGGACAAGTGCGAGTCGGACTCACACACGAAGGGTTCCGTACCACAAGGCATAAAACGCCGAAACAGAACACGTTTCTTGTATGAAGACCCGCTTTAATTTTTAGCTTTACAGAACATGCATACATAATCAGCCTATAATGTCCCCACTGCTGGGAGTGGGACACAGGCCTCCTCTCTTTTTTAATTTAATGTAATTTTTAATAATTTGTTATTATAGCGGCAATGGATGTCTGCGGCCTGTAATATAGCCCGCAGACAGACAGACGGATGGACGGACGGACAGCGGAGTTAGTTTATCTTTTTACTAAGCCTCTGATGTCTGTCCGTCCGTCCCGTTGGCACCCTATGGCTAGCCGCACACACAAAACAATATTGTAAATGAAGGATTGTCAAAAATATTGATCAATATTAAATATTGATCAATATTTTTGACAATCGACCATAAATTTTATGGTCCCGCACACTACGCCATATTATACAAGTTGAAATTGAAAACATGCAAGAAACCGAATTGGGAGATTGTACTCATCATTATGAACAACTTAGTAACAACGCCAAAAAAAAAATCAGCTGTTCCCTACATTTTGACGAGTTATGCGAACATAATTTAGGGAAAAGCTGATTTTTTTTCGCGGTTTCAGGTTTGGTTCCATAGTAAAAGTTGTTCATAATGATGAGTACAATCTCCCATTTCGATTTGTCGCATGTTTTCAATTTCATCCTGTATACCGAAATACGGGCCGCACACACACAATATTATTGCCAATATGTATTTTATTGACAATATTATTATGTGTGTGCGGCTAGGCTTTGGGTACGAAACCCTAAAAATGAATAAAGTATTCTACTATTCTAGTTACCTAAGTTACTAGGTACACCTATGTTAACAAAGAAAAATAATGACGAGACATGAAATAAAAGGCGTCTCGTTAGTTTTACATACATCCTATTAAGATCCTATTATAAACGCGAAAGTTTGTGACGATGGATGTTTGTTACTCTTTCACGCAAAAACTACTGCACAGATTTGGATGAAATTTTGCACACAGATAGTTTATAACCAGGATTAACACATAGGTTACTTTTTATCCCGATATTCCCACGGGATCGAAACTTATGCGGGTGAAACCGTGGGCCGCTGCTAGTACATTATATATATATTTAGTTTAAAATGCAGAAAGAGCAAAATTTCAACAAAGATGTCGGGTGAGAAATGCTATTATTAAACGTTTTTCTTTGAAGCGGGAATGTTTTACGTTGAAATGCGAATATTATATTATATTGCATTCTATTTCGAGTTCATTTGTAATAGAAAACCATTTAAACTTAACAGATGTGTAGGTATGAGGTGAAAAGTTCATATTCAAAGCTGTAGACATTAAAGAAAGAAACAAAATAAATTTATTTGACCCAGGTTAAGTAAGGCACACAATATTATTATTTACTAGCTGCCCGTTTCGGCTTCGCACGGGTGAAAAAAAAAAGCCTATAATAATCAACGACAATGTAGCATTCAAATGGTGAAAGAATTTTTAAAATCGGTCCAGCACTTTTTGAGCCAATTCGTTACAAACATACTTACATACAAATCTTTCCTCTTTATATTATTATTAGTACCTATATTAGTATAGATATAGATTTGTACAAACTTTACAAAAACAAAAAAAAAAAAACAGAAAAAACAAACGTTAAAATAGTATTGTGTGCCTCATTATGGCGTCATTTACATCGCCACATGCGAACTACGCATTATACTGGTCGGAGGACCCTGTATTTTTTATAGAGGATGAGTGAACTTTACACCCTCTTCCTCCTTCCACCTCTATAATATCATCAGCCGCCTAGCCTTTTCCCAACTATGTTGGGATCGGCTTCCAGTCTAACCGGATGCAGCTGCGGAGCGACTGCCTATCTGACCTCCACAACTCAGTTACTGAGTAATACGATACGGCTTGGTAAGATTGGTCAGTGTTTTAGGCTTCTGATTACCCGATCTTTTTAAACTTCGATCGTCCGTGTGGCTGTTAATCCACGGCCACGAGCCCCTACGGAGGGGGTCTACTTACCGAAGTTACGGTCGTGTCCAAATCCGTATCACCTTTGGACATAAAATTAGTTCTGGGCCCGAATAAGTATGGACTGGAAACATGATTTGACAGTTTTGTCCTTAATCCCGATTGTTTTTACCCGTCTGGAAAATTTAATTAATCGAGAGAAGAGTTTGTTTCGAAGTAACGAACTACTTACAACGGGCCAGTATCATCTTTGGAAACATACACACCGAAATTCAAGTACTCGTTACCTATGTAGTATGTACCTAACGTACACTTGATTTAATCCATTCGCCTTTACTTAGTCAAGCGAAAAAGCGAACTTAACTAAAATTACTCACTTTGTAATTGCGAAGTTCTGTGAGTGAAATTATTGCGAACCGGAGAGTGCGCGGTCGAGTTGAAAAGCCAGTCGGAGGAACAGCAAACCGCATTATAGTGTAGTGATTGAAAAGTTGAGAGTTCGGGAATGTTCGGAGGTAACTCCGACATTCCATTTTATTATTATTATTATGGCGCGTTATACCTGACTTTCAAAGGTATTTGCTAGGTGCGAAGTTGTTCGTGAGTGCTGATAATTTTGATCGCCGTGTGGTTTTGGTTATTAATAATAAAGTTTTAAGTGGATATCGCTTGCCCGCAAGAATACTGTATTAACTCTAAAAACGTACTTTTTTAGGAGAAGCGATTAAAGCTTTTTAGCTACAATTCTTGCCCGCAAGAATACTGTATTAACTCTAAAAACGTACTTTTTTAGGAGAAGCGATTAAAGCTTTTAGCTACAATTGTATCTAAAAGCTTTAATAGCTTCTTCAAAAAAAGAAAAAGAACGTCTCTGAAAAAGTACGTTTTTAGAGTTAATACAGTATTCTTGCGGGCAAACGATATTTTATGAGGGGTTGGATTGCGCAGGACACGATATCAGCAAATGTTAAATGGAACTATTTCCCCTGTAACCTACAGCAGTTAGCTGTCATCTCATCAACAGATGGTCTAAGGAAGCTCGAAGATTTTGAAACTTTTAAGTCTAAAGCCAGAATGGATCCCTCATTATAATAATAGATACCTACTTAGGTTTTCTACATAGAATATAATTACTCTTAATTATGTACAGACGCCAGCACATCAAGCTACTTTAATTTGTCAAATGTCTTTAATAGATTTGATTTCTATAATTGATTGAGAAAATTTTACAGTTTCGGGTAGCTTGATGTACTGGCAGTCTGTACAACATACACATCAGACCCTAAATATATCTCGCTTCCTTCATAGCTCAAATTGACTCCTTTGTTCGTGGTCTACCGTGAAATTATCATAGGTACTATATAAAAAGCCAAATGAGCTGCTTCTTCTTCCATCGAAAAACCCTATAAAGCTTCAAACAGACTGAGGCGAATCCCGCACGAGACTTTATAAAATGAATCAAATTGACTACCAACTTTTTAATTGCTCGTATATTCAAATTATAACTGTAATTCTTTGACATTTGTATGAAACGGCTGTAACACGAAAAAATTACGTAGTGTGTTAATTTGATAAGTAATTAACTTCCAAATTAACTTCCACATCGAAACCAGGATCGAAAACAGGTCAATCGACACTCAGATTTTGCGCTCGCGGCCACTAGTCGAACAAAGCAGGAATAATCTTCTATCTATCTATACTTATAATAAATCTGTAGAGAGATCAATTCTGTACATGAAATATATTTCCAAAATAACTATCAGCGGGTGATTAGTGATCGTTACTGACGCCAAAAATGCAATCAGTAAAATTTTTGTCTGTCTGTCTGTCTGTCTGTATGTTCGTTATAGAAACAAAAACCACTCGACGGATTTCAACGAAACTTGGTACAATTGTTCTTCATACTCCTGGGCAGGTTACAGTATACTTTTCATCACGCTACGATCAATAGGAGCAGAGCAGTGAAGGGAAATGTTGGGAAAACAGGATTCCTTTTTAGGTGAAGTAGTAATAGGTTAGTAGTAGTTAGTTAGTAGTAGGTAAGTTTTGGTTAATTTATGTTCAGTTTTTTTAAATATTAAGTAGGTAAAAGCGTAGGTACTTTTATTAATTATAGGTATAGGTATTATTAATTATAGTAGTTATAGGTATTTAGTTTTAAGTGAAGTAGGTTTTATTATATATTATTTTATATATTAGACGTAGTTATATATTTTTAGTTATTCAAGACCCAAGCGGACGCCGGCATCCGCCCGCTATTGTCTTGAAAAAGGCGTTGAATGAGAAATACGCGTTCTCAAGAATCGGCAGAGGAAAGAGCACATCGGCTAAACTCTATGAGAGCTAGTGCCTCAATTTCCGGAAGTCATTATTCCACGCGGACGAAGTCGCTGGCAAAAGCTAGTTTAATAATAATTTTCTACAATAATCAACATTTATTAACATCAGCTCATTAAAACCCACACTCAATCAGTATTGTTTATAATTATTTCATAATAAACTGATTAAACCAGTTTTGTATATTTGTTGTGCAAAGTGTATGATTAATGAGATTAGTGCTATTATTTAATGTAGGCGAGTATTCGCCGAGTGTGGGTCCATTCTGGCTTTACACTTAAAAGTTTCAAAATCTTCGAGTTCCCTTAGACCATAGCTACTGTAGGTTACAGGAGAAATAGTTCCATTTAACATTTGCTGATATCGTGTCCTGCGAAATCCAACCCCTCACAAAAGATCCAATTATTAAAACTTTATTATGAATAACCAAAACCACACGGCGATCAAAATCATCAGCACTCAACGAACAACTTCGCACATAGCAAATACCAGTGAAAGTCAGTAGGCCAATTCTGCTAATTTAAAACGTTCAAAATCTAGTCGCAGTCTCATCTCGGCGACAAACAAATGTCAAAAACTTATCAAGATGTAGGGAAATTTGAGACTGAGATCAGACTGTGAACGTTCTTAAAAATTACGAGAATTGCCCCTCAGGTATAACGCGCCATAATAATAATATCACCGTTTTTCTTTTAAGAGGTCATTGTACGTAATTATGAACAACTTTTACTATGGGACCAAACCTGAAATCGTGAAAAAAAAATCTGCTGTTTCCTACATTTATGTTCGCATAACTCGTCAAAATGCAGGGAACAGATGATTTTGTTTTCGTGTGTTCTGGTTTGGTCCCATAGTAAAAGTTGTTCAAAATGACGAGTACAATGACTCTTTTAGAGGTAAACGGTGATTAAAATTTCAACCTGTCAAAGACCTCATTCTCAACAGTAGCGCTTGCGACTACTAGACCAATGAGGCACCCAGGTTTAGGTATTATTATAGTTTTGCTGGCGACTAAACGAAAACACTTTTCACAAAATCTTATCATCTTTTATAAGCATTAATAGGTAAAAGAACTCATTAAACGTTACCAAATTACGCAATTACTAAGGCTAATGTCCTTTGTACAGACGCCAGCACATCAAGCTACCCGAAACTGTAAAATTTTCCCAATTAACTTTGAACCTTATGCTTCAGCGATAAAGTTGAAAATCTATTAAAGAAATTTGACAGATTGTAGAAGCTTGATGTGCTGTTGTCTGTACATAGGAAGAGCCAACAATCGTTTAATTTCCCAATCGTCCGTTATTTCTAAGGGCCCTAAAAATAATCCGGAAAAAAGATAAAAGAAGATTGTATGGCACATTTCCTTAACAATTGAGGGGGATTGGGCAAAGATCAGGCTCAATGGGATAAGGCAGAAAATTTAATTAACACTGTTCTTTTCAAACAAAATTGTTAAGAATTAGCTTCTGCCCGAGACTTTGTTCGCATGAAATTTCTTTTCGGGTGACCGATTCACCCTGTGGCATCGGGCATTCTGACTTTTTTTGTTGCTCGGGTCCTAATGGTAATAGCGTGATGTTAAATAGCCTTTGTGTTGTTTGTAATTGGGCTATCATATCTAAAAATATTTTTTAAAATCCGACTGATAGTTCCAGAGATTAACGCGTTCAAACAAACTCTTCAGCTTTATTATCATATCAACTACCTACGTGTCACGTTGTTTGTCCGCAATGGACTCCTAAACTACTGAACCGATTTTAATAAAATGCACACTGTGTGCAGTTTCATCCAACTTGTAAGATAGGATAGTTTATATCTCAATTTATAATCGCAATATTATTTTACTAGCACTTCGCCCGCGACTTCGTCTGCGTGTATTCGTGCCAAATTACAAGTTTATTAACTCAAGCAATAAGATTTTTCATACAAACAAAATTCCCCCTTTTCACCCTCTTAAAGGTCGAATTTCCAAAAACCCCTTCTTAGTGCTCCCCTACGTATTAAAAGGAAGCCATATGCAAAATTTCACGTTCCTAGTCCTTGCAGTTTCGGCTGTGCATTGATATGTCAGTCAGTCAGTCAGTCAGTTTCTCCTTTTATATATATAGATTGCGAATATTGCCAGGACAAGGTTTGTATGAAAGAAAATTTCGAAAATTTGAAAGAAAAAATGCACCAGTGCGAAGCTGGGGCGGGCCGCTAGTTAGTATATAGATATCAAAGGAATCTAGAGACGCTGAAGTATCTCATTAAAATGATGGAATGGTCTTTTTCGTGCTAAAGATCGGAGTTTTTAAGTAGTTTGTTGCGAATAGGCGACACGCAAACCTTTTCATTAAATAATAATTATTGTGTCTACTTTGTTATTTCTTGGTGTAAATTCTCATTTTCCGAAGTAATTTGCGTGTTATTATTTTCTTTTTTATACTTATTAGGAGTTATGTTTCAACCTTAATAGCTAAAAATACGTGTTACGTACATTGCTTTTCTTGTATTTCATCTCATACTGAGAAAGTGAGCATCAATCACCACGCTAGCTCAAGACAGTATGGTGATTTCAGACATTCCAGGTTTTCTCACGATGTTTTACTGTTTTCGATATTTATTGACATCGGTGAAAACCGATATCTGTAATGTTCGACTTCTACACAGTATGGCGAGCTAAGCGTCACACTGAAGTCACGTAAAATCTTACATCTCGCAAGCAAAGTTTACCGCACGATTAGCATGTTTATACCGTCCCGACATCAATCGTTGGACACTTATAGCCCATCAGACTTCATAGCCGTCTGGTCGGATACTTCACTTGTAACCTAACAATGTACTCGTAGTAAAATCTTTGGAGTCAATTTTAACCTACTTCTAATCGAAATGAAACTTTGTATGTAATTGTAGGTCATAAGACAAAACTATAATTTGGTATTTTGGAGCAGATCTGATGATGCAGCTAGGAGGTGGATAGTGGAACTCTTCAGTGGCTACTAGTAAACCGTTTGAGTTTGGGGTCATGTGATTTTTTTTACGAGTCCAATAGATTGCACTTGGTATCGAGGGTCTGATGATGGAGCCGGACAGTGGATAGTGGAGCTTTTTAGGGGCTAGTAGTGAACCCCTCGAGTTAAGGGTCATATTATTCGTTTTGCCTAGTCCAATATATTGCTCTTGGCGTCGATGGAACCACGAGGTGGATAGTGGAACTCTTTAGGTGCTATTATAAAACCCCTCGAGTTTGCTAGTAACCCCTAATCGTCACAACTTCGTTGAATATATACTTATTTTATAATTTATACTAATGAAGAATATATTAGACGCAAAAATAAAAATTGATGGTTTAAAAAAACTAAGAAACACACTTTTCTCAAGCACTTAAAATTATATAATAATTTAATTGACTTAAATTGAATTCTAAAAGTGTGGTTTTGGAATTTATATTTTTAGTGCGTGAAAAAAGTGTGTTTGTATAAATTTTTCTATGGTAATAACCAGATGCTTTGATTCAAGACAAAATATTTCCATCCTACAATTTCAACTATAGCATACAGCTCATCAGTATGACAAGGGGCAATATACCCTTTTTATCACAATAAGGGAACGCCTTCAACATACCCCACTGGGTACCACGTCACTTCAATAGAAATGAGGTTTTATTCGATTGCGTGACCATTCTATGTAGTCAGTGTCCCGGTCTGCCAACAGGGGTGATCCTGACCCTAATCATAGCCTAGATAACTCCCTTAGGGTATCCTCATAGATTAAGAACGTATTTAGAATGTAAGAAGCATACTTTTGCTCCAATCAGAACAAGAGTTGCTTCGGACAGTCGTCCAATGGCTACGATTGGTCACTTGAGCGAGTAACCGTCATATATCAATAGGTCGCAATATAACTGTCGTCATTAATTTTCTTTCTTTTTTTAATTTATCATAGTTAAGTCTTACTACTAACAATTTTATTTTTATTTTTAATAAAATTAAGGTGAATGTTTGAATATAAAGTATTAAAAACGGTCGCCGACTGTGGCCAGTTACATGAGGCACCACTTTCTTAGGAAAGCTTTTGCGCAGAATAGCCAGTCAGTAACGCTGAGCTGTGTAGAGAGATGCTGAGTATCCCACTAAAACATGGATGACGTGAACATGTGGAACTCTACTGGTTTAGGATTTTCTAATCCGTTCAGTACTTGGCTTCGGTTCCTTTATGCTCAAATGAACAGGCAACCAATTCCTGCAGTTTCAGGGCATAAAGGCTAAGTTCAACACGAGAAAATATCGCAGCAACCCAGTGGGGAGCTGTGTATGATATTTTCATGGGACTGGGGGCACGCAAAACGGAAAACACCGAGTTTCACTTCTATACTGTTTTCTTACTCCATGATACCATTGGCGTCTAGAATAGCAATTGATTTGAAAATTGAATAACTGCCTTCGCCGGTGTACGTGTAGAGCGTTGTTAAAAGTAACATTATTTTAATAGTATTTCTCGCCGGCTAGTCGACACTTCACGTGACCAGACGGCTGGGTCGTTCTTTGTCCAAAGAATTAAGATTGCCATTCAACGTGGCAATGCTGCCAATGTTCTGGGCACGGTTCCGGATGACAGCGACGCGGACGAGTTCTTCTACGCCTAAGTGTCTTTTGTCTTTATACTTATTTGTATAGTAAGTTAGTTTTTAATTTAATTTAGTATCTAGTATAAATAGTTAGTTACATTATCTCTAAATATTTATATAATTTTAGGTTTAAAGTTGATTTTGAATAAAATCTAAACTATGCTTGTATATTTCGTTGAACGAGTACCTAATGAAATCAAAATTGAGCAGGTATCTTTTGTGATTCATTAGTTAGTAATATTTTAATTAAAATATTGGTAAAGGTACCTCGCAACCGGCGCGCATGTGTGACTTGCCCAACGTAAGAACGTGGACAAATAATTATCTATATATATATATATTATAGTATGTATGTAGGATGTTAATTTGAATGCATCATAACTTAAAAAAAAATAAAAATGTACTGATAGGATATGAACGCAGCGATGAGTGAATGGGAGAGTAACTGAGTGAAGGAGAAAGGGGAAGGAAGATGGCGAGTGAGTTATTAAGATGTGAAGACGTTTATTTTTTTGTAAGAAGTTTTTTAAAATAAAATAAGAAGTTCCAAGAAGAAGAAGATCTTTATTTCGGTCCTCCACACACCCCTACAGCCTCGTCCGGGATCGACCGTAATAATAAAGGCGTATTAACAAAAGTTGAAGAAGAAGAAAAAACACCGGTACAACGGCAATCGCCATTCGCCATTACGAAAAACCGCGTGCTCTTGCCGGTAGTAAATAGTGGTATTTTACGAAGATATTATGGAGCAAATCGATGCCATGGAATCAAAAGTTCAATCCTTACAGTATGGTATGGTGGACACCATTATTAAATTCAATGGTGAAGACATGACCTACTCGTCTGTGAAGTGGTCACAAGATATCGAAGACAATGCTGAAATCTTCGGTTGGACGGCTCAACAAAAACTCATCATTGCCAGAAGATCGCTTACCGGAACTGCTGAGTTATGGTTACGTACGGAAAAACCATTCAAGTCGTACGAAGAATTGAGGAATGCCCTGCTAAAGGAATTCCCAGATTCGGTAAATACCAAGCAAATGCATGAAATCATGGCGGCTCGTAAAAAGCGTAACAATGAGAGCTATTATCAATATATGCTCACCATGAAAGAACTTGGCAAAAGAGCAAAGTTCGCCGATTACATCGCAATCCAATATATAATTGACGGGATTACCGATTACGAGCAGAATAAAATTTGTCTATATGGGATTACAACATACGCGGTTCTCAAGGAAAAGTTGGTACAATATGAAGCTATGAAGCAGAAGATGTCGAAACAACGAGGAAATTCAAGCGGTGCAGGCAAGCAGCGTGAGTGTCGCGAATCTACAAGGCAAGCTAAAACAGACGACATCATCGCCAAGGAAAATATTAGTGACAAAGTTCATCGTTGTTTCAAGTGCGGGGAAAGAGGTCATTTAGCGAGTTCATGCAAAAAAGGTATCAAGTGCTTCAAATGTAACCAATTCGGCCATATTGGTACCGAATGTAAAGATGATACAAACGGCGGAAGCGGGAAAGGTGAACCATCCACAAGTCGGAATGTTGGCAGTAAGCGAAGCGATGGCGGAAGCGGAGGAGGCGGAGCTAACTCGATGGCACGTTCGATGTTCGCTCATTATCAATCTCCAGATGACGGAACGGAGAGTGAACAAGATAGCAAGCTAGTGTCAAACGGGGAAATAATCCGTCAGTGTCATAGTTGTCAATGTCATAATAGCGTACTTAATGTAAACAATAATATTGCAGTAAATAAATCGGTAAAAAGTGTTAATGTAGGCGGTATAACAGTGAAGTGTTTAATAGATACGGGTAGCGATCTTAATCTGATATCTTACGATGTGTTTACGATGTTGTCAGTCAAGTGTCAACCCGAAACTATGTTGTTAACCGGCCTTGGTTCAAGTAAGGTGTATTCAATGGGTAAGTTTAACATTAATTTGATAATAGATAGTCATTGTTATGAGGTTTGTTTACATGTAGTGCCCAAAGACGTCATTCCATATGCAGTTATTCTCGGGCAAACTTTTCTAGTTAATACTATCACTATGATTAACAAAGGTATCATTGAGATAAGACCTCAGAGTTATGATAGCTCTTATTTACAGTGTTTACTTTCTAGTTTCACTGATGAAAGTGAAATACCAATTCAAGTTCAAACTATAATAGATAATTACAAACCTTTAAAGGTAAAAGAAGCTCCAATAAAATTAAAAATAATATTGAAAGATGACATACCAATAGCACAGCGTCCACGGCGTCTAGCCTTGCAAGAAGAAGAGATTGTGAAACAACAAATAGAAGATTGGTTGACTAATGGTATCATACGTCCTAGCTATTCAGAATATGCCAGTCCCCTCGTTTTGGTAAAGAAGAAAGATGGAAGTACGAGAATCTGTGTGGATTACAGAAAGATAAACCAGAGGATGGTGAAGGATGAATATCCCTTGCCAGTGATCAATGATCACATAGATAAATTGTGTACAGCTAGGGTGTTTAGCACTTTAGATTTAAAGAATGGATTTTTCCATTTACCAGTAGACAAAGACTCTATAAAGTATACAGCGTTTGTGACCAGCAACCCCGAAGGTCAGTATGAATTTCTGCGGGCACCGTTTGGTTTATCCATCTGTCCCAAATTTTTTACCCGATATATCAACATTATTTTCACTGACTTTGTAAGAAGAGGAGTTCTACTCATTTTCATCGATGACCTTATTATCCTGGCTGAAGACGAACACCAGGCAATTAAAAGACTTCAAGAGGTACTGAAGGTAGCCGCAGACTATGGTCTCGAGATAAATTGGAAGAAGACACAGTTACTACAAAGATCGGTGGAATACCTAGGTCATGTGGTCTGCAATGGAACCATACAGCCATCAAAAGAGAAGACTGAAGCAGTGCATAAATTCCCTGTGCCTAAAAATCTTAAAGAAGTTCAAAGTTTTATCGGATTAACATCATACTTTCGAAAATTTATTCCAAATTATGCTATGGTAGCGCAACCTCTAAGTGACTTATTGAAGAAGAAAGAATTTTGTTTTGAAGGAGATCAAAGAAATGCATTTGAGAAATTGAAAGAAATTCTATGTCGTGAACCTGTTCTGAAAATATTTGATCCACAATTAAAGACTGAACTACATACAGATGCCTGCAAGTATGGATATGCTGCGATGCTGATGCAAAAGGATCCTGCAGATGATAGCATGCACCCAGTTCATTACATGAGCAGAAAGACTGGTGAAACTCAGCAAAGGTGGTGCAGCTATGAACTGGAAGCACTGGCGGTAATAGAAGGCGTGAAAAAGTTTCGTAGATACCTTATAGGAATTCCATTTACAATAGTCACTGATTGTGAAGCTTTCCAGAAGACTTTACAAAAAAGAGATGTCTCAGCTAAAGTAGCCCGATGGATCATGTACCTACAAGATTTTAACTATACGATTGTACACAGACCGGGTGAGAAGATGCAACATGTAGACGCTTTAAGTCGAAATATATGCGTTATTCAAGGTGATCTCCATTTTCGTATACAGAAGGCTCAAGAAGAAGATGAAGGCTTGAAGGCAATAAAAGAAGTTCTCAAGGATAATGAGTATGAAGACTACGTGCTTGAAAATGACATCATCTATAAAGGAGAAGAAAAGAAATTAGTTGTTCCTGAATTAATGGATCTTGAGATTATTAGAAGAGCTCATGGTATTGGACATTTCGGAAAAAAGAAAGTTAGAGACATAATAGAACAAGATTATTACATTTCCAAGTTAGATAATAAAATTGAAAAAGTAATTTCTGCATGTGTGCCCTGTCTACTAGCTAGCAGGAAGATGGGAAAGAAGGAAGGATTCTTAAACCCGATACCAAAAGGGGAAGTACCGTTAGATACACTTCATATTGATCATTTAGGACCATTGGATGCTACCAAGAAAATGTACAATTACATTTTAACTGTCATAGATGGATACACAAAGTTTGTTTGGATATACCCAGTTAAAACTGTTACAGCAAAGGAAACGGTTGATAAGTTAAAATTTCATCAAAAGGATTATGGAAACCCAAGACGGATAGTGACTGATCGAGGAACAGCATTCACAGGTAAAGAGTTTGAAGATTATTGTCAGGAAGAGGAAATAGAGCATATTACAATAGCAACAGGAATACCTCGTGGAAATGGGCAAGCTGAAAGAATGAATCAAATCATTATCTCTGTATTGGCCAAAATGTGCATTGAAGAACCCACACTTTGGTACAAGTATGTCAGTAAAGTTCAGAGGGTAATAAATAGTTCATATCAGAGATCCATCCAAACATCACCCTTTGAATTATTAACAGGGACTAAAATTAGGCTTAAAGAAGACATGAAGATTTTAGAATTTTTAGAAGAACAGAATAGAATAGAATTCATAGACAAAAGAGATGAATTAAGGAAAGAAGCAAAAGCTCAGATATTAAAAATTCAAGAAGAAAACAGAAGGAATTTTAATAGTAAAAGGAAGGAAGGACAGAAATATAAAATAGGGGACATTGTAGCAATACAAAGAACTCAATTTGGAAATGCATTAAAATTAAAACAAAAATTCTTTGGACCTTATAAAGTGGTAAAGGATTTAGGAAAAGACAGGTATGAAGTTAGAAAATTAGATAACAGTAAAGAAGGACCTAAACACACCACTACAGGAGTAGATTATATGAAAAGATGGCCTTAATTCAATGATGCTTTGTTAACATTTCAGTTTACTTTTAAATAAGAAAATAATAATTAAGATTTCATACTTACCATTGAACGCAACTAACTTACCATTCTATTTTATTTAATAAAGTGAGTAATGTTGACAAGTTGTTGTACCATAACTAGTAAACTAATTAAATAGTATCATTCGTTTTATCATGTTTTAAGATGTAATTGAGTACTTATAAACTGCATAATGTCTGTAATTCTGTATAAAGTTAAAGAGTATTTGTCCAGTTAGTGATAAAGAAACAAAATATCTACCTTGTAACTAACCATGATAGTAATAATTCTGTGTAACAAATGTACCTAAACATTTAAGTAGCAAGTAAGACTATGTAGATGATACTTAGGTTTGGAGTATTGTTAAAGGAGTGAATGTTTGTGTGAGTGTATATTATAAGTAAGGAGATATAAAGGTTAGGATTTTTCTTTTATTTCAATAAGGAGATATAACATTTAGTTTTTTTTTTTATTTAACATCTGTTGTAAGTAATTTTAGTTGTGAACGATAAATATTGTTAAAGAGACTTATAACCTCAGTAGATTGTTAAACTTTATTCAGCTTTTGTATTAAAGTCAGTCTGAGGGCAGACTGAGAGCAGAATGGCCGAGTTGTAGGATGTTAATTTGAATGCATCATAACTTAAAAAAAAATAAAAATGTACTGATAGGATATGAACGCAGCGATGAGTGAATGGGAGAGTAACTGAGTGAAGGAGAAAGGGGAAGGAAGATGGCGAGTGAGTTATTAAGATGTGAAGACGTTTATTTTTTTGTAAGAAGTTTTTTAAAATAAAATAAGAAGTTCCAAGAAGAAGAAGATCTTTATTTCGGTCCTCCACACACCCCTACATGTATGTGTATTTAACCTATTTATGTATTTGTGTACCTAGTTTTAACAGGTTTTTTTTTCCTCATTGTTCCTCTCAACCGAAGCACCTGCCATCTAATCTCTTCACCACCCTTGGTTGACTGGTAGAGAATGCCTAAGGCATTAAGTCCGCCTTTGTACCTTTTTGTGCGAAAAGTTTAAATAAATAAATAAAGCTGAGTAGCATAAGCATAATCAGCCTATAATGTTCCCACTGCTGGGACACAGGCCTACCTGTGAGAGTGAGTGGGCCGTAATCTACCACGCGGGCCCAGTGTGGGATGTCATGTGTACGAATTTTTGGTTTCCTCCCGATATTTTCCTTCACCGTTTTTAAGAGCAGTGGTGATGAAATTATTAACACAAAGTAAAGTGCCTGCCTGGGTTTGAACTCACGATCTATAAACTCGTAAGTCGTGCTTTTAACACCTGGGCCACCACTTAAAGAAAGAAAGAAAGAAAATAAGCACCAAACACAACAAAGCTAAGTATTAGGTGTTAGATACGGACCCCTAATGGATATCGCCGACTTCGCACATTCCTACATGTTTACGCCAACCGCATAGAAACTGCAGCGCGGACGTCCGTTCAGCCACGAGTCGCCGACGCAGCAGAAATTCACGAGTAGCAATAAGTTATTTTTATGTATTATTTTGTCATTCCATATTCTAGCATCGAATAGGTTTCATCAACTTAATTGTAATAATTTCTTTTAATTAAATTAGTTTTAAAATCACTTTGGTTTTTTTTCGATCCACCGTCTGCAGTCTACGTAATTTAGGTAACCTGTGTTCAAGGGCGTTCAAAAGTTTTTGCAAGGAAAAGGCGTAAGGTTATTTATACAAGAAAATAATAAAGAAAATGTTGTTGACTTTTCCTTAAGGGTTCAGAGAATCTGAGTGGTTCACGGAGTTCTACCAATCAATCAAATCATCTTTATTCTCTAGGACATAAGCCTCTCGCAGCTTTGGGGTGCTTTTATTTTGGGTAGACAGATTATTTTATCTACAAATCCTTGTTATATGTATGCTACGTTTCTTTTTATAACCTTACGTTTTTTGCTCTCGTGACTTAATAATAACAGCCGCACAGGTCGATCGATCAGGTTAAGCTACGCTTGCCGCGGTTGGTCTGTTGATGGGTGACCATCTTTACGTACCGAGACCCCTCTTAGCCTCGGAGAGCACGTTAAGCCGTTGGTCCGGGCTGTCATTCCTGGATCTTTGACAGTCGTTACGGGTAGTCAGAAGCCCGAAGGTCTGACCATCAGTCTTACCAAGGGGTTTCGTATTACCGAGTAACTGGGTTCTGGAGGTCAGATAGGCAGTCGCTCCACGTAAAATAATGGTATTTAGCTGCGTCCGGTTAGACTGGAAGCGGACCCGAAAATAGTTGGGAAAAGGATAGGCAGATGATGCCGTTACTTACTATGCTCATACCTCACGATTTTTGCTCCTGGCTCTCACTTTTGGGGCACTCACATTTTTGTTTGGATTATAAAAATATTGAAAAGCCTAGAGGAGGATGCCCTAGAAGGGCATTCAAACCTTATTGATGATATTTTTCAGTCAGGTCAGAAGGGCAATTCTTGTAATTTTTCAAACTCAAAGCATTTATTTCAAATAAACCAATTACAGGCACTTTTGAATTGTCAAGGGGTCGGTCAGTCAAAGATGAAGCTAGTTGCGCATTCCAAAGCGTAGGTACCTATGGAGAAGAACGGGCAAGAAACTCCATGGACACTCTTTTAAATCAATATAATATGGTCACAAAGTCATGGTTACATCATTCATGTTAAAAATTATGCATGTGAGAACAATGCAGAACGTTAAAAGCGTCCGTAATGAAAAGATGAGAAAAAAAGAAATAATTCAAATATAAATTATATTAAGATAAGCCATGGCAGCAAAGAGATGACCAGTCCCTACTGACGGCGCCCGTTCACGAACGAAATTTTAAGAACCCAACGGATACTTTTTGTCCCGGTAGCACGTTCCTGTGGGATAACTTCCGACATCAACGCGGGCAAAGCTGCTGGCAAAAACTAGTGATTACAAATTACTTTTGCCTTACCTTCGTCTATAGTGCAGCCCAGCCACCTTGATCTCACCTGTCCAGTACATTCACTTAATAATAAAGTTATTGGTCCTTGTCCAGACCAGACGAAATCGAATATTAACGAGATCGGGGACTAACTTAGTAACCCTACAATTATATTAAATTCAGTCCAAAATAATGGTCATTTGGTTGTTCTTAGATTGGAATTTATTAAAGTATCGTACTAATGGACAGACACAAGCCAAATTCAAATTTCTTCAATAGATTTTCAACTTTATCGCTAAAGCACAAGGTTGAAAGTTGATTGGGAAAATTTGACAGTTTCTGGTAGCTTGTTGTGCTGGCGTAGGTACAGTTCTCTCACAATAATTATTTTATCTCTGAATTTGGATCACTGTCAAAATCCCTGTGATCGTTCTCATTACAATAAGATTGCTATTGGGTTGTTACCACTGACTGGTTTGTGAAAATCACAGTGATCTTTATTCTCGTTACAATAAGTTTGTAGTTAGGTTGCTGCTGTGAGAGGTAAAATAACCGAGAAAAGACTGTAGTAACCTCTCGGTGACACAGTAGTGACGGTTAAAAAAAAATATGGCGGCTGACAAACGCCATCTTGTAAAAGTAAAAATAAAATGGCGTCAAGCTTAGAAATTATTTTTCCAGTAGATTCCATAACATTATTTGACGTAAGCGAATGAGACTTCATTAGCGATACCGCACGCGTTGCGTCCGCGCACCAAATAGTAGTACCCTTGGTCACCCCAGCCTGTGCCCCAAGAGTTCTTTATAATCCAGTATGGGAGTTGTTCACCGGATTTTGATACTGAAATAAATAATAAAAATTAAAAGATTAATAGAAGAAACACGGGTTTTGAGATAATAAAGTTATAAAGATATCTAAATGTTAAAGTCCTGCTACCAACAAACTGGTTGAAAAAAAACATTCTTTCTGGGCCGAAAGTGACGTACAGTAAAAATTGACCTAAGCCATATTTTCTTCGGCCAATTTTTATGATTTTCGGCCCAGAAAGAATGGTTTTTAGTCAATGCAGACGAACAGACAACGACTCGACTGCTAATTAAACTTCAAAATTACTAAAAGTGAATACTAAACAAGAATAATATTTAATTCTTGTGTATGTGAGGACTACGTGTGAAATTGTTTCAGTTTTAATCATGTTCAGGCAGTTGTGATTAGTTTATGCAGCCTACCCAAAAAAAGGGGAGGTTTACGCCCAGCAGTGGGACACAATATAGGGGCTAACGAAAAAAAATTATAGGTAGGTACAAACCATAGACACTGTAACCGACGATCAGTACAGCGTGGTTCAATTCCTTAGGACTGCAATCCTGATCTGAAGGTTCATCTATACCTCCTGTGTATATTTCCATGGATGCCGAATTTATTGCTGCAATATTAAAATAATTTGTTTAACAGTTTTATAAATCGTAATTATTGATCAAAATATTTAATTAAAATCGGAACAGAAGTAAAAATATTTTAAGTATTAAATAAACGCTAAAAAACAGGGGGGTAATTCTACTAATTTTAAGAACGTTCACAGTCTGATCTCAGTCTCAATCTGTCAAAAATACCTCTAATTTCCCTACATTTTGACAAGTTTTTGACATTTGTTTGTCGCCGAGATGAGACTGCGACTAGATTTTGAACGTTTTAAATTACGAGAATTGGCCTACTGATTATCGAATAAATGAAAACCAGCATAATTCTTGCTGTTTTTTTTTATTTGAGGCCGCTCGGATGACGTATGCGCGCGGTACTGAAGCGTCGATGCCGGGAGTGGTAACAGCGCAGGGGGGGGGGGAGGTCCGCTTGGGTTTCAAATTAACTTTTGCGGGTTATACTTAGGTGTTAATTAAGATGGTGTATCAGCAGCAGCGTTAGTCTTTTGTTTCTAACGACCTAGAACTAATAAAATCTGTATTTGCAAACATTTTGTCAAGCTTTTCACTTTTCAAAAAAAACACACAGTAACTTGTTTTTATTTTCAGTAATGTCTTATCACTAACGTTGTTTAGGAATGCAATAATTATGCCTAGCATTTGTAAAATATCTTCTTTATGAATTTGACCTTAACATTTATCTGTTTATACAGGGTGCATTTGATATCATGGGCATTATTTTAACCTAAGGCACTACTCATGATACTAATTGCATTAGGGCTACTATTACGCAAATCAAAAATATTATTAATGCAAGTATGGAAAACCTTAAAATGTAGTAAGTCATACAAAGTATCAAATTAGTTGCGCTTCTCGATAGCAAATGCGTAGGTACACTACGCCGTACGCGCGTCATTGGGCGTGAATTCATTGACCCCGCCCGACTCACGTGACATTCGTAAGTTGCCAATGAATTGATTCATAATAAATTCCAATTTTCCCTTCGTACTTTGCCGGCTTAGGACGGTCAAAACTACGTCAACTAACATACATTAAAAAAAAACATTTACGTACCTAGCTTGTGGATTGTTTTGAAAAAACCTTATTTGTCGGTAAAGTGACAGAGGGTAAACGGGTGCTCTTCCACGAGCTTGTGCATGTGCTGGCACGTGAAAAGACGAAAAATCCAACAGGTTCTGAGTGGTTCTGGTGGAATGAGACCCCGTGAAGGAATAGGGTCGTTCGGGTAGCGCCGATGGAACATTTCACGAGTTCATACTAAATTTCTTGCGCGATCGTAAATTACAACCATTTGTGGGTATTGTTAGTTGGTGTACCTAGCCTGCACATTACGCGGTCGAGGCATCGTGTACACAAACACACACACAACACACAACTACTACACTAACACTTAATACACTGCAATCCAAGCACCGTATGCCGCGAGCGGCGAGTACGGCGATTACGTCACGGGATTAATAAATCAATTACGCGTCAATGCACCTGCGCAGTCGTTATGACACTGGTTCCGGGTTCGTGACTTCGTGTTGCGGCGGGAAGCATACCCCGCGCGGGGGTGATATTCGTATTTTTGCGAGTGAGGGAGTGGGACGGAGAGAGTTCAGGGAATCCCGCCGGACGGAATGTCTTGTAGCCCATTGTTATTATTACTTGTAAGGAAAAACCCGCGCGCGCGCAGGTGATGTTTGTTTACATTTCGCTTTGCGCTGTACTGCGCTTAAGATTTTGATATTTCAACAATTATTGGCGTTAACGAAGTATTTTGTTTTAATTACTTTAAGTGTTTATTTGCAATAATAAGCCTTGTGCAATTTGACTTACTACATTTTTAAGGTTTTCCTTACTTGCATTAATAATATTTTTGATTTGCGTATTAATAGCCCTAATGCAATCAGTATCGTGAGTAGTGCCTTAGGTTAAAATAATGCCCATGACTTCGATTCCACCCTGTATACAGTACGAGTAAGTGTATAACATAACTTCGATATCTCAGTTATTCGAATTATGATTTTGTTTTGTTTTTATACAGTTTATTTTTTTAAATATACTAGTATTTCTTTGAAGTAGATATTGGTTCCTGTTTGAGCACCTATGCATTGAGAACTAAAGGTATTCCCATTTGAGAACCAATCAATATTTTAAAGTCCACTCACCAGCTGATAGCGGGCCATACTCATACACGAATTTAGCCATTTTTACTTCATCAGGAAAAACCGTCTGGAACCCTGTGATGGATACTGGTTGAGCGCACCTAAACAAGGACTCTGGTACGTTGGAAGGTGAGTTACCAGGTTTCCACTTGCATTGTCTACGCTCTCCAGCATAAGGATAGTAATCTCTATCCCGGAGAACGCCACCGAATATCATCAGTATATGTCTGAAAAATAATTAGAGGTTGAATTTATCATCATCATCATCATCATAGCCAGCCTTGTGTCATCCACTGGTGAAAGGGAGGACGCATATACCTGCGTCCTCCCTTTTGTGTCATGCTGCCCCGATCTGTGCGATGTTAAATGGCTTGCACTAAATTAAATACTGATATACGTATAGAGGTATGAAGAACAGGCTGTAAAGACAAGTCTATTTCGCTCTTGTCAGCGTCTTAACTTATCCTTCATGGAAAAGGGAGAATTCTTCGACCAGACTGTTGTTGTATCTTGTGGGCAACTGCCCGATGATTGATGTCGGGACGTTGTATATTCTAGTTGCGCGGTAAACTTTGCTTGCGCGATGCAGGATTTTGCGTGACGTCAGTGTGATGCGTAATTCACATAATGGCGTTGTAGACGCTGCCACAGACACATTTAAACCGTTTTAGAACTGGAGACTTTTGACTCCATGGTCACGTCCTAACCAAAAGCAATTCTCGTGCGAGTACACGTTCGTCGAGCGATTGGTAGCCCAGTGGTAACAGGACTTACGAATTGTAGGTCGAGGGTTGGAAATCAGGCAGGCGCTTTACTTTGTGTAATTTATATCATCACCCCTGCTCTATGAAACAGTGAGCGAAAACATCGTGAGGAAACAGGCATGTCCTAGAACCAAAAAAATTGAAGACATGTGACATCTACCAACCCGCACTGGGCCCGCGTGGTGGATTACGGCGCATTCCCTCTCACAGAGAGGAGGCCTGTTTCTCAGCAGTGCGAACGATATAGACTGATTATGCTACATAAACTTACCCAAACGTTTGGATAACGGATGCGTTTGCACATCCCTTTTTGGCTTCATCACAGTCAATAAGAAACTGCTCTGACAAGACTTCTTCCACGTCAAGGTGTATCTTCAGATGACTTTCAATATTTGCTGTCGCATAAAAAAAAAAAATGTTTAAAATGTACAGACGCGTTTAGAATAGGCTAATAAGTGTTATTAAATTAAACCTCAGATAATGATAATAATAATAATAGCCTCCCCGACCGATTTTTGTCACGGTGGCCAATCTCAACGGAGATTAGCCAGGTACGCAGGAGATATTATAGTGCACAAGTGTGCGCGCAGACACAGGTGCACTCCCTCTTCCCTTACTCTCATAGGCCGATGGGACGGCAATCCGACACGACCAGAGAGAGATCAGGCGCAGGACCAACAAGACAAACTAGGAAGAAACAAAATTGTGGACTTATCTAAAAGTACTGAGATCTGTAGGCCAATTCTGCTAATTTAAAACGTTCAAAATCTAGTCGCAGTCTCATCTCGGCGACAAACAAATGTCAAAAACTTGTCAAAATGTAGGGAAATTAGAAGTATTTTTGACAGATTGAGACTGAGATCAGACTGTGAACGTTCTTAAAAATTACGAGAATTGCCCCTCAGATCGATTTAAAGCATTATACTAATTTCAAAAACTAAATAAAAACTGAGGATATAGCTTGACGCAGCACATCAAGCTACTCAAAACTGTCAAATTTTCCCAATCAACTTTATGCTTTAGCGATAAAGTTGAAAATATATTGACAGATTGTAGTATCTTGATGTGCTGGCGTCTGTACCTATTAATTTAAAAAATGAAAACTGTGGAAACAATTTTACTAATTAGAATTTGTTTGAAACCGAAACTATATTTTTTTATGTAATTTAAGTAGTAAAATTAATTGAAAAAAGAACAGTTTCATACGGTTAGATTGGAAACCGACCCCAATATAGTTGGGAAAAAGAAAGGGATTATATTGAAAAAGAACAAAGTTTTACCAATAGCGCTGAAAGCCCAGCCAGCTGCACAATGCAATTGATTTTTCACGGGCGTAACCATATTTCTCTCCCTCCAATCAAAGTACACAGGTGGATTACCACTATTTATAGGTCTACTCGAAAATACTGGATTTAATATCCCATTAATAGGTGGCAAAACTACAGTCCCATTGTTGGGAGGTATAACAAGAAAACATCTATATTCCCTTAACATCAACAACAACACAGGGATCCTCAACATTTTAACAGATTTAATAACAGAGCGGCACGCCCGTCGGAAATGTACTCTATAAATACTCAACACTTTTCCAAGCATCCCTGCTATTCGGCATTTTACAATGTTTTTTAATGCTCTTTTTATTCCAGTGTTCTGCGTTTTTGACATCGCTTGAATATCTCGAGTGCCATACTGTATAATAATTTGTTTATCGTTAAATCACGGTGTTGGCATCCAATTATTTTTCTGTTGACGTTTACACTTCAGTCGTCTAAGATTCATTAGGCGAAGTCACATTGAATTATTAAGATGTTTTATTGACTAAATTATTTTTTCAGTCGTAATCTGATTTGGAAACACGTAGTTTTTTTGTGGAAGTTACGGAACTTTATATTGATTATGTAATACTTACTTACTTATGTTAGATCATAATAAATCAATAATTAATCTAATAGCATAGAATTTAATTGTATCTAAATTATTTCAGAAATGCTTTTTTCACAAATAAAATCCCTTATATTGATGTCCATGGTTCAATCAGCTTTTATCGGTATTTTTCTTCTTTATGTATCTATTTGATTCAAATGTCCCACTAGATTGAAGACACCTGAGGGGCCATTCTCGTAATTTTAAGAGGGTTCAGTCTGATTTCAGTCTCAATCTGTCAAAAATACCTTCTAATTTTCCTACATTTTTCACAAGTTTTTGATATTGATTGTCGCTGAGATGAATTTGCAAATTGCAACTAGATATTGAACGTTTCTAATTACGAGCATAATTGGCCTTCTTGATAACTCTATCGTTGGTAGGTGGTTGTACACGATGGGCGAAAAAGGAGATGAGGTATATCCTGTGAAACGACCTTATGTTCGGGATGGGTCGGGATATCCCATTCGGCGATCGGTTACGATATCGGTTCGGTATTTTATAACACGTCTACTTTATTCATTCAGGGTGCTGTTGCGACTGCCACGTTTCTGCAGTGCGTCGGCGATATTTGCCAACGCACGCACTAACAGCTTTTATGCAGTATGGTGCAAGAAATTTGCCTCATTACTTCGGAAGTTGCGTGAAGGTCTCAACATCATTCTGCACTCAATAGCCGCCCGGGCAGATAGCTCGCTTGTGTGGGCGTCAGCCGATCGAACCAGCCTATCGATTCTGTAAAAATCTCACCGTGATAACATAGGTAAAGTGAGCGTGAAGTGAACTATCAATGGAGGCAACCTCTAAAATCAGGTGGAATGATAGCTAACTTCACCTTAGTTTTCACGGTGAGATTTTTACAGAATAGCACTGCAGATCAGTTTTAGTTATTAAGTACTAACATAGGCTAAATTTGTTGTCTGAATAAATAAATGATTATTAAAATATTATTATTAATTAACTCTATTCTAAATAAAGAGATCGTTTTGTTGATCAGCAATAAAAACGACTTAAAAAAACCGGAGATAGTGCGACTATCTGAAACGACTTCAAACTTATCTTTGAGACGTTTCGCGCAAGTTTTAATTGATCAATTTAACTTCAACTGCTAACATTTGACCTGAGATTAGGGTTGTACCTACGGACTATCCATTTTTGAACTGGAATTAGATAAGGGAATATGTAAGAACGTGTCGGCAATAGGATAAAGCCTAATTAAAGTTAAATTTGGTAACACAGCATTCATACCGACTTATGTACAGTCAGCAAAGGAGATAAGTATACAGGGTCGTCGAATATAGTTGAAGTTTGCTAAGAAACCGATTGATGTTTTCGCATGAAATTTAATTTGATAAATGAACTGTTTGTTTTCTATTAATTAAATCACATTTCGTTCGAAAACATCTATCGGTTTCTTAGTAAACTTCAACTATATTCGACGACCCTGCATACTTATCTCCTTTGCTGACTGTACATAACATTATTGTTTTTCGACATCCACGCGAACAAGTCGCGGGCACAGCTAATAGCAATTATAAACTAAATAAAGTCAATCAATTCATAAATATATGAATGAGTAAAAATATAAATACTACTCGGTGTCGTACTTCTTTTGCAGGCCGACACTTCAACGTACTAATTGGTCGAATTTACAATAAAATCCATCGTCTTCTTGATATATACCTTGAATAGGATTAAATTGATAAGCAAGCTTACTGGTTGGCTTTTGAAGCTGTCATACGAGAATACCGAACGTCTCCTTTTAAATAAACTCATAAACCTTCAATTTATAATTGCCAGTTCATAAACATTACACGTACCAAAAACCCACAGCACACATACATAATCACACGCTCACTCTCGTACACAATCGCACAACTTTCTACAACGCTGTACTCGCCGCATGATTTATGGTGTAACGCTTTAGTACGCCCAGACATTGTTCCCGGGGTAGAAACCAGCGGGGCAATTGCGTAACATATTATCAATCGGAATCGGTTACATTTTGACAGTTCAACAACATTCATTGCGTTATTTACGTGTTGAGCAGAATTTTTTTTCGAACTTATGAAGCAATGGATTAGCAATTTGTTTCAAAATGTTTCAGATTCCAATTGACAGTGTGTTACGCAATTAAGGTCCTGCACCCTGATTGCGAAACACACAATCGATCTCAATTTTAATCATTTTGTAGCATATTGCTAATCCATTGCTTCATATGTTGGAAAAATGTGTCTGCTCAACAATGTAAAAAACGCAATGAACGTTGTTGATCTGTCAAAATGAAACCCATTGCTACTAATAACGTGTTACGCAATTACCCCGCTGGTATCCTGAAACACAGGTTTCGGCCTAGCTTAGGCACCAGTCTCCCACAATATTGTTATGTGTATTATTAGCTTATTACTAAGCAGTACTCGTTAACCTTTAAATATTGTGGTGCGAAAATAAATTGTATTATTATTATAATCATAGCATAATGTTCTATTACCATCCATTTACATTTTAATTCTATTTGAAATATCCAGCAGGAATATTTTAATATTTAGTTCTTTTTTATCGCCCCATTGGAATATTTAGTTTGCAGCGCGCAGTAGTTAATATTTCAGTAGAATTTTATGCATGCGTGCCCATGTTTATTTAATTATTTCTGCATAATTGAGCAATTCATATTCTCTCTATATTTTTAACCAATGTTTCAATCATTTATGGTCAAGTTGTGGCAGTAGTTGTAGCCCAGTCGTAACGGCCGTGAAATACGAGTTGTAGGTCGTAGGTTCGAACCCAGAGAGGCGCTTTACTATTGTAAATTATTTCATCACCACTGCTCTCAAAACGGTGAAGGAAAACGTCGTGTGGAAACCGGCATGTCCTAGAACCAAAAATTCGAAGACATGTGACATCTACCAACCCGTACTGGGCCCGCGTGGTGGATTACAGCCCACTCCCTATGGAAGGGAGGAGGCCTATGTCCCATCAGTGGGAACATTATAGGCTAATTATTACTGCCCCATTGGTCTCGTGGTTGCAAGCGCGACTGCTGAGCGTGGGATTCGATTCCCGGGTCGGACAAAGTGTTATTGAGTTTTTCCATTAGGAATTTCTTAGTAACAGTTCGAAGTTTGGAAGTTGGCGGTTTAATACCCCCGTGCCTCGGAAAGCACGTAAAGCCGTTGGTCCCGCGCCTGAACTCTCTGCGGTCGTGTCGGATTGCCGTCCCATCGGACTATGAGAGTAAAGGAACAGAGAGTGCACCTGTGTCTGCGCACCCACTTGTGCACTATAACATCTCCTGCGTACCGGCTAATCTCCGTTGAGATTGGCCACCGTGACCGAAATCGGTCGGGGAGGCTATAATTACCTATAGGCTGATTATGTTATGATCAAGGGAGCATAATCAGTCTATAATGTTCCTACTGCTGGGACAAAAGCCTCCTCTCGGTGAGAGGGAGTGGACCAGATAGATAGATAGATAGATTTATTTATTTGCATAGAATGTAGGTAATACAGTTAGGTGTTACAAATATTTTTGCATCCTTATACATTCTGCCTCATGGCATGCAAAAATGTTTAACTTAAATAAGTACTAAAATTATTCTATTTACTTAAAGCTATATAATTACTTAATTTAAAAAATAAAAATAAAAAACTTTGGAATTAAGCACTGTAAATTAAATAGTTTTGTCATTTAAAAAATCTGATACAGTGTAATAGCACTTTTGAACAAGTAATTTTTTAAGGTTATGGAGGTTATGGAGGTCTACTGATAAATATAGGCGAAAGTAACCTTCGCCCGCGTGGAGTTCAAAAATTATCCCACGGGAACGTACTACCGTCAAAAAGTATCTTATGTCTTAATCCAAGTCATGGTTTACCCGTGTGATTCTAACGAATTTCATCGAAATCCGTTTTGCCTTTAAAGCGTGAAAGGTAATAGACAGACAGACATACAGACACAGCTAAGTAGCTCTACTAGTAGTAGTAGTTACGAATCTATATAGATTCGTGCATGTTTGCACGTTGTTGTCATGTTGCGCAAATATATTGTGAATAGTATATTTTGCTACGATTTAACTACATATATATCTAACAATCCTTTAAGTCCTTTTTTTTAAGGAAATTTCGAAACGACTGGTTGACACTTCCCATGACCCAAGGGCTGGCTTTTACCTTGGCCAGAAGCTAAGCATTGCCATTCAACGTGGTAATGCCGCCAGTCTCTTGGGTACATCACCAGTCAACAGCGATGCGGATGAATTTTTCGACGCTATATTTTAGTTTGTTTTTTGTTTTAGTTAAGTTAGGATTTCATTTTGTTATTTTTTGTTGATATTAATAATAAATATCAACCTCATTACAGTCTTTTTACAGTACTTAACCTGTGATTTTGCATTACTGACAAAATCAAATTGATCTTTATTTTCGTTACATTATGGTTCCTGCATTATGGTTGCTTGTGTCGCTATCAAAGGTGATATGATTGTGAAAGGACTGTAACTAAACTTGACTTTGCTCCATAACAGTTCAAAATACACATAATCTGTATTCGCGATTTATTTGCCAAAAATGTAAGCAAATATGACTTTATGCAAAAATAACTTTAAATCCTACAATATAAAGTTCAGTTTACGCTACAACTTCAAATATTTTTATATTTTTTTCAACAGTGGTATTCACTCTGAAATCAACTTAATTACCATTCAAATAAATTTGTTTAACTAGAAATAATATTAAGTTTAAACATAAGTTTGAATAGACTACATAAACTCACGGCTTCTTTCCATGGGATAGGCAGAAATTACAGAACGCAACCTGCTACTATACTTACACACTCTTCGTTTACGTTCATACATCTGCAGAGTAATAGCGTGACACACTATCAGTAGCAATGGGTTTCATTTTGACAGTTCAACAACATTAATTGCGTTATTAGCGTTGTTGAGCAGACACATTTTTCGAACATATGGAGCAATGGATTAGCAGTATGTTTCAAAATTATTCAAATTGAGAGTAATAGTGTGTTACGCAAGTAGGGTGCTGGTCATAAACAAACACCGGTTGACAGTACTACGCATCTGAAAATCACAAATATCTGTAAAATCGTTTTTTTGGTGCATTGAAACAAATGCTTTAATTTTAGCAGGATGATAACCAAACACATTGCGAAGAGGTATATAATATACAAAATGGGGATGACAATTCAACAATACATTAAACTTCGTATACCTAATGACGTTTCCAGTCTGCATACGAAAATTGAGTCAATTATATCTAATAGTTTAGTCACTGGAAACTAATTTTCATTTTTTCTATATGATGTATCTGTTAAGACTATGCCGACCGCACAGTGGCGCCCTCATCGTTTGTTTGGTTATTTCATACAATTTAGAATGAAAATGCAGAAAATAAGCACGTTAAGTTTCTATTAATAACAACGTATAATCTTGTGAAGCACAACTTAACGTGCTTATTTTCTGCATTTTCATTCTAAATTGTATGAAATAACAAAAAAAAAACGATGAGGGCGCCACTGTGCGGTCGGCATAGTCTTAACAAGCCAGCACCGACAGATTAAAGATCTGAAGTTAAACACAACATGTTGCCAGCTCGCTAGTTCAATAACCTTCGCCTTTGTTCTTATATTTTATTTCCCGATGCGAACTAATGCATATTATACCTAACGCTTGAGACATAAGAATCATGCATGCGGAAGTTATTACTTACTACCAATGTTACATTTTTACGAATCTACAAAAAAGAGGTGCCCGGCACACTAACCTATACCATTTTTCCAGGTTTCGGTCATATGTGTGTGGGGTCAATAACACCGCGCTGTTGCCGCAATATTTACAGTGCGTTCTTATTTGTTTACACTTTTATGCTATTTACTGTGTTAGAAAAAATCCTTTTTTTAAATTTCAACGTTAGGATTTATTTGATGGTTCCTAAATACTCCTATGCATTAGTATTGTAAGTGTTTTCATTTATTGTTGTATTGTCATCATCACTTTGTATATGAAATTCACCAATAGAATCGCTTAATTTCCATAGCTGTTTTAACATTGCAACCATTCAATCTCACCGAAGAGATCTCTACCTGTTATTGATCTAATCTGAACACTTAGCGACCACAACTTGGTACCAGCGGGTTAAGTAATAGCCAATTATCGAGCTGATCCCCTGTTACTGTCGTTAGTTCGTACTAGTTGGTTATAGACGATTTTGGAACACAAACTGAGCGAGTTACACTGAAATTCAATGATTTGGCTAAATCAGAGGTCGTTGGCCTAACTTTCATTAATATTCTTGGAAAATGTTGTAGTGTTAGAGTCTAGTGAATCTATATTAATCATCTCTACTAATAATAAAGCTGAAGAGTTTGTTTCAAAACTCTAATCTGGTTAGTTTCAGAGATTAGTGCGTTCTTCCAGTACGCGTAACTACCACCTGGATTTGAACAATTCTTTTTGGATTTCATAGCCTATAAATTCTTGAGCCTTCCTCAAGAATTAGGCTATCAAATGCAAAAAAAATCGTATATATTATAGGCTATAACGCTAGAAACCTTAGGAGTCGAGAAAAAAGAAAAGGAAGAACGCTTAGCGAAAATGAAATAAATAACAGCGCGGGCAGGCGATGCGATGCGACGGGGTGGGTCGGGGGAGCAAGAAATTTAACACGGACGAAGTCGCGGGCAGAAGCTAGTACTTAATATAATATAAAGCAACTATGTATGTTTTTCAGTTTCAATATTTGATGAGTTTAGTATAATAATGGAAATTCTGTGTAATCCTCGGCTGAAACCCAGTAATTTTAAGTGAAAGTTCGTGACTTTATTTGGACGTTTGTTGTATCTATATTTGTATCTATACTTCTATACTAATATTATAAAGCTGAAGAGTTTGTTTGTTTGGTTGAACGCGTTAATCTCAGAAACTTACTCGTACGAATTGAAAAGTTATGTTTGTACTGAATACTCGATTCATCGAGGAAGGCTATAGGCTGTATAATATCACGCTACAACTAATAGGAGCGGAGCATCAATAAAAAATGTTGCAGAAACGGGAAAAATTATTCCTGTTGAGAGCTTCCGTAGTTATGTAAAAATCATGTTTGGCGGAATTGTTCCCGTTTAAAAGTTAAAAAACAGTCCGAGACAGTATATGTCTATATTTGAAGGTTGACTCAATCAGCACCCTAATTATGTAACACAGTATCAGTAGTAATGGGTTTCATTTTGACAGTTCAACAACATACATTGCGTCATTTGCGTTGTTGAGCAGACACATTTTTCAAACATCTGGAGCAATGGATTAGAAATATGCTTCAAAATGATTCCAATTGAGAGTAATAGTGTGTTACGCAATTAGGGTGCAGGTTGAGGTAATCAAATTTGTTCTAAAATAATGCATTATTTGCGAAGATGTTTTTATAAACATGATATTAATCCTTATTCAAATAAATACGTTATTCATCACAAGTATTTAATTTTGAACATATCATAATTTTGGGGATATCAGGATACGACGTATCTTTTAATTCTGGTTATAAAGTATCTGTGTGCCAAATGTCATTCAAATCCGTTTAGTAGATTTTCCGTGAAGAAGTAACAAACACACTCACAAACTTTTGCTTTTATAATATTAGTGTGATTACATATATTATACACTATTCAACAAAGTCTAGGGAAGAAGCTAACTATATCAACTTATTTAAGAAAACTCTTTAGAAAAAGTACTGGCCACAAAAAAAAAATCTAATGTTGTTTGAACCTGTATTGAATAATTGTTCAAAATTAAAAAAAATCCTATAAATAAAGCATTTTTTGAAATAAGGAGGAAACCTCACTTGGTCGCAGGGTACGGCGTTTTGAAATGCAGCAACTTCAGTCCATCCATAATCGTTTTTTTTTTCTTGCGAAAATCATTTTCGCTTCTTTTTTGTAACTTTTTTGACTCTGGAGCGTTATTATATGTAGTCATTTAATGCGGGAAGTGATGCTGAAGGCTGTGGGTATCCTGGAAGCAGGGCCCGGTCAACGTGAAGCTTTTGCACGTCTTTCCAGAGGATGGAGCAATACACCACAGGTGACAATATACAATCTGATACTCACCACGCCGATGTAGAACCGCCGCGAACGCCTTTGGAGATTTAACAGATTATTAAAAATTTACTAGGAAAGTTTTTTTTTTGTTTAATGTTATCTGGGCATTCGTTTTTTTTGTCTACTTAAAAGTATTTCATTTTTGGTACCATTTTAGATTTTTATAAGATTTTTAAATTTTTTAACTGGCAACCCTTTATTTAATTAATCAAAATCTATATAAATTTACGCTTCTTTTGATATAAAATATGTAACTTAAAAAGTGTTTCAATTAAAATAATTACTATGTATACATGTATACCCTTGTTGTCTAGACTTTGTTGAGGAGTGTAGTAGGATTTGTTTAAACTTTTAATCGAGGTACATGAATGAATTCCTCTAGAACGCGAGTGAAACCGCGGGCAACTGCAGTTCATAAATTAAGCTCTACCGTAAAGTTATTTGGTATTATATAATATGGTGATCCATTCCACATACTTTCTTTAGGTCGTCCGTCCACCTAGCTGGGGGACGTCCTACACTACGCTTGCCGATACGCGGTCTCCACTCAAGGACTCGTCTGCTCCACCGGCCATCGGTCCTTCGACAAACATGGCCAGCCCACTGCCACTTCAGTTTATTCACTCTGCAAGCTATGTCGATAACTCCGGTTCTTTTCCGTACAATTTACAATTTACAATTTACTCCTCCGAGGGCTGGGAGAACCTCATTGAATCCGCGGACAGCGACTGGACGTCGGTATATCTGCCGGCGTCGACTCCCCGTCATCGCGGGCGTGCCGCCGGGGAGCTGTGTCTCGCCTTCGTTGTACTCTATATATACCGACGACATATCCGACACGCATACCGCAAAACTCGCGTACGTCGATGGCACCGCGTACATCACCACTTCATTGTCGGCTGACTACACCACACGGCCATCAAAATGCAGCGCGCACTGGACGACCCTACTGGCTCAGCAAATGGAGACTGTCTCCAATTCTGAGGACCGAGAAAAAAAACCTCGGACAAGGGGCCATAAAGCCCCAATACCGAATCCTCCACGATCACGCGAAATGAAATGGGAGTAGTTATCTAAGTATTCATTAAGTTTCTTTCCATTTCATTTACAAGGGACAGTTCTTGTTACCATTCTACAGAATACTTCGCCTTTTATAAAGTAAAAGCCTACGTGAAATAAAACTTTTGAATCTTAAAGCTGGCTTTATTACTGTTTTGAACATAATTTTTGGTTTTGTTAGCTTTTCAAGAACAGCGAATTGGGTACGTTTATTTGCTACACAATTTTAATTTTTGGTTGTTATCAGTTAGTACCTATAATAATCTACCGCCATGTGGGTCCCAGCAAACGTCCGGCGACATCGAGGCAGACCCAAGAAAAGATGGCAGGACGAGCTTGACGCCTACAGACTAATGTCGCGTTAGAGGTAGCATTTCCTTACAAGTTTTTATCTTCAAAATCTAGTCACAATCTCATATCACCGACAATCAATGTCAAAAACTTGTTAAAAATGTAGGGAATTAAGAGGTATTTTTGACAGCTTGAAACTGAGATCAGACTGAGAACGTTTTTAAAATTATGAGAATTGCACTATGCCTACGAAATTAGCCTGACATTACATGTCCTTTTCACAGGTAATGGTAATTCTAATACATTTTGACGTTACCGTCTGACGTTATCGCTATCAGAAAAGTTTTCTCACTAGGCCTGCAGACCGGATTGGTTCATACTAGCTCACAAAGAGGAGCAGAAAGGAGAAAGGAAGGCTTTTGCCCTGCATTGGAACAACATAGGCTAAAAATAAAATAAATAAATCAGTATATAGAATGTTTAAAAGGTGCGTCAAATTAAAACATATAATTCACGTGTTATAAATAAAATTAAGACCAAGGGAGGGAGGGGTGCATAACGACGTGCGCGTAGGCAAGTGATTTGGCAACGTCGTCGCGCGCCCTTTTTTTCGTTGGAACGGTCAAAATTAGGTAGGTAAATACTTCTAGTTTAACGCGTTGCCAACTTACTTCATGTTGTAAACTCTGCGATTAATGCATTGCATAGCGGGCGCGCGCTAAAATTGATACTTTATTTATTTTACTTTGAAAATTTTGAAAAAAAAACGTTTATCTTGGTCGACGATAATTCGTGTCTACTTGAAGGCAGTAACTTGCACTATCTAAGACTATAATTGCTCGATTTTTTTTCAAGAAATTAGATTTGCGTAATGACAATTTATAATGATTATGTAGCAGTTATTGCCCCTCCTGTTTCTATTTGGAGCAAGTTTTCAATTAGTGAAAGCAAAACTTCGACTGGACCTATAACGAATTTTTATAACAGACAAAATACTTTATTTCTATAATTCCTTACTTCGAATTACGTTGTTTTCTCCAAGCCATAAAAACTTAATCTAATTCGGTTCAATAGTAGTTACGTGCTTCGAATTAAAGAAGTGGTCACGATTTCTGTTCTCGGGCGAGTTAAAAAAGTTAATTAACTTACTTATGCCCTTTTTCTCTGGTAAGTTCGCTGGAATGCAAGTTTAATACTGTCTTAGAGAAGAATGTTGATGAGGAAATTTCTCATAAGTAACTACTTGTAGGTAAGTACTTGATTAACATCATTATCTATTTTATTAAGACAGTTAATAATACTATGAACAAAACAATGCTGCGACAAAAACACAGTACCTACCTACATAGCGAAACGAAATCCCCGATTTATAAATATTGTGTATTTATTAAATTCGGATGTAGCGTAATTATTTAGTTCTTTAGTTTTCTTTAGTTAGTTAATGTAGGTATATATAAATTTTGTTACGTTCAATAAACTTATTATTTCATTGAAACTCGCAGTAAATATTAAAATATTCGCGCGGGCGCTGCCGTGGTGTATTGACCTTTAAAGGTACGATCAGTTTTTTCCTCAATCTCCTAAATTCAAACTTGACTTGATTACGTATTATAACTGTACAAAGGATCAATTGGCGCGTGGTCAAAATCCGTTGCTGCTTTCAGAGATATAATAACTGTGAACGGGCAATGGGTTTATTTATAAACGACTAGCAGCACCCCACGGTTTCCCCCGCATACGTGTCAATCCCGTGGGAATATCGGGATTAAAACCTATGTCTTTTTCCGGGACTCAAACTATCTCCATCTAAATCGGTTCAGCGGCTTAAGCGTAAAGAGGTAACAGATAGATAGACAAACAGACACACTTTCGCATTTATAATATTAGTATGGATGCTTAATGATAAGAGACGTTTAAACGTCAAAAACGCATGGTTAAACCTTTGTATTTGCTCCGTGGGTTAAACAGTCGCTAAATCATTATTTAACTTTAAGAAACGTTTATAAATAAACCCCTTTATGAACTGTTTTGTACCCTCGTTCAATATATTCCTCCTTTATCCAGTCACTCTGTATTAAAGTGCATAAGCAAGTAAATACAAAGGACATTGTGCTAAAGTGTTAACAATCTGTTTCGCTTCGAGCAAGTTCATAATTAATTTTAAAATATTTCACAGTGTTACGAGAAATTAATTGTAGGTACTTGCGTTGCGAGTGGGTATTCCATGATCATTATTTTTTACTTTAAAAATATTTAACTGTTTTATATGTGAAATAAATTGCTGGCATTTTCACATCTAGTCTTTAAAAGCTTGGTTGGTTATTGTTGGGTACGTTTTAATGAAGATTAATATAAAAGCCCTTTTAAAAAAAATTGTTAGATGACTTTGTAGCTTACAGATGCAAAGTTGTTTTTTTTTTATTTCAGGAATCCCGTGTAAAATTTTAAAAGCGTTTTTATAATACCTATCTATACTGCATTCGAGACTTATTTGCCAAAAATGTAAACAAGTATGAGTTTATGGAAAAGTAATTTTAATTCCTACACAATAAAGTGCAGTTTACGCTACAACTTCAAACATTTTTATAACTTTTTCAATAGTGCTAGTCACTCTTAAATCAACTTAATTGCCATTACGATAAAGTTGATATTTGTTTAACTTGAAATAACATCAATTTCAAACATCAATTTGAATAGACCTTAGGTACTGAAAATCGTATTCACTTAACCATAGATATGCGTTTCAATTTTTTTATTTGCTATTTTTTGGTTTATTTACACAATTTTTGGAATATGTAACACAATAGGCTAGTTTCCACCATCAATAAATTGAAAATCTATTAGAGTATTGGAAAATAATGGACACGTATTTTTTTTTATGTAAATCAATGAATATTGACAAAGATAAAACACATCAAAACTCGGGAGTGGGGGGCTTGTGACGTCAGAGCGCACTAAAAATTATATCAAGGTGTGACGTATCGTGAATTTTAAAAGCGTCGTATCTTTGTCAATTTTGGTTTAAGTAACAAAAGAAAATACGGGTCAAATATGTTTTGATAATCTAACTAACGGACTAATTAGATTTTTTCATTTGACAAGCCTATTGTCGTAGATCGTGTTCATGCTTAGACTTCATCATTCTCTTGCCCTTACCCCAATTTATTTGAGGTCGGCGCAACATTTCTACTTCTTCCATATGTCTCTATTGGTCGCGAACTCATAGTCACAAAACTAAATAATATTTTTGGGCAAAAAAATATTTTTATTGAATTTACCAGTCTTTCCAAGGGGTATTTGTACGAACCCAGTAATTGGGTTTTGTGTGTCAGATAGGCAGTCGCTTTCAGCTGCATGGTTAGTCTGAAACCCGACCTCAACATAATTGGTTAAAAGCTAGGCAAATGATAATTGTTTTTATTTCTATACTAGCTGCGCCCCGCGGTTTCACCCGCGTACGTTTCGATCTCGTGGAAATATCGGGATAAAAAATATCCTATGTGTTAATCTTGGTCATAAAGTATCTGTGTGTCAAATTTCATCTAAATCCGTTCAGTAGTTTTTGAGTGAAAGAGTAACAAACATCCATTCATCCATCCATCCTCACATACTTTCGCATTTATAATATTAGTAGGAATAGTAGGAATTAGTAGGATTAGTAGGATGTAGGTTTGTACTTTAACACGTCAATCGTATTTTAAAAACTAGATGAGGTCGGCGTTTCCTATCTGACTACTCTGAGAAGAAGGGGCGAAACAAACTCACAGGACACAATCTCTTTTACATGGCAGATAATGGTGACGATTGAATTTAATTAAGGCGAAAGCGCCAGGGTTGTCTGCGAAATTAAAATTTTCTTACGTTCTTTTCAATTTGCTGGTCAGTATTAAGTTGTATGTTGATTAAAATATGATTCGCGACCGTAACAAATATGTATTTACAGAATTATAATCATTAAAGTCATCAACACAACTCTCCAAAACCAAGTAATCCTAATGAATGACTATTTCACGATATCTTGACGTTTAGGATTATACTAAATTAACAAGTTTTATAACTCATTCTAATGATTATAATTCTGTAAAAACATATTTGTTACAATCGCGAAACATATTTTAATCAACGTACACCCAGACACTGAGCTGCTGCAAATTGCAAAAATCGTAAGAAAATTTGAATTTCACGGGCTGCCTTAACGCTGCTCCTTTAAAACCGCATTTTTTAAATGGCGCCTTATTTTTAAATTGAATATAATTTTCCTTATAACGTTCAAACTAAACACGCAAAACCTTACCATTATTCTTTCCAGCCCAAAAAGGACTAAGCCGTTACACCACGTCCGCGTCACTTCTAAATCCTGCCCATTAATAACCGGGACAGTTGCACATTTCATACATCATGGTCACCCTGATCCGGTTTTAAATGAACTACAAGCGGGTAGTGGAATAAAATAGGTCTCGCTGGCTATTGTCTGAGTTAATGTAGTGTTCACACACCAAATAGTGTTGGGTCTGTGACAAGAAAACCGGTTTATGATAAGATTTAAGATTTATTTATTTATTTCTGAGCATATGATACACTAAGAGCTTAATATTAAACAGTTTCACATATACTACCGTTGCCGGTGTAGAAATTTTAAAATTAACTTACAAAGTCAAAGTGGCCAAGTTCTAGGTCGCAACAATAATATTAGTTAGTTTGCCATCGAAACGCTAACAAGAAGATAAATCCCAATGAATATAATTATAAATTAGTTCAGATGAAAATTGGTAATTTTATGATACAACCGGATAATTTATTTAGGTGGCTGTTGTGTTATTCTGTCTTGTATTGAATACACCCGGTATCCTGACGGCTTAGTCTAGGAATGACAGGTAAACTGTAACCATGAAATTAGAACATGATTCTAGAAACCATAGTGTAGAATTTTTTGGTCAGTTATAAAAAAAAAAAAAAATAATCTGCAGGTTCATAGAAAAGAGCCGCCCATTGTATGTTTTGTAGTAATAATTGTTTTTTTTTGTTAAGTATTTTCTGGTGTACAATAAAGTATATATAAATAAATAAATAAATAAAAGAGCAATACCTACGCGGTCAAAATGTATGGAACAGCATTTTTTTTCAGGTTCAGTATTTCCTGAATCCATGGTAAAAGATTGCGCTACGATGTCGCTGCCATCCTATATTTTATGTTAAAACAAGAAACCCGCAGACGTAGTCTTATAAAGGCGAAAGTTTGTGAGTGTGGGTGTGTTTATATGTTTTTTACTTCTTACCGCTCAAATAGCTGGACTAATTTTAATAAAATTTTGCATTGAGGTAGCTGACACCCTGAATTAACATATAGGCTACTTTTTATCCCGATATTCCCACGGGATCGACATTTATGCGGGTGAAACCGTGGGGCGCAGCTAGTAAGTTAATAAAAATAAGAAATAAATTACAGTAGCCTTATAAGTAAGTCGCATTTTCACCGTCATTTTACTCAAGGTACTCTGATTTCTCAAGCGAGGGGTTCTCAGAATCTCAAAGCCCTATTAACAATACTCCATTCCTCAATCCGAAGTACTGAATGTTTAACTTCCAAGTTCGAGTTCGTTTTAAAAAGCTTTCAAAGTTTTACGTCAGTCGATAAGAACCGGTTATTTTTTAATGAAAGCCTGTTAACTGTTTTTAGTTTCGTTTTTTTAACCAAAGTGTTTTATTTTTGGTAAAAGAAGAATATTTTATTTGGAGCAATGGATTAGAAATATGCTTAAAAATGATTCAAAATTGAGAGCAATAGTGTGTTACCCAATTAGGGTGCTGGGCTCGCCATATCTGTCGCATGTAGGAGTAACAATATGCAAAAGCCACCACTCAGTGGATCCCCAATGGTAGAAAACGACTGTGCGGCAGGCCCAGAAAGAAATGGAGGGATGAGCTGGACTCCTTCTTAAAGGATTGGCCCACAATCGCAGGAGACCGGGAAAAGTGGAAAGAGGGAAGGGAAGCCTTCGCTCTGCAGTAGGACAACACAAGCTTATAATAAAAATAATAATTGAGAAAGTTGAGTTAAGTTGTTTGTAGAATTTGATATTTATTTTAAAAAAAGTTTTATATTAAAATTTTTGATGTCTGGAATATTTTTTTAGGGTCGTTGCGAAATTACACTTTTAAAAGTTTCGTAGAAATGGAATTTACCGTAAAAATTTATGTTGAAGGGTTTTCCAGCTACTGAAAAGGTTTCTGTAACAATGTACATAAAAATATTAACAAAAGTTCTTAAAACTAAACAAAAAATTCTGCACAATGCAAAAAACGGAAGCGTAATTTGAAAAAGGCTAGTTATGCTTTTTCTTTCATTATCACCCACTTTGTGGTTTTTCATTTTTCACCAGAGAATGCAACTTCGAAACAATTGCAAGTAGTCAGGAATTCTTGCAGATAGAATAATTAGCAAACCGGAGGTTATCTCTGATGAAAAAGAAACTTCATTTCAACGGAAATGGCGAAAGTTTGAAGAGGTGCAATAATATTAATTGTGGTATATTTCCAGCTGACTTTATGGGCACTTCCTTCTTTGAATTTTCCTCTGTGGCTAATGAGACACAGTTGAATTTCTATTTTTACGAGTATAAATCAAATTTTGATTTTTCAACAGTTGAGTGGCTGCTGAGTCCATGGCTTCGTTCGCGTGGCAAACAATAATTTTAGTAGTCTGAAGTTACATCTTATCATATCAGCTATCTTTCACTGAAAGTCCCGTCAAAATCGGTCCAGCCTTTTCAGAGATTAGCCGGAACAAACAGACAGAAAGACAAAAAAATATAAAAATTGAGTTTTTGTTATAAGTACCATATATACTTTCTTATGCATTTAGTAAAAAGCTGTTATTTTGACATTACAAACAATTCAATTGTATTTTATTTGTATAGCGGTTGGTTCGTGGATGGGTGACCATTAAGACCCCTCCGTGCCTCGGAAAGCACGTTAAGCTGTTGGTCCTGGCTGTCATTCACGGATCTTAGACAGTTGTAACGGGTTGTCAGAAGCCCGAAAGTCTGACAACCAGTGTTACTAACTGGGTTGTGAAGATCAGATAGGCAGTCGCTCCATGTAAAATACTGGTATTCAGCTGCATCCGGTTAGACTGGAAGCCGACCCCAACATAGTTGAGAAAAGGCTAGGCAGATGATGAAGTAGATGTATAGATTTATGTAAAACGGTTTGTATTAAAAAAATTCTTAGTCTGGCGCATTGGGCAATCTATTGACATTAATAGTTGTATGGAGCACTACACAGTGCGAACTTTTAATCCTTGCTTTATTCCACGCTAAAACACTGGCACGTAACAATTTTTAACGATAGAAACGTGACAGCTTACTGACAGCACCAAAAATAAACTATTTGAAATTCCAAACAAAATTTTCCATACTTCTATTTTTTATCGCCCACCACAAATTCGGCCTACGTATTTAAAAAAAAAAAAAACCATAGACAATTGTTTAACTGTACGTTTCGTTGTAGCACCTGCTTTTTAAGGGGGATGCGGATAAGGTAGCCCGCAAAATTCAAATCTTAAGTGTTTTGCAATTTGCAGCGACCGGAACAAATATGTATTTATATAGGTAGATTAGCTTCTGCCCGCGACTTCATCCGCATGAAATTTCACCCTCCCCCCATTCACCCTCTTAGGGGTGGAATTTCGAAAAACCCTTTCTTAGTGGATGCGTACTCTTCACAAAGAACACACCCTCCAAACCTCATATCTCTAGAACCAGCGGTTTAGGCTGTGCGTTGATATATCAGTCAGTCAGGACCTTCTTTCTGTACTCCGTGGTCAGGACTTTGAATTTTAAGAATAGATACAATAATTAGAATCATAAATACAACTCTTTAAGTAAAAATAACTTACAACCTGACACTTACGTGCGGGGTAATTGCGTAACACACAAAAAGTAGTAATCATTTTGACAGTTCAACATTCATTGAGATATTACCATTGTCGAGCAAACAAATTTTTCGAACATAAGTATAAAGCGATAAATTAGCAATTTTCTCTAAGCTTAGCCTTCAAAATTATTCAGATTGTGATTCATACTGTGTTACGCAATTAGGGTGTTGCAAATTGCACAAAGACTTAAGAAAATTTGAATTTTTGGGCTACATTAGCGTATCCCTCTTAAAAAAAATACACTAAAAGGCATTATGCTCTGGGAGCGCGATATTGGCCAGTCACCGGTCGACTGGTCCATTCTCCTCTAGGCACACTCGGGACAACAAGGCATTAAGTGCAAATCCCTTTATCTCGACGTCCAGTCGCGTCGCTCATGCGTGGCATTGCTTCCCCGCGTTGTGGGTGTGAGATGAGCGGGTTGGGAATTGAATCGGGAGTGAAGTTACCTCCAATTTCGTCGAGTATATCAAAGATTAGTTGGGGCTGGGTCAGAATTTATAGCTGGAAGTGTCGGTTTAGGCTTGATTGGCGTAGTGTGAGCAATAGGTCGTGGATTGCAGCACGAAATGAATATTTGAAGGATACCCCGCTATGCCAGCAAGCTATGGTTTTTATACATAGTAATATTATATGCTCTTTAAGGTTAGTAGGGTGCCGACGGGATCCTGTTACTAAGCCTCTGATATCTGTTCTTCTAAAAAACGTGATTTTTTCGGAGTCTTTTGCCTTGTGGTACGAGGTACGGAACGCTTCGTGTACGAGTCTGACTCGAAATTGGCCGGTTTTGCTTGTATAATTAGGTATGTGCGAAGTTGTGAACATTGAGATGCAGTTATAGAAATAGGTAAGGTATTTATGGCATGATGAAAAATCTACATACATACTAATTATACTCGTAATAATAGCCTCCCCGACCGATTTCGGTCACGGTGGCCAATCTCAACGGAGATTAGCCAGGTACGCAGGAGATATTATAGTGCACAAGTGTGCGCGCAGACACAGGTGCACTTCCTCTTCCCTCACTCTCATAGTCTAATGGGACGGCAATCCGACACGACCGGAGAGAGATCAGGCGCAGGACCAACGGCTTAACGTGCTTTCCGAGGCACGGGGGTATTACACCACCAACTTCCAAACTCCAGGCTGTTACTAAGAAATTCTTAGTGGAAAAACTCAATAACAATTTGCCCGACCCGGGAATCGAACCCAGGACACCACGCTCAGCAGTCGCGCTTGGGACCACGAGACCAACGGGGCAGTTAAGATAACTCATGTCGCTCGTGTGTATACTCACTTAAAGTGACTTTTCCATTCACTTCTGTAGACTATCTGTCAACTCGGTCCTCATATTCGTTGTCAAAGTCAAGAAATAAAAAAACTAAAATATGATAAAATGTAGTTTTTTCTCCTTCGTTAATCTCCGCAGTTTTAATGACCCCACTAGGTGGTCGGTATATTAATTCACATCAGCTTACTTTATCGTGTGTTGGTAATAACGACTTCCTGCTATAAAAATCTTCTACTTTATGAGCTGAGCAACGTTTTTGATTCTCACAGGCCTATTGTAGTGTGAGGTTCATAAATAAAAACATAATGTGATCCACAGTATTTTGTGAACGTAATTTATGTATGGACAGTGGTGGCTCAGTGGTAAACTCCGACTTACGTATCGTAGGTCGATTATGGCCTACTCCTTCTCACCGAGAGGAGGTTATGCAAACAACCTTTATTCATTAAAAATTGCTTTTTGAGCAACACGCAGTTAGCACAGCGGGGAAATTGCGTAACACATTAACAATCGGAATCGGTTTCATTTTGACAGTTCAACAACATTCATTGCGTTATTTACGTGTTGAGCAGATAATTTTTCGAACTTATGAAGCAATGGATTAGCAATTTGCTTCAAAATGATTCAGATTCCGATTGATAGTGTGTTACGCAATTAGGGTGCTGGTCTTTCGAAATTTAAATTGGTACCTATACACTATTTTATCCTAAGGCCCGGTATCCACCAATGCGGAGAGGAGAGGAGATAAGAGGAGATGTGTTTTAAATAAGGCCCAGTCCCCACCAAAGCGGAGAGGAGAGGAGACGAGAGGAGATGTGTTGCGAAACTGGCAGGTTATTTCCACCAAAGCGGAGAGGAGATGCGTAGCGGAGAAGAGATGTGAGCTGTGAGTAGCTGAGATGTGTGATGGGAATAATGAATAACTCTTTCGGATGTGCGAGGCGCGGGGAGAAGGTAGCGAGGAACGGGGCGCCGGCCGCCCGACTACACACATCTCCGCTCAGCCGCTCCGCTTGCTCACTGGCGGCACAAAATTCAATAGAAAAATGAGACCTCTCCTCTCCACTTGATCCATTTCCACCGAAGCTAAGCGGAGAGGAGATGTGGAAATAACGAGAATTAGTTTGACAACTTTCATCGAGGTAAAACTTCATCGAAAATGTTGTACTGGTAAAATAAAATACATGCGGAGCAGCGGCTGGCAATGTTAGTATAAAAATCCATATTGTCGTGTTTAGCGGCCGAATAAATTACTATGAAAACTCATAACTATCGTGTAATTTAATAAAAATGGAACAAACTTTTGACTTCAAATCATAGCAACCAAGGAGATAACTGATCAAAGATTTTATTTAAATGTCGAACTGGCTTGCAAATAGAGTTGTTCTGAATGCACAAACCGTGCGAAGCCAAACGAAAAAAAAAATACAGTTGTTTAAAGTAAAAAAGAAACTTAAATGAACATATTAAATTGGCGCGAGAAAAAAATATTGTTGTTCGTCATTTATTCTGGAGTAATATACATGGTTTGAATTTCCGTGCATTATTTGGGAAAGTACTACATAAGCCTTAGGCATTAATGGACTCACGTACCCCGGCCCCGGGCCTCGGTTTCGCCTCGGCCCACATTTTCACGTTCGTCCATCAGTGCCACTTTTGCAGGCCGTTTAAAGTAACGAATAAAAGGGATGTTGTCCTTAAAGAATATTAGTTTGTAGTGCTTGGGAGACCGATACTATTGCTCATGCTTTTGACAAAAGTATACAAACTTATAACACCCCTCTGTTTTTGTCGGGGGTTAAAAGGCTGCAGCCTCAAGAACCATCCGTCATAATCGAAGATTATTTTCCTCCATTTCCATAGTCTTTTGTTTGCAACATTACTTATAATAGGTCGTAGAAAAAGTTTTTTTGTATTGTTTAGACAAATTCAAGATTTTTTTTCATAGTTTATTTATATTTGAATATAAATGCGTAAATGCCATTTTGTTCGATAACTTCTTGCTATTTTGTAGGTAGTGACAGAATCCCATTGCTGTCGAAATTTTGGGACTTTTGATCAAAAAACTGCGAAAAGCAGTTTTGAAAGTCCTCTTCAGTTTTGTGGTTAGCCCCTAACGAGCGACTGACAGACTGGATGAGGAAGGCGGAGGACAGGGTGTTGTGGCGCAGCCTGGGAGAAGCCTGTGTCCAGCAGTGGATTGCGGTAGGCTGAGTTGATTTTGATTGAACTTTGTGCTAAGTACTCCTACTGACACTGCGTTAATAAAAATATATCGAATTTCTTCGTTAAATTCTCTCATTTTGCCGGAAAGAAAATAGTTGAAAAGTGGCGGGAAATCGTTTAAACTTTTTATTTTTCTTTCTTAATATGTCATCTATTTAATGGTATCAAAACTAGCTAGATACAAACAGTACAGTCAAAGAGATTTTACTACAACTTTATACCTTTAAAATACGAAAAAAACCTTTTCTCCGACCTAATATTTATCACAATCAAAGAGGAGGCTTTTGTGCTAAACAGCAACTTAGCGCGGGTCTTAGCGATGTTGACCCAAACAACATAATGCCATTAGAAGGGACTGCTACACTATAACTTTAACGAGAGTTAGGAGCGTCTGACTAATGATTGTGGAAATGGCTCACCGTGTGTTTGTTAGGCTGTGGGCAGACTACCAGCTAAAACTGTTAGTTATGAAGTTTTCAATCTTTAGAATGAGACTCTTAATAATTGTCCCGTTTTAAAAAAATCTGCTATTACTAACAAGACGTTTAATGCCCGAAAGTCTGACAACTAGTCTTACCATGGGGTATCGTATTATCCAGTAACTGGATTGTGGAGGTCAGATAGGCAGTCGCTCCATGTAAAGTACTGGTATTCAGCTGCATCCGGTTAGACTGGAAGCCGACCCCAACATAGTTGGGAAAAGGCTAGGCAGAACATGACGTTTAAAGAAGTTTCTGTGAGGTTTCTACCTCACAGAAACTTCTTTAAACGTCAAGAATAACGACGATATTTCTATGTCGTCGTTATTCTTACAGCTTTCGATTGCAAAGCAAGCTCTAGTCACTTGGCAAAACTTGGGTCAAACTGCTTCAAAAATAAACCGTTATTTTTTTCGGCTTGGGAATTCCACAACCAATCATTATAATTTATAAAATACATATCAGTAGCGTGAGTCAAATGTGCAGTTTTACAAACTAAAATAAATAATGATTTTTTTATAACAGATTTGAGATTAAGCCGATATTGTTCATCTTAAACCCAGAAACATGGCATCCTACTTATATAATTATAATAATATAATAAACGCGAAAGTTTATGAGGACTGATAGATGGACGTTTGTTACTCTTTCACGCAAAAACTACGGAACGGATTTGGCACACAGATTAACAAATCGGATACTTTTTATTTCGATCTTCCCACGGAATCGAAACATCGCCGTCCCCGGAGAATAAAATGATAACTGCCATTATCTTAGTGTTAGTGTTACATCATTTTTGGGATCTGTGGGTGGTAATACACCAGTTAAATTTTTTCGTAATTTTTATACAGTTATTTTACGAAGTTACAAAATTTTACAATAGTATTCACAGATTTAACACAGGCCTGCAATTACGAGAATAAAGCTAATTATTAAAATAGAGATAATGCTGTGTTTCACTAAAACATCTCGAAAATACAAAAAAATACTTTTTTTCAAAGCTAACAACCGTCAGTCTACGTCCAGTATTTAAGGAGTAATCGACGAAAACATGTTTTTTATTTTTCCTGTAAAATTGCACTTTTGTAATTATCATTTTTTTCTCCGGGGACGGCGACATATGCGGGTGAAACCGCGGGGCGCAGCTAGTAAGTATATAAACGAACAGACTTATGTTGGCACATGACGTACAACATAGTTGAAGGAAATTCAAACAAAACGCATTATGAATGGTATAAGACTATGAATATTTTTGACAAAACTTCTGTGAAACTATATTCATACTTGTTTGCTTGCGGGCAGACGGCCAAGAACTACAGTAGTTTTACAAAGTAAAACTATATGGGTCAAGTCGAGTTTTGAGACTGAAAAAAGGTGATTTTCAAGTCTGCGTATCGTTGGTCAGTTTCTCTCAGTAGTCAGCTTAATATAATTCGCAAGGTTCGTTTATAAGGCCGTGTTCCGACGTCACGCGTCGACCACGCACACGCGTTGTGCCCGCCTTACACCCGCGCTCGGCACGCGCAAAATCACCGTATTCATCCAAAGCGCACGGGTATTAAGGCGTACGGGGTGAACGTAACGCGTGTGTGGGGTGAACGCGGGGTTGGCGCGAGGCGGGCGCGTGGCGTGTGGAACTTCGATTAACGCAATTTGAGATCTATTGATGTGTCATAAGACTCAAATTATATAAAAAAAATTCAAAGCGAGTTAGACGCGGGTGCTAACGCGCGTGGAGTGCGCTTAGCGGGCGCGTGTCGTTTGAACGCAGCCTTAGGCCTGAGGGCACGCCACGACAGTGGCGGTAAGACCCCTCTTTGAGGAGTGGCTAGAGAGGCGTCACGGCGCCCTCACCTACCGCCTGACGCAGGTTCTCACCGGACACGGGTGTTTCGGGAGGTTCCTGCACACCATCGGGCGGGAGGAAACGCCCGGGTGTCACCACTGCGAGGATCGCCCAGAGGACACGGTGGAGCATACGGTGGAGGTCTGCCCCACTTGGGCGGAGCACCGCCGTGTTCTCGCAGAGGCGATCGGCAGCGGCGGCGACCTCTCGCGCCCGGCCCTGGTTCAAGCCATGGTCCGGGGCGAGAGGGAGTGGGAGGCAGTCACTTCCTTCTGCGAAGCAGTCATGCTAGCGGAGGAGGTGGCGGGACGGCTGAGGGAGAGAGCCTCACGTCCCAACCGCCGTGGGTGACGCTCCGGGCGTCGGGAGCCGCGTGACTATTCCCGGCCACCGTAGGCGCGGGCCTGCGGGCGGAGAGTAATGGGTAACTCTCCGTCCGATCAGGACCACGCCCGTGCCGGACGGCGCGTACGTGTTCCACGCGCGCCTCAAAGAGATGTCAGCAATAAGGAAGGGGCCCGTAAGGGCCGAAGCCTGCCGGGGCAGCGGGATTGTCCGAAATGGTTACCGCTACCCCGGAACACAAAGGGCTAAGGAAGGAACACGGGTGGGTTTTAGTCAGTAAGAGTCTGACACTCCCTTCTGCTCCACCCAGAGCGGGAGGGGTCATTTGATGATTTCCCATCCACAACAAAAAAAAAGGCCTGAATTCACCAACATTCAAACCACCGGTTAAGTAATTAAACGGTTGGTTTATGTCAAATTTCCTAAGGAAATTTTAAATATAGAATTGTTAAATATTTAATCAGTTGATTTAAATGTTGGTGAACACAAGGCTTAGTCAGTTTCACTGAATGGTCAGTTTTGCCGATTAGACAGTTGCGTTAACTCGACAATTTCCAGTGTTTGCCAGTTTCCGTCGATTCCTCAGTTTTATTCGTTTCGTCAGCCAATTGCGTTTCGTTACGGTAGAAATCTGCACACATGCCTGCTAATTTTAGGAATTTAACATCATCATGATCTGCCTAGCCTTTTCCCAACTATGTTGGGGTCGAATTCCAGTCTAACCGGATGCAGCTTAATACCATATTTTACACGGGGCGACTGCCTATCTGACCTCCACAACCCAGTTATTGGGTAATAGGATACCCCTTGGTAAGGCTGGTTGTCAGACTTTCGGGCTTCTGACTACCCGTGACGACTGTGAAAGATCGACGAATGATAGCCGAGACCAACGGCTTAATGTGCTTTCTGACGCACGGAGGGGTCTTGGTATGTAAAGATGGTCACTCATCCACGGACTAACTTAACTGCAGATTAACCTGATCGGTCAAACTGTTCGGTTGTTATTACTTAGCCACAAGCCATGTAGGAATTGAATCCTACTAATATTGCTGTTATTATTTTTAAATAACAGCAATTGTTATAGGTATCTAATAAAGCAAAGAAATAGACCTCAATGCTTGTTCATAATGTTATTTTCTTCCTATAAACACATATTTAGATTTTGCATAGAACTTGGCACTTTTTTTTTTTTTTTGTGGATGGGAAATCATCCAATGACCCGTCCCGCTCTGGGTGGAGCAGAAGGGAGTGTCAGACTCTTACTGACTAAAACCCACCCGTGTTCCTTCCTTAGCCCTTTGTGTTCCGGGATAGCGGTAACCCTTTCGGACAATCCCGCTGCCCCGGCAAGAACTTGGCACTCATTTAGATCTCCGTTCTTTTTGCGGTGAAGGCCACAGCCAAGCATCATTTTTGTATTGAACTTGGCTCTCCTTTTTTACATTTAGGTATGTTTTTGGTGGGATATATTTTTACCTAGTAGGTATTGCAATTCTCTGTGATACAGCTGAATTTTTTTTCTTTAACCGTTTGCGCAATATCCCGTATAGTTTTTCGGAACCATAAAGTTTCGAAATAAGTCTTTTTTTAAAGTCGTAATCGCTATCTATACACATAATAAAATTGTAACGATGAATTGTTATCCGTTTGCTTGGATGTGTGTTCTGTATTGGCGCAAAAACGGCTGAACGGATTTGCCATTTGGCACACAGATAGTTTATGACCTGGATTAACACATAGGGTGCTTTGATCCCGGTAGTACGTTCCCTTGGGATACATTTCCGATATCCGCGGGAAAAAGCTAGTTTTACAAGAAAATTGCTTTTGAAATTTGCGTGAGTCTAAGATATTTATGCTCGTGACTGTATTAGAAGGATCGGGACTGTTTGCATATTTTCGTAAGTGTTCGCATGAACTGTATGAAAACGAATACATACAAAAAGAATCATGCTGAGATGGGAGCCTTCTGGCCTCGTATAGGACTTTCTGTTTTTCTTACAAAGTGAGCGCGGCCTTACTCTCTCAGTAGTTAATGTCATAAAGCCATAAGGCCACTTGTTACTTAGTCTTATTATCAAACCGGCCTTAAGTTAGCCTTTAATCGTCGCCCGTGTTTATTAGCTATGCTATCTCTGACTAGGGACGGCTTACATAAATGAGGGTTTATAAAAACTTATCGAATTTTGTTTCGGTTAAGCGGATTAGGTTGCCAGACCGGCGGAATATCATTTGCGGCTGTTTATAAAGAATTATGACAACGCATTCGTGGTTGTCAAAAATCATGCTAGGAGCCTAAAGGTAAGACGTAAGCTTGGGTACAGAGAGACGTAAGCGCGGGGACTGCAAGCTGACCACGCACCACACCGTGGTTCGTGAGCTTGTCCCGAGGCGAGGCGATTATGTTACGATTCCGATTAGTGTGCGTTGCAGTAGGAAGTTTCATACAAAGAATACTGAATGGCTCGAGTTGATACGGTTACGATCCCTTTCCGAGTTGCTATGAGTGCTATGTATGACCTTAAAATAGGTAAGTGTAGATAACTGTAAAGGTTGTTTGCAAAAGTCGACCTTATGCAGTGCAGGCTGGCAATAAAATAATTCTGGCTGAATTCGAACAGTCTTACGAGTTTAGAATGAGCTTTTAATTGTTTGTATTATGTTTTTTTTTTGCAAAAACCAGTGACGTTACCACGTTACGTTACGTTACGTTGACGTTACGTTAACCAGTGGCGTAGCGAACGTTCGCTTGGAATAAACGCAGTACATGTAATGTATAATTTTAACACCTCCCACACAATATTCCACACTATACAGGGTGTCCCTGGAAGTATGGATCAAATCGAATAGGGGCGTGGGCAAGGCCATTTCCAAACTTTTTGATCCTGAGAATGAGTGATGATTGAGAATTATTTTACGGTTCAACAGTTGTGACCAATTTTTTTTCAATCGTTTCGCATAGTGCTCAAAGAAAAAAATCATTAAAAAAACTATCAGGGCTGTCTAAAAAACTTAAATTGACAGTTCCTGGTAGTTTTTTTAAAATGATTTTGTTCTTTGAGCACTATGAAAAGTGATTGAAAATAACAAAAGTTGGTCATAACTTGTGAACGGTAAAAAAATTCACCAACATTCTCAGGATCAAAAAGTTTGGAAATGACTTTGCCCACGCCCCTATTTGATTTGATCCATACTTCCAGGGACAACCTGCATAATACACATTACAAGTGGTGGAGGCATTACAGTATACAACGTGTAACGAAATGGGTATATATATAGAGAAGGCCCGGCTTCTTTGGATGATATCAAACGATATAGGAAGGGTTTTTTAATCCTATCGCTACATGTTCGGAAGTTATGAGATTTTTTAATACATTGATACCAGAAACCGAACTTTTCAAATTGAAATAAACACATCACTAGCACTAAAACAGCTGATCGGTGTCACCGACCTATTTGTAAGTAAAGATAAACCTCCTACTCCTGGTATTTCTGAATAAACGGTTCCGCATGTTTATTTTTTATTCACAAAATATTATTAAGTACTGACTTTTCCTAAACTTTGATTATGTTTGTGAACTAGCTACCTACAATACAATTAATTGGTCTAGGTATCAAAAGTTAACGAAATATTTAGATACCTGCTTGAATTGTCACGTATCATTTACACACTTGTTGGTTTTTTACGTAGTTGTCCTTTTGTAGAAGATTACTTTGTAGATAATTATTATCTACCTCGTAGTAATCTTCCACCCGCCACCCACCTTTCCATCATACCTACAACACAGTAAATACCTAATTCAAAAACAATATTCCTGTAAATTTCCTAACATTATTTCTAACCTTTTATTTTGGTGGCCATAAAGATGAACGATTTTTTGCTTTAAATCGATTTTTCATTCGATTCACAGATCGAATCTCGTGCTCTTCTTACATCGATCTTCTAAAAATTCATTCAAAAATCGTAATTAAAAAATTTTAAACAACATTTAACACACCTCTATTTTGTGACATATTTACAGTTGCCAGTCAGGTAGGTACGTCAATAATATTTGATAACCTTTCCGGCGTAATTCAAATGGATGATTAATATGTTTCAATCTTCGGACGAGTTAAAAAGTGTCGGCATACTTATGTAATTGATCTTGTTTGAAATAGATAAACCTACCTATTCGCTGTTTATGATTGTCAGCACAATGCTTTGGGCAAATATGAACTTGAACTATTAAGAGCCTTTATTTACACATACGATCCAAGAGATTCGATTCACGTTACTATTGAATCGATTTGCTTGAAGATCGCATTAAAACGATTTCGAAAAATCGACAGCTTGTACAACCATTGAATTGATCATAAAAATCGAATCCTTACGTGCATCCTACCGGGAATTAATTGCTTAAATAAACATTATTATTTGCCATTAGTACTTAGAATAGAAAAAGGATTTAGAAACCATTTTTTTGTCCAACTGAACCCAAAACATCATTTCAATTCACCTCTTCGCAACTTATTCTTCTCCTAGTACAAATAAAATCACAGTGGGTTCCGTTCATAATTTTTAAAATAAGGTTATTTTTTTACTAAATAAGACGTAAACTATTAGCAACAAGTTAATCGTTTTTTTTTTATTACAAAATAATACCACGCACGCATAATTTTTGTGTGTAGGACTAACCGAAAGAATTATCGGAGTTCACGGTCTGTCGGTGCTGTTTGAGTGGTACATAGGTTTTATTAGTTTGAGCACGTTTAGTCTTTGTTATTATAATTCAAATAAAAAAATGTCGCAAAATTGCATGTAACTGTCGAAAGAAATTAATAAAAGTACTAGAAGCGCATGAGTAACAGGAATTGTTATTTCCGAATTGAATATCGTTTGCTCACAGAACCCTGATTACGTCGCTACACACACAATGTAACATCGATGTGTGTGTAAACCTAATGACTTAGGGTTTTAAGGTACGTGAACCAATTGCAGTCCGTGTAGTTTCAATTACTCCTGGTAAATACAATTTTTATTTCAGACTTATAACGAGATAACGCGAACCCATATTATGATCTTTAATGGATTGAAATGAATGATTTTCCTGAGTTTTGGGAATTTCCGGGATTGTGGGAATATTCTAACGAGATAACCCGGAATGCAAGGGCAACTGAAGGAACAGGGTGGTATTTAGTCAGTAAGAGTCTAACACTTCCTTCAGCTTTCCGCCCCACCCAGGGCGGCAGCTGAGTCATTGATGATTTTCCCACCCAAAAAAAATGAATGATTTTTCAATTTTGAATTCGTAATTAGTTTGCTCGGTTGTGTTAGATTTACTTAAAAGTTTAACGGAGTTTAGTTGAAATTATTATTAGTATGTAAAATAATCTTGAAATCTTGAATAATATTTTTAACAGTAGTGGACACTAATAGGGACAGCTACCCTATAGGTATCAAATTTAACGAAATAATATTTAGGTACCAGGATAGCAGGGAATAGGAGTTTCATTTTGGGCATTATTGTTATTGCTTTGCTCGTCGCCGTCAGTCGACGTCTGTCCTGCGTCTAGTACATTCGTTTTTATCCCTATGATAATTATGCGCATCAGTAATTTGCGAGCTGCCCGAGAACTGTACCGTCACCGTTTTATTGAGGGTAGACCAGATGCTGAGCGTCGATAGATGCCTTCGTCAGCATGTTTTAGTTTGATCTCGGATGGTACATCGGCTTGGTGCCTCTAACCATAGGTAATCAGGTACCTATGGCGAGCGCTGCGCAACGACGGTCAGCACCTATGTGCGTGTGTAGTGTACGCAGTGCAGTGTGATACAAATTAAAGTGCGGATTGAGGCCGCTTTCAGGACAATAACACCAGACATGCTACGTAATGTGTGTGCATGAACAAGTGAGCGGCCTTGTGCATACAATACCAAGGTCACCACATCGAACCCCATCTTTAAAAATGTAAGTCAATTTACTAAATTAAGCAAAGCTTTAAGATTTTACTGTTTACTCGGTATAAAGTAATAATAAGGGATGAAACTAGTTAACCTAGGTACCTACCTAAACTTTGTTTCGATTGTTTACGTAAGTTTTGTTATTCCAGTTTTTACGTGCAATTTCTAGCTTAATAACGAGTAAACTGTAAATCAATAATTAGAATTACACATTAATTTTTACATCACGGTAAAGTAGGTATGGCTTATTGCGCGCGCGCGCGGCGGCGGCGGAATATTCCGTCAGTTGGCGCCGACAAAGAACACCGCCTCGCGCCTGCGCAGTAGGCTACGGTACTAGGCGCGCAGAGTTACGGAAGAGATTTATCGTGATATTAGCAAGTAACTTAAAAAGTTATTGACCTACGTAGTGCGGTGACACGTTTGTTATGATTTGAATTTAAGAAACCAATGAAACTGAAAATTTGGTATCAATTCTTAGAGTATTTTATTTTGAGTTGAAACTATGTATAGTGACTCTATACCAGCTGTTATATTTACTCCTTCAGGATCACTACAGCGTTTAAATTACACCCTGTATACACATAATCAGCCTATAATATTCCCACTGCTGGGACACAGGCCTCCTCTCTCCTCTATGAGAGGGAGTAGGCCGTACCCGCACTGGGCCTGCGAGGTGAATACCACGTGGGTCCAGTGCGGGTTGGTAGATGTCACATGCCTTCGAATTTTTGGTTCTAGGACATGCCGGTTTCCTCACGATGTTTTGCTTCACCGTTTTGAGAGCAGTGGTGATGAAATTATTTACACAAAGTGGCATTACAGTACCTGCAATTTAATATTTTCCTATACCTGAAGGCCAATTTCCGTAATTAAAAACGTTCAAAATCTAGTCGCAATCTCATCTCAGCGACAATCAATTTCAAAAACTTGTCCAAAATGTAGGGAAATCAGAGGTATTTTTGTCAGATGCAGACTGAGATTAGACTGTGAACGTTCTTAAAATTACGAAAATTGCCCCTCAGTTGACCTGCAGAAAAAGTTCACGCCAAATTGTCAAGTTATTTTATGACAAGCCGTGTGCACGATAAGATTTCTCGTCGGCAAAAATCACGAACTTCCGTACAAACTTTCATCCCCTATTTTACCCCTTTAGGGTTTTTTTCATAAATCCTTTCTTAATGCTCACCATTGCTATGTAAGGAACTGTTGTGCATAATTTCATGTTTCTAGATCCAGCGGTTTAGGCTGTGTGTTATCTGACGGGGAATTAATGAATTCAAGGTGGGGAGTGTGTCGTTTTCGGTATGGCATATTGGTACAATAGGCCGTACGTCATTGGTAGAAAAAAACAGTTTACACAGGCCTCTTACTCTATTGATCATCAAGGTCAGTGTTAAAATTGACATGCGGTCGACTGTACACACGACGACATATTATCAAGTTATACATTTCCAGTTTTAGTTGACCTCGCATTGTGTTGGCTTTTCGTCAATGTACGAAAAGCCAGCTTACACAGGAATTGTATAGCTTGACATTTCGTCGTGCGTACCTAATTATCAAAATGTATGCAGCCTATTAGATCTTTTTCTTATTTTGATTTTGAATCCCAAGAAAATTTAAGTTAATTCATAGACTTTTATTTGAAAAAAAAAAACGTTGTTTTCTCTCCTCATTGTCATCAGCGACTTTAAGGTTTGAACTTTAAATCAAATTTCACGATTTTATTTAAAGTTCTGAGAAACTTCTGCTTTAAAAACCACACTTGATTTAGACGATTGTAATGTAAATTCAATATTAAATCCGACTGTGAGTGTGTAGGTGATTTTTTAAAATGAGAATGGAAATATTTTAATATAGATTTAGTGCTGTTGAGTCCTTTTGTAAGTACTGTAAGGTTGTCTGCAAATGTCGACCTTATGTTATACAGGCTGGCACAAAAAACACTCTGGTTACATTCGAACATTCAGGCGAATTTAGAATGGGCTTTCAAATTATTTCTAGTAAGTTTTTTCTTTTGAAAAACAATGATAGAATAGGTGTGTTGATTTTAACGCGCTCGCTTGGAATAAACGTAATAATTATAACGTTCTATTATTTCAACGTCCCCACACTATACTCGCCAGTACACACAGACGATCCGTTTTCCCAACGAGTAGACTTTCTATACACTTTTGTTTTTATTAGTAACAATATTTTGATTTAAGAGAGTGTCCGTGGAGTTTCTTGCCCGTTCTTCTTCATAGGAACCTACTACGCTTTGAAATCGGCAACTATGTAGCTTTATCATTCTTACTGATCGACCCCTTGTCAATTCAAAAGTGCCTGTAATTGTTTTATTTCAAACTAGCTGCGCCCTGCGGTTTCACCCACCGTAGTCTCGGTCGCGTGGGAATATCGGGATAAAAAGTATCTTATGTCCTAATCCAGGTCACGGTCTACCCATGTTCAAATTCAATATTTAAGCGTGAAAGCGTTATAAACAAACACACAAAAATCCAATCTTTTTCATAGCTTTATAATATTAGTTTAGATAAATGCCTTGAGAGATATAAGGAAGCATCTATGGACGAAAAGGACGTCATGTGCCGACCTCGAATTCCTAAATTGGGATCATATTTTTATAGGTTTGATTTATCCTCCAATACATACGTCGTACCGATATGAGGTAGGAAGAAGCGCTGCACGTTTATGGACTGATATCATAAAATATATCAAGGTAAACATACAGGACATTACCTTCCTACATCCCGAAAATTCTTCACCGTAAATCTTCATCTCAACCAATAACTCATTCCTCTGACACAATCACAGTTATAACCCATTTGTTTTCACAAATAAGAAAAAGGCTCAACTGAGTCTGAGCAAATAGGGGTGGGTTCGGGATTAGGAACAATGCTCAACTTAATAAACGGGACAAATAATATAGGACGTAAATCATAAAGGTCGGTTAAACCTGTCACATTCGTGCTGGTCGGTAGAGCGGGCAATTAATTCGCTTCTGATAAACCTGTTAGGTCGGATGTCGGATACATTTGTTATTTAATTGGGTATCGGAAGTTTTATTGTTTTGATAGGTATATTAATAGTTTCATATTGAGCGAAGGTAATGGAAGTGATTTGTAAAGGTAGTGTTCAATGGAAAATATTGTAAGTCAAAATTTTGGGACGAAATGTCTTCTCTGTTTTGGTAAAATAAATTTTATACTACGTTTTGTACCTGTAAGGTGGATGCAATGTTATGGAACAATGGTTGAAAAAAATAAAATGGTCCCTTATTTATATATACATATTTTTGGGGTAGATATTATAATATGAAAATTACTAGGTACTCTCTAATTTGTCACAGGTACAAAATCTGTTCACAGCGGCGATGAGACAATTCGTTTACCATGAAAATTCTATTTGTCTGCGCGCTGGAGGTAACAATTAATCTGGTTGAGATAGGCAGTCCTGTTGGTTTCGGATACAGTCAACTTTGTTATTCGTTTACCGCCCAAAAGTACGGAACAAGCCCCGTAATCGTTTTTACGTCACAACTTTTGAAATGTTGAGTGAAATGTTGACAATGTGTCTCCTGAAAGTTGAGGTAGGTTTTAGGAGATTGGAAAAGGGAAAATTATTTTCACAGGAAAAGAATGGAATCCCTTCCATTCCTTTCCTGATATTTTCGTAAGTTGAAAGCCAAACATTCTTCATCAGAAATGTGTGCTCATATTCTTCATTTATTACATTCCATATTGTAAAAAAACATGTTATAAAGAGCTAAAAGCTAGGTAATGGACCCTGTAAGGCCAGCAAAAGGATAAAATTAAAATTACAAAAACAAAAGTGAAACTACTACCAATATAAAAAAAATAAAACTAGGTATTTCAATTAATCACACTAATATTATAAAAGCGAAAGTTTATGAGTGTATGTGTGTGTGTTTATTCCCACGGGATCGAAACTTACGCGGCTGAAACCGTGGGGCGCAGCTAGTTTAAGAATAAAATAAATAGCAGCATAATCAGCTGTTCCTCTGGAATTATCATATCTTGTTCCAGCTCTACAGTATTTTGTTTATTTGATCCTAAAACCCTCTCCTATCTTAAAGAACGTTTCCAGTTACTTCATGACACATATAATAGATATCTGAGAGAGTTCCGGAATTTGGAAGTTGGCGGTGTGAGTGTGATACCCCCGTGCCTCGGAAAGCACGTTAAGCCGTTGCCTGGGGGAGCTATTCTCTAAGGATACAGCCTTGCGGACAGCGCTGTCGCAACTGTCAAACCCACCGCGACAGCGCTGCGACAGCGCTGCCCGCAAGGCTGTATCCTTAGAGAATAGCATGGCTGCACCTGATCTCTCTCCGGTCGTGTCGGATTGCCATCCCATCGGACTATGAGAGTGAGGGAAGAGGGAGTGCACCTGTGTCTGCGCGCACTCTTGTGCACTATGATATCTCATGCGTACCTGGCTAATATCTCCGTTGAGATTGGCCACCGTGACGGAAATCGGTCGGGGAAGCTATTATAATAGATATCTAAGGTCATCGGAAAACCTGAGACTAGAGATGCCGATGCATTCCACCAGTTTCTATGACAACTTGTACTGTTCAAGCAGTAGGTTATGGAATGACTTGCCCGTATCGGGAAGGCGTGCTCAATTTTTGTCCACTTTTAAAATTATGATAAAAAAGCACTCCCTCTCTTCTTAAACATCATCATTATATTTTCTTTGCTCCTGTTTCATGTTTATTATTATATATACATCGTGTTCCGAACGATGTACATAAACTTCGACCAAATGTTCAAACCATGGTAATAAGCATTTTTCATTATGGACACATTCATGAATTCTTATTTTTTTGTTAATTTTCATACAAACTAAAATATCTTGACGTAATTCACCCGATACGCATGCCTCATTCGGATGAGGCATGCGTGGCTGGCAACGTCGCGCGTCGTATTTTCATTCATAAGATTTGGTGTGCTGAAACTTGTCAAAACTAAGTTAAGACCCTTTCTTACTGCATAGCTCAATTTTAATTAAATGAAATTACAAATAAATTTTATTAACTTTGCTTGGGTAGTTTTTAAGTTAGCTTCAATAATACGTATTTTTGCCACTTAGTTTATATTGAAGATATTATAAATAACTTCCTGTCACTGATATTACATAGCAAGTAGTGTTTACGAATTTTTGTAGGGTAAGTACAACTTAGAAGTAAATAAATAAAAACTTGTAGGGTGTTATTTAGAAGTTGGTTGTTTTTTTTTTTTGTAATTTGGCACCTTTGACAAATACTTGTGAAAATTATAAACATGGCGGAAACGCTCTTTCAAGAAACCTTAGCTTTATTCTCTTAGCTCATATTACCTCATATTATCATATATTAGCTCATATTATCTTTAAGACAAACAGATTTCAATTTCAGTCTGCATTCGTACAGACGCCAGCACATCAAGCTACTACTATCTGTCAAATTTCTGTAATAGATTTTCAACTTTATCGCTAAAGCATAAGGTTCAAAGTTGATTGGGAAAATTTGGCAGTTTCGGGTAGCTTGATGTGCTGGCGTCTCGCGTCTGTACATAAAAAAGTTGCGCAAACTTTTGTTCTTTCATCAAATAGCGATGCGGATTAATTTTTTGATGCTCTGTAGTTCTTTTGCTTATTTTTCATTTCATATAAATATATATTTTTTTAAATGTTAGTTATAAATATTATTATGATTAAGTAAATCAATATTTTCAGTTCTGTTAAAATTACAGCTTTCAAAAGATTTTGATGGCTTTTTCCGCTTTACAAACACAAAGTATTCTAATCAGGCGCGAAACAGGTCCATCCAATTTAAAAAAAGACCCCAAGGGCTCTTAAAGCAAATTCCTAATTATAATAAGTTAATCAAGAAGAAGCTATGCCCTATCAGACATTTGATAAATCGCAATTACAAAAAACAAAATTACCTATTCCCGTCGGTCCGTCGAACAATATTTCAAAAACAATTTCTGCTGTCGGAAATAGGAATGGCGGGAGAACACTGAGCCGGTTAATGATGGCTTTGTCCCAGTTTACAAACTACGGACACAGAGTAGATGGGGACCAGAAGGCTAAATAACAAAGAGCGAAAACGTACGCACACATGGACACGGCACACGTGCAGCGATTGTACTCGCGACTGGAATTTGTGTGAACGACCAAACGATCAATGGGCATTCTATCCCCCAGTGGTTTTATGTTCGTTTGATCTAACTCTAACTAAGCTTATCTCGAGACAGTTTGTGATCTCTGAACGTACTGTTATACATAATTTCACTAAACAGGGATTATTGCTGATATGCATAGCTGTGCAGTCAACCCACAAATTTTGTCCGATCATCGTCATCTGCCTAGCCTTTTCCTAACTATGTTGGGGTCGGCTTCCAGTCTATCCTGATGCAGCTGAATTGGTGTATTTTACATGGAGCGACTGCCTATCTGACCTCCACAACCCATGTACTAGGAAATACGATACCCCTTGGTAAGACTGGTTGTACGATACATATATTTTTTTGTAATATTTCATTTACAGTTTGTTTATATTATAAGTTTTTGTGTAGGTATATGCATAAAATCACACCTTCCCATGGGGTAGGCAGAAACTACATAACGCCACCTGTTACTATACTTACATACTCCTTTTGCTTCGTTTACGTTCATACATACACGCACGCTGGTTGCAAGTAGTACTACGCAACTAACCTTTCTGAAGAACATGTACAAGTTTGTGAAGTAGCAACTAAAGTGTTGTCATTTCAAAGGACACACAGGCCGCCATCCTATCAGTACGCGTTTATGTGCGTTCGCCTATTGTCGTTATTTACGTGGAGCCGGCCTTCTGTTGTATTTTACCTATTCTGTGGTAGTGCTCTAGTATTCCAAGTTCTTATTAATGGAGTTAAAACTCCAGGTGGACATCGTGGTTCATGCTCTAGTAGAAAGGACCTTGGGGGACTGCATAAAGACTTATATTTTACACAAGATTTATTTCTACTTGAAACTATTCTTTTGAGTGGGGGAAGTCATGATTCACAATATTCTTGTGCGATAGTTTATCGATTTTGTTTTTGAGCAGGTATCTTTAATCTGCATAAATGTTGTTGAATGTTCGTTATCAATAGACTATAGCGGTTGTAAGCCCCACATAACGTTGTAATTCCAACTTTTATTACAAAACAGTACTGTAGCGCCCTCTACACCGTCACATGCAAACTACGCATCATACTGATGTCACGCAAAATCCTGCATCTCGCAAGCAGAGTTTACCGCGCAACTAGCATATTTACAAAGTCCCGACATCAATCGTCGGGCAGTTGCCCACCATTTTTTTTTTGTTTCCGGGGTGGAAAATCCTCATGGATATCCTCCGCCCTGGGGCCGGTAGAAGAGTCTGTCAGACTCTTACTGACTAAAAACCACCCCGGTGTTCCATCTCACACCTACGCCGGGGGTCGCGAGAACGTACGATCCTTTGGCAACCCCCGACTGATGCCGGCTCGCCACTGCGGGCTTCCGGGCTTCCGGGTGAGTGGACTGGATCTCGCTCTCCCTTTCCGCAGCTCCTTCTGCGATACACGTGTTTCGCAAAAGGAAACCACCGATCCCGGTACTCTTGCTGCCGACTATCGACTCGACGGCAGTTGCTCACCAGACACAACACCGGTCTGGGAAGCTATTCTCTAAGGATACAGCCTTGCGGGCAGCGCTGTCGCAGCCGTGAAACCCACCGCAACAGCGCTGCGACAGCGCTGCCCGCAAGGCTGTATCCTTAGAGAATAGCATGGCTGGTCGGAGAATCCACCCTTCCCTATGGAAGGTGAGTGAACTTTACACACTGTTCCTCATACTTACATAGTACTGCTACTGTACTTGTACCTACCGTTAGAAAGAAAGAAAAATGCGTTTATTGGCATTACAGCAAAATAAATACACCTTATAACTATAAAAACAGAAAACAAATGTTATAAATTATAATGTCAAAAGGGCCTCACCTCATCCCTGTTGCGTGTAACAGTTCTACTAGTAGTATAATGTTGTGTTGGACAGGGATACTGCCCCTATCTCTTTTCCATACACTTCAGTTCTCTACTAATGCAGGCCTGATCTTTTGGTAGGAGCCAAGCTAGTCCCGCCATCTTCACTTCGGTCTGGCGCGATACAGCGCAAAAAAATAATAATTCAATAGTTGTTATTTAAATAAATTATAATAATGGGTGTGTTTTGCAAGAATTCCTGCATATCTCATAGTCCACTCACGGTATTCACTTAAGAACACAACGCAGCTTTCAGTTAGTAAAATATTTCACTAATATAAAGAAAAAATATAGCACGACCTTAATGAACCGATTCTGTTCCATACTCTAACCAATCCTAAGGAACAAGGCCAAGTAAATATTAACCGACGTTGTTTTCCGATGAAACTCTATCGAATTTCCGTTTGCTAGTAGCGTGAAATATTTTGTTTCTGTGGTTTCAGATTAATAATTTCAAATTTTATTATAAGCTAAGAAAACAAAAGTAAGTCCTTGATTAAATTAAAGGTTTAAGAATTAATTGAATACTTAAGTGTCTAAGCTATAGGAAGTTTTGGTAAAGAATAATAAAACTTTTTACAAAAAAAAACTACCGACTTCCAAAAAACACTACAAACTGAAAAATAACTTTAATTTCGGAAGTCGGTGTTGTTGGTTCCGTATTTTCTTTTATTGACACCGACTTCCGAAATTAAAGTTATTTTTCAGTTTGTAGTATTTTTGGAAGTCGGTAGTTTTTTTTTTAAGTTTTTTATTTTTCACTTTTTAGTGGGCTAGTTTGTAACTTATCTAAGTTACAATACCCTAATGTCAACTGCTCATCACCTTCTACAAAATATTGCTTTTCCCTATGCAGGAACGTTAATTGTTGAAGAGTTCTCCTTGTAAGAACTGAAGCTGATTGAGAAGTCACCATCAGCTCCATTGTGCTTAGCAACCACATTAAAGTACCTAATCGAATCGCAACCCGTGAAATATTTATTATTGAGTAGTTCATCATCAGTTCCACTTCACCGAATGGTGCTTTCTGAGAGCAAATGCACGAGTTACTATAAAAAATACCCAAATCGCTATAGGTGTGCCTACAAAATTTGAGGGTTTCCCTCTATTTCCATGTGATTCCCCACAGAACAGAAAAAAACAGTTCTGTGGGATTCCCTCATCAGATTCCGATTTGGTGACAATGAGACTACCTCGAGAGCATACCCTTTCAAACAAAAAAAGAATTTTGAAAATCCGTCGACAATTGGCGGAGTATTCGATGAACAAACATACAAAAAAAAAAAACATACAAACATCCGAACATACCTCCTCCTCCTTTACCAGTACCTCCTCCTTTTTGTGAAGTCGGTAAAAATAGAGATCATCCTCGTTTAATTCAGCCTATCGCAGTACACTGCTGGACTAAGCAGGCTGCGATACAACACTGTCCTCTGCCTTTCGCATCTAGTCCCAGCCAACTTTCTGAGATCGTCTGTCCATCTAGCTGAAGGGCGTCCTACACGCGGCACCACTCTAGGACTCGAGATCCTCCTCAATCTACGAAAAATATTTTCTATCAATCATGGAAGACGTGTATACAATGAGGAACTATCCTTACAGAAATTAATTTGTTTGTCGTCTTAGTAACTAAGCTCACATTCTGAGTAAATTTAAGAGGCAAGATTACTAAAGGCTAAGTTGATTGATGAATTGATAAAGAAATAAGGAAAACACAAAAAAACATACTAGTAGTATCAATTTACCCATCCATCAACATACAGACAAAGTGATCTATCTACGAGAATCTACAATACAATACAAACATTGGTTATATTATTTACCCTAGAATTACAAGAGTACCCTAGAATAACAAGGAATAAAATCAATAAATCTTCACTGAAATAAATAATTTCTTACTACACCACATTAAAGCGATTTCATTAAGACTTACTGACTTTATACAGTAAGAAGAAATGTTTGTAAAACATTAAAAGATATACATACCATTTACTGAAAAAATCGTTAAAGTTAAAACGTCAAAGTTTACTGTCATGACGGTAATATTTTGCCTGAAGCTTTCACAGTTTTTGTGTTAGTAAAAAATACTGTTTTGAACGTTAGGCTCATATGGAATTATTTAAAGCAGTTCAGATCAATGTTTTTCATTTTTTTTTCCATCTTTGTTAGGGTCAGCTTCCAGTCTAACCGGTAATACCAGTATCTTACATGAAGCGGCTGTCTGCCTATCCTCTACAAGCTAGTTAGTGGGTTAAACGATACCCGATATTGTAAGACTGGTTGCAAAAGGCTGAGTTGGGCTTTTGACTACCCGTAACGTTTGACAAAGATCTGCGAATGACAGCCGGGACCAACGGATTAACGTTCATTCCGAGGCACTGAGGAGTCTATATCTATATTTGAATTAAGAATTTGAAATCATTTTCAAATTCTTAATTCAAGTTCAATTCATGAACAACAAACTGAATATCATACTTGACAAAGTTCAAATTCCATTGCAACCAAAAACTTATTAGGGCCTTTTTGTTACAAATGGTCACTCAAAAAGCAACTTAGAATACATTGTACTAAAGTAGATAACTGATTAAGTGGTGATGGAATGTAAATTGTCTGAGATTAAGAACACTGATATAACACAAACCATCCGCGGCAAGCGTAGCCTAACACGTGCGGCTGTTATTATTTAGCCACGGGCCCTGAGAGTTCACGAGAATTCAATAAGGAAATCCTTGAAAATACTGTACCCACTTAATAAATAAACCACACTAAGTAAGTATTATCAGTAATCGCCGGGAAAATAATTTGCCGCCACAAGGGAAACTGGGATATCTTATAGAGAATTATCTGTAACATAATCAATCATATTACGATAACCATGGAGTGCAGAAGTAAGGATACGCCGAGAGAGTAAATACTTTTTGGGCGATACGCAAAGTTCATCATCATCATCATTTCAGCCGAAAGACGTCCACTGCTGGACATAGTCTCCCCCAAGCATCGCCAATCAACCGTTTCAAAGTCAAAGTCAAAACATTTTTTTTTTTTTTAAACTTTGCCCCACTCTAGGAATTTCTCCTGTATTGTGGGTGCGTTTACAAACATTTAAACTCACATACACAAACAGCCTTATTTCAAATACGCACACTAAAGGCACTTATGAACGTCAAAAATTACAATAAAATAGGATTGATTCTAGTTCTGTGCTTCTCGCATCCAGCTTATCCAAAGTTGTATAATATCACGTTAGGAGGAAAGTAAGAACGCTAAGCAGACGCAGACGAAGTTGCGGGCAGAAGCTAGTGAACAATATGGTTTTACAAAAGGTCTTTTGACTACAGATGCAGGTGTTGCTCTGCCGAAACAAATATTTAACGTATATGCAAATACGGAGAGCTTGCAAAATGCTACTGGAGTTTTCTGTGATCTCTCCAAAGCCTTTGATTGGGTGCACCATGACAGGCTTTTGCGTAAACTACGTCATTAGGGTGTTCAAAACAAGTAAGGGGCACGTAAGGGCCGAAGCCTGCCGGGGCAGCGGGATTGTCCGAAAGGGTTACCGCTGCCCCGGAACATAAAGGGCTAAGGAAGAAAACACGGGTGGGTTTTAGTCAGTAAGAGTCTGACACTCCCTTCTGCTCCACCCAGAGCGGGAGGGGTCATTTGATGATTTCCCATCCTCAAAAAAAAGAGAGAAAAAAGGGTATTCAAAACCAAGCTCGTAAGAGCACTCTGGGGAGTTTGTTGCGTCACTTTTTCATCCCAGCTAAAGCATGGGACAGTCTTCCTGGGCGGGCGTTTTGGAAGACTATCTTATGTAATTTTGACGTTCGAGTGGTGATTCTCAGCCTAATTTAAATAAATGACGATTGATTTTAATTTTTTTGGCATAACATAACTTGAAGCAATAATCAAAGTTGCGCCGTCTTAGCCGATGCAAGTCATCTGTCACTTCGATTTTATTATTTGTCGACAAGACATTAGCATAACGTAAATGGGGGATTCGTTTGTTTAAATTAAGTTTTTGGTATAGTGTATTCTTCTTTATCTGTGATTGTTTATGGTCTTATGGAAGTGTAAAGCTATATTTTTTTTCGCCTTGTTCTGGTCTATCTTCTTTTTGCACTGGAGCAATGATAACTTAGACTGGCCCTGGGCATAGATCTAAACACTGATAGAAATTATAGTATATTATGTATTTATAGACCAAAACAAGAGCAAACAGACCTGAAAAAAAATACGTTTATTTGCATCAGCAAAGAAAGAACACAAACAAAAAGAACAAGTTGCGGCAAAATATATACGGAAAACGGCCATCGCTCAGCATAATGCTGCGAGACTGAACCCCAGCGCTGATTTTCAACAACAACTGGCGTTGATGTGATGACGTCGACCAGTTCAGCATCATTAGAAATTATCAAAAAAATAAATGAAAGCAATGATGAAATTATGTTTGTGATGTCATATAACTTTCTAATATATAAAATTCTCGTGTCACAGTGTTAGTTACCATACTCCTCCAAAATGGCTGGACCAATTTGTATGAATTTTTGTGTGCATATCGGGTAGGTCTGAGAATCGGCTACTATCTATTTTTTTTTACAAAACGACGTTTGCGGGGCCAGCTAGTTAATCCAATATAATATGAAGCGAGATTATTGTCATCATCATAATTTCAGGCCGGAATCACCCACTTCCGGGTATATAGGCCTCTCCTTTAATTATTGTCATGAACCAGGCATTAATCAAGGGCCTGCTAAGGTTTGCTATTGAGAATTTCCAAGCTATTTTATTTACATATGTAGCGGTATCTACAACGCCACATGCAAAACTACGCGTCTAAATGACGTCACGCAAAATCCTGCATCTCGCAAGCATAGTTTACCGCGCAACTAGCATGTATACAACGGCCCGACATGAATCAGAGGGCAGTTGCCCGCCAGACACAACACCCGTCTGGTCGGAGGATCCTCCCTTTTCTATGGAGGTTGAGTGAACTTTACACTCTGTTCCTCTATAGATATAATTTTATTTCTATCGTGTTACCCAGTAACCCAGTTGAGGAGGGCTGGTAGGCAGTGACTCCAAGTAGGATATTAGGATTTTATATTCAGCTGCATCCGATTAGACTGGTAGCCGACCCCAATATAGTCGGAAAAAGGCTAGGGCGGCTGATAACTTATCGCTTTTATTTCTAAGATCCCAGTCCAAGATGAATCGCTCACAGCTACGAACATTTTGACCAGAGATACTTGTTAGTCGGCATAATTAATTACATTTTAAGGCTCCAGCAGACAGGCGCCTCACGACGGTACAATGCGATTCTGGTAGAACAATTTCCATAAAGTTTTCATAGAAACTGTACTCGGTGCGACTGTCTGTGGGAACCTTTGAGGAAAAATCGTCGTTTTTACATCATTATGCATATTATGTCGGGAGTCATTATTCATTGGAATGTGATGGCGAGGGATTTGGGAGCGTGACTTTCCTTATAATCTTCTTTAATTAAGGTTTATTTTTTGTTAAGATTTGGGTAGCGTCGAGGCAAAATCTTGAAACGAGCGTAGCAGAATGTTGTGTGAGACTCAATTGCGATGTTTGTGATATACATCGAAATAGTTAGAAGTTTTATGAAAAAAAGTAGTTAGTAGCTTGGTTTAAAAATAGCTAGCTTTATAAAAATAAGAAATATTTGATTTGTATAACCTATCAATCTTCATTATTTTTCTCTGAAGTTCGACTGGGTTCGTATTTTTTATTCCCACTGCTGGGACACAGTCCTGTAGGCCAATTCTGCTAATTTAAAACGTTCAAAATCTAGTCGCAGTCTCATCTCGGCGACAAACAAATGTCAAAAACTTGTCAAAATGTAGGGAAATTTGAAGTATTTTTGACAGATTGAGACTGAGATCAGACTGTGAACGTTCTTAAAAATTACGAGAATTGCCCCTCTGGTCTCGGTGAGAGATCTTAATCAACCAGTTCCCTCACGATGTTTTCTTTCACCGTTTTGAGAGCAGAAGTGATTCGCCGCAGGAGACGTCCTGAGGGGCAATTCTCGTAATTTTTAAGAACGTTCACAGTCTGATCTCAGTCTCAATCGGTCAAAAATACTTCAAATTTCCCTACATTTTGACAAGTTTTTGACATTTGTTTGTCGCCGAGATGAGACTGCGACTAGATTTTGAACGTTTTAAATCAGCAGAATTGGCCTACAGATATGTGCTTTTATTTGTCTCCTCTGTCTCATTCTGTGTTCTCAATTCACATTGCTATGCATCACATTCATGATTGCGTCTCAGGCGCCTTCGAGCAGCGCTTGGTAATGGAACACGACAAAGTAACACCACGCTCAGCTGTTGTGGAAAAGAGTATATGGATCAAACACACTGTTGCTAGTCTGAGAGATACAAACATTTAATCTATTTTTACCCAACTGGGCGATAGGAAAGACAGTGTCATGTTTTTTAAGTTATCTTCTTATGTGGAATTCTTTATACCATTGAAGCATCCTAATGGTTGTATGGATTTGTAGATATATGACGTATCTGTCGACTCGTCTAGGTCGCGTGATGCTTATAGGTTTTTACGAAATGGCGGATTTCAGACGTCAAAAAGTAAAGAAAAAAAATTGTACCGCGGCGATGTGGTATCAAAATAAAGGGCTTGAAGAGACAATTCCAAACATATTACAAACAAAAAGGTTGAAAGAAAACAAAATATCGAAAAATCCAAATGCATTCATTCACGTCTTTGCTAACTGCAGCAGACTTAAAACGTGCGTTTCTTTTGAAATTTTCTACTTTAGTAAATAATTATCAAGTGTTAGTGACAAAATCGATTGACGCCATATTTTTTTTTCAATCCTACACCACCACTAAGGGCATAGACTACGGGGCATCTAATTGAGCCCAGAGAGCATTAAATAATATTAAACGTTTTCGAATTCTTTAACGCAACTACCTACCGTTAAAGCATTTAAAAATAATCCTCCTTAGGGCGCATTCCACCAAACTTTTATACTTAGATTAAGTCTTATCCTGAGAATAAATTTTGAATTTTTGTCAGTTTTACCATACTAGAACTGTCAGACGTCAATTTTATTCTACGAATAATAGATGGCTTTGGTAAAATAATAGATGGCTTTGGTAAAATAATAGATGGCTTTGGTAAAATAATAGATGGCTTTGGTAAAATAATAGATGGCTTTGGTAAAATAATAGATGGCTTTGGTAAAATAATAGATGACTTTGGTAAAATAATAGATGGCTTTGGTAAAATAATAGATGGCTTTGGTAAAATAATAGATTGCTTTGGTAAAATAATAGATGGCTTTTGTAAAATAATAGATGGCTTTGGTAAAATAATAGATGGCTTTGGTAAAATAATAGATGGCATTGGTAAAATCAGCCCTTAGTGTTTATATTCAATTCACGAGTTTTTTGTAAAATGTCCCTGTAAATTTTTTTCTCTTGATCTGGCATCAAAATTCAGGCATAAGTAAGTGATAATAATTTTTTAAATTTATCGTTTTATTTAAGAAAAGGTAAAATGTAATTTGTATTAAACAGGTATGTTAAGCACCAAATAAAATAAAAGGTAATATAGGTGCAAATGGGTTTAATATATACAGAAAAATATCACACGAAATAATATAAAAAATACTTAAGCCGCCCCGTTGCTAGCCAACCAATAACAACAAGTCCCTAGCAACGGGGTTACCAGAGGGGCCATTCTCGTAATTTTTAAGAACGTTCACAGTCTGAGGGGCAATTCTCGTAATTTTTAAGAACGTTCACAGTCTGATCTCAGTCTCAATCTGTCAAAAATACTTCAAATTTCCCTACATTTTGACAACTTTTTGACATTTGTTTGTCGCCGAGATGAGACTGCGACTAGATTTTGAACGTTTTAAATTACGAGAATTAGCCTACAGATCTGACGCCAATAAGGTATATAATATAATAATGTTAATAATATTTTTAAAGAGTAATGTAAATAATGTATTTAAATTGAAAATGTTGTAAAACAACTGCATTTAATTGTTAAGTAGTTTGCAAACCGTTGAAACGGTGAGACATGCAGCACTATGAAATGTTATGAACACCTTTGTAAACACCATGTTTCTATTCTATTTTATTCACACGAGCGGCACACATCAATGGCAGAAGCAAGCAAGCAACTGCAACCGTCGACACATCGTCGGCAGTCTTTCAGGTGTTCTAGAGTCCACCGTTGCACGTCAATAACACATCTAACCAGCTGATTTTCGTGTGCAACCAATCACGGTGCTTATAACCATTAGGAAGTAGTGTAGACCGAGAGACTAGTTGGAACTCGGTCGGACACTCTAAAAGTTTTGGTGTTAAACTAATATATGGGTAGGTACTTAGTCGCCTTGTTAGGAATAGAGCTCCAGTGGCTAAATTAATTTAGGGTTTCGAATTAGCTACTTGGAAACTGTCAAAGTCCATTTTTTTCCTTTGTGTCCTGCGAGGTAATTCCGTAATACACTCATCTACCTAGCCTTTTCTCAATTATGTTGGAGTCGGCGTCCAGTCTAACCGGATGCAGCTGAATACCAGTATTTTACATGAAGCGACTGCCTATCTGACCTCCACAACCCAGTTACTGGGTAATATGATACCACTTGGTAAGACTGGTTGTCAGACTTTCGTGCTTCTGACGACCCGTAACGACTGTCAAAGATCCATGAATGACAGCCGGGACCAACGGCTTAACGTACTTTCCGAGGCACGGAGGGGTATCGGTATATAAAGATGGTCACTCATCCACAGACCAACCGCGGCAAGCGTAGCTTAACCTGATTGATCGACCTGTGCGACTGTTATTATTTAGCCACGGGCCCCTCCCGTAATTTCGTAACACACTATCAATCACAATCTAAATTATTTTGAAGAATATTGCTAATCCATTGCTTCGTATGTTCGAAAAATTTGTCTGCTCTACAACGTAAATAACGCAATGAATGTTGTTGAACTGTCAAAATGAAAGTATTCCTTCTGTTAGTGTGTTAAGTAATTAACCATCTGGACCTAATGTGGGTAGGATGTTAAAAAACTTTACGATGCTTGTAAAAGAAGAACGTCGTCATCTACCTAGCCTTTTCCCAACTATGTTGGAGTCGGCGTCCAGTCTAACCAGATGCAACTGAATACCAGTACTTTACATGGAGCGACTGCCTATCTGACCTCCACAACCCAGTTACTGGGTAATACGATACTCCTTGGTAAGACTGGTTGTCAGACTTTCGGGCTTCTGACTACTCGTAACGACTGTCAAAGATTCACGAATGACAGCCGGGACCAAAACGTGCTTTCCTAGGCACGAAGGGGTCATGGTATGTAAAGATGGTCACCCATCCCCAGACCAACCGCGGCAAGCATAGCTTAATCTGATCGATCGACCTGTGCGGCTGTTATTATGATGTAAAAGAAGAACGTAGGTTGTGTATTTCAGAACATAGTACGCTCATCAACAAAAGTCGATTAACACTTAAATTTTTTAAAATCTCAGTTATTGAGCAGATTTGATCAAAATTACAGCAGAAGTACAATGCAATTTCGAAAAAATATTTTGCTCAATAACTGAGATAAAAAAAACTGAAGTGTTAATATTTTGCTCAATAACTGAGATTAAAAAAAACTGAAGTGTTTCTCGACTTTTGTTGCTGACTGTACCTACATTTTAATCGTAATTAAAATGTAGGTATTATGTTCAGAAATACGCTAGCTAAATATAATAAACTAATATAATAAATAACTAATATATAATATACTTAAATGTAGTTAGCTAGCGACCCCGACTATTGATCCTATTATTCTTGCCTGAGTAACCGGCAGCAAGTTCGTTATACTCCCTTAGACGTCACTGTTTGCGGTAGCGTGGAGGTCGGTTCCCTCAAATGCGATGGGGGTAATGGCTGATCTCTGCGTTATGCTCGTGAACGGGTGCTGCTTTTGGTGACTGGCCGTCTTACTGACCATGATTTTGTTATTTTTAACCGAGTTCCAAAAAGGCGGAGGTTATATGTTCGATTTTATGTATGGTTTTTTTTTATGTATATTATGTTCACTGATTTCTCCGTCAATTGTGGACCAATTTTCAAAATTCTTTTTTTAATTGAAAGTGTATGCTCCCGAGGTGGTCCCATTGTCACCAAATCGGAATCTAATGAGGGAATCCCATGGAAATCGAGGGAAACCCTCAAATTTTGTAGGCACACCTATAGCGATTTGGGTATTGGGGACATTAGTAAATAAAAGCTTATTTATTTTACTTCGATGGTCCTAGTTTATTGTAACTTCGACTGACAGCGATGTGCAGCCGTATCGCATAAATATGTAAGTTGGCACGTCCTATATGCCTGGAGGCTTTTGTTTAGGTATTAAATTATGTTTACATTATTTATTTTTGCTTGAGTGTATTTTTTATTGTATTTATCGGTATATTGGCGTGGCTAGCTGACATATGGCAAATAATTTAATTTAATGTTCTGTGTCTCGTGATGTCAATTACTTTGCATACTGACTATTGTATAGAAGCAAGTTTTTTTAACTGAACAGACAGCTGTGCTGCTGGGGAGTTTGTTGCGCCACTTCTTCCCAACGAAAGCACTAGGAAGTGGTGAAGGGCGGGCGTTTTGGGGGACTGTCTTATGTAATTTTGACGGTCGAAAAGTGCTGATTCTCAGCCTAATTTGAATAAATGACTTTTGATTTGATTTGAATTACGAATTAAAAAAATAATGATCATTGATAGATTCAGAGAAAACTTTTTTACAAAAAAAAACTACCGACTTCCAAAAAACACTACAAAGTGAAAAATAACTTTAATTTCGGAAGTCGGTGTCGTTTGTTCCGCATTTTCTTTTATTGACACCGACTTCCGAAATTAAAGTTATTTTTCACTTTGTAGTGTTTTTTGGAAGTCGGTAGTTTTTTTTTGTAAAAAAGTTTTTTATTTTTCACTTTTTAGTGAACCAGTTTGTAACTTATCTAAGTTACAATACCCTAATGTCAACTACTCATCACCTTTTACAAAATATTGCTTTTCCCGATGCAGGGACGTTAATTATTGAGGAGTTCTCCTAGTAAGAACCAGGAGAACTAGAGCTCCACTTCACGATACGATTAAATTACCTAATCGAATCGCAAACCGTGAAATATTTATTATTGAGTAGTTCCGATGGCCATCTGTCGTCTTCATCATCAGTTCCACTTCAGCGAATGGTGCTTTCTGATAGCAAATGCACGAGTTACTATAAAAATACCCAAACCGCTATAGGTGTGCCTACAAAATTTGAGGGTTTCCCTCGATTTCCATGGAATTCCCTCATCAGATTCCGATTTAGTGACAATGGGACTACCTTAGGAGCATACCCTTTCAAACAAAAAAATAATTTTGAAAATCCGTCCACAATTGGCGGAGTATTCGATGAACAAACATACAAAAAAAAAAAACATACAATCATCCGAACATAGTACCTCCTCCTTTTTGTGAAGTCGGTCGGACCAACCAAAATATTTCGTACCTAAAAAGCGAATGAAGCAGCTACCAGTGTGCTCTTGATATTTTGCCGATTGGTTCGATAGTCAAAAGGTGAGGTATTTGTTAGTCTACAATCTAGCCTAGGGCGAAGTGTTGGTTAGCTTGCCTCACGAAGCTCAAAGCTTTTGTAGGGAGGTCACGAATTTCGATATCAGTGAGAATGAGAAAATCAACCTTGCTCGGGATCAACTGTGGTTAGCAGTGGCGAAGGTACCATACAACTCGATTCCCGCTGGCTTCGCTTCGAAAATTCAGAACACAACCACTCTATGTAGTCAATTCATGACTGAAATGTAATGAAACGGTTAGCAAACAAAAAGAAAACATAGTAAATTAGATTTTGTAAGCATATATTGATATTTATTTACTGTTGTTTCATTGTTTATTTTTTGGATAAGTACTTATATGTTTTTTTGTTTAGTAGGACGTATTTGAAATTCCAGAATGTTGTATAGTTTATGTTTTATTTATGGTTTTTATATGTCAGCTTGACTTGTTAAAATAAACGTCAGTGTGCTACCAGCTATCCGTCAGTTCATTTCTCCTTCCGAAGTCCTAGGCCTTCGCCCTCCGCAATATCCGCATACTTATCATTGGCGACGAGGACCCACGACAAAATAAAAAAAATGGCTCACTTCGGTATTTTGTCGAGTTTTGACCATGTCAACCAGACATGGGAAAATTATAAGCAGCGGATTTTGCAATGGTACATTGCAAACGATTTAGACAGTGTGAAGGACTCAATAGGTGTGAAACGACGGGCAATATTGCTGAGCGCACTCGCCGACGGCACATACAAGCTTGCGGCCGATTTAGCTTTGCCAAAGGAAATTTCGCAGGTGCCTTTCGATGATATTCTCACTCTTCTGGATAATCACTTCACGCCAAAAAAATGTGGTTTTGGCGAGCGGTATAATTTTTATGCCGCTACTCAAGGTCTGGAAGAAACCTTTTCGCAGTGGGCTGCTAGGCTTCGCGGTCTGACCACTCATTGCGGATTTCTGAATGTAGAAGAGGCGCTGCGCGACCGTTTCGTTATGGGTATGCGGCCGGGACCTGAAAAAGATAAGCTTTTCGCGCGTGAACTTCAAGAAACCACACTGGCTAAAGCAGTGGAGTTGGCGGAGAGCGTGCATAGCGCACGCAAGGGAGCAGCAGCATCGTCGTCAGCAGCGGTACAGGCGCTGCCGTCGAGTGAGCCGTTGTTCAAAATCGACACCAACTCAAAGGAATCGAGTGTTCACATTGAAAAGTGTTCAGTTTGCGGCTACAAAAACCACAAAACATCTCAGTGTCGGTTTGCAAGCTATACATGCAAGAAATGTAACGTAAAAGGCCACCTACGTCGAATGTGTAAAAAGATAAATTTCGTAGGAACTGGCGGGTCGGGTGAGAGTGACGATGACGGTAAGACAAACAAAATTTGTTCTTTCAGAGGTGAACCTATGACTTTAGTAGTGTCGATTCAAAGTATTAAGCTAAAGTTCGAAGTAGATACCGGATCGGCAGTCACAGCGATTTCAGAAAAAGTATACAAAAAATATTTTAAATTGTTGCCATTATCACCAACGACGGATCAATTGTTTACATACACTGGGTGTGTTATTCAGTGTTTAGGAATAGTGCAATTGCCTATTAGATACTTGGACAAGACACAAGATGTTAATGTTAGAGTGATTCGCGATGGTGGTCCCCCAATTTTAGGGCGAGATTTTATTAGTTTATTTGGATTACAGATGTTACAAATCAATTATTGTAAAACACCACAATTTGCTGAACAGTTAAAATTACAGTTTCCGTCTGTTTTTTCAGATAAATTAGGCTTATTTACAAAATAAACATAAATCTAAAACTCTAATAAAAACGCTTATAGTCTACTCTAGGCACAGCTCGCAGTTTCATGCCTTCAACCGTTTGTCTTATTGGCTGACTTAATTCCACAGTAGTATCTCCATGGGTTGCATCTGTTGCATCATAGAATACTTCGTCTTCTCTATTTCCCTCCCCTCCAGTGTCCGACGCACTACCATCACCTGGAGGTGTCGGGTTCGGTTCTGACTGTTCTGAAGTTACTTGTAGATCTTCTAATTCAATAGGGCATTCACTCAACATGGTTAAAACAACGGTTAGATTTAATTACACCGGCGTCTGTCACTCTCACCCCTAACGTCCCAAACAAACAGTGTTTGCAGTCTAAAGTGAAAACTGATAAAACTATTAAATACTTTAAGCAAGGGGATAATGTATTGTATAAACAAAGCAGCACTAATAAACAAGTAACTTGGAAAAGAGGCGTAATAGTTAAAAAAATAGGAAAAGTTGTTTATATTGTTCAGGATTGTAATACTCTGTTGAAGTTAAAAAAACACAAAAATCAATTATTAGCATTCCACGGCACTTCCAGAAATACTAACGGGTCGAGTGAATGCCCTATTGAATTAGAAGATCTACAAGTAACTTCAGAACAGTCAGAACCGAACCCGACACCTCCAGGTGATGGTAGTGCGTCGGACACTGGAGGGGAGGGAAATAGAGAAGACGAAGTATTCTATGATGCAACAGATGCAACCCATGGAGATACTACTGTGGAATTAAGTCAGCCAATAAGACAAACGGTTGAAGGCATGAAACTGCGAGCTGTGCCTAGAGTAGACTATAAGCGTTTTTATTAGAGTTTTAGATTTATGTTTATTTTGTCAAGCTAGGGGAAGGAATGTTGTATAGTTTATGTTTTATTTATGGTTTTTATATGTCAGCTTGACTTGTTAAAATAAACGTCAGTGTGCTACCAGCTATCCGTCAGTTCATTTCTCCTTCCGAAGTCCTAGGCCTTCGCCCTCCGCAATATCCGCATACTTATCACAGAATTAAACTTACCTTTATTTTATTATAATATAAATTATATTTTTAAATATTAGGATACAAAAAATAGTGGCCCACCGGTATCGGGAACAGGGTCCAAGCTACCGGCGGTCAGGGCTCCAGAGAGAGGAACCTCCTAACAATGGCGGGCCGTGTCCAGAAGTACCGCTTTCTGAATCAAGCCCTTGATCCAGCTGCTCAACGAGAGCCTCCTCAGGTGTTGGTCGAGGCTCTTGGCTATTAACCCATTGGCTGTCATGACTCTCGGCACAATGATCGCTGAGTCCACATCCCACATGTCAACCACCTCGCGAGCCAAGTCAAGATACTTAATTTGTTTATCTTTCTCGGCTGTCACGATTATTTTTATTATTATTGTATCGATTATTATTATTACCTTTGTTATTGTTATTGTATCAATCAACTCAACTCTCTTCTATGCCTCTTCTGTGCTGCGTTACAACAGTATGTCCTCGGCCTTCCGCATCCGGTCTGTCCCAGGCACATTTTAAGGTTGCGGGTCCATCTATTATTGTATAAGAACCAAAAGTTATTCCCCTTTTAAAAGCTTTTAGGCAAGCAATCGAATATTGAGCGTTTTGTAATCAATATATTGGAGTCACGATCAAAGCTCATAGAGTTTTATAATTTCTCTTCACTCTTATTGAACAAAAGCCTGTTTGAGTAAGTTAGTTCTGAACTGACCAATTTATAAAGCATGCTTAGGTACATTCCGGCCCTCGGGAGAATGCGTTCTTGAAACCTATCTGTGCGACAAAATTCTAGTATCTATATCTTTTTGTAATTTATATTTTATTTATTTGATTGTTGTTTTTTTTTATTTGTATCTAATTGTATGCTGCACTGGTTGACGTCATCACGTCAACGCCGGCTGTCGCTGAAAATCAGTGCTGGGGCTTGGTCTCGTATAGGGCTGGGCATTATGCTGAGCGATGGCCGTTTTGCGTAGATATGACGCATGTATTCTCCCAATTTGTTATTTTATTTTTTTTATTTCTTCTTTCTTTCTAATCCTAATCCTACTAATATTATAAATGCGAAAGTTTGTGAGGATGGATGGATGGATGTTTGTTACTCTTTCACGCAAAAACTACTGAACGGATTTGGATGAAACTTTACAGTAATATAGCTTATACATCAGAATAACACATAGGATACTTTTTATCCCGATATTCCTACGGGATCGAAACTTACGCGGGTGAAACCACGGGGCGCAGCTAGTCTATACATCTATACATATACATATAATAAAATCGTAGGAAAGTCAAAACTGTACATTGAATATTTTTTAAAAAGAATACTTGGGGCGTGATCTACAATCGATATCGAAGCCAAAAATATAGTTTTTAGAATTTTTGTCTGTTTGTCTGTTTGTCTGTTTGTCTGTCCGGGATAATCTCAAAAAGTACTGCATGGATTTACTTCAAATTTTGCATGAATATTACTAAGAGGTCGGGTCAACATATAGGCTACATATTATCACGCTATCACCTACGGGGGAGGAGCTGTGAATCTTTATTTTTCTTACGCATTCTGTGACAGCGTGTAATCTAAGACGCATATTTAAATGTTGTTTTTGAGTAAGCCATGCTATTATCTAGCTTTACACTATAAAAACTACGCCATTTAAGTAACTTGGGCAGCGAAATATAGTTTAATGAATGTTAGTAGTATAAAGACAATTTTAAAACAGCGCCATCTATGAGATTTCATAAAAATCAAATCAAGTTACATGTTAACATTTTTTGTAAATTAATAATTTAAATTTGATCATGTTGGCGAGGTAAGTAGTTAGTTATTTTTAAAATTCATAGATGGTGATGTGCATTTTCTTCATATAAGTTGTATCGTATAGTTCGTTTTGACAAATTCAAGTTCCAACAAAACCCTCAAAATCTTGAGCAGAGTTGAGGAAGACAATAAAAAAAAAATGCGGTGTTAAGTATTACAAAAATGTTCATGTTAAATGTATTATGTTAATTGATGATGATCATTTCATTTCATGACACCCTCGCGGAGGCTAGCGTAAGTGACAGTCCCAGCCGCATGCGTCATCTTGGTGTTTTGTGGAGTCGCGAACCCGGTAGCTTTGTGGGAGAAGTATCGCCATGATCTGTCTGAAGATTTTCTACGAGCTTTGAGGCGTGCTACTGGAGACGAAGTCGAAGTACCTATCTGATGAACGCGTGCTGAACACCTCTCTGTTCACTTCAAGATGTGGTCATTTTTATCGGCGGCAATCCACTGATCGAATATGGGTTACCAGCTCCCCAATCATCACCGTATGACCGCCAAAACTTTATGACACCGTCCTTGAAAGCGTTGGGCAAAACCAGGGTAAAATGTTTTTCTTGGATGCTCCTGGTGGAACAGGAAAAACATTTGTTACCACTGGCATACTTGCAGAGGTCAGGAGGCAAGGCAAAATTGCTATTGCTGTAGCGTCGTCGGGAATCGCTACCACACTGCTTCCGAGTGGCAAGACAGCACATGCCATGTTTAAAATTCCCATCGATTTAGAGAACGCCAAAACGCCTGTTTGTGGTGTGTCACGTAACAGCGATAAGGGATACGTGCTCAAGGATTGCTCTCTGATCGTATGGGATGAGTGTACGATGGCCAGTAGGAAGGCACTTGAGGCCGTGGACAGAACCCTGCAGGATATCCGCAGGAACGAACATTTGATGGGTGGTGTCACAGTTCTGTTCAGTTGTGATTTTCGGCAAACGCTTCCTGTGGTGACGCGGGGCTCGAGGGCTGACGAGGTGAATGCTTCGTTGAAATGCTCTTCGTTGTGGTCACGAGTTCGTACGCTGCGCTTGACCATTAATATGAGAGCTCGGCTTGGCGGCAATGCACGTGCTCAAGAATTCGCCGATGTCCACCTAAGTCTTGGCGAAAGCACTCTACCAGAAGAGATAGGTGGACAGGTGGTGCTTCCAGAGTCTCTCGGTAGAGTGGTATCCAACTTAGAAGAACTAATTCGCTGTGTGTACGGACATCAGTCGTATACCGCACCAGCAGAATTCTTGGGTGTGTGAGCGGGCCATTTGATGCCCAAAAATGATCAGGCTGCAGCAATTAACGAATGCATTCTCTCGGAAATTGAGGGGAATAAAGTGGTCTCCACCTCGATAAACACTATTGTCGAGCAAGATGACGCCACACATTATCCCGTGGAATTTCTGAGCTCCCTGTCAGCAAGTGGACTTCCAGCGCATACCATCAAGCTGAAAGTCGGTGTCCCGATTATGCTTCTTCGGAACCTATCTCCTCCGAAGTTGTGTAACGGGACCCGCCTTAAAGTCATCTCGCTCCACAGACACACCATTGAGGCGGAAATTCTTACGGGTTGTGGCGTCGGTGAGGCAGTATTTATACCACGCATTCCCCTCATACCTCATAATTTCCCCTTCCAGTTCAAGCGCTACAGTTCCCCGTGAGTGTTTGCTTCGCGATGACCATCAATAAGTCGCAGGGGCAGATACTGAGGGCAGCGGGTGTCGACCTCAGGACGAGTTGCTTCTCACAAGGGCAACTCTACGTCGCTTGCTCCCGCGCCACCAGTCCTGACTCTCTTTACATTTTGGCTCCTGGCAGTATAATTACCAACGTAGTTTATAGGGAAGTGTTGTAAGGTATGATACCTTTGTACGTATTTTTACTCTTTTTGTCCTGGAATGTATTCCTGCATTATTTTCTCTATTTCCTTCAGTCACGTCTTATGACTGAACTCAGCAGGATTCCCATATTACTCTAGCAGGAAGCAAAAAAAACTTATATTCTAATGCTATTTTAAAAGTTGTGTACTTATAATGCTATAGCGACACTGGCATCTTAGGTATTTTTAGTGCTGTAGAGCCTTCACACAGACGACGTCGCGGGCAGCAGCTAGTAGCTAATAAAGACAAATTCGCAAAACACGTATTCCTTCGTATGAAACTGACATCTGTCAAGAACGCATTCTCTCATCGATCACACTGTAGTAGCAATCGTTTAGTAGACTGACTTTTATAGGCCTTGAATTCACAATGCCATGATATTTGCCAAAACGCCTAGAAAATCCAGCTATACTGCAAACCAAGTGCCAATAAAGTGTTTAATGCCTTAGCATCAATTTTGTAAGTACCCTATTATGAGCTGGTAGCCGATGCCAAAACCGCCAGCGATTTGCGGCCTTACATGGCCACATTTATGGCAAATGCCAAATATTGGACTAAGCAAACAAGCTAGAGTGCTTTGAAATTTATTTAGCGTTTAATATTTCATGTTGGAATAGATTGTTGGTCGAAAGTTGGCGTGCGTTTGTGGAATGTTTGTGATTTTGATTAGATATTTGTGCAGTTTATCCTGTATCTGTGAACGTTTTTATGTGAAATAATATTATTATCTCTCAATCCACACGCACATTTCGAATTTGCCGTTTTGTTTTTATTATGTTGAATTTCGTAACAACCCTCTTACTTACGGTATATTACGTTAAGTAAGAGGGCTCCTAAGTTAATAAAAATCTGTTTCATGGTCAGGCATAAAGACCCAAGCTTTTACGAAACAAGATAGGATTCGGACCACGGTATTTACAACCTTATTAACCTTACCTTTAGTAGATATTTAGTCGAAATTACCGAACACAAATATTTGTGGTCCATTAGCCCCATACTTATTTCTATCGCCCTGGTCACCATTCAATACTTCTGGCTAGACGCAGTCATCCAATTTCAGCATTACATCTTTACCGCATAACAGATGCGATAGACTTTTATAATACTGGCACATAAGTACTACATCCATACAGCAGTGTTATAATCGGTTCCTAATGAATGCTGATCTAAATTGCACGCTAATGTAAGCATAGTGTTCGTTGGCTTGTCCAGCCCGGACTTCGAATCTATGTTAATCTCTGCCTTGAATAAAATTACTCTCTGTTCTAATGTAGTTTTAATAGCTGATTTATTTCTGTTACTATTAAGGTCAGTTTGCAGAATATCGATTCTTGGAGTAATCTTTTTTTGTCAGTGAAAAAAATGAGCAATATTATGAAAACATTTTATTTTATTCATAATCATAATTATTTATTTGGTATAGTTAGTGTTGGTCTTAAAGTTAGTAATTAAGTTTCCTAATAAATAGTCAGACATTTGACATGTAAAACATTACAATATAAATAAATGATATTAGAGTAGGTCAGATAGGTAGTCGCTCCTTGTAAAATACTGGTATTCAGCTGCATCAGGTCAGACTGGAAGCCGACCCAAACATAGTTGGGAAAAGTGTATAATAATGTCCAATGATATGCTTTAAATTCCAGTTTCTGTTCTTCATTCATTTTACAGTACATTCAGTAGGATTAGTTTTCGTCACATTCATTAAAAACATTATTTTAAATTCATTGTATAATAAAATATTTTTTCCAGGAGCCATAATTTTAACTTTACAAAAAAGAAATTATTAGGTAACTCACTCTTCAAAGCTCTTTATTATTTTGTTATAACGATAACGAACTATACGATAACAGTTCTTTTTATACAGAGTAAGTAGTTCTTGGTGCTCTCGGTAAAACTATTCTATCTGGATCTCTTAACTTTTCGAAGGCAACAATTTTGAGTCTTTTTAAACAGGGCAAAGTGGGGCAAAGAAATGAAGGCGTTTTCTTTCATACATCACGCTTGGCAGCCAGGATCAATATCCACCAGGTCACCTATTTATCTCATAAATACCCAAGGAGGAGTTTTGCTCGTTGGCCTAGTGCTCGCAAGCGCTACTGCTAAGCATGAGGTCCTGGGTTCGATTCCCAGGTCGGGCAATGTTATTGGATTTTCCATCGGTGTGTCAGCAGCAATAGGCTCGCCCCCTGTTACATGGGACTCGATCATAACTGGCGAAATGTGGGTGTGTACCTCTGGCTACCTCTTCGTGGTAAACAGGCGTGGTACACTTTAGTTTTCGTTGTCTCATCATCCATACATCCCCAAGAAACACTTATGCCTGCTTTTGAAATTAGGTAAAAAAAATATACAATGGTGCGTTCATAAATTAATTATATTTAAGTTCAATGCATCTTTTTCTTTATATTTCATTAAGAAAAGAACAGAAGACTTTAGTTTAGTCTTGTCAAATTAATCAGCGCCTGACGTAAATTACGTAAAGTACGTAAATTACGTCTAACTTTATCTACATATACATCTTGAATTTGCGAGCGTAGTGTGGAACCCGCACTATGCTATGCACTCACAAAGAGTCGAAAGCATCCAGAGGGCCTTCACGAAACATCTAGCGTATACCTTCGGTAAAATATCTCCCCGGTGTCCATATGAACAACGTGTTCGATGCTACAATATGGATTCTCTGCGCCACCGTCGACTGACACAGGATCTAATGTTTCTTTACAAATTGGTCAATAATAAATTAGACTGTGACAGATTAGTTGAGCGTATTGGACTAAAAGTTCCTTACAAAACGCCCAGATACCCTGTAACTGATGTATTTCACACTCGAGCATCCAAGACAAATATAGGAGTAAACTCACCACTAAACAGACTCAGTAGAGAGATGAATTTTTTGATAAAATTTGTACCAGATGTCGATCTTTACCATGATTCCTTAAAAGTCTTTAAATCCAAAATACTGAAGTCTCGAAAAATACAATCTGATAATTTGTTATGTTAGTACCTATACTTTAAGAATCCTTCGCCTTTTAATTTGTTTTTAGAAGCTATGCTCTACATTATGATCTCATTTCCATTTATATTACTTAGCCCTAGTCTTAAGTAAGTGGGCAAAATTGCAATGTTGTTCGTCTTTTTAGTCTACTTTTTGTTATTAATCTTAGCTTTAAGAAGTATTTTGGCATAATTCTTAAGTTCTAGCCTTTAGTTTTGTTAGTATTATGTGTGATCACTTAATTCTTAGATTGCTGGTAAACCTGTAATTGGCGACTGTGTAAGACCGAGACTATTGTAATCTATAGTACTTAAGATAAATTATACATAGAAGCTGTTGGTGTACCATAAATAAATAAATAAATAAATAAACTTTAGTAGGTAAGTTTTTAATCACGTCTAAACTTGTATGGAGTAGTGTCAGGCGCTGATTAATTTAACTGGACTAAACTAAAATTTATCTTCTGTCCTTTTCTTAATGAAATAGAAAGAAAAAGATGCACTGAACTTAAATTTAGTTTGTGAATAATGGAATCGGCATCGTAACATATTTAACTCAAGATCTCATACACCCAATTAGAACAAAAATCAAAATCGAAAGTCATTTATTCAAACTAGGCTGAGAACAACACCACAACGACCAAAACTTTTTTTTTAAAGCAAATTTTTTATTATTCAGAAAATCGTGTTGACCATTACTGCATTTAAAATTGATTCTAATTGGCCTTCAAATAAGATTTAATTTTCATTGACTTAATCGGCAGTCAGTATGGCAAAATTTATATATACATATTTTAAAACCTATAAGTATTGAAAGTTACTGAAATCGACTGAGCAAACTACTTTCAGGACTTGCGTTTAAACTGTTACACCTTGTTTTAACTCAGTCATTTAACATTATTTTACCCAACACACGCTAAACATAACAGCTAATTTCATTTCAAAACCAATCAACCCTCAAAAGCGACTCACGATATTATGCAAAGCCGAACGAACCATAAAAAATAAACATAAACCTAGTGTCCCTATTTTACAATACATGAACAATTATCTCCCTATTTCACGAGGTGTGACCTAGCCAAACGCGCCTCGTATGCATATGCAAGCGTATGGTAATACCGGCGGTGACATCGAGCTATGAAATAATGTAGAAACGGCTTTTGTTTTTATATTATTTATTTATATTTTTCCTTTATTCAACTAAATACATATAAATTATATTCTTAAATATTAGAATATAAAAAAAATATAAAACCATTTAAAAATATATATAATAATAATAAAAAATATATATTTATATTATTATTAAGTACACCAGCAGCTTCTATATATAATTTATCTTAAGTACAACCGTCACAAAAGTCTCGGTCTTATACAGTCGCCAATTATAGGTTTATTAGCAATCTCAGAAATAAGTGATCACACATAATAATAAAAAATACTAAAGTTCTAGCCTTAAAAATTATGGCGAAATACTTCTTAAACTTAAGATGAATAACAAAAAGTAAAATAAAAAGACTAACAACATTGCAATTTTGCCCACTTACTTAAGACTAAATAATATAAATAGAAATGAGATTGTTGTTAACAGAAACACTCCTTCAAAAACATTCCTTCTCCTCCGAAGTATCCCATAATTGACAATACCAGTGTTGCCAGTTATGGCATACTTTTGCGGAGAAGGAATGTTTTGTTTTTCTTGATTTTATGTTACGTGTACCTACATGTTAAAGTCTTGTTCAACATTCTTGAGATTTATTTATTTATTTATTTTCAACACACTTGATCGTAAAGTAGCTCTTAATAAACCGCTTTTAGTTCCATAATGCAGTGTATTAAACACGTATTCTTTTTACTTTATATTACCGCACTAGTGCGGTAACGCCACAGATAACTATTTATTTACTAGTCGGACACGTGCGCTTTTTTTAATCTCAAAAGAGACTTCATGCCAAAAGGAATCCGCGGGCCATGTTTCACAATAGTTTGAATAAAATTATCCTTGGTCGCAAAATGAACCAAAATTTATTTACCTTAAATTGTCCGTGGTCGGATCCCGGAACCAAACGGAAAAGACCCTGACTGGTGTTCTATTATTGCAGATTCTCACTGAACTAATGTATATTTCTCTATGCCAATACTACTTTCTAATTCCATACTAACTAAATTACAATTCAACATACGACAATACTACGACACGCGGCGCACGGAAAAAACAAAGCCAGCCCGCCATTTTATAAACAATATTTGCTAAACAAATAATACAAGTCTATTTTTTCCCCGTAAGTGTGTTGAAAAACGTATGAAACGCGTGTGCATTGATCATTACACACTCGGCTCCCTTATCGCTCTCGCCTACGGCTCGCGCGAATAATATCGCCTTAGGTATAATGACCAACATAGCACACATAATTATATCATAATGTACTGTTATCGGATCTCAAGCAGAGGCTACACAATTATATGCGAGATACATAGAATAGGGCCAAATACAAGTGTGCGCTTCCAATTTAAGAGACCTCATCACTTTCTTATCTAAATACAGTAATTGTGAAATTGATATACTCGTATATTAATATGGTGTCTCAACATTGAGTGGCAATCGCGGCTGTGCTGTAAAACGTAGAAATTTCTATCGAGATCGTCTGTCTCTAAAGTGAATGTAAGCGACAAAATCTTCATGAATCAATCAAGTAAGCGGCAAACCTAATTTGATTTAGAAATGACGGAGAAATGCAGTATATTGAAAAATATACAGTCATTGAGACAACTGAAGAACATCCGCCTTGTTAATGCAGTTCAAAAACTGGTACATACTCATAACCAGTTTTTGCTAAAGCGATGTTTACACTCTCTGACCAATATGTGGATGCAGCCGTGTTTATGAACAAAAGTTTACCGTGAGCACTAACTTTACATTTTGATCGCGTTGCCGCCGGCGTTTCAAATAGTGTGAATTTAAAAAGAATTCATTTTCGTTTGGAATTCAAGGAATGCTTTTCATTTGTTTTGGATGTCAAACGGTGCGTTGTTCTGAACTTTTTGGCTGTGGAATTATTCTATCGATTGTTTAAAATAAAAGCTAGAATTTGAGGATACAAATGATTTTTTTTCTGAAGTAAATATACATTATTTTATAAATAAAAAGTGATATTCTTGATCTCGTGATATTCAGCTGCCAGAACTAAACAACTTGCATTATTTACTTAAATATACTTTGAAAGCCACAGATTTCAAAGTACCTATATTGTTATCAACCCTTCGTATGCCGATTGTGGATCCACGCGAGACACAATGGGTTTTAAACTTCAGTAAATCTATATATATAAAAAGAGAAGTCCTGACTGACTGACTGACTGACTGACTGATTGACTGACTCATCAACGCCCAGCCTAAACCCTTGGACCTAGAAAGCTGAAATTTTGCACAGAAGTTTTCTTTATAATGTAGACGAGGAGTAAGGAAGGAATTTTCAAAATTCAACCCCTAAAGGAGTTAAATAGGGGATGAAAGTTTGTATGAAAACTCTTATTCCTTGGGTTTATAAACTTGAAACTTGGCACGAATACTTATCTAAGTAAATTATGAAAATTGGTCTTTTTTGTTTTTCTAAACTATCTTCTAAAGGGGGATGGGGTTGTGTCAAAATTTGTATGGAAGAATTTTAATGCACGGTCCGATTAACTCAAAACTCAGTATTTATACTTAATACCAAAAATAAAGAATTACGTGTATCAGGGTTTTTCGAAAATCTACCCCTGACGGGGAGAAAAGGGGTAGTTAATTTTACAGGGCAAATTTTACTGCCTGGCTTAATTAACTCAAAAATTGGTATAAATAATCTGTGAGTCAAGTAATGAACACATTCCAAACGATTTTTCAAAATTCCACCCCTGTGGGGGTGAAAAGTGGGGATACAGCTTATATGAAAAATCTTATTCCTTGGGTTAATAAACTTGAAACTTGGCACGAATACTTATCTAAGTAAATTATAAAGTTTGGCATTTGTTGTTTTTCTAAACTACCCCCTAACAGGGGATTGGGGGGTGTCAAAATTTGTGTGGAAGAATTTTAACGCGCGGTACGATTAACTCAAAACTCAGTATTTATACCTAATACCAAAAATAAAGAATTACGTGTATCAGGGTTTTTCGAAAATCTACCCCTAACGGGGAGAAAAGGGGTAGTTAATTTTACAGGACAAATTTTACTGCCTGGCTTAATTAACTCGAAAATTGGTATAAATAATCTGTGAGTCAAGTAATGAACACATTCCAAAAGATTTTTCAAAATTCCACCCCTGTGGGGATGAAAAGTACAGCTTATATGAAAAATCTTATTCATTTGGTTAATATACTTGAAACTTGGCATGAATACTTATTTAAGTAAATTATGAATTTTGGCATTTTTTGCTTTTCTAAACTACCCCCTAAAGGGCGATTAGGGTTGTCAACATTTTTGTATGGAAGAATTTTAACGTGCGGTCTCCGATTAAACTCAGTATTTATACTTAAGACCAAAAGTAAAGAATAAAATGTATCAGGGTTTTGCGAAAATCTACCTCTGACGGGGTGAAAAGGAGTAGTTAATATTCCATTTTACTGCGTGGCTTGATTAAGTCGAAAATTGTTGGACATAATCTTTGAATCAAGTTATGAACACATCCCAAACATTTTTCAAAATTCCTCCTGTGTGGGGTGAGAAGTGGGAAAAACTTTATACGAAAAATCTTATTCATTTGGTTAATAAACTTGAAACTTGGAAGGAATATTTGCCTAAGTAAGTAATAAGAAATGGGTCTTTCGAAAGTAGACCCCTGACGGGTAAAAAAGTGGTAATTCGATTTTTAAGGCCGGTATTATAGTGCGTAGCTTGATTTACTACAAAAAAATGGTATGAATAAATTTAAGCTTCAAACTTGGCACAAATACTTATCTAAGTAAATTATAGTTTGTCATTTTATGTTTTTCTGCTCTAAAGGGAGATTGAGGGTGTCAGTTTGTATGGAAGAATGTTATCGCGCGGTCCAATAATATAAACTCGGAACTCAGTATGTATACATAAGACCAAAATAAATAAAAAAGTGTGACTGGGTTTTTCGAAAATCTAACCCTAACGGGGTGAACGGGGGTAGTCCATATCACAGAGGAGTATTTTATTGCGTGGCTTGATTCAATGGGAAATTGGTATAAATAATCTTTGAGTCAAGATATGGAAACGTCCCAAACATATTTTCAATATTTCGCCCCTATGGGGACAAAAACTGTGAAGGTGAAAAGGTGGTCTTATTGGTTAAGAAACTTGAAACTTTTCAACATTTGCCTCAGTAAATAATAAAGATTGTCACTTTTAGGGGTTTACTACTTACTTACTTAAAATGAAAAAGTATGAGTTTTGGGGTTTTACTTATTCGACTCCTACCGGGGTGGAAAAGGGTAATGAAGCTTAAGGAGTAGAAACTTCAACTTTCATTAACACGAAAATGGGTATAAATAATCTTTATATCATAAAAATGGAAACCAACTGCAAAAACAAGCCCTGTCGTGATGAAAAGGGAGGATAGTTTATTTGAAACATCTTAGGTAGTTTAACTAAAATATTGGCCCGAATACTTATTTCTTTAAATAAAGTAAGTATAAAGATCGTAATCAATAATTTTCGAAATACCTTTCAGGGGGAGGTGGAGAGGGTGTTAAATTTATTTGAGGAAAGTACGAAACCCATGTGGACGAAGTCGCGGGCAAAAGCTAGTATTATATAAATTCAAAGAATCAGGAGCAAAATGGAAAAAAAAAACTAAGTTGATAATAAAAAAAAAACGATAAAGGATTTTTTTATACCTACTACAAAGTGGGTATTTCAGATAGTTCAAAAATAATTTCGATCCAGTTCACAAAGCACTTTATCGCACTGTTCCGCTAGTTTTAAGCCCGTTGGTAATGGTTGTATACAATGCTGCAGCTTTGAATATTTCTCTCGCTCGGTTTTCCATCAGGGAATGATTTTTGTGAAACAACACAAAGCAATTAAAAGAGATTTTTTATTTGGGATTACCTACGGCTGAGCGGTAGTATTTTATCTAGTAATAATTAACTCATCTGAAATAAGTAACCAGAGGGGCAATTCTCGTAACGTTAAGAATGTTCACAGTCTGATCTCAGTCTCAATCTGTCAAAAATACCTCTAATTTCCCTACATTTTGACAAGTTTCTGACATTTGTTTGTCGTCGAGATAAGACTGCGACTAGATTTTGAACGTTTTATATTACGAGAATGGGCCTTCTGAAATGTTAAAATGTTTGTCTCTAACAACTATATACATTATGGTACGCAATAAAGAATTGAGAATTGATATATTTGAAACGGAATACTCCAAAACATTCACTCCTCCTAATCTTAGCTTTCTGTTGCACTAGTTAAATCATTACTTTACAATACAAATTGCCTATTAACTGCACCCCTTGTGGGCGGTCTAAGACGGGCTTAACCGACGCAACAATTGTGCCCATAGCAAGCGTCTTCAGGGATGCCTTTGATGTGCTCAAACAGGTGGCGTTGATGTGGAAGACTAATATTGTTGTGTCGGTATTAGGTTGGTAGGTACAGATTATTGGGAAGCTGTCGTGTATCTTCAGGGTTGACATCGGATAAGGACACCAAGTTATCTACTAGTTTTAAATGATGCTTTGTTGACGTTTTCAGATCATTATTGTTTCTCAAAACACACAATTTGGGCCATGGCCTCTGGGAAGGAAAATGGATGAATTCAAAATTGACACTTCATCTCGTTTTTGGCCTCTAAAAACTTGCAGATCCTGTCAAATCTATGTATACATATATATACATATGTATACATAGATTTAACTACCTAATTTAATTAATTCTCGTTAGCAGTCAGTATTTCCCCTAAGCATACCTAGATTACAATATCATCATTCACAATATCCAATTGCCTTCTACAAACAATCAAAAATACAATAAAAAAACGATTAAAAATACAATCTAAAATACACTTAAAAATTATAAATCCATCAAGAAATTAAATAAATGAATAAATACAAGGACAATAAAAAGAAAAAAAATCTGCTGTTCCCTACAATTATGTTCGTATATCTCGTCAAAATGTAGGGAACAGCTGATTTTTTTTCGCGATTTCAGGTTTGGTCCCATAGTAAAAGTTGTTCATAATGATGAGTACAATAACCTCTTAAGAGGTTGTTAGTGTTTTTCCAATAACCCTGTATAGAATCAAATTAAATTAGGAAGCGAGACTCCGCAGTTTAGGGGGGCAACGCTGGTAGTCTTGTTACTTGAAGTATGTTTTCTTTTGTTTTATAGTATTTAGATGTCGATACCAATCACGTCTATGATGTTTACACACAAAAAAAAAAACATTATTGAAACTGATATTTTAAGTGACTAAGTCCCGTATTACAGAACGTCACTCAGTACTCAAGCATTACTTAAAACTAGTTTCAACCAATCAAATGGCTTGAATCTAGTTTTAAGTAATGCTTGAGTATTGAGTGACGTTCTGTAATACGGGCCTGAGTATACTAAGGGCGGTCAATGACCCTACAAAAAAAATCAAACTAATTTCTATATTTTTGTTTTATCATATTTAGATATCGATACCCATCACGTTTGCGGAGTTTCGCTAGCTAATTTAATTCAACCCTGTAGTAATAGCTGCGATTGATTGAAACAACAACAAGTTTAAGTAGTTATGTGAACTTGAAACCGAGCGTTAATCTCAATTCTATTCAGAGAGGCATCGAAGCGCATACTGTAATCATGAATCCAGCGCATGATTCTAGATACGACAAAAAAAAACAGCTGCTGCGGCGAAGGGTGAATTTATGACAGAGGTAAGCCGAAGTAAAAAAAAAATGTCAATAAACCGTTTCTTTATATTTCAATGATGAATTAACTATAGAATGGTTGTGTTCTGAATTTTCGAAGGGAAGTCGGCGGGAATCGACTTGTATGGTACCTTCGCCACTGGTTTATAATCTTATACCTGAATCCTTGGTACTAGGTTGCTCGTCGATGGCCCTGCGGCCTTGTATAAAATAGAGAGATCGTAGACCAATAAAAAGTACAGTATAAAAGTACACATACTATAAGCACCTAACGAACCAGTAAATAACTGGATCCATTTTTCACCATAACGTATGTGTAATTATTCGAGTGTGTGTACCACGATATGGTATTGCGGTAAATCGTCGTCAGTCGATCGTGAAATTAACAGTCCATTAAAAATCACGAGCCGGCGTTGTGCGAACGGGCTACGAGATAATAAGTAGCAGATGTTTTGATGTACTTTCCCATTTACACGAAAATACTTTCGGAAAAATAACTTGACCTCATTTTTAAACCATAAAGTTCTAAGCTCTTGAAAATATTTTCTTAAAACGCGAACCCAGTAGGTAAGCTAAAATCAAGGTTCGGGGATAAATCCATCATCGCTGTAATCGATTGTTCGTTCAAGGATGAATAATCGAGAAACAACATTGAGTCTATGTTTAATATCGATACTGCTTACAACGGTGTTTGTCGTGGCTTATAAAAAAATAAGCGTTCAGGAACTACGGGGAACAATGGAATATTTTAGTACAATATTCTGTTTTTATGGAAGTGGACTTTTTCGTTTGACCGCGTTCCACCTGACAAGAGTTATTAGATATTTCGAAGTTACTTTTTTAGGAGTTCAATTTTTGCGACAGGTGGCCCAGAAAAGTGGAGATCACACTTGTAGGAATTTCAATATTGTTTCTAATACAGAGAGAAGAAATATAATAGAGATTTATTTCAATAGTTTGAGTCGTTTGATCATTGATTTAGAAAATATCTTACCGTTCCTTTGATGGATTTTGATGAAAAAGCACCCTCAATGCGTAACACACTTATCAATCACAATTTGAATCTTTTATCATATTGCTGATCCATTGCTTCATATGTTCGAAAAATTTGTCTGCTCAACAACATAAATAAGGCAATGAATGATGTTGAACTATCAAAATGAAAGTCTATTGGTAATGTGTTATGCAAATACCCCGCAAGTTCATACGACTGGCCAATTCAACTTTGTTTTAATGACTTAGGAAGATGGGTACAATGCAGTATATATGTCGCAGCCAATTGGCCTAATTAGCCTTTCAGTTAACTGACTAGCCCTTTAACTAAACGGGTGGGTTACTCAACTTCAAAAACCAAAACATCAACAATCAAAATATCCCGCTCAACTAGCGGCCTGAGTGATATTCAGCCATTCAATCAAACACTTAGGCAACTGACTTGGATCGCTAACGTTTAACTAATTGCCTATTGCGTGATTGACATAAAGCGGCAGTTGTTTATTGAAGTTTTGAAAAATATAAAGAATATTGAGGCAGTAAAAACTGAGCAGTAAAAAATATCTGAACGCGTATGTAAATAAATATTTAGCAGTAAAATGGCTTAACAGGCAGTTAGGTGTGGGCAGTTAACAAAATATTCAACCGAATTGAAAACCTCCTCCTTTTAATGAAGTCAGTTAAAAAAAAATACGGAATTAGTCGGGAGGGAATCAAACTTGGAAGTAGCGCTTGTTGACCGCTGCCGCGGCATCGCTCGCTGCGCTTGCTCGGCTCGCGCGCATTTGGTCAAATTTCTAGCCTAACCCATTTGGTTGCGATGGCCTGGACTAGTTGATCGAGTATGTGGTTGATTTGTTCCAACCTAACCTACCAATTGCCGAACTATTTACCTAACTACCCATTCCAACATTTTTACTGACCTTATGAATAAGTGAATCTTATTACATTACTTGAGTATTTATACTGATATTTTAGGATTAAATAACCGACCAATTTTCTCTTAATTACTGTTCACGTTTTAATTTAACTACCGCCGAGAAACGAAATGACTGCCCGTAATTTTTTTCAACTGATCATAAAAACCTCCCTAATGTTGTTAAAATGATTTACTTTTTTTCCCTCATATGTTCACCCTACTATTAGTAGACGCATTGGCTGAATATTATTCAGGCCGCATAGCTGTGGCGCCGCCGTTTAGTTAATAGGCTAGGCAGTTAACTGAATGGCTAATTAACTTAGTTGGCGGCGAAATATATATATAATATATGACATATGAAGACCGCAAGGGCTAGCTAAGAACCAGTTAACTTCAAAGAAGCCTTCAGTAAGTAATCGTCAAATTAGAATAGTGTAAGACTTAATAATAATAATTCATCTAAATTCTAGCTAAAGCCAACTAGGATAATGCAAAATCATATTTAATACGTTCTGCCAACATTTTACAATGCCCAATTTTCCTTGAAAACACTTGAAAGTTGCTATCTAACTCATTGTGTCGTAGACAGGACCTGAAATTCGTCAAAGTTGGTTAAACACGTTAAGTTACTCTCGGCGACAAATGGGTACCTACCAAGTGATGACTTCACCGTCCTACAAACTGTACGAACAAAGTGTAGGACGAGTTTGCAAAAGTAAATAAGTACTATTGAACTGTGAAGGATTTTGTAGCCATTCGAAACAATAATATTTGGATAATTTTTGCTGCGTTATTGGATAATTGTGTTACAGTTGTTGAGGTAAATGTAGCTATATTTTTATAATCTTGAAACTAACAATAAAGCTGAAGGGTTTGTTTGTTTGATTGCGCTAATCTAACCAGTCAGATTTGTAAAACTCTTTTCGCATTTGATAGCCCAATTCCTGAGTAAGGCTATTTAATGTCACGCTAAGACTCTTAAGAGCCGAGTAAATAGAAAAAAAAGTTTAAAAAATGCTAAACGAAAACGAAATAATAGCGCAGGCAGGCGATGCGATGCGACTTAGTGGGTCGGGGGAACAAAAAATTTCACGCGGACTAAGTCGCGGACAGAAGCTAGTATTATGTATAAAGACTGACTGTAAGCCTGGTTGTTGTGTAAAGACTGGTCTGAAAAAGCCCTAAATAGGGAGACGTGGTACTGGAATAGGTAAGCCTTTGTCCTTTTTTTTTTTTTTGTGGATGGGATATCATCAAATGACCCCTCCCGCTCTGGGTGGAGCAGAAGGGAGTGTCAGACTCTTACTGACTAAAACCCACCCGTGTTCCTTCCTTAGCCCTTTGTGTTCCGGGGTAGCGGTAACCCTTTCGGACAATCCCGCTGCCCCGGCAGGTTTCGGCCCTTACGGGCCCCTTCCTTATTGCTGACATCTCTTTGAGGCGCGCGTGGAACACATACGCGCCGTCCGGCACGGGCCTGGTCCTGATCGGACGGAGAGTTACCCATTACTCTCCGCCCGCAGGCCCGCGCCTACGGTGGCCGGGAGTCATCTCGCGGCTCCCGACGCCCGGAGCGTCTCCCGCGGCGGCTGGGACGCGAGGCTCTCTCCCTCAGCCGTCCCACCACCTCCTTCGCTAGCATGACTGCTTCGCAGAAGGAGGTGACTGCCTCCCACTCCCTCTCGCCCCGGACCATGGCTTGAACCAGGGCCGGGCGCGAGAGGTCGCCGCCGCTGCCGATCGCCTCTGCGAGAGCACGGCGGTGCTCCGCCCAATTGGGGCATACCGCCACCGTATGCTCCACCGTGTCCTCCGGGCGACCCTCGCAGTGGTGACACCCGGGCGTTTCCTCCCGCCCGATGGTGTGCAGGAACCTCCCGAAACACCCGTGTCCGGTGAGGACCTGCGTCAGGCGGTAGGTGAGGGCGCCGTGGCGCTCTCTAGTCACTCCCCAAAGAGGGGTCTTATCGCCACTATCGTGGCGTGCCCTAAGCCTTTGTCCTGAGGTGGAAAATCCAGGCTATGGGCTAGTAATAGAAATATTATTATTATTCGAGGTTATATTTCGTTCTTTATGAGAGCGTTCACAGTACCTTATTTTTCAGATTGATTAGCAAAGTTAGTGTAAAACTTTATAGATGTACATATATATAGATCAAAAATTCGCTGAATCGTGAATAAATGATTCGGTTTCTAGAAACGGAGGACTAGTAACAATTACGGTGTTTAATTATTTATATGAAGAGAAATTTAGACACAGAATGTTAACTTTGTGGGTAAATAAAAAGTGATATGCTTTAAAAAAAAAAATATTATTAAAAAAGGAGCTACGTCTGCCAACAAACTGCTTTGCAGTTCGGCAGAGGTAAATATATCCTGTAAAGAAATATTTCGGCAAATAAACACTTTTTATCGTTTATTTTTTCAAATTGTTAATGAGAGAAAATAAAGAATGTTAGAAATTTACACCATTTTTCTCTCTTTTGTAACAACATGACCTATATTTTTTCTAATCTCAACAAAAAAGTATATATATATAATTGCCTATGTATAATTTTAGTTGACCACCTAATTCGATACCCCCAGAATAAGGCAAAAAAAATAGCAGATATTCATAGCAATCTCCCCCAGATATTAATATCAATCTTTTATCAACGACAGACGTTTCAAAGTCGGATTATTTAAGTTTAATGTCCGAACACGGACTGAAACAGGTTATTTCGAAGCCAACTCGTCAAAACTCATGCTTAGATCACATATTCCTTAAATCAAGATACCAGACTGTTAGAGGATTAGTTTGCGATATTGATATTACCGATCACCATGGTAATGATGGGGTACAATATGCTCACGCCTTCCGGTTCAAAATATCAACAACGCAAAATAAATAAAATCAATTTCCCTGCACTGATAGAGGAACTTAAAGTCGTAGACTGGTCTGAAGTAGTGTCCGAACCAGATGTAAACAATGCAACCAATGAATTCCACAACATTCTAACAAGTGCAGTACAAAAACACACGATAGAAAGAACAATTAGCCGCTCTAAATTCATCAGAAAACCCTGGATTACACCCGGACTTATTAGATGTATGAACCACCGAGACAAACTTCATCGTGATTCAAATAAACACCCTAATGACCAAACAAAAAAAGTAATTTATAATCGTTACAGGAACTTCTTCACAAATATCGTACACAGGCTTAAACGTGAACACGACAGTCAACAATTAGAAGATAACAAAAACAATGTTAAAGGTCTATGGAAAGCTATCAGAAATATTAGTGAACAGTCCAAAAACAGAAGTACTCCTAACGCACTGCTTAAAAGCGAATCGTCTGCACAGACTTCGATAAACATCTGCAATGAATACTTCTCATCCGTTGGCAAAAACCTAGCCACGAAAATTCTCGCAGACATTAATGAAACCCAGGAATCAGTTATAAACAAACTAAAGTTAGGAGAGCCTCAAAACACAAATTTCTTTATGCAACCAACTGACGTTTTTGAAATAGACAAAATAATCACAAATCTGAGAAACGACAGCGCCCCAGGCCCGGATAATTTTACACCAACACTTATAAATCAAATAAAAAGTGAAATCATAATCCCATTAATGCATATTATAAACCTTAGCTTAGAATCAGGGATATTTCCTAACAAATGGAAAGAGGCACAGGTCACTCCAGTACATAAGAGTGGTTCAACACAAAACCCAACTAATTACAGACCCATTTCACTGTTAGCAATATTTTCCAAAATTCTTGAAAAAATAGTTAATAAACGACTCACCTCGTACCTAGATTCCAACAACATATTATCCAACAAGCAGTTCGGCTTCAGACAGGGAAAATCCACAGAAGATGCAGTAAGTCTCTTAACTAATCTTCTAACGTCTTACTTAGATGAGAATGAAAAATGTATAGGAATATTCCTAGACCTAGCAAAAGCTTTCGACACCGTTGCCATTCCTATACTACTGAAAAAGCTCGAGACGATTGGTATAAGAGGACTGCCGCTCAAATGGTTCGAGACCTACCTTTCTAACAGAAGACAATGTGTGAAAATTGGGGATACCATCAGTTGTCACAGCAGTGTGGAATTTGGAGTCCCTCAAGGTAGTGTCCTAGGCCCGACACTATTTATCATCTATATTAATGATATTCATCACGCCATTTCGGCAAATGCAGAAGTCATCTGCTATGCAGATGACACGGCTATTATTTTTCACACCAAATCTTGGGATACAGTCCGCGAAAAAGCCCAAAACGGTTTAACTAATATTAAAAAATGGCTCGACCTTAACCTTCTCTCACTTAACATTAAAAAAACTAACTACATCTGTTTCCATAAAACTCTCTCATCAGCACCAAATCTTCCTTTAAAGCTTCAAATCCACCTTTCAACTTGCAACACAGCCCCCTGCACCTGTGAGGAAATTAAAAAGGTCGAATCTCTAAAATACTTAGGGGTTCTGCTAGATCAACGTCTTTCATTCAGACCCCATATTGACTTAGTAGCTAAGCGAATCAGAAAGCTGATTTACGTAATGTAACGCCACGTCATGTGATCAGCCTACGCCACGCCAAGCTAAGCCAACGCCAAGGCAACGCCAAGCCAACGCCAAGCCAACGCCAAGCCAATGCCTCTTTATGACAATTGGAGCTAAAATTGTCAGCCAAACCAGCCAGTGACCGTTAGTGACGTCACATCCGACCGTCGAATGGTTTATGGACTCTGATCGTCCATTTTTGCGACATATTGTGCTGCCGTACATGAGATAAGTCGAAACTCTGTCCAACTGTGTAAAAATACATCATTACCAATAAATAATTGTGATTATTCGTCAAGTACAAAGTGTATTACTCCTTTCCCGTTTCACTCAGAAGTGGGATATGAAGCGTAATCGCCCTACTGCATCTGTTGGTTGTGGAATACGTCCACCTGGCAGGAGTGAAGAAGAGCAAAACCATAATATTAGTGAAGATGAAGAATTCCCGCCGCCACCTGCTAGAAAACTACTCAAAACCATACTGGAAAACGAAGTGGGTAGGGCGATACACGAACTCAACGACGATATTTTACCGCTCAACCATTTCAAAGGCCATCGTGCGGCGTCCCTTATCCCGGAATTTGACCCCGAGGGAGAAGATTGCACTGTGTCGGTATGGTTGAAGAAAATTGACCAATTGGGAGACATACATGGCTGGAGCGACAAAGTAAAATCATTTCACCTTCAAGATAAACTCCGTGGTCAAGCACGTAAGTGGTACAACAGACTCGATGAATATAATTATTCCTGGGACGAATGGAAATGCATGCTAGCAAGAGCATTTCCTAAACATCGTGACTTCAGTGCTTTGCTAGACGAAATGATGAACCGGAAGAAGCTCCCTAGTGAAACAATGACTAAATATTACCAGGATAAAATCGCCATGTGCTTTCGTTGTAACCTGTCTGACACCGCTACCGTTTCCTGTATAATCAGAGGATTACCGCTTTCATTACAACCAAACGCACGGGCTTTCCAATGCCAGCGCCCAGATGAGCTGTACGAGGCCTTCCTCTGTGCCCTCGACGATTATCGCTCACCGTCATTCGAAGCACGTGACAAGCCGAACAAGGACACTAGACAACTGCCGAACCCGGATAAGAAAGTGAACCCTGAGACCGACCCCTGTCCGCGTTGTAAGAAGACTGGTCACATCCTACGGAATTGCTCATTACCTGATCAACGCATTTGTTTCAAGTGTGGTATGCAAGGTCATATTGCCACCCGCTGCCCTGGCTCTTCAACTACATATGGCAAGAAGACTGCTGAATCGAACAGCAGCGTCAAGGAAATTAAGCTAGTGCAAAATTACAATGAGGTTTACAAGAAGGTCGTGAGGGTAAACGGGATATTTTTGAAATCCTACATTGACACAGGAAGCCAGGTAAATGTTATAAATGCACATATTGTCGGACTCTTGGAGCTCAAAGTTACAGCTACGAGCACCGTCCTAAAGGGTTTTTCTGGTGGTTTACTTACAAGCCGTGGAGAAGTAGAATTCGACCTAGAAATTGATGACATTCACGTGAAATGCACTGCGCATGTAACAGAGACTGACATGCAGGACATTCATTTACTTATTGGTCAGCCGGTTATCAATGCTGATCGTGTATCACTTGTGGTGACTAATAAGACTGCTACGTTAAGATTGGATTCTGACCCTTTTGCTGAACTTCAGGCGGTCGAAGATATTCAGAAATTCAAGATAGTAACATCAAGCAAAGAATCTTTGCCACCCGGTGGCTCCATCATCAAAGTCCGGGTACTGGGTAATGCCGAAAAAGATGATGTCTGCACAGCGCCGCGTCACTATGAACTGAATGGAGTTTCCTACTCGTTACCAGCCACGTTACTCCGAGGTGGTGAAGGCTTCATGAAGGTTATCAACACCGGCACCAGGGACATCGAGTGGGAAGCCGGTCAGATCCTCGCACGGGCAGATAGCTGCGACGAATCGGAGATCCAGCCAAGCCGGGTGAGTTCAGCCAAGCCATTATTGTCTTACGAGTCCAATATTTTGCCAAATAAGCCAAATTATTCAGTCACTAGTTCCTCTAATCCATGTGGCCTTACAGTCCCGTCTGCCTTGGTCTTAACAACTAATGAAATCAGTAATAGTATAGGCGGGGTACCTATATCCGAAATCAGTATGGGAAATTTAAATAAAAACGAGCGTGATAGTTTAATACATATATTATTACAATATAAACACACCTTTGCAATTGACACAAAAGATCTCGGTTGCACCAATTTGTTCCATATGAAAATAAAACTTACCACACAGCAGCCAATATACCGTCAACCTTATAGGTTATCGCACACTGAACAACAAATAGTTAATTCTAAAGTTCGTGAGTTACTAGATGCTGGTATTATTAAAGAATCCGAATCAAATTATGCCTTTCCAGTTATCTTGGTAAAAAAAAAGAATGGTGATAGTCGGTTATGTGTGGATTATCGTGCCCTTAACTCGGTCACTATAAAAGATAGATATCCGTTGCCAAACATCGACGATCAGGTTTCAAAGCTAGCCGGTAAGAAATATTTTACGAGCCTCGATATGGCCCAAAGTTATCACCAGCTACGAATTGCACCCGAAGACACACACAAAACTGCATTTATAACACCTCAAGGCCATTATGAGTACATGCGCGTTCCCTTTGGTTTAGCAAATGCACCCTCAGTTTTCATGCGAATGATTAGTAAAATTGTGGATTCCATTCGTTCCCAAACATCACAAACTGACAGTTCAACTAGTGAAATTCTGGCATTCATAGATGATTTATTACTACCCTCGGTTGATTTTAGTTCTGGTATAAATATGTTAGAATTGGTGTTGCAAAAGTTTGAATCGGAAAATCTAAAATTAAACATGAAAAAGTGTTCTTTTTTACAAGAGAAAGTGACTTATTTAGGACATGAAATTTCTCATGAAGGTGTGCAACCGGCAGAACCAAAACTAATTGCAGTTTCGCATTTTCCTGTACCGAAGAATGTACATGAGGTGCGTCAATTTATAGGTCTTTGCAGTTACTTTCGAAAATTTATATTTAAATTCGCAGTTATAGCTCGCCCTTTGACAGAATTGACTAAGAAAAATGTACCGTGGGTATGGAGTGATAAACAGGTCGATAGTTTTAACGAATTAAAAAAATGTTTATGCTCTAAACCAGTGTTAGCTTTGTATGACCCCACATTAGACATAGAAATTCATAGCGATGCGTGCAAATTAGGAATAGCAGGTATTTTATTACAAAAACAGTGTGATGGTACTTTGCGCCCTGTTATGTATTTTAGCCGAGTGACGTCTAGGGAGGAAACTATGTATCATAGCTACGAGCTAGAAACATTAGCAGTCGTAGAATCGTTGCGTAAATTTCGGGTGTACATAGTAGGTAAAAACGTGAAGGTAGTCACCGACTGTACCGCCGTCCGAGCTACTCTCACTAAACGCGATATTATACCGCGCATCGCAAGATGGTGGCTGTTAATTCAGGAATACGATATCAGTGTAGAATATAGGCCTGGTGAACGAATGAAACATGTCGATGCATTAAGTAGGAATCCAAGTGATGCTGTAAATATTAATCGTTTAGAAGTCACTGACTGGTTTTATACAGTTCAATATCAAGATGATAAATTAAAAATTATTATTGACCAATTAAAAGCCGGGTCGACTGAACGCGATATAATAAACAATTACGTGCTAATAGATGATAGGTTGTATAGGAAAACGCTCAGTGGTAATCGACTTGTAGTGCCTGTGGCAGCTAGGTGGAAAATTCTTCAAATGCACCACGACGAAATAGGGCACGTAGGATTAAAACGATGCACAGATCTGATTAAAAGAGATTTTTGGTTCCCTAAAATGACACGGTTCATTCGTAAATATGTAACCTCTTGTTTAAGTTGTGCCTATGGAAAGGGAGATCATGGCAGAAAGGAAGGCAAGTTACATCCAATTCCTAAGCCAAATGAACCGTTTAGAATGATACATGTCGACCATTTAGGCCCGTTTTGTAGGACAAAGAAAGGTTATGAATACATGTTAGTTATAACTGACGCGTTTTCGAAATTTGTAATTGCAGAGTGCAGTCGATCAATTAATTCAGTAGAAACAATTAGAATACTCAAAAGAATGTTTTCGTTATTTGGCTACCCGGATAGAGTCGTAACTGACCATGGCAAGGCATTTAATACTAGTAGATATTTTAAGAAATTTGCAACAGACAAACAATTTAAACATACGTTGAATTCAATTGCGTGCCCGCGTGCCAACGGGCAAGTCGAGCGGACGAATCGCACCATACTAAATGCCCTACGCGCGTCTGATCCCAGTGAAGCCGCTAATAGCTGGTCTAACCGTCTACCCGATGTGATTTGGGGAATAAATAATACTTTAAATGAAACTACTGGGTTTAAGCCTTATGATTTAATGTTTGCACGTAGTGGTAGGTCAGTGTGTGATGTAACCATCCCAGATCAAGTACCTGAATCGACCCAGGCCAAGCGTAGCAAAGCCAGTGCACGTATCATTAAAGCTAGCGCTACAATGAAACGTAACTTTGATAAACGTCGTAAAAATTGCCATGTTTATATGAAAGGAGATTTGGTTTTATGGAGGCAGGCACCTACTAGTAGTGCTGCTAAGGTCAACACAAAACTAGATGACTTGTTTTCAGGCCCCTATATAATAACTAAAGTAGTTGGCAATGACAGATACAGGATCAGGAGCATTAAGGGTTTAAGGGGCTACAAAAACTTTACGGGGCTTGTTTCAGCAGATTCCCTGCGACCTTATCGTAGCATAGCTCCTGTATCTGACAGTGCCAGCAGCTCTGATGACCAGCTGGAGACAGAAGATTTAATCGATCTATTAGAAAGCTAATAAAAAAAACGTGTGCTCCATTGCGGGAGCAATTGTTACAGGATGGCCGATTGTAACGCCACGTCATGTGATCAGCCTACGCCACGCCAAGCTAAGCCAACGCCAAGGCAACGCCAAGCCAACGCCAAGCCAACGCCAAGCCAATGCCTCTTTATGACAATTGGAGCTAAAATTGTCAGCCAAACCAGCCAGTGACCGTTAGTGACGTCACATCCGACCGTCGAATGGTTTATGGACTCTGATCGTCCATTTTTGCGACATATTGTGCTGCCGTACATGAGATAAGTCGAAACTCTGTCCAACTGTGTAAAAATACATCATTACCAATAAATAATTGTGATTATTCGTCAAGTACAAAGTGTATTACTCCTTTCCCGTTTCAGTAATGAAAATGTTACGAAGCTCGGCCAACAAAAAGATCTTGCACCTGGTGTATGTTGCATTATGCGAGTCAGTTCTTTGCTACTGCCTTACTGTATGGGGTGGAGTCGGCATAACCTCAATGCTACAATTAAAAAGAGTCCAAAGATCAGTGCTAAAGGTTATATACAGAAAACACTTTCGCTATCCCACAGATCACCTGCATAAAGTAGCATCAGTTCTTAATGTCCGACAGTTATACATCTTGAAATTAGTACTAAAACAACACAAAATAACAATCCAATCCACAGAATATAAATAACTACTTAAACAACGAATCTACAAATGTCCACTTACTGTAGTAAAAACCGCTTTTGCTCAACATATGCAAGAGTTCATGCTCAGTTTCATTTATAATAAAATTGCGAAAATCAGTGACATCAAAAATTGTAGGACCAACCAAGTAAAAAAAGTGATTAAACAATTCCTGTTAACTCAATCCTACTTAGAAACCGAAACCTTCGTTCGAGTAATGTCATAACATACTTATCACAAACCACTCATACCATTACTCTCACACTACCTCCCTAACCATTTCATAATCATTAATCATACATTCTTATTTTATCATCCTCTTAGACACATCCCTGCCAAAATTCAATTTAATAAATACCTAGGTACACCTACGACACACCCTATTTCAAACAAGTGCTTTTTTAACCAAACATAAACCAAACGATTAAATTATATATATATTTTTTTCAACTCTTTATTTTTGATTTTATATTGCGTTAATTTTTTAAACTTTTATGTAATAACTTTTACAATACAGTATCGACCTTGTTAATTTAAATTGTTAAAAATTTCTCAAGGACTCCACGAGACAGGCTTGACCTAGTGTGGAGTTCATAAGTTAAAATATTATAATTATGTTTCCCTTGTAACAATAATTTTAGTAGTTTATTTGTACTATATTTATAAGGAAATGTAATAACGTGATATGGTTAATAAACGATTATTATTATTATTATTATTATATATTATTCAAAAAAATGAAAACAGAATAGATAAATTTTATTTTAGAATAAATATTTTATTTTTTATTCAAGCATCAATCGAATTGGTTTTTATAAATGATGTTCTTCAATGATGTCCTTATCCTACTATCCTACTTCCTATCCTACTAATCCTACTAATATTATAAATGCGAAAGTTTGTGTGGATGGATGGATGGATGTTTGTTACTCTTTCACGCAAAAACTACTGAACGGATTTGGATTTTACTTTACAGTAATATAGCTGATAACACATAGGATACTTTTTATCCCGATATTCCCACGGGATCGACACGTATGCGGGTGAAACCGCGGGGCGCTGCTAGTCATTAATATATCGCAAACATAAAATTCAACTGTATGATCGGATATTAAAGTTGATAATAATTTGAAGTTCAATTTATATTTTTAAAATTATAATTTTAATAAAATAAAATAATTTATTGCGTGCCCGATTTGTTTTTTCACATACTTACGTTTATAAAAAAACAAATCGGGCACGCGACTTTTAAGAAAATAAATTGTTCACATATTTTGTACATATCTGGTACCTTTGGTACCTACTCGCCACTAGTTTATCTAACGTAAGTATAATAGGACCATGTTCAAACGATCATCCGAAGCCTGAGGCTAGACTTAGGTTTAGAATGTACTAAATCTAAAAATAAATCTGGAGTGCACTTTACTTCACGTTTATCAATAAGGAGGCAAGACTTAAGGTGATTGCGCAGTGATTACCGCGAAATTCAAATTTTCTTACGTTTTTTGCAATTAGCTGGTCAGTGTCAGGTTGTATCTTGATCAAAATATGATTTGCGACTATAACAGGTACTTATTCACAGAATTATAGTCATTAGAATCATTAATAAATCTTCCTAAGTTAGATTTGTACCACAAGAAGAAATCTCCTAGGGAAAAGTGTTTTTGGTACAAATCTCACTTATAAAGATGTATGAATGTTTCTTATGATTATATTTCTGTAAATACGTACCTGTTATACTGACACTGACCTGCAAATTGCAAAAAACGTAAGAAAATTTGAATTTCGTGGTCTACCACTTCCCATTCCCTTTAAGGCAGTCGTTGTGGTCATAAAACGTGCAAGAAGAAATATTTTGGTTTGGTTTTCTCTCGTATAAGCAAACAAGGCCAGTTGAGCAATACGTTTTTGATCCTTTATGTAGTACATAAAGGATCAAAAACGTATTGCTCAACTGGCCTTCATAATTTTGCAGATTGAAGCAGAAAGGGGCTCGTGGCTAAGTAATAACAGCCGCACGTGTCGATCGATCAGGTTAAGTTACGCTTGCCACGGTTGGTCCGTGGATGTGTGACCATCTTTACAAACCAAGACCCCTTGCCTCGTTGGTACCGACTGTCATTCGTGGGTCTTTGACAGTCGTTACGGGTAGTTAGACTCTCGAAATTCTGACAACCAGTCTTACCAAGAGGGTTTGTATTATCCAGTAATTGGGTAGTGGAGGTAAGATATTGATTGATCTTGATTGAAGCATAAAATCGACACCTGTAAGGAAAAACATCGTAACTAATTTTTAGTGGAGAGCGCGTCAAATATAAAAAAAAAAATCTCAGGTTTCGGTTAAGTCGTAATGCCAACCAACCTTGAAAATTTGAGACAACGAGGGAATGGCCATACTTTTTTATGATTATATTATAATATTATTATAATATAATAAAAAAAAAGTAAAAATGAGTTACGATGAAAAAAAGAAAAGTTACTAAAAATGAGTTACGATGTTTTTCCGTGCAGGTGTCGAAATTATATTTACCTACTACGGAAACTTTGTTCTTAAATGTATGACCTAAAAACAAATTACCACACCAAAGTAATATCGTCAAACATAGGCTTTGATTTCAACCTACTAAAACCTTTCTTCCTTTCTCAGAAATATTCAGAAGACCATCGAATCCAATTTCATGCAAAGTTATGGTGGCCTTCACGCCCAGAAATCAAATTGAATTCCCAACTTATAACACGAGTTAGTTCTTCAGAAACTACATATGATTCCCATGGAAATACAAATTGATATATTATATATGTAAGTCGTAACGAGTTGTAAATATATTGCTCAGTTCATTGAATATGGCGCTATGAGCGATCTACTGAACTTCTATGAAACTTCTACCCATTTGTCAAAAGTTCTTTCAATAAAAAATATTGGACCAGCAATACCTAAGATTTTCGGATGTAATATCTTGCCAGAGAAGCCAAAATTTGACTGGTGTTTGTCTGTATATTTTTGTCTGTTTTTCTTAAATATGCATGTTCCATTAGACAGTGCTTGAAACAGTCTAACGTCATTTGCATTTGAACCACTCAGTCTAAAGTGAAACCTGGTATAATGCGGGTGTATGTGCACATAATTATTGTAGGTACTAGCTGATTTGTAAAGCAAAACATTGACACAGCTATATATAGATACAACATGAACCGAAATTAACCGCACACCACCAAACACCCTATTTAGAATGTTATGTTATAATCATAATTCAGTGTATGTGACACTGAATTTGTACCATTATGTATAAAACATTGTTTATTTATCAAATTACTAGCTGCTGCCCGCGACGTCGTCTGCGTGAAGGCTCTACAGAACCAGCACCAAAAATACCTAAGATGCCAGTGTCGCTATAGCATTATAAGTACACAACTTTTAAAATAGCATTAAAATATAAGTTTTTTTTGCAAGCGAAGCAAGTGAAGAGAGTTATATGGGAATCCTGCTGAGTTCAGTCATAAGACGTGACTGAAGGAAATAGAGAAAATAATGCAGGAATACATTCCAGGACACAAAAGAGTAAAAATACGTACAAAGGTATCATACCTTACAACACTTCTCTATAAACTACGTTGGTAGTTATGCTGCCAGGAGGTAAAATGTAAAGAGAGTCAGGACTGGTGATGCGGGAGCAAGCGACGTACAGTTGCCCTTTTTTTTTAATCTTTATTTATTTACAGGGTTTTTTCTATAAAGAATATGTCACCCCGATTATTGAATACAATAAACATAACAAACTAACCTACCCGCTTACAGTTGCCCTTGTGAGAAGCAACTTGTCCTGAGGTCGACACCCGCTGCTCAGTATCTGCCCCTGCGACTTATTGATGGTCATCGAGAAGCAAACACTCACGGGGAACTGTACGCGCTTGAACTGGAATGGGAAATTATGAGGTATGAGGGGAATGCGTGGTATAAATACTGCCTCGCCGACGCCACAACCCGTAAGAATTTCCGCCTCAATGGTGTGTCTGTGGAGCGAGATGACTTTAAGGCGGGTTACACAACTTCGGAGGAGATAGGTTCTGAAGAAGCATAATCGGAACACCGACCTTCGGCTTGATGGTATGCGCTGGAAGTCCACTTGCTGACAGCGAGCTCAGAAATTCCACGGGATAACGTGTGGCGTCATCTTGCTCGACAACAGTGTTTATCGAGGTGTAGACCACTTTATTCCCCTCAATTTCCGAGAGAATGCATTCGTTAATTGCTGCAGCCTGATCATTTTTGGGCATCAAAATGACCCGCTCACACACCCAAGAATTCTGCTGGTGCGGTATACGACTGATGTCCCCGTACACACAGCGAATTAGTTCTTCTAAGCTGGATCCCACTCTACCGAGAGATTCTGGAAGCACCACCTGTACACCTATCTCTTCTGGTAGAGTGCCTTCGCCAAGACTTAGAAGGACATCGGAGAATTCTTAAGCACGTGCATTGCCGCCGAGCCGAGCTCTCATATTAATGGTCAAGCGCAGCGTACGAACTCGTGACCACAACGAAGATCGTTTCAACGAAGCATTCACCTCGTCAGCCCTCGAGCCCCGCGTTACCACGGGAAGCGTTTGCCGAAAATCACCACTGAACACAACTGTGACACCACTCATCAAATGTTCGTTCCTGCGGATGTCCTGCAGGATTCTGTCCACGGCCTCAACTGCCTTCCTATTGGCCATCGTACACTCATCCCATACGATCAGAGAGCAATCCTTAAGCACGTGTCTCTTATCGCTGTTACGTGACACACCACAAACAGGCGTTTCGGCGCTCTCTAAATCGATGGGAATTTTAAACATGGCATGTGCTGTCTTGCAACTCGGAAGCAGTGTGGTAGCGATTCCCGACGACGCTACAGCAATAGCAACTTTGCCTTGCCTCCTGACCTCTGCAAGTATGCCAGTGGTAACAAATGTTTTTCCTGTTCCACCAGGAGCATCCAAGAAAAACATTTTACCCTGGTTTTGCCCAACGCTTTCAAGGACGGTGTCATAAAGTTTTTGCTCTGAAGAGAACAAAGCGACATGGTCATTTCGTATGGTGGTCATTTCGCCTGGATCGTAATTTGTCTCAGCGTTATACTTCCGATTTCATCGGTCTTGATACGGTGATGATTGGGGAGCTGGTAACCCATATTCGATCAGTGGATTGCCGCCGATAGAAATGACCACATCTTGAAGTGAACTGAGACAGGTGTTCAGCACGCGTTCATCAGTTACTTCGACTTCGTCTCCAGTAGTACGCCTCAAAGCTCGTAGAAAATCTTCAGACAGATGATGGCGATACTTCTCCCACAAAGCTACCGGGTTCGCGACTCCACAAAACACCAAGATGACGGCAAACAGATGACGCATGCGGCTGGGACTGTCACTGACGCTAGCCTCCGCGAGGGTGTCATGAAATGAAATGATCATCATCAATGAACATAACTTTTTTGTAATACTTAACACCGCATTTTTTTTAAATATCTTCCTCAACTCTGCTCAAGATTTTGAGGGTTTTGTTGGAACTTGAATTTGTCAAAACGAACTATACGATACAACTGTTATGAAGAAAATGCACATCACCATCTATGAATTTTAAGAATAACTAACTACTTACCTCGCCAACATGATAAAATGTAATTATTAATTTCCAAAAAATGTTAACATGTGACTTGATTTGATTTTTATGAAATCTCATAGATGACGCTGTTTTAAAACTGTCTTTATACTACTAACATTCATTAAACTATATTTCTCTGCCCAAGTTACTTAAATGGCGTAGTTTTTATAGTGTTAAGCTAGATAATAGCATGGCTTACTCAAAAACAACATTTAAATATGCGTCGTTAGATTACACGCTGTCACAGAATGCGTAAGAAAAATAAAGATTCACAGACCCTCCCCCGTAGGTGATAGCGTGATAATATGTAGCCTATATGTTGACCTGACCTCTTAGTAATATTCATGCAAAATTTGAAGTAAATCCATGCAGTACTTTTTGAGTTTATCCCGGACAGACAAACAGACAAACAGACAAACAGACAAACAGACAAACAGACAAAAATTCTAAAAACTATATTTTTGGCTTCGATATCGATTGTAGATCACGCCCCAAAAATTATTTTTAAAAAATATTCAATGTACAGTTTTGACTTTCCTACGATTTTATTATATGTATAGATTTATAGGTACTGATTGTGGGAGAAATTTGTCGTCAGATTACAAATTTACGCACGCACACAGTCGCACACATATAAGGTTCCATCCATTTTGGTGTGTTTTGATTGTACAGCGGAATTTTCGATCGTGATTTACGTAGTTTTCATTATTTTTGGGATAAAAAATTACCTAGAATTAATTAAATGCACCGACCCCAGCGTGGTTTGACCGGAGTCGATTAATCGAATGAACCCCAGGATTCGCACTAGCTCCTGTAGCCTCATGTTTCATGCTGCTACAGCAGCCATTGGATATCAAGGAGTAGACCGTGGGGCTTGGTAATGATAGGTAAGACCGTAAGACGTATTCTTAGGATAGGGAAGGATTTAAAAGCCTACCGGATATATATCCTAGAGTAAGCATTGGACTAGTGGCCTACAATTTACCTACTACAGTATTGGTACTGGAGGTTGTCTTTAAAAGATCGCTTTCACCGATAAGACCGCACATTGTGTCACCTTTTGTAAAATTTCTATATGTTTATCGGGAATTAATATGGTGTACATATTAAAGAGTATTCTATTTTAGTCTATTCTATTGAATACAATGTAGAAACAATAATACTGTCTGTTATGATCGGGGTATTATTCAGTTCTGAGAGTTTACAAAAGTGTTTATGTCTTCTGCAAAAACCTTGCGAGGAATCGAGACTAAATATTATGATTAATACAATGAAAAAATGGAATAACCCTAGACAGTGTTTGTCGAAGCAGAAATTTGTTGGAGGTTCCAGTTAATACAGCCATGTTCCCAAGTCAATTCATATAACTTATTCGTCATGAGAAGCATTTTATTCACTCTGTTTTTTTCCTACATTCCTTTATCAGCAGAAACAAATCAAATCGACGCAAAAATAAAGAAATGGGCATAGGCCGGGAGCTTACCAAAAAACGCAGATGTTGGTTAGGGGTTTCAATTTTATGTGTATTATTTTTTTGCAAAAAAAAAAAGAATACCATGCAGACAGGATTTTTTAAATACAATGATTAGTTATCAACGATTTCTCTATTGAGTTATATCGGAGAGAGTTCATGTGTTTTTCATAACTCACAAAATGATAACTGGATTTCAATGGCTACATAATTCTGATTTTATTTCTTTTTTGCATGGAAACACTTTTTCAATATTATCGTACTAATTTTATTCATCCAGAAATGTATAGTAGATCCATCCCGAAGGAGCCATTTTTCAAATACTTCATATTCGCACTTTTATTTTGTGAGAGTGCCATGGGAAATGAAAACATTTTCCGTAATCATTTTGCATTTCAACCGTACAGAAATATTTTTGGCACGAAATTATTGTACTCAGCGAAAGTTTGAAGTGATTTTCGCTACAGTATATGCACATTTTAGTTTATATCTAATGCCATAACAATAAATTGACTTTTGCGCTTCCGTTTGGTAGGTAAAAGTTTAAGGAAGGAAGTTCAAGAATTAAGATAAGTGATCTACTGATGTCTAGCATATTATGACAGCATTCCCTTAGGACTCTTTATCGTTGTAATATACGGAACTTATTAACAACGCCGCAGCAAAAATGCTGACAAAACCGTTTCACGTAGCATGTGCACATTTGACGCTAGCTCTCCGCCTAAGACTTATTATTCATAGTATATAGCCTTTTCCTCTATTATGGAAGGAACAAGCTTGCATCCGTAATCTTGTAATCAGTAGAAAAGTTATATTGTGTCGGAGTCGGCAACGAATTAAGAGTCGGAGATAGGAAAATACTGCTACCAACTCAATCCGGCTGTAATTGGTATACCTACTTACCCAATTTTCTTTCATTTTTACTAGTAAGTTTGTTTGTTTGTTTTCAATATACACACAAAAAGGTAGGTACCGACAGTAAACAATACGTACAGGAATTTCTACTCGTAAAAACAAATATGAATGCCGCTTTTTCTGAATATCGCACGTCTACAACACCATTCAAATATCTGTTTCACAATATTATAACCTTAAGGTTAATACTCAAAGGATTCGGCAGCATAGTAACCTGCTATACGCATGTAACATAGGTATTATCCCGCTCCCACGCACCGCCACACAAGATATTATTATTACGTATATAATAGACAAGGAGCCATCGTTTATCATAATGCCATGATCCAATAAATTTGTAACAAACTCAATTCCGTTTATTAGGATCATATACGGCAACACAAAGAATAGAAAAAATTTCTCGGAATGACTTTAAGACAAAATATCAGTTTTCTTGTGTGGTACGGGGCTTTGAAGGAGGCTCTTATGGTATAGAAATAAATAGAAATATGATAGCAAAAGGGCACAAAATGTGAGAAGAGAAATTTCTGGAATAATGTAAAAGAGAGAGTCTCTTTCTCCTTCTTTGGCCAAATATTTTTAATTTTATCATTACAGTATCATTTTGTAAAAAGAAGCTCCGTATAATTACTCCTTTGTTTCGATTTAATCAATTATTAGCTACTTAGGTATCATCACTACGTATTATAAAACAAAGTCCCCCTACGCGTCTGTCTGTCTGAATGCAATAAACTCTAAAACTACTGAAAATTTTCATGCGGTTTTCATCAATAAACGGCGTGATAATTCATTATGGTTTTGTGTAAATTTGTTGAAATGTGGAAAAAATCATGCCGAGTCGGAGATTTAATGGCGTGCGCTGCGTAAATCAATACAGTTAAATGAAAACAATATATTACGGAGTTATTCCTCTTAAAAAAATCTATTAAAGTAACTATTAAACGAAGCCATGAGCAAAGGCTAGTGAATAGAAAAAGGAAAATATATTTTTATTTTCCACAGAAATCATTGTAACAGATCCTCAGAAGAGTCAAGCTTGTGGACTAAATATTTTTACCAAGTTTTCTCCTGAAACTGCAAAACCCACAAACATGTTAAAATAACGTCCAATACCAAAGTTGAACAAAACAATTTCAAGACCTAAGCAGTTCATAACTTGATAATTTTACGCAGATTTAGCGGCTCCATACTCCGCTTAAACTAGAGCAGGTAGTAACATTATACGTCAGGAAAATAGTCTGCCATGTCTGCATTAATTCTCACTACACCACCCTTACCTATTATCCTCCATATTACTTACACCCCCTCCGTAAAGGGGGGACTCCTGAAGTAGGTACCTTTCTCAACTGATCAAATACAGGCGGCAAATATTTGGCCAGGATTAATTTATTTGCATCGATGTCACCTTCCCAGCTTAGCCACTTGTCTATTAAGTCTATTTGTGTTAGGTTGATCCCAGACTGTGTGTAAAATGGTATCGGTGTCCAATTTTGTGTTGGGGAAAATAGTTCGTCTAAGTTATCCTGAAGGTGTACTAAAAATCTCATTTTTTTATCTCGTACACAACATACCATGCTTCGAAGGTAGTTGGGTCCTATAAAACATCTTCGAGGAAAAAATGGTTCTTTATAACGGTAGGAATCGAGGAACTGAGCATTCTATTAACGCTGGCAGAGAATAATAAAGTCCTCCAGACTGAATTTCGCCCGGGCGACCAATCTCAGCGGAGACCAGCCTTGGGAGAGGGAGATGATATAGTGCACTCTTCCCTCACTCTCATAGCCTGATGGAACGGCATCGGCAATCCGACACGACCGGAGAGAGATCAGGCGTAGGGCCGTAATGTGCTCTCCGAGGCACGGGGGTATCACATCGCCAACTTCCAAACAACAACACCACACTGACAAAAACAACAACAACTAAGAAACAACAACTAAGAAATAACAACAACTAAGAAATTCCCAATGGAAAAAACCCAATAACACTTTGTTCGACCCGGGAATCTAAAGATAATACAGAACATCGGAAGATAATACAGAAAATCTAAAGAAGTTTCGATGGCTATTCCACGTAATTTCAGTCGGCCACCGACTTTATCTATCACCTAATTTATCGGTCTAAATATGACCCCTATCTCTCGTTTGCGGTCACTTCTTAGGACTACTATAATCTATTTTGTCTTTCGCGAGTAAATTGTGTTATGTCAGATCTATTTTGTCAGAATAAGGTAAGCCTAACGTAATATTAAACTAGGATCGAGTTATACGCCTAGATATAACTTAAATGGTGCTGAATTTATGGAACTAGATGTGGCAGTTTATAAATTAGATTTTGATTACAATTTTAGAGTTCCGTTTTCTGATCTTTTGGGAATATCGATAATCAAGGTTAGACGACCAGAATGTTCCCATGTCTAACTCAACCTTGTTTTCTCTCACATGACCGAGATAGTAGCCCCGATTCTGTTGTTCACAAACTAAATTAAATTTAAGTTCAGTGCATCTTTTTCTTTCTATTTTATTAAGAAAAGGACAAAAGATAAATATTAGTTTAGTCCTGTCAAATTAGATAATCCATAGACAAGTTTAGACCCTCTGCGCGAATGCCCTCAGGATGCTGCTGGAGCTAGCCCGAACCCTGTGCACCAGGGATGTGCATCGTTTTCACATAGTAGAATAAAAATAGTCTACTTGCGACTTAGCGATCATACCCCATCAGCACCCTGAATGCATTATTACCTATATTGCACACGCAACGCGTTGTACTGTATGCGCGTGTATGAGACTCACAGGCTGCACCCACCCATCGAAATTCTAACCGCGGCATTCGGTACACCTCATGACGCATAAAATTCTACTACATAGGTACCTACATTTCATAAAACAACAGTGAATAATTTGAACTGAAATTCTGACTGTTTTTATATAATTATAGCATGTACGTTCCTTATTTATCCGCCAGAGTATCGAGTTAAGGCGATTATAATAATTAAAATATTTTCGTTAATTATATTAATCAGTTCAAGTTTACAAAGGAGATTGTGAACTGTTTAATCTTAAGATAATCAAGAAGAAGAAGGTTAGATGCACGATAATGGTGTCAAGTTTTTTTAAGGGATTAAAAACAGCAGTGCGATTCTGTAACCATCTCACCGTGAAAACTTAAGTGAAGTGAGCGTGGAGTGAGCTGTTAGTGTCATCCTGATGCTAGGGATTGATACTCTTGACAGCTCACTCTAAGCTCACTTCACCTAACTTTTCACGGTGAGATTTTTACAGAATCGATCGGCAGTTTTTCATCACATTTACCACATGTTTAGGGCATTTTTCGGGTTTCCGTATCAAAAGGAAAAACAGGATCCCTTAAAATATGGATCACTTCGTCGTCCGTCCGTCCGTCAATCTGTCTGTCTGTCAAGACCCTTTTTCTCAGCAACGTGTGGAGGTATCAAGTTGATATTAATATCAAATACGAAGGACTACGGTTCTCTGGAGCTCTAAAGATTTTTTTCTTACGCAGATTTGGAAATCCCTTACTTTCTATGAATAAAAAATCAAGCTTCTTACTTAACGCAATAAAAAAATACGGCCATTTATGCGACATAATATGATACTCGCAATTATGTAAATCAAATTCTATAGGGTACCTACTTCCCGTTTATCTAGATTTGGCGCAAGTAAAGGAAAAATTCCGAAAATCGTTACTGTATATTACAATTTTTGATCATAATAAATTCATTCCAACTATGGAACCCTTCATTGTTCCTGTCCGACACGCACTTGACTAGTTTTTTTTTGTGGGGATGTCTTCGTATATGTACTGCCCGGAAAAAATAAGGGTCATCTTGTACTCTTATTTTTATTCTTTTATAAAGTGTTTTTATTTCTTAGTTTTTCCTACTTTACGAGATTGCGGCCTTCATATTTTTCATGTCTTGTTGAACACAGGAATATTTCTAAGGAATACGAGTACACGTCTGTTTTTTCTGTCTACTTGCTGTAGAAGTTTTCCCAGTATTTTAATTAGGTATACTACTTATTTATAATTAAAATACTTACTGGGAAAACTAGGCAGTAGGTAGTCTATTTTTATTTTTGGGAATTTTATTTAAAACTTGCTGTGCCTGCGACTTCGCGTGCATGTCGAAAAAAAAATTGGATTTCATCGGTTTGCCTTTTTTTGCGCGGAACCCTAATTATTTTTAATAAAATAAAAGCAGGTACTCCTGTTAAAAAAGATGATAAAAGTTACCCCTGATAACAACAGTTATCTGTCAGTGTAAATCGTGTCAAAATCGGTCCAACCGTTTCGGAGATTAGGCGGTGTCTGCTTGTTCCGCTAGACTGCTTTCATGCATATAGTAAAAAGCTGTTATTTTGACATTACAAACAGACACTTCAATTTTATTTATTTCTATAGACTACAAAGTAAAGTTATAATCAGTTTTCAGGCACGTAATGCGTAAAGAGATCCACAAAGTTATGTAAATTGGTACTATAATTAAAATAATTACGTTTCTTTGAAAACAAGTCTGTCGAGAACATGTTTGTACCAACCGAAAATTATAATATCTACTTTCGGTAGATTAGCCGTTGAAGCATTTAATTTTATCTCCAAAATACACAATTATAGACATCTGATATCTGAAATAAAAGACCTATTCAGGTGGATTAAATCAGGCCCAACACAGACTTTGGCATAAACTGTTGAAAAATAGAAATTGGATTAATATCAATAGAAATTCAATTGTGTCTCACTACCCACAGTTGAGCTAGTATTACTCCCTCGGCTGAGGCACAGGCCTCCTCTATTTGAGAAGGAGTAGGCCGTAATCCACGCGGGCCCAGTGCAAGTTAGTAGACATCACATGTCTTCGATTTTTTTATTCTAGGTCATGCCGGTTTCCTGTCGAACTCAAACTCAAACTCAAAGCATTTATTTCAATTAAACCATTTACAGGCACTTTTGAATTGTCAAGAAGTCGGTCAGTCAAGAAAAAATGAAGCTAGATGCCCATTCCAAAGCGTAGTAGGTACCTATGGAGAAGAACGGGCAAGAAACTCCATGGACACTCTTTTTAAATTATATTTTTACAAAATTATTAGTCGATGGTTTCCTTCACCGTTTTGATAACTTATTGTGATGAAATTATTTACTCAAAATAAAGCACTTGTCTGGGTTCGAACCCACGACCTACAATTGGTAACTTATAACCGTTAAAACTGTGCTGCTCATCACAGACTTTAACGAGCATTAATCCAAAGTTTTTATCCATTTAGCTTATAGTTTATCTCGTCTTCGATGTCCCGATTAAAAGCCGGCTTGTGGTCACTATTATAACCGATAAACGAAGAGTGAGAAAATCCTCCGGGCCCCATATTATTTTGGACAAATAACATGCCGTAATGGAAGCGGCCCAAGTCGGCTCTCACTTCAAAAGCGGAGGTCGAAGTTCCAATTGTCTGTGAAATATTGAATTAAAATTTTATTTTAAAGTTTGATGAAGCAGGTTGGATTAATAGTTTTCTTTACGTTTATTGAGTCAGTCAGAAGGTGGTTTTTGGATTATTGCATGGAGAATTTTTTTTATCATAATCTTCCGATTTTTGCAATGTTATCTGTCTAATAATTCGATTCATCGTATACCATGCTGCACAATACTGTGGGGTGATTGCGTGAAAAACTAATAAATTGTAGCAATGACTCTCATTTTGACAGTTCTAAAACATTCATTGCGTTAACAACGTTGTTGAGCAGACACATTTTTCGAACATATCCAGCTATGGATTAACAATATCCTTCAAAATCATTCAGATTATGATTGATCGTGTGTTATGCAATCAGGGTGGTCATAGTAGAACAATTTTGTCTTTCATCATTTTAATGCTTTTAACAGTAGATATTGATACGTTGAGATGGTCAAGTTTAACCTTTTGGTGTTATACAACCAGCAATGTGAAAATATATAGGCGCCATATTACGGTTTCCTGAGACAGCGGTGGCTGCTACATATAGCGTCCGCAAATTACCGTCGAATGACGCCTCTGAAATGTTATTTATGAAATTAAGTTGGTGTGTTTTCCTAGAGTGAAAACGTGAATTCACTGGGACAAATTTTCTTAGAAAGGTAATTTCAGTAGGTACCAGAGCAGAAATACGAAATTAATTTCCTTAATTCCAGGTTATATTTAGAAATAGCAGTTAACAGCTCCAATATCTAGGTTATAGCCAGATCTCTACTAATTGGACATTTCCCTAAAATATTGAGCTAACATTTTAATGATATGTTGTGTGTCGATAGTTATCAATATTTATGAGTAAATAATTGGTTTTCTATTTACTAGAACAGTGCGCACACGATAGTCAAAACAACACATAACGGTAAAACGCTGAAGAAAAATCCGACGAGACCGAAGGTCAATTCTCTTAATTTAAAAAGTTCAAAATCTAGTCGCAGTCTCATCTTGGCGACAAACAAATGTCAAAAACTTGTCAAAATGTAGGGAAATTAGAGGTATTTTTGATATATTGCGACTGAAATCAGACTGTGAATGTTCTTAAAATTACGAGAATTGCCCCTCTGTTGTCCTAACCCAGGTACACGGACGATTTTTTAACGTGACTATTTTATGGCGCACTGGATTTTCAACTCTCGATGTTGAGCCGACCAATAGATTACATCCGAGCACGTCACAAAAACTCATTTTTGGATTTTCAAATCTCAACGCTACGCAGTTAAACAATAAAATGTAATAGGTATTGCTGTTTATTATTTGGTGGTCATGCAACCAAAACGGTTACTGATCTGTATCTGGAATTTGCGGCTCCTGTATGCTTTTTAGGGTTCCGTAACTCAAAAGGAAAGATGGAACCCTTATAAGATAATTTTGTTGTCCGTCAGTCAAGACCCGTTTTCTCAGGAACGCGTGATGTTGTCAAGTTGAAATTAATATCAAAAACTCAGAGCTGTAATTCCTTGAAGCAGTAGAAAAATCAAACGTTTAAGTCAACACAATCAAAAGATACGGGCGTTTATTTATTTTTATTTCTGAATGGGCCCGCTCTTGACGTCGATCACGCCTGATAGAAAGCGATGGATGAAGTTTATGATGGAACGAGCATGCTCAGAAGATGCCTGGAATTCCAGGCATCGACGAAATATAGCAGGCTTGACACTGCTTCCGTTTATGCCGCATATTGTGACACTTGCAAGGGAATCAAAACGTATAGGGTACTTCCCGTTGCCCTAGAATCATGAAATTTGGCAAGCAGCACCGTAAATTTGTACGGAACCCTCGGTGCGCGAGTCCGACTCGCTCTTGATCGGTTTTTCTAATAAGAAACTACCTATCTAACCTCCACAACCCAGTTATGGAGAACTCAAGACTAGCTGTCAGATCTACTGACTACCAGTTACGACTGTCAAAAATCTGTAAACGACGGCCAAGTTACCAACGGCTTATCTTGCTTTCCGAGGCACGGAGGGTTCTCAGTAATGGAGGGACACCCATCCACGAACCGACCGCTGCAAGCGTAGGTTTGTTTGTTCTACAAGAACAACAGCCGATCGATTCTGTAAAAATCTCACCGTGAAAAGTTAGGTGAAGTGAGCTGTCAAGAGTATCAATTCCTAGCATCAGGATGACACTGACAGCTCACTCCACGCTCACTTCATCTAAATTTTCACGGTGAGTTGGTTACAGAATCGCACTGCAGTATCACGTCAACAAAACCGCGTATACAATTAGGAAGGCATTAATTTTACCAATTCAAAAGGTTTATTCCCCTGAAGCGTTCCATTCAATGCTTTAGACCGTGATATTGATTTGTAATTACAGGTCTAACGTGAATAGGCCACATGGGAGTCACCGTGGCCATAATTAATGACACTTGATTGAACTATGTGTAATAAGTACCACATGAGAGCAAAACTTTGATATTGACATGTTTAATTACCTGAACTATTTAAACTTTAGAGGTAAACCTATAAGTTTCGCTATCAGAGGCCCAAGTCTGCTATTTTTATAAATTCGTCATTCCAACACGATCCCATTGTCATTTTGCTAAAAGTTCGTAATCTGCTAAATTCATAATGGTCGATCATTGGTCGGTCAATGGTCTGAGAAAAACTACAAAATTTCATGCTAGATTTCATTTTAATATAATTATATTTTTACATATTACGTATTAGTGTTTGCAATCTGAAGTAGTAAGAAGTTCGTTACATTTATTCATTTGTCATTATGTACGAGATTACCATTTTATGATATTTCTTTCAATGGAGTGTCAGTGGTTGACCATTAGAAAGTCATAATGACGCCATTATATTATTAGATTACCAAACTTGTCAAAATCAACAATTAAGAAATCAATGATAGACCATTCTGACACTATTGTAATAGCAGACTTGAGGCCCAGGGATGTCGGAGAGCAGTGGTGGGCCGGTGGTAAAGGCCAACCGCGACTTATGAGTTGTAGATTCGAACTCAAGCAGGTGCTTTTGTGTAAATTATTTCATCACTACTGCTCTCAAGAAATATGTACATGGTGAGGAAACCGGCATGTCCTAGATCCAAAAATTCGACGACATGTGACATCTACCAACCCGCAATGGGCCACCGTGGTGGGTTACGGCCCACTCCCTCTCACCGAGAGGACGCCTGTGTCCCAGCAGTGGGAACCTTATAGGCTGATTACCGGAGATGTCCACGATTTCATGTAGGTCATACATATTTACAAGTCTGGTGCCTTATGGAATTTCCCAACGGGAAAATAACGACCCTCCGTAGATAGTTTCTTCTCCTATTTAAGACCATTACGGGATACATTTTCAAAAATCCTTTCTTAGTACACACTTTCGTTATACAGGGTTATATTAAATTGGCTAGCGAAACTCCGCAGAGGCGATGGGATATCTAAATATAAAATAAAAAGATTTAATGTTTTTTTTTTGGAGGTTTTTTTTGAAGTATGAGCTGAGAAGTAGAGAAAAAATATTTTCTTATATTTCATCGTGTTTAGATATCGATACCCATACGTCACAAACACTAATGCTTCAGTATGTTGCTTGTAGAATAATCTGACAAAAAATAATAATGATTGTATGTATATTAATATGGTTTTTATTGTGCAAAGAAAGTTTTTAGAGGTATCTTCATGATTTTTTTCTATCGTATCAAATTAGTTGTATTATGTTTTCAATACACTTTCTAACTGGCATATATCCTGAAGAATAAATCATATATTTTTCTTAATTTGTTTACTGTAGTTGATCATATACTTTTATGCATTATAAAACTTGCGTTTTTTTGCGTTTAGGTCCTGTAGTTCCCTTAAGTCACATGTAATAGGGGGCGAGCCTAATGCCAAAAGGATTTTTAAACGCATTCAACTGTTTGGTCAAAAATAAATGATGACTTGATTAATTATATAATTTTTTACTTTTCAAGTAACTCCTATTTCGCATGGTTTGCAGGCACTAAAGTGAGCTTTGAGTCCAATCCAACAGAATAACTCAAAAGTTTTCAAAGCGAAAAGCTCATTCTAGACCTCTTCTCAGTGTTTAAGCTGGGAAAAACTCAATCAACCCGTCTTTGTCTGCGTTACCATAATCTGTGGTATATCTCAAAGAATAATGACTACGTGTAGCATGAACCTTATTTCATTTTTCTTTTAGCCCGTTCGGTTCTATCTATACTATCTATACTAATATTATAAAGAGGAAAGGTTTGTATGTATGTTTGTAACGAATTGGCTCAAAAAGTACTGGACCGATTTTAAAAATTCTTTCACCATTTGAATGCTACATTATCACTGATTATTATAGGCTATTTTTTTTCCACCCGTGCGAAGCCGGGACGGACTGCTAGTGTTACATAATTTTTATGTCAAGAAGCGACGCGCGCTTTACTTGTGGTATTAAAGTGTTAACACATGCTGTGAATTTGTATATGATATAGGAGCAGCGTACCGTCCGAGACACTGGCGAAGTCGGAAGTGTGTGTGTTTTGTACTAACGCTACTCATCTTCACGCAAAAATTCACAGCCTGTTTATACACTTGGTTATCACAAGTAAAGAGCGTCTCACTTCGTATGATAAAAATACTGTTGTAACACTGGTCGTAAGACTTACGGCCTTTAAAATAATACTCACCTATTCCACTGTCGACGACATTTTATGTGCTCTTTTAGTCTAGGCAGTATCAAGTTGAAAAGAATGGTCACTCGTCTACAAGTTGCAAGCAAGCAAAGCTTAGCCTTAAAGATTGAATTTATTATACAGGGTTACTTTTCAATGACCAGCCAAATTTAAGTGTGTGGTACAGACCATCAAACTGAACAACTTTCTCCATGGGACCAACATCGTAATCGCGAATAAAAATTCAGCCATCCCATACGTTTAGGTCGAGTACCTAGGTATGAAGTGTTCTATGGGACAGTTGATAAATTTTTCGCGATTACTATATTGGTCTCATGGAGAAAGTTGTTCAGTTTGATGGTCTGTGTATATACAAACAATAAAACGAAACGAATAGACGAAGTAATAGTGCGGGCAATGCGATGCCTCGTCTGGGTGGATCGGGGGTACAAGAAATTTCACTCGGCCGAAGTCGTGAGCAGAAGCTAGTTTTCAAATAAATTATGTACATGGTGGTGAACTCGGATGTATACATTAACAGATTGGCTGCCATATTGATTTGAAGTTATGTTGATACAGTTATGTGATATCGACTAAGTATTTAGTTAATAAAATGCGAAAAATTCTTTATGGACTATTAGGACCACTACCTAGGTGTTTACGATTTGACAAAACATGAAGATTTCTTTATTTGGTATATCTAAGTTAAATATCAATTTATTAAGGGCGCTACACACGGCTAAGATACTATAATATTTTATCTTAAGATACAATATCGCTCGCCATACAATTCAATGGACCATCACACACGACGAAAATAATATTTATTTCATATTTTCGTATCGTAAAATACAGGGTGGAATTGAAGTCATGGGCATTATTTTAACCTAAGGCACTACTCACGATACTGATTGCATAAGGGCTATTAATACGCAAATCAAAAATATTATTAATGCAATTAAGGAAAACCTTAAAAATGTAGTAAGTCAAATTGCACAAGGCTTATTATTGCAAATAAACACTTAAAGTAATTAAAACAAAATACTTCGTTAACGCCAATAAATGTTGAAGTATCAAAATCTTAAAGCGCAGTACAGCGCAAAGCGAAATGTAAACAAACATCACCTGCGCGCGCGCGGGTTTTTCCTTACAAGTAATAATAACAATGGGCTAAAAGACATGCCGTCCGGCGGGATTCCCTGAACTCTCTCCGTCCCACTCCCTCACTCGCAAAAATACGAATATCACCCCCGCGCGGGGTCTGCTTCCCGCCGCAACGTGAACCCGGAACCAGTGTCATAACGACTGCGCAGGTGCATTGACGCGTAATTGATTTATTGATCCCGTGATGTAATCGCCGTACTCGCCGCTCGCGTCATACGGTGCTTGGATTGCAGTGTATTAAGTGTTAGTGTAGTATTTGTGTGTTGTGTGTGTGTTTGTGTACACGATGCCTCGACCGCGTAATGTGCAGGCTAGGTACACCAACCAACAATACCCACAAATGGTTGTATGAACTCGTGAAATGTTCCATCGCCGCAACCCAAACGACCCTATTCCTTCACGGGGTCTCATTCCACCAGAACCACTAAGAACCTGTTGGATTTTTCGTCTTTTCACGTGCCAGCACATGCACAAGCCCGTGGAAGAGCACCCGTTTACCCTCTGTCACTTTACCGACAAATAAGGTTTTTTCAAAACAATCCACAAGCTAGGTACGTAAATGTTTTTTTTAATGTATGTTAGTTGACGTAGTTTTGACCGTCCTAAGCCGGCAAAGTACGAAGGGAAAGTTGGAATTTATTATGAATCAATTCATTGGCAACTTACGAATGTCACGTGAGTCGGGCGGGGTCAAAGAATTCACGCCCAATGACGCGTACGGCGTAATGTACCTACGTATTTGCTATCGAGAAGCGCAAAGTGTTTGATACTTTCTATGACTTACTACATTTTAAGGTTTTCCATACTTGCATTAATAATATTTTTGATTTGCGTAATAGTAGCCCTAATGCAATTAGTATCATGAGTAGTGCCTTAGGTTAAAATAATGCCCATGACTTCAATTGCACCCTGTAGAGAGCGATATGAGAATTTATCGTAACATAACATCTTATGTTATTAAATATAAGACGAATGGATCTTCTTCTAGAGCGTGCAAGAATAATTATGCACATCAAATTCAAAATCGGATTCGTCATCAGATGAGCTATCCAATAAATCTAGCAGGCAAGCATGAGCCATAGTTAAATCACTTTGTATATTGGTTCAACACAGGACATGTGCGGTCGCGACGAAAGCTTATGCTATATTATCGCATCTTCGTCGTCTGTGATGGTCTAATATATATTCATTTAAAATCTGAAGATAAAATAGTATAGTATCTTAGCCGTGTGTAGCGCTCTTTAGACATATACGCCGTCCGAAATAAATTCTCTCACAACCTGTTGCGGAGCTTAGAAGAACAAAGCGATCATTCAGGCAGGCACAAAAAGTGACTTTATTTTATAATAGTGTACTTATAGATGACCACTGCATTAACTATTAAAGATAATTTTATACAACAGATTTTTTTTTCAAGAAATCTTTAATAACATATCTCATTTTTGATCACAGAGGATTTGTAAACAAACCAGCAAAAATGTATAGATATGGCGGATGTAATTTTCATATAAAATTGCCAAGCTTGCATTATTTATGTATAACTATGGGAAAAAATCTGAGTTTCGTTTATGATAAAAATAAACTTAATTTAAGTTTAAATGATGGCATCGACGCGCAAACTGCAATTGTGAAATTAGCACATGATTTTGAATAGAAATTTTTAGATCTGAGATTCTGCGTAGAATTTTTTTGTCGTAGGTATATCAAAATAAAATATGTGTTTCATTATAAAATGCAATTCCTACGCGGTCAAAATGTATGAAACAACTATTGTTTTTTTCATATCCGACGAAAAATTTCTACTCTAGGTTGTCTAGAATAATGTGATGAATTCAAGGTTTCCCTTTATATAAATAGTCTCAATTTTAAAATTGTATATTTTCCAGTGTGCCACCCTGAATGATCAACAGTTCCCTATATAATTATTATTTAATTCAACCACCTATTAAAAGGCAATTAATCATATTTCCCAACACGAAGTTCAGACAGACTGATTAGAAGTCTTTGTTCGCCTTTATGTGTATAGTTGAACCATTAAGATAATGTTTCTCGTAAATGAAAACTTATCATGAACTTATTCCATATAAAGTTTACATCGATTTTCTAAACCGCGTTCTCATCAAGCGAAATAAGGCAAGAGTAATATCAACGGCGAGTTGTAAAATATCGAGTATTTTTTTTACGGAGATCGTAAAAAATGGTCATAAGTAATTTAAAAAGCGATGACATTTTATTCTAGTCAGCGAAAAGATTTTTAACTTTGAAGGTCTCATTAAAAAAAATTGTTGCAAAAATTTTTGGTCGTCTTGAGCAATTCTTTCTTTGAGAAGGCTCGTGGCTTGGTAAAAGTTATATTTATATCAACTGATATCCGTTGTTAGACTGTGCTCGCCGAGGTTAGCCCACAGACGGGTGACCGTTTTTTTTCTTCAAAAGATATAAAATTCTGTTTTTTAGAGTTCCGTACCCAAAGGGTAAAACGGGACCTTTTTACTAAGACTCCAGTGTCCGTCCGTCTGTCGCCAGGCTGCATCTCATGCACCGTGATAGTTAGACAATTGAAATTTTCACAGATGATATATTTCTGTTGCCCCTATAACAACAAATACTAAAAAAGAGAATAAAATAAATATTTAAGGGGGCTCCCGTACAGAAAACGTGATTTTCTTGCTCGTTTTTGCTCGATATTGATAACGGCAACAGGTAGACGCTTGAAATATTCACAGAATATTTAGTTAGATAGATAGATAGATAAAACGTTTATTCAGTGCAACAAAAGACACAATACAGGTAGGTACTTAAAAAATAAACATCGAAGAAGGTGAAAGAAAAGAAAAACAAAAATTAAAAAGATAAATAGTAGTATAATCACTTTAAAAATAAATAAATAAATAAAACTAAATGAAATATTTAAGGGGAGCTCCCATACAACAGATTTTTTTTCTTTTTTATAGATAATGTTAGGGAAGGGAACCCTTCGTGCGCCAGTCCGACTCGCACTTGTTTTACTTCGTTCCGTGGTTCTACACATTCACAACCTCACGCCTTCTCAACGAGGCTAAGCAGAAACTACAGAACGCCACCTTACCAGGTGCAACACATGAAACAACAGGAAACGAAGCAAACGAAGGAGTATGTAAGGATCGTAGTCAATCCTCACATACTCCTTTTGGTTCGTGTACGTTCACATATCTGCAGGCCAATTCTCGTAATTTAAAAGGTTCAAAATCTAGTCGCAGTCTCATCTCGGCGACAAACAAATGTCAAAAACTTTTCAAAATATAGGGAAATTAGAAGTATTTTTTGACAGATTGAGACTGAGATCAGACTGTGACCGTTTTTAAAATTACGAGAATTGCCCCTCAGGACATATACGCATGCCGTACCGGTGCCGGCGCCGGCGTTGTGCTTCTTAAACCACGTTAAGCCATAGTCAAGGACATTTTCAATAATTATGACAATTTCGTCATTGCATTTAGGAGTCCAAAACTCTGACAACGGTATCGCCTTAGGATATCGGGTTCCCTTCATAATTGGGTTGAGGAGGTCAGACGGCGCTCGCCCCGCGTAAAATATTGATAGTCAGCCGCATCTGGTTTTACCGAAAGTTAACCCTAATTTTGTTTGGGGAAGTAAGTAAAATCGATTCCGTTTCCAGCAAGATTGGTTCTTCTGATGGAATTTATGTATTGTAACAGTGGTAAATAACAAACATAGTATTTAAAAATTCATGAAACCAAACTCAAACTCAATGCATTTAATATTAAACCATTTACAGGCACTTTTTTTTAGTTTTGTGTTTCACGAAATGTGTCCAAATAAACTTTTTTTTTCTTTCTTTTCAATTGTCAAAGGAATCGGTGATTCAAAAAGATGAATTATTAGCTTATTCCAAAGCGTAATAGTTTCCTATGAAGAAAAATAGGCAAGAATCGTCGTGGATACTCTTGGATACAAAAAACAAAACAACAAATAAAAAAAAAACCCAAATGAAAGCTTACCCAATTTAATAAGTCAAGACACAAATGAACGTTGAGTGTTGCAAGATATTTTTCACTTCTCATGCTCTAAAAGTTCGTCTTTATGTTGTGCGTAGGCGACATAAAGTCGTTTTTTATGCTCTAGTGCATAAAGTTTTTATTTCTAAGACTAATGTAATCAGGCCCAACAGCACCCGTATAATAAAACGTTGCAGATTAAAGTCGTTATTATATTTCATTTGCTTTAATTTATATTACTTCCGTGTTTTCTATCGTTAACTTAACAAAATCAGATAAAATAGTTGTCATTTATTATTTAGAAACACAAAGAAACGTTTTTATGGCATGGCAGTGTGAAGTAAGTACGTCAAGTCGAATGACACATGTAAAAAATTAAAAAATAAAAACTTTTAAAAAGTTTCGTGGCCGGAATTAGTTATTCTCTTCTTCAATTTTGCAATATTTTTGAACAGTGAAAATACTGTAATATATATACTTTATGCGTGTTTCATTTTCTCGCAATCGAAGTGATTAGCAGAGTGTATAACTCGGAAATAAACTAGCCATTTTACCCCTCGAGTTAACTACCCACCCTCGTCTGCGGCTCCGGTGGATATAAATGTCTCGGGGTAATATGGCTTCTTTTAGGCACTAGTTGGACAATCTACTATTTTACATATGACATTTTCAACACTTTCTAGTTTTCATAACCTTGAGACATACATACATAAACTCACACCATCTTCTAATGGGGACAAATTAAGACTGTGCCGACCGCACAGTGGCGCCCTCATTGTTTGGTTATTTCATACAATTTAGAATGAAAATGCAGAAAATAAGCACGTTAAGTTGTGCTTCACAAGATTATACGTTACTATTATTAGAAGCGGTAGTTTTATATAGTTTAGTTTTATTATAATCCTTAAAACGGAATATAGTGGCCACTTTTATCCGTTTTAAGAATTATTATGAAACTAAACAATATAAAACTACCGTTTCTAATAATATTAACGTATAATCTTGTGAAGTACAACTTAACGTGCTTATTTTCTGCATTTTCATTCTAAATTGTATGAAATAACCAAACAAACGATGAGGGCGCCACTGTACGGTCGGCACAGTCTTAAAGAACGAAACGCCACCTGTTACGATCCTTACATACTCCTTTGCTTCGATTACGTTTATACATCTGGTCATACAAGCACGCCCGGTTGCGAGCATACGCACCTACAAACCTCGATGTCAACTTCGAAGATTATTAGGGATTAAAAACTACACGACATCATCCTAGAACAAAACGATTCGGTCTATGAACGCTATAAACTCGCTCTTCTATCTGTAAAACCCTTTCCCACGACCCATATATCTCAACCGTCAACGTATTCATTGTTTAAGGCCATTACTCTTAGGGGCCGTGCTCACCGAGCTTTATTGCGATCCCCGAGTTTTATCTCCCGTGTGTGTACCGCTTTACTGAAGTTGGTGTCAAGTTTGATCTGTACGATGTTTGTTTGTTTGATATATTTGATGAAGATGTTGAGGAAGTCGTGCGCTGGCCGCGGTGAGTTCGTGGATGGGTGACCATGCATTACATATCGAGACCCCTCCGTGTCTCGGAAAGCATGCTAAGCCACTGGCCGCGGCTGTTATTCGTAGGTCTTTGACATTCGTTACGTATAGACAGAAGCCCAAATGTCTGCGACCAGTCCTATCAAAGGGTACCGTGTTACCAGTAACTGGGTTTTGGAGATCAGATAGGCAGTCGCTCTATGTAATATACTGGTATTCAGCTGCATCCAGTTAGACTGGAAGCAGACCCCAGCATAGTTGGGAAAAAGCTAGGCAGATTGATTGATTTGATGAAGATGTCGAGGTCTTAAAATGATTAAAATCATTGTAAGGAAACCAGTAGGTATGTACTAAGACAAAAAATCGAATATGTGACATCTACCAACACGCACTGGGCTCGTGTGGTTAACTAAAACTAAATTATGGTTCATTTTGACTGACAGAGAGGCTCAAAAACTACACAAAACACAACAACAACAACAACACAAGCATAACACGACAGCAACATAACAATACAACTCAAGCTGCTTATAATTTTTCAATTGGTAAAATATCCATCATTGGTGAGAAGTAGGAGCATTATAGGCTTATTATGCTAAAGTATAGGTACGTACGACTGCCATCTGTCGAGAGCATATATTTTTATATTTCTATGGTCGAGAAACTTTTTTTTCAGCATTATTGTTTTTCTTGCAAAATTACATTTCCTTTTGCGCCCATTCTACTATTTCTAAGAAATTTTGGCATAAAAGTTGATTTACGAGAACCCGCAATCATTTTATAGCAACTAAAGATAAAGTTTAACTTACAGTATTTATTTTCGTTAAATTATTAATGGAAATTGGGAAGAAAACTGCATGAAACTTAATGCGATGTATGGAGTATATATAGAGTGTTTTGACTCAATTATTTAAGGAAGGCCTTTAAACACAACCATAGAGCTAAATCAGCAAAGTGTCAAAGGGCGATGGAAAGAAGCATCTTAGGAGTCAAAGTAAGACATAATCAGAAATACAGATGTAAGAAGAAAAACTAAACGATATATTTGTTCGTATAATTCATTTGAAAGGGGGCTGGACATGGCCTTCAATACAAAACAAACAAACGGAGCAAAGAAGTGGCTCTGTGGTACCCAAGAGACGGGACTAGAAAATCGAGGCGCCCAAAACAAGATGGAAAGACCCTCCTAACCCTGGATCCATACTGGACCACAAATGCAGAGGACAGAGCACAATGGAGACAGTTGGAGGACGCCAAAAAGCCCGTGGAGATGCGAGACATATTATGATTTGCTTTTGGCCCAAATAATTTCTGCTAATAAACGATAAACACAAAGTCCAGAAATACGGCTTTTTTGTACACCACCAAAATTTTGAACGTAAGCGGCCTTATCGCTTTCTACGATCTCTTCCAGGCATCCTTGGAATGGACAGTGATTTTCGTGGACATAAAATGGGGCTGTCCTTGGTGCGCATATTATGTACACAATACACTAAAATTAAGATTGGACCGTGGTAACTCAGGACAGAAAGATGGAAGGAGAGTTGGGAGGAAAAAATAAAACAAAAACACTACACATACATACACCAAAACACATACACACCCAAAACAACATACATACATAACTATACACAGCCAAAACAATATATACTTATGTATATACAAAGTTGATACGACAGATGGGCTTTCCTTTAAACTGCCTATACTAGGTATCATTATCAAGCTCTCTACCAAAAATCAATTAAATTGAAACAGTAGTTTAGTCGCAAATGATTTTTTAAGTTTTTGCACCGTTTGAACACGATGTATTTTTCCTAACAGCTGATTATGTCTACAGGCATAGGTCATGCACCTTAAAACGATAAATCTACGATACGTTGTTGCCGCTCTTACGCAAGTCATAAACCAATACGTAGTACATAAGAGAGTGACAATCCTATTGGCAAAACATCACGTGCGTAAAAGAAATAGAAATAGGTCAGTGTGTTGCTATTGTATCTTAGATCCTTGCGACACAGAATACCGAGAGTACAGAAGTCTACGCTCGGCGGTCGCGCTATGGTTGTCAACTTTGGCTTATGCACAAAAAACTATCGTGGTAGTGGCACTCGCATCTAGTTGTTTGATTTATTGATGATGATGAGAAACGAAAAAACCAATAATAACTAAAATATTTTAATTTTAATGTTATTGTTACATTACTTTGTCACAAAGTGCTACAAAGTCATGTTCGCTTTTACTTTACGGCGCGGGACTGGGGGCCGGGGCGCTTACCTACCTACCTAACTATTGTGTTACGTTAATACAAACCATCGAAATACAAGCAAATACCTACTTACCTCTCTGAAACAACTGGTAGATTAAAAAACGACAATTCACCGTTTAATGTTGAATTTAAACAACCGTCCACTGAACAGTTATAATTTTTTTTTATTGCTCCATTTTTGCACTTCATAGACGCATGTCTCAAGCGGATGGCACTTGCGCTCGCACTAGTCCCAACCAATCCGAGATATCGTGTCCGTGAGCGGTGTCTATGTGTGCGTTGCTCGAGCGCACTTTGTATGTAGATTGACTTCTGTACTCTCTGTATTTTGTGCTTGCGATCAGTAAGTGGGGCCTCCAAAAAACTTGTTTATTCAGTGCGCCGACGCTACCCTTCCGGAACGTAGGTACGTACGCGGAAGCTCCTGCGCCCTTATTGTTTTGTCGAACTTGTGCGCTGACAATAATTGTGAATTTGTTTTGTTATTGTGATAGGACACTAAATAAGTTTAAGACAGTATTCCTTTTTTTATTGTGACAGGACAGGACACGTAACTTGGGATTATTATTATTTAGTGTTAGTGTTTTTTTTTTTTGTAATTGACTGTTTCTATTGTGATAGTTAAACTTTGGTTGTGTGTGTGTATAATTAAAGTGTTCAAAAATACCTCGTGTAACTGACACGGCGTCAGAATACACTGACATGATTTTAATCTACGGCGAATGCCGTGGAAACGCAACGTTAGCTCTACGAACTTACAGAGAAAGGTATGGTGATAGCCGCAATTGCCCTAGGAATGCCCGCACCATACAGTTGGCAGTACAAAGATTACAGGACAATAAACGTATAGTGCTGTAACAGGAGGGAGTGCCACCGCGGTAAATGCCCGCTGCTTGGGACGAAAGAATTTTAGACAATTTTTCCCGCAGCCCGACTAGTCTCCACAGAGCCGCCCGGCAGTTTAGATGTTGCCATAGAACTATCTACAAGGTTCTAAAACGTAAAAAACGCAAACCTTCTAAATATCGGAAGGTGCAAACTTTTTTATCGAGAGACTTGCCGATCAGCAACAGTTACTGCCAATGGCTACTAAATAAAACATCCGAAGACCGTCATTTCTTAACTAATTTAATATGGACCGATGAGAGTACTTTTACTCGGACCGATCTGGAATCGGCAAAATCTCCGGTACTGCAGTTTGGAAAATCCACAGTGTGTTTCGAGTTACTCTGCCCGCGCGCGACGTTGGACGTTGCCACTTTGTATAGTTATCCAAGGTCAGTCACCAGGCCCAAATTTTTATGAAGTTTGGGTTTCTCCTTTATTTACAAAGGGTGGTTGCGTTTTATTCTGATTTGTAAGCTATTTAGTTTGTTTGAAACAAAAAAATTCTCATTTATGATGCTTTTTATTTTTATACCGTATCGAATTAATACTAAACACGTATAGTATACGTAGTGTAATTTAATGCCCCTCTGTCGTATCAACTCTGTATATCCGCCTAGCCTTTTCCCAACTACAGGGTGGAATTGAAGTCATGGGCATTATTTTAACCTAAGGCACTACTCACGATACTGATTGCATTAGGGCTATTAATACGCAAATCAAAAATATTATTAATGCAATTAAGGAAAACCTTAAAAATCTAGTAAGTCAAATTGCACAAGGCTTATTATTGCAAATAAACACTTAAAGTAATTAAAACAAAATACTTCGTTAACGCCAATAAATGTTGACGTATCAAAATCTTAAAGCGCAGTACAGCGCAAAGCGAAATGTAAACAAACATCACCTGCGCGCGCCCGGGTTTTTCCTTACAAGTAATAATAACAATGGGCTAAAAGACATGCCGTCCAGCGGGATTCCCTGAACTCTCTCCGTCCCACTCCCTCACTCGCAAAAATACGAATATCACCCCCGCGCGGGGTCTGCTTCCCGCCGCAACATGAACCCGGAACCAGTGTCATAACGACTGCGCAGGTGCATTGACGCGTAATTGATTTATTGATCCCGTGATGTAATCGCCGTACTCGCCGCTCGCGTCATACGGTGCTTGGATTGCAGTGTATTAAGTGTTAGTGTAGTATTTGTGTGTTGTGTGTGTGTTTGTGTACACGATGCCTCGACCGCGTAATGTGCAGGCTAGGTACACCAACCAACAATACCCACAAATGGTTGTAAGTTACGATCGCACAAGCAATTTAGTATGAACTCGTGAAATGTTCCATCGCCGCAACCCAAACGATCCTATTCCTTCACGGGGTCTCATTCTACCAGAACCACTAAGAACCTGTTGGATTTTTCGTCTTTTCACGTGCCAGCACATGCACAAGCTCGTGGAAGAGCACCCGTTTACCCTCTGTCACTTTACCGACAAATAAGGTTTTTTCAAAACAATCCACAAGCTAGGTACGTAAATGTTTTTTTTAATGTATGTTAGTTGACGTAGTTTTGACCGTCCTAAGTCGGAAAAGTACGAAGGGAAAGTTGGAATTTATTATGAATCAATTCATTGGCAACTTACGAATGTCACGTGAGTCGGGCGGGGTCAAAGAATTCACGCCCAATGACGCGTACGGCGTAATGTACCTACGCATTTGCTATCGAGAAGCGCAAAGTGTTTGATACTTTCTATGACTTACTACATTTTAAGGTTTTCCATACTTGCATTAATAATATTTTTGATTTGCGTAATAGTAGCCCTAATGCAATTAGTATCATGAGTAGTGCCTTAGGTTAAAATAATGCCCATGACTTCAATTGCACCCTGTATATTGGGGTCGGCTTTCAGTCTAACCAGATGCAGCTGAATACCAGTATTTTACGGGTCGTCAGAAGTCCGGAAGTCTAACAACCAGTCTTACCAAGGGGTATCGTATCCCAGTAACTGGGTTGTGGAGTTCAGATGGGCAGTCGCTCTATGTAAAATACTGGTATGCACCTGCATCCGGTTAGACTTGAAGCCGACCCCAACATAGCTCCAACATCATCATTATAATCATGTCTAGCTTTTCCCAACTATGTTGGGGTCGGCAACTTAACTCCAACATAGTTGAGAATAGGCCAGGCAGATTGATTGATTTTTGATCCAAATTAAGTTGAATATTTAATTGTAAATTTTAAAATTGTATGACATTGATTTTTACATTCTGTGAATACTGTAACTCACACTTGTTAAAATTCTAGGAAAATCATCTATTTTTACGATATTTGTAAATATGTGAGCACCATGTATCTATTACATAATTGATTTACCTGTCGTTGCTTTATTTTTAATTCTTTTTACCTTTTGTGGTAGAGTAATTTTATTCTAGGTGCATCGTTTTCACATATCAAAATCCTGTATCATGCTGAGTGGAAGCCTTCTTGTCATAGTCATGACGTGCAGCCGTCGACTATCTCTGCTTTGTGCTCGTGTATATACAGGGTGCAATTGAAGTCATGGGCATTATTTTAACCTAAGGCACTACTCATGATACTAATTGCATTAGGGCTACTATTACGCAAATCAAAAATATTATTAATGCAAGTATGGAAAACCTTAAAATGTAGTAAGTCATAGAAAGTATCAAACACTTTGCGCTTCTCGATAGCAAATGCGTAGGTACATTACGCCGTACGCGTCATTGGGCGTGAATTCTTTGACCCCGCCCGACTCACGTGACATTCGTAAGTTGCCAATGAATTGATTCATAATAAATTCCAACTTTCCCTTCGTACTTTGCCGGCTTAGGACGGTCAAAACTACGTCAACTAACATACATTAAAAAAAACATTTACGTACCTAGCTTGTGGATTGTTTTGAAAAAACCTTATTTGTCGGTAAAGTGACAGAGGGTAAACGGGTGCTCTTCCACGGGCTTGTGCATGTGCTGGCACGTGAAAAGACGAAAAATCCAACAGGTTCTTAGTGGTTCTGGTGGAATGAGACCCCGTGAAGGAATAGGGTCGTTTGGGTTGCGGCGATGGAACATTTCACGAGTTCATACAACCATTTGTGGGTATTGTTGGTTGGTGTACCTAGCCTGCACATTACGCGGTCGAGGCATCGTGTACACAAACACACACACAACACACAAATACTACACTAACACTTAATACACTGCAATCCAAGCACCGTATGACGCGAGCGGGGAGTACGGCGATTACATCACGGGATCAATAAATCAATTACGCGTCAATGCACCTGCGCAGTCGTTATGACACTGGTTCCGGGTTCACGTTGCGGCGGGAAGCAGACCCCGCGCGGGGGTGATATTCGTATTTTTGCGAGTGAGGGAGTGGGACGGAGAGAGTTCAGGGAATCCCACCGGACGGCATGTCTTTTAGCCCGTTGTTATTATTACTTGTAAGGAAAAACCCGCGCGCGCGCAGGTGATGTTTGTTTACATTTCGCTTTGCGCTGTACTGCGCTTTAAGATTTTGATACTTCAACATTTATTGGCGTTAACGAAGTATTTTGTTTTAATTACTTTAAGTGTTTATTTGCAATAATAAGCCTTGTGCAATTTGACTTACTACATTTTTAAGGTTTTCCTTAATTGCATTAATAATATTTTTGATTTGCGTATTAATAGCCCTAATGCAATCAGTATCGTGAGTAGTGCCTTAGGTTAAAATAATGCCCATGACTTCAATTCCACCCTGTAGATATTTTTTGTTTTTATTATATGCTTTCATTATAATTAATTATCTTTTTGTTTGCACGTGTTTCTGTGATAAATAAACCTATTTTTCTTTATTTCTTTCTGAAAAACCTTTTAGAAGAGTAACGGAGTTTCTTGCCCATTCTTCTCCATACAAAACTACCTTTTGGAAGAAGCGACTAGAATCAAATAAATTGTTGGTGAATTTTGACGTTCAAAAGTGCCTTTTATGTGTCTATTTAAATTAAATTATTTGACTTTGAATTATGGTAATTTGGTGTTCTGTAGTTTCTGCCTGCTTGCAGCATGTCTTTATGTGTGTATAGATAATCAGCATCTAATGTTCCCACTGCTGGGATAAGCCTCCTCTCAATGAGTGAGAGGGAGTTGGTCACAATCCCACGCCGGCCCAGTGCGGGTTGGTAGATGTCACATGTCTTCGAATTTTTGGTTCTAGAACATGCCGGTAACGGCCGCGACTTACGAGTTGTAGGTCGTAAGTTCGAACCCCGTCAGGCGCTTTACTTTGTGTAAATCATTTCATCACCATTGCTCTTAAAACGGTGAAGGAAAACATTGTGAGGAAATCGGTATGTGTGTATGGTTGCTAATAAATTTTAAAAGAAAAAAAATAGGATTCGTAGTATACTTATCTTAGAGATAAAGGTGACTTAAAACACCTTCAACACAAAACAATTGAACGCACATTCTTCTAACCTGTCACTCCAATAAAAAAAATAACGTAGGTACCTACTAGAGAAAATAATATTGGTCTGGAAACACTACTGTTTGGAATTCTCAAAGGAACTATGAAAAGAGCTAGTACGTTAGTAAAATATGTATTGCTCCTTAAGTTATAAATCCCCGAAGGTAAATAAAACGCGGTATTTATTGTTGCTTGTATCTATTGGGTAGTTTTGTTTTTGCATGATTTTTCGCGTAAGGTGGAAAGTCAAAGGCGCCTTCCCACGCCTTTGCCGCTAAGCCAAGAGGGTGGAAAGCAAAATGCTTTTAAGCGTTAATAACTACATTATATTGCCTAGCTTACTGGCGATATTACCTTAAAATCGGTTATTATCGCTCTGTTGCTTTTAAGGGGTATTTATTACCAGAGTTTCCAAGGTCTAACCAGGGGACTGGAGACGACACTGTAATGAGTCCAGTAAAAATTAAGCTGTCAGTGGCAGTCTTTTTGAGAAGCTATTTGTTTTACAGAGCTCGTGTTGATACGAAAAAAAATTACAAGTTACTCCAGTAACGGTAAAAATTAAGGAACATTTTTCCGCAATAAAAATCATAAATTCATTCACTGATAAGCAACGCCGCCTAAACCGCTGCGATTAGAAGCACAGAAATTTGAATAAGAATAGGTCTTTATCGAATGAACGTGAGCAAGAAGGAAAGATTTTTGATAATGTATTACCTTTTTTTTTTGTGGATGGGAAATCATCAAATGACCCCTTCCGCTCAAGGTGGAGCAGAAGGGAATGTCAGACTCTTACTGACTAAAACTCACCCGTGTTCCTTCCTTAGCCCTTTATGTTCCGGGGCAGCGGTAACCCTTTCGGACAATCCCGCTGCCCATAATGCATTATCTAAGGCCTTTTCTACAAACACGTTTTTCTTGCCGTGAAAAACTATGTTTTTTACGCCATGTGCAGGCACGGTCGCCAGTGTGGTATGAATCTCTATGAAAGCTTGTACACAGATACGTTTTATCAATGACGCGGTTTATACGCTGAATCAAGTAACAGTGCCGGGAACAAAGAGCCTCAGGGGTTAAATATAACACTGAAGGGAGTAGGGGCTGAAAGTTTGTATGAAAGCTCGTCCGATTGTTATCTGGCACATGGCATGCTTTTGTATAAATCATTTTAAATGTTTTCTAAATTACTTTCTAATTAAACGTTCCACCACCTAGCCAGTTATTGAATCAAGAATCTAACTGTTATAGAAATGCGGTACTTTATACAAAAATTACAGCCTACTTCGGTGCTAAGTTGTAATTTTAGTATTAAGAACTTAGCCTAAATTTAAATAAAGTTCGAAATACAAATACTATCTCAAAGGTTTAGGCTAGAAAGTAAGATTTCGATTTATAATAAGATGCTTTTAGTCTAGAAAGAATATAGCCGGCCTCGCATCCTCATCCATTTTGTTTCTGATTAAATTATTTATGAGCTCCTAAATATCGGCTTTCACAGAGGTTCCCAGGAGCCTGGTTGTTTTGCAACAAATGTATGTATAGAAGAAAAAATCCTAACTTCGGAACACGAAGAAGTAAATGTTTTATCATAAATGAATATCCCGCGATTTCGTGTTTCTAATATATTTTTCTGAAGCGATTGGGGGAAGTATTTTTCTTGTGGTACTTGGTAGGATTGGTGTTGTTTTTATATTGGTTCCGCGTATTCAGTGACTGTTATAATAAGAAATAATATCAGCACTGAAAGTAGTTTTTTATAAAGTGAAATCAAGTAAAACTCAATCGACGCCAAACACAACAGAAGATTTGCATTCATCCGAATTTACAAGCTAAAGCTAACTGCCAAAGACGATAATGGTTAGGTAAAAATCGGAAATAAAATCTTCTCCTAATAATTTTGTGAAGTATATTCTAGTAAATATGTCATAGATGGATTGATTAATTAGCTATTTTATATAAGCAATAAGGCCGCCCATTGTATGTTTTGTAGTAATAATTGTTTTTTTTTGTTATGTATTTTCTGATGCACAATAAAGTATATATAAATATAAATAAACCTGTAACTGTCCAGCCAACCCACGCGGTATGCGTTTCAGATCGTCTCCCCGTCTCTTTCTGGGCCAGCCTCAGCGTCACCGTTTATCTTCAGCCACCCATTGTGTGGAGACTTACCCAGCGATCATCGTGCATGCGGTTGATGTGACCCGCACTACGAACTACCTTATAACATACATACTTACATAATCAGTCTGCCCACTGCATGTTCCCACTGCTGGGGCTCCTCCCTATGAGAGGGAGAGTTGGTCACAATCCACCATGCCCACGCCGGCCCAGTGCGGGTTTTTTGGTTCTAGGACATGCCGATTTCCTTCACCGTTTTGAAAGCAGCGGTGATGAAATTAAATACACTAAGTAATGTGCTTGCCTCGGTTCGAACTCATAAATATGACTCGTCAGTCGGGGCCGATACGACTGAGCCTTGAAAAAGGTACGGTACAAATAAGCAAAGTTTTCTAGAATCAGCAGATGATGTACGTGTTACGACATCAAATAGTTTGCTTCACATGGTAACATCAGAAAGCTATTTAAAAATCCAATTCCCTAAGTTGCCATTGTATGCAACACTTTTACGCTGAAACGATCTTCTGCTCGAATGGTTGGCGTATGTCATAAGATGCAACGCTCATGCAGCCGTCAAATGCGATTTTATCTACATTAAACTTAAGACCACGAAGCTGAACACTTTAAAGTTGGGGAGAAATATTAAAAGTTTGCTCTGTGTAGCTGCGAATTTCTGCAAAGCTGCGTATCTATTGAATTTTGGACGAGAAGCGGAATAAAATAATGAACCATTACCATTTTGCTGTGAGATGAAAAAGGAGCTGTTAGTGTGAAAGTAATTGTGTAACGAAAGTTCTAGAAATGAAGAGAATATCTAGGTCGGCTTGGTGCATTTTTAATTTGAAAGTTTAAGTTTCTATTGTTTTGCCGGACGTTGGTATAACAAGTTTACATAACTTAAATCAATGTTTAGCATACCCTTTCAAAGGCTTGAATGAAACAACTTCTTCGGTGACAGGTTTAATTTATTTCACAGCTGTAAAATAGAAAAATGTAGAATATAATTTGTTGTCGACTTTTTGGACTGCAATTTACCTAAAAACGTTTTTTGATGGTTATTTAATTATGTTATGTTACCTGACCCCGCTTCTGGCTAAGAAAATAATAGCCGCACAGTTCGATCGATCTGGTTAAGCTACGCTTGCCGCGGTTGGTCCGTGGATGGGTGACCATCTTTACATACCAAGACCACTCCGTGCCTCAGAAAGCACGTTAAGCCACGTTAAGCACTTTGGTCCTGGCTGTTTATCATGGATCTATATGACAGTCGTTACTGGTCGTCAAAAGCCCGAAAGTCTGACAACCAGTCTTACCAAGGGGTATCGTATTACCCAATAACTGGGTTGTGGAGATCAGATGGGCAGTGGCTCCATGTAAGATACTGGTATTCAGCTGCATCCGGTTAGACTGGAAGCCGACCCCAACATAGTTGGGAAAAGGCAGGCAGATGATGGTGATGACATGTATATACTAGAAGACTTAAAATGATATGGACCTCCATATTATTTTAAGTCAGGCATAAACTCTAAATCTGAGGCTGCGATCCTTACATGCTCCTTTTGCCTTGTTTACATTCATACATCTGGTCATATACGCTCGCCTGTACAATAATTGATATTAATAATATGTAGGGTAGGCGTAGGGTATCAAAAATTCGCCTGTATTGTCAATAGGAGAAGTGCTCAAAACCATGGCAGCAAATTTCGGACTAGGAATATAAATAAACAATTTTATGAAAAAAACTAAAACGTTTTACTGTAGTTTAAACACACGTTTTAAAAAGCGTCTAAGGGCTCTCAGTCTTTTTCTTTAATCTTTTATCCATGGAATAAAATTGACATCTGATAGTTCCAATATGTAAAAACTTCAAAATGTATTCTCAATATAAGACTTATTCTAGGTAGATATAAAAGTTTTGTGAAATTCGCCCTGAGGCGTATCAAAACTGCCGCGAACTACCTTTCACCTTGTTGTAGATTCCCAAGTGAATGTCTATGTTTCGTCAATTTTGCAAAACCAGAGGATTTTGCAAAACTATCGCTAGTATTACTATTTTGAGCAGTTTCAAACTGCATACATAGTCGACATCTGCGGTTACTAGGTACCTTCAATAGGTAAATCAATCCTTCTGGTTCAGAACTATTTTACGCTACGTCTCGCCGTTCGCGGTCACGAATTGAAACTTGCCTACATATTGGAAGACTTCCTGCATAGTATTTAGAATAAGTAATAATGTTTGAGAAGGCTGACTGAGACAACTTTATACAACAACCAAGGTTTAGAAAGGGAACAAGCATTCCGAGTCGGCTTTAACGGGTATAAAAATTACCTTTAACGAAGCCGAGAGTTACTTACACTTGCTCCCCGTAATTGTGTTATTTTTTTTTGTCCTGGAAAATAGCTAGGAATCTAGTTTACGGAGATATTGGAGGTCAAAATTCTAACTTTTTTTATGAACTTGTATCGCTTTATGCATCCCAAAGAACAATGTTGTGCGTGCATTCATTTTCTGATGATATTTGCTGACATCCATGCGGACGAAGCCAAAAAAGCTAGTTATTCATAACTTACGAGGAGAAACAACTGGTACGTAACATTGATAACAAATTAACTCTACAACACGGTAGCTATTGACGTAAAATTATTGGTACTAAATATTATTATTGCGATTTCAATTAAGATTGGGAGAGGGTTCTGTATAATTAAACATATCTGAAATACGTGGAAGTTTACTACCTACCTTATATTTTAATGCAAATTGGGGCCTTTGAGGGCTACAAATAAATATTATTTAGATTAAATAACTGTTTTGGAAAACTTTACTTATTTAGCTGTAAAACTGGTACCTACATTTAATCACTTTCCTGCGCAACAACTAAGTCTATTAAAACATTTTTTTCAAATTGTTGTCATTTCAAGTTAAACAAATATGAACTTTATTTTAATGGCAATTAAGTTGATTTCAGAGTGACTAGTACTATTGAAAAAATTATAAAATTGTTTGACGTTGTAGTGTAAACTGAACTGTACTGTGTAGGAATTAAAGTTATTTTTCCCATAAACTGATATTTGTTTACATTTTTGGCAAATAAATCGCCAATGCAGAAAAAGAAAAATATACATATAGTACATACATTCATAAACTAACGCGTTCTTCCTATGGTGGTAGATCATCAAATGACCCCTCCCGCTCTGGGTGGAGCAGAAGGGAGTGTCAGACTCTTACTGACTAAAACCCACCCGTGTTCCTTCCTTAGCCCTTTATGTTCCGGGGCAGCGGTAACCCTTTCGGACAATCCCGCTGCCCGTTAACTATGGGCTTGCAATACAGAATGCTGCATAATTTATCTTTGATTATGCAATAGCTAGCTGTTAGACCAGAGGGGCAATTCTCGTAATTTTAAGAACGTTCACAGTCTCAATCTGTCAAAAACACCTCTAATTTCCCTACAATTTCGAAATGTTTTTGAAATTTGTTTGTCGCCGAGATGAGACTGCGACTAGATTTTGAACGTTTCAAATTACGAGAATTGGCCTTCTGTTGTTATGTTATTCATTTGTCTATTCTCTTAGCGTTGGCTTTGAAAATTTGGAGCCAAAAAGTGAAGCCCAAAGTCAGATAAATAGTTCAGTAAACCCGACCTAGCAACAACTTGATCCTACACCTCACAAACCACATTGACAAACGCAAAGCGATCCTACCACAATGAATAATGTATCTAGTCTCCACGCTACTCATATCATATTCAAGTGAACTCTTTGATTGAGATAACACCCCGTGATTGCGTTAGATATTCCACTTCAGCTCCAACAAAGGTTTATTTTAATTGTAAAGTTGGGCTTGAAGATAAGGAGAGCGGGTACTGTCTGCTTTTGAAACTAGGTTACGTTAGCATGTAGATGGTTTTTCTTTAATTTTGGAAGTTTTTAGCTGTCTGTGCTTAAGATTTTTGCTGTTAGGTATTTAGCTAGGTTTATAAATATTAGGCTAGTTTCCACCATCAATAAATTAAAAATCTATTTACTTAGTCCGTCAGTTAGAGTATTGGAAAATAATGGACACGTATTTTTTTGTTTTTGCAAATCAAAGAACATTGACAAAGATAAAACGCATCAAAACTCGGGAGTGGGGGCTCGTGACGTCAGAACGCTCTAAAAATTATACCAAGGTGTGACGTATTGAGAATTTTAAAAGCTTCGTATCTTCGTCAATTTTTTTTTTTCTTCGTCAAATACTTCGTCAAATATTTCTGACACTATTGTAATAGCAGATTTGAGGCCCCGGACACTTCGCAGTGCAGTTATAAGCGCATGACGTAACCACAGAATACCTAATAGTACTTCGTACAGAATGGCCACTCCCTACCCCGCGCTGACATCAGATACCGCACCTCACCCCGCACACCCGCGACATTATTGGCGGTTCTTTAGCTCGGGGCGCTCACAAAGAACCGCAGCACTGTACTGCTGACACGAACACACAATTTTGTGATTTAAAAGTTTTATCTGAGTTTTAATTATGATGGTTCGATATTGTGATGCTTTTCCGAATTTGTATTTACATAAATGTTTGTAAGATATCGCATTTTAATACCATGCGATATAATAACCGATTATTTATAGTGTAGCATTTAAACGAAAATATTTTAGTGTAAGCAATATTTAGCTAAGTACCTTATTTGCATGGGTATTTGCTCTGGGATAGCAACATTTAGTGAAGTGGAACTGTGATGAAGACTACAGATAGCCACCGGGACTACTCAATAATAAGTATTTCACAGGTTGCGATTCGATTACTTTAATATGTTTGCTAAGCACAATTTATGCTCGTCACAATGCGAATGGTGAAATGGAGCTGATGATGGAGTACCAAGAGAACTTCTCAACAATTAACGTCCCTGCATCGGGAAAAGCAATATTTTGTACAAGGCGATGAGCAAGTTGACATTAGGCTATTGTAACTTAGATACTTTATAAATAGACCCACTAAAAAGCGAGAAATAAAAACTTTTTAGCAAAAAAAAAAACCGACTTCCAAAAAAACACTAAGTACAAAGTGAAAAATAACTTTAATTTCGTAAGTCGGTGGCAATAAACTAAAATACAGATCCAAAGACACCGACATCCGAAATTAAAGTTATTGTTAAAAAGTTTTACATTTATTACTTAACTATTATAATATTATTTTTATTTCATTACGAACCCGACTAATTAGATAAACACTCAAACTAGTCCTTTCTAGTCGCGTCGTCGTCGTTCCCGCCATTTTTTTTACGCTCCGCACGACAACCAACCCTACTAGAGTTTACGCACACATTTGCACGTGTACCGACGTCATTTGGCTATGTAGTAGTAGTAGGTAATTATTTTGCGCGCGTTGTACGGAGTGTCCCGGGTGTGACGTAACACTAGTGTTGGTTTCCGCTATCCGTCCGTGCTCCATGTCCGGACATGTTTGTCGGCCACTCACTTTTATTGGATCCGGCTTTCGGCCGCGGATATTACGCGGTGGCAGTAACTAGATCGTGAAATATTCGGTTATTGTTTGCCTAGTTATTTTATGGGTACAACTTTTGAAGAACGTTTTCGGCTTTCGGCTGATGTTTGGCTTTAATGTACTGGCTGATTCAGTTACGTAGTTCTGTTATTGAAGTCTTGAAACTCTTTATATGCTTTATATTTGAATTCAAGTTGTAAATGGGTCATGCAAATCTAGGAATGGCGTCGTATTTCCCGAGTTTGGTCAAGTTTTGTGTTTTGTTGCATTGAGATAAAATTGTATGGTGCTGCAGTGTTATTTACTTCAGAAATAAAGCAATATTTTTAGAACGTAAAGAGTTTATCTTGAATAGTAAATCATACATATTTAAATAAAAATACACTTTCTAACACTCAGTTTCTGGATTGAGAATTTGAAGTTGACAACAGCACTCTAATTGCGAATACAAAATTAATCACAATCTGAATCATTTTACCTATTGCTAATCCATATCTTTAAATGTTTGATTAAATTGTCTGTTCGACAACGTAATGAACGCAATGAATGTTGTGAAAATGAAAGCCATTGTTACTTGTTTGTTGTTGTTGTTGTTATGTGTTACGTAATTATCCCGCTGATAAAATACTATTTCAGCATTACCAACCGAAGCGACAAAATTTAAAATGTCTTTGTTTATAACGTAAGTAATTTTTAATTTCTTGGTCTACGTTGAAGAAATTGATGAATCTTAAGCAATGCTAAAATAGAGTTTGAACAGTTCTCAGTTTAAAATTCTCAATTCAGAAACCATGTGTATGAATTTATTGCTTACTAGCTTTTGCCCGCGACTTCGTCCGCGTGGAATAATGACTTCCGGAAAAAAACAATTTACCCTTTTCTCCCCGTTGGGAGGGAATTTCCAAACATCCTCTCTTAGTGGTAGCCTACTCCTCCAAACAAACACATATGCCAAATTTCAGCTCTCTACTGCCAGTAGTTTCGGCTGTGCGTTGTCTGTCAGTCACTCAGTAACGGGAGAGTTTTATATATATAGATAGCTGTGTCCGCAACTGCGTCAGTGTGTAATTCCTTGTGCGTTATTAAGTTAATGTATTGGTAATATTGTTTAGATCACGTTCACATGAGGCTTAAGTACCTATACAACGAAAATACTTCACCGCAAAGCTTCTGGGTAAACTATGTTGAACGTCGACCCGTCCGGCACGTGAACATAAAGATTTCTAGAACTGCTAACCCGGGAAAGACCGACGTACAACTGACCAGGCGAGAAACAACTGACACAGATCTACTGCCCTTGGCCTTATTCATTGTCCTTGCATAACACACCGATACTGGGAATTGCGTTCTTTTAAATTGGAATATTGTATGAAGTTCGCGTTTGGATCCCCCGCCCTTTTATACCTCTCGCCGCGAGCCGCGTCGAGCGCGGCGACCGTTACACAAAAATAATCCTTATAGCATGATTCAGTATTCACGCGCGATGGCTTATAGCGTATTTCATGTATAACTTTGGTGTTTCTGTACCGATTTCTATGATTCTTTTTTTATTAAATAGGTAATAATGTTAACATTTTTTAATTAGGGATGAGTGAGAGTGTTATAAACGTAAGAGTAGACAAATATAATCAGAAAGCTCCGAACTGCTAAGCTATCGGGACATACACATGTTATTGTGAGTCAACCATAAAAGATAGACATTTGCTGTCGTGGAATATTTTTTATATAATTTTAAGGAGAACATTTCCGTCATACATGATTTCTGTGTAGCTTTAACCATTAAGGCTGCACACGCGACGGAAGCTTAAAAAATGGAGTAAGTTCTCCTGTTTTCCCAACATTTCCCTTCACTGCTCTGCTCCTATTCATCGTAGCGTGATGAAAAGTATCTATAACCTGACCAGGAGTATGAAGAACAATTGTACCAAGTTTCGTTGAAATCCGTCGAGTGGTTTTTGTTTCTATAACGAACATACAGACAGACAGACAGACAAAAATTTTACTGATTGCATTTTTGGCGTCAGTATCGATCACTAATCACCTGCTGATAGTTATTTTGGAAATATATTTCATGTACAGAATTGACCTCTCTACAGATTTATTATAAGTATTGATGTTGTAAAAAAAAAAAGAAACTATCTATGTAATTGATGTACGCATGGCTACACATCAAGCTATACATAACCAGTATAAGCTGTAATAACAGTAATAACTTCTGATTGTACGAAAAACCTATACAATGCGAGGTCAGCTAAAACTGGAAATGTATAGCTTGATGTGTAGCCGTGTATTCCTAACGTCGGAAACTGAATTTTGAAGTTCTAAGAACTGATTTATCGAGTGCTTTTATGTCATCATCCCAATTTATGTGTGGACGGCACATCACGTTTTTGATGTGAAACATTAATAGTCGGGCCTTTGGTGTAAAACCGACTCGTATGCCGTGACGGCAAACGGCACACCGTCATACGAGTATCCCGTTGTGTCAGAAAAATATAGATATTTCTTTTTTCTCCATATTTATTTATTGTTTTTTTTTATAGGTTTCCGTATCTCAAAAGGAAAAACGGAACCCTTATAAGATCACTTCGTTGTCCGTCTGCCAAGACCATTTTTCTCAGGAACGCGTGGAGTTATCAAGTTGAAATTAATATCAAATACCAATGGCATGTAGCACAAGTATAGGAAAAGATCTGAAAACTGTAAATTTGTAGTTACATTACAATTTTTTCCCGAGGGTTTCGTACAAAATATGTATAGGTAGGTAAATATCTACCTACCACCCACTATCCTGCATACCTATTTTGTACGAAACCCTCGGAGTGCGAGTCCGACTCGCACTTGACCGGTTTTTAAAAAAAATATAAATTCTTTCTATAAGCAGCTACTTCGTTGGTTCACATCTGCCGGGCGTCCCGTGACGGCCGGCCACCTTTTTTATTCATACTTACACACCATTCATCATTCTCCTGTCCTTATCCCAATTTAGTTGGGGTACCTTACTTCTCTATTAATCGTCATTTCGGTGGTCACCCCCTTTTAGGGTTGCCAAATTTTTTATATCAAATATACCCACCTACACAACCCACCCACCCCACCCACCTATACCTACCCACCCACCCACCACCACCCACGACCCACCTACACCCACCCACCTCCCACCAACCACCCACCTACCACCCACCACCCACCACCCACCTCTTCCTACCTATATTTAATTTTTTTTTACATCTCATAATATACTTATATTACACGCTAATTTAACATTACTATTAATTCAGCTTTTATTAAATTAATAATGGCCATATTGCGCTCATCTCACCATTTTGTATTGAAATGAAAATATAGCAGTTTCGCCTACTACATTTTTTTAAAGAAATATAGTATTTAGGCCTCCAATATAGTAGGATACTGTATTATATAGTAGGGTTGGCAATTCTACCCCATTTCTAACCACACAATCTTACGCAGTCTATCCGTCGCTTGCCAGACATTAGAAGGCTGATTCCCGTAATTAAAAACGTTCAAAATCTAGTCGCAATCTCATCTCAGAAACAATCAATGTCAAAAACTTGTCACAAATGTAGGGAAATTAGAGTAATTTTCGACATACGCAGACTGAGATCAGACTGGGAACGTTCTTAAAATTACGAGAATTGCTCCTCAGTAATTATCATTATTTCTTTAGTCTTACATACCATTATTAGTCATAATACAAGGCTCAAATGAACGTGATCATCAAACAAGGCGCGTGCGTCAAATTACGACTCAATTAGCAGTCGATGCCACAAACGCTTGCTAGCAAAATACGGATGGATCTACCGACGACTGTTTATCTCTGCATCGTCGGCGTGAATGCCACGAGGTAGCTAGCTGTATCGAAGGGCACACCCACACGCTCTTTGTTAAATTATAGCTCTGATTAGGTATTGCAGAAACATTGTTGGACTTTCCATTAGTTATTGCCTGTTTTATGGATATTTTTTCATGCAACTTCTGTTTTATTCTGATTGATATTTTACCACAACTCGTATATCACACCCACGAAACCACTACACACACAATAAACACTCAAAAACAAATTCACAAATTTACCAAAACACCACTTCTTAGTCTTATTTCTTAATTTTAGCGGTCCCTACTACTAAGTACTATTCGAGATAAGGAGACCTTTGTCTCCCATCTTCAAACTGTTATGAAATATATAAATTGTGTACATTTTCAAACTTGTGGGTAAAAAATTAATTAATTAAATTTATAAAGCGTTGTGTGTTTATAGTACTTATATTGGTATCTGAGCCATCTCTTGGAGACAGCTCAAAACGTTGAATTAACTAGAACAATCAACTAGGATTATGAATTTTGTTGATTTTATTATTATGAATTAACTAAGATTAATGATATTATTATACAAATATACATGGGACTTAAAAATAACTGGCGAAATGTGGGTGTACTGTAAAGTCTATTCAAACATGACTGTTTCTAATTAATATTATTTGAAATGAAACAAATATCAACTTTATTTCAGTGGAAATTAAGTTATTTTCAGAGTGACTAGCACTATAGAAAAAGTAAAAAAAAAAAAGTTTTAGCGTAAACTGAAATTTATTGTGGTAGGATTTAATTCATATTTGTTTACATTTTTGGCAAATAAATCGCGAATGTAGATTAGGTACACATCTGCCTAACTAATTATGTTTTTTTAATGTTAATGATGATATTGAGAAAAAAATAATCGTGAATACAAAATCTCTTGGCTATACCTAGCTATGAAAATCAACAGCATTAGCCATTGTCATCATAAGCTCAAGTCATAACACATTCGACACGCAAAAGGAATTCATTTTAATCCCAAAATGTAAGAAATTAACTATGTAGCAGTAGCAGCTGTATTTCTTAACGTTTACGTCGTAAAAGTAGTCTAGATGGAGCATTATATTATTCAGAAACATGTGTTAGCAAAGTAATAGGTTTTTATTTTCTTACATTTTCGGTTGAACACCTAAACAAAAAGCGTTCTGAAACTAGCTGCGATTACATAACGGATTGGTCTAGATTTTTGGTAATCTGGTGTGCAAAACTCCGTCTTTTTACTGTCAGAAAAACCAATAAAAGTATGCTTAATTTAGTTTTTGACACGATTTGTTAACAAAAACGCTAGTTCACAAAATGAAAGTACCTACGGGTATTTTTTATCTAGAACGAAAGACTTGAAGAGGACCTTTGCTTAGCTGGGGGATGGCAATCACTTGCTTAGGAATCGACAGTGAGACTGTTCCTTTATTCTTTAAACGACGTGTGTCTGTAAATATCATTATATATTGTTTGGTACTTTACCTATAAAAAGTGTTAAAAAGTTAATCCGACAAACTTTAAGAGGTGCTTTAGACCATCGTCGAACTGAACAACTTTCACTATGGGACCAACGCTGAAATCATGAAAAAAAAATCTGCTGTTTAATACAAAAGTTCAATACCTACTTGACCAAAATGTATGAAACAGCTGATTTTTTTTCGTGATTTCAGAGTTGGTCCCATAGTGAAAGTTGTTCAGTTCGACGATGGTCTAAAGCACCTCTTAAAGTTTGTCGGATTATTTTTTTAACACTTTGTATAGGTAAAGTAGCGAACAATATATAATTATATTTACAGACACACGTCGTTTCAGTTCGATGGTCTTTGTAAGGTTAATTTTTTAACACCTTATATGTAAAGTCGGGTTAGTTACACGATTTATAACTCAAGAACGGCTGGACCGATTATTATGATCTTTAATAATTGTTGAATTTGTCTCTCACTCCGAATAGCAGAATAACTATTAAAATATGAGAAAATTTCACGAAAAAAAAAAAATTCTCATACATTTTGTATGGAACGGCTTTTTTGATGATATCTCGAGAACGGATTGACTAATTTCAATGGCGGGACGAAGTTTGCCGGGTCAGCTAGCTTAAAATAAATGAGCATTCATCTCAGGCTTGGGCCAGTTTTTGAAACTCGTCATTCTTTTCAAAGACCTGCGGGGCAATTGCGTAACACAATATCAATGGGAATCGGTTTCATTTTGACAGTTCAACAACATTCATTGCGTTATTGTTGAGCAAACAAATTTTTCGAACTTATGAAGCAATGGATTAGCAATATGCTTAAAAATGATTCCGATTCCGATTGATAGTGTGTTACGCAATTAGGGTGCTGGATTTCCAAAATGGTGCTTACAAACAAAACGAATAAATATTGTTACGTTAATTTAAATACATATCACGATCGTAAGCCTAATAAAATACTCAACGTTCTTGACACAGCTTCGCACGGTTTTTATGACTCGACAAAATACCGAGAGTCCTTTAATAGATGTACGTTTAAATACATGTTACAAGTCATCGTTTATGAATGTATACGCGTAAACCATTGTGATTATATACTCTTAATTATTGTGAGAATCGCATTAAAATCGGTTGCGTAGTTTAGAATAACAACGCGGTCACATAGACAAACACGAAAAGTGGCTTAATACTTATTATATATCTAGCTGACCCGACAGACATTGTCCTGTCAATTTTTTTTTACAAAAATCCTAGATAAAAAATGACGTTCAGTTTTACCCGAATTAAAAAATTTTTCGAGAAACTTTCAGACTTTTTTTCCTTAAATACCTAATTCGGACAATAATTATGAACATTTTTAAACAAATAATAGCCAAATCGGTCCAGCCGTTCTCAAGTAATGCGCTGAGCAACGAAAAGCATTACATTTTTAATAAGATTATGTTGTTAGCCTGATTTGAGAGGAGCTCAAATAGTGTTACCAACCTAAAAACAACTAATTAACAAGCTACATACATCTGGAACGCCGAACGTAACACGCTCCCGCGATCGCTGAGCATCCAATCAAACTTTATTGTCTCTGCCCCAGATGTGAGTAGGTACTCTTTGTGCAAGTTAGAGCTTCCCCTTTAGTATTCCAAAGACGTTCTCACTCTTACATCCTGTTTCCATCGTTAGTACTGACTATTCTAAGTAGGCAGGCAGAGAAAGTCCATTAATGTTGTGAGGGAATTCGAAGTGCGTTGTTTTTCCCTTACAAGACGTTTCTTGGTATTTTTAAAACGGTACTGAGATGTTTTTTTTTTAATTCCTGGGACCTATGTATTGTATTATACAAAGTAATACCATCTTAATTAATTGTTGATAAATTGACTGTCAACGGAAATTATAGGTAGCAACGTAGATATTCGAATCACAACTGTCATTCTTTGTCATTCATTTTATTTGATGGCTATAAAACAAGAAAAAAAATCTGACTTTAATTTTTTTTCTCTCGATGCTGCATGTATCAGGCTGTGTATTTTTTTTGCACTGGAAACTGAGAACTAGACTTAAATTTTTGTTTCGGAAATACAGGGTGAAATTGAAAACATGCGACAAATCGAAATGGGAGATTGTACTCATCATTATGAACAATTTTTACTAAGGGACCAAACCTGAAATCGCGAAAAAAAAATCATCTGTTCCCTACATTTATGTTCGTGTAACTCGTTAAAATGTAGGGAACAGATGATTTTTTTTTCGTGATTGCAGCTTTGTTCCTTTAGTAAAAGTTGTTCATAATGATGAGTACAATCTCCCATTTCGGTCTGTCGCAAGTTTTCAATTTCACCCTGTATAATAAAACGGCAACTTTTATCCTAGACTAATAGATGCTAGGTAAGTACACAACAGAATGTCGCTGATATATTGTACAGAGGCCAGCAAATCAAGCTGTCATTTCTTTGATAGATTTTCAACTTTACTTCAAAGGACTAAGGTTTCATATTCAATTGGGAAAATTTGACAGATTGCGGTAGCTTGATGTGTTGGCCTCTGTACCAAAGTTAAAAAAAAAAAAACAGTTTTAACTGACCTTTCATAGCATAGACAGCAGTAGTAAGCTTATACTGGTAGCTGTAGCTTGTCGTCGTGTGTAGCGAAAAAAGAGTGTGTTTGGTTAAGACCACACGATAGAAGTGAAAACTTACGACTGGAGCCGGGTATACCCGATCAGAGCCGAGTATACGCCATTCAGCGTCACGGACCGACTAGATCCGAGTATACCCGATTTAGCGTCACTGACCCGAGTTGTGACGGTTCAGTTTCGTTCACTGTTCAGAAAGAGCGAGTGTGAAATGAAATGAAATTATTTGTTCCGTAATAAGATACTTAAAGGAATGACATTTATATGTTATAATAAAAAAAAATGGAATATCAAATCATTTGATCGTATAAAAAACAGATATAGATGTTATATTAGGTAAGTAATTAAATTTTTATTTGTTTAAACATGGTGTACATGATACGTTGCATGCAGGATATTAATAGGATACAGAAAAGTTCTAACATGTTCAGCCGCATATCGTGGCGTACAAATTGGTAGGAAGAGATGGTAGTGGTGGTTAGTTTTTTATTAATTATTTGAAAAAAGGAGTAATTTTCAGTAGGGTTTTATAATTCCTCTTATGGGTCAAACGAATCTGTAAAAAAAAAATACTCATTGAATTGATTTTTTCGCAAGCTACAAATGTTTTCAGCGGGGTAATTTCGTAACACACTATTAGTAGCAATGGGTTTCATTTTGACAGATCAACAACGTTCATTGCGTTTTTTACATTTTTGAGCAGACACATTATTCCAACATATGAAGCAATGGATTAGCAATATGCTTCAAAATGATTCAAATTGAAATCGATAGTGTGTTTCGCAATTAGGGTGCAGGTTTCACATTTGATAAACGGGATTTGTTTTAGAAATACGTTGATGTTTTTTTCGTTTCAACTGCATTAAATTAATGTTTGAAAACTACAGAATTAATCTCCATTAGATCTATACTTATATACTTATACTTATATTATAATAATATTATAAAGAGGAAAGATTTGTATGTATGTTTGTAACGAATTGGCTCAAAAAGTACTGGACCGATTTTGAAGAAAACTTCTTTCACCATTTGAATGCTACATTATCACTGATTATTATAGGCTATTTTTTTTTTCCACCCGTGCGAAGCCGGGGCGGGTCGCTAGTTATCTATAAAGTGGTATATAAATTAAGTAGGTTCTGTGTACTAGCAGGAGTATAACAATAGAAACAGTTGCAGAAAAAATGTTTTCGATCGTAAAGCACTCCTTATTGCTTCGCATTAGGAGTCGCGCAATAAAATAAGCTAGATGGTGAGTTGAGTGTACGACTATAGAAGTTTTCACTTCAAACATTTTATTAACCTACCTATCCATAGGTTTTGGAGCATCAAACGTGACTGCCAGTGCCTAAGTATAACGTACAGAGGCCAGCACATCAAGCTACCTCAATCTGTCAGATTTTCCCAATTGAATGTGAACCTTATTCCTTTGTGCTAAAGTTGAAAATCTATCAAAGAAATTTGACAGATTGGGGTAGGTTGACCTGCTGGCGTCTGTACAATAATTTGGCCAATTAGCACAGTCGAAGTGAATTGCAGTACAATAAATACGGATTATTGCACCAATCAGAGCTACGAGCGTTACGTTTCGGGTCATAATGTGATCTTTGGTTTGTGAAACTTGCTGTTGAATATGTGAGTGAAGCAAATATACGTTATTAAGAGAGTTGGAGATTATTATTAGCTAAGTATAAGTTTTCGTGGAACTAGAATGTTGGAATTTGGCTCGAAGGCATCGGGGTAGTTGCGTAACGCACTAACAGTACCTAAGATGGATTTCATTTTGACAGTTCAACAAGTTCACATATTTATATATTATAGTATGTATGTCTATATAACCTATTTATGTATTTGTGTACCTAGTTTTAACAGGTTTTTTTTCCTTCATTGTTCCTCTCAACCGAAGCACCTGCCATCTAATCTCTTCACCACCCTTGGTTGATTGGTAGAGAATGCCCAAGGCTAATAAGTCCGCCTTTGTACCTTCTTGTGCGAAAAGTTTAAATAAATAAATAAATTTACGTTGTTGAGCTATTTGCTCAACAACGTAAATTTATGTAACGTAATTTATTTTAAAAAATACGAACATATAATAGCAATGGATTGGAAACATCCTTCCAAATTATTCAGATTGTGTTTGATAGTGTGTCTGATCTGATGATTGAGTCAGGAGGTGGATGGTGGAACTTTTCAGTGACTGTTAGTAAACCTCGAGTTTAAAGTCATATGACTCGTTTTGATGAATCCAATATATTGGTTCGTGATAGATGTTGTGCGCTCAACGCACTTTCTTCACCAGGAATTTGCTGGCGCGGCGCTTCCGAGGTTTGCTTTTTCCGCGGGGAATTTTTTCTCGCACTGTATTTACAATGTTACTACTGCTTAGCGCCGAGGGTTGATAATCCAACAATGTGCTATTTTGACACGTTGGCATTCGCTCTGTTGGATTCTCAATGCTCGTCTCAACACCGAGAGTTTAAAATCCAGCGCGCGATGAAATCCCGCCGCGATATTTTTTACGTCTGTGCGAACGTGGGCTTAGGTAACCAACACTGATATCATAAAAATATAGACTGCTGTGCTGCACGCCTCAGTTTATATTAGATATCTCCAGCTCAAAGAGACATGTCTCGAATAATTCAGAAAAATTGCATCTCTATTTCACGAATTTCAGCGCAATCCAGTTTTGACGTGAATATTGAAATAAAATATAAACACAAGTCGTGATATTTTGCCACAATATTGCATTCTGCGCGGACTGGCATCGCGCGTCGCGTGGCTGCAATTTCTCTATTCATATGAACTTTCGAGTTTGTATAGGAGTATTATATTCACACATGTGCAAACATTTTTAGCAGTTTCATTACTGTTGTGAAAAATGTTGTTGTTTTTAGTCGTCGTTATGGAATTATATTTTAAATTTTCAAATAAATCTTGACATCGAAATTAAAAAGTGATTTTAAAAACAAACTAAATAAGTAGGTAGTGTTGGGCCAATTATAGATTTTGCTAATCTTTGATTAGCTATAGTGACTAAACTATTGAATATATTTGGTTGAATTTTTGTATGCAGACTGGGAACGTCATTCATTAGATATACGCGGTGTAATTTTCTGTCATATTTTCAGTATTAATGTCTTTTTAATCACAGGGGCAATTCCCATAATTTTAAGAACGGTTGTTATTGGCCCCGATTCTGTTGTTCACAAACTAAATTAAATTTAAATTCAGTGCATCTTTTTCTTTCTATTTCATTATGAAAAGGACTGAAGATAAATATTAGTTTAGTAATATAATATATACCTAAATACACAATCATATAAGAATATATCGTCGACCGTAGGTTCAATTGAGGTAAGGGACAAAATACGATTTTTCAGGAGAGACCGACAAAGTTTTTTTTCGGACTAAATCGCCCATAACTTTTCTTGTTATTAACCTTTTTCGGATCTGATTTCACACATAATCTTGTATTTTAGTGCTCTATATACCTATGTAACATTTATTTAAATAAGTTAGCTATTTAAGAAAATAGATGTCCCTTACACCAACGTATTTTGTTAGTAATGTCCCTTACTGATCAAGTATTTTTTAGTCCTGTCCCTTACACTAAATTAACCTCTACGTTAGATCCAATCTATGAATTAATAAATAGTGTAAAGAACTTGTTGAAAAAATTTATGAAAGAAAATACAGTGTAAAGAGATTTTTGACAGAAAATGAATTTTGACTTTTGACGTACGGATAATCTAAAATTTGGAAATCGTTATAAAATCATTTAAGAGACAACATGAACATGTATTAGAACCGTGTGTGTGTTTTTTTGTATGTCGCTTACATGCGATGTTTGTACATTGTAATAGCCAATTTCTATTAGTTGGAATAAAACAATTTTTATTTAATTAAATATATTTATTATAACCAAATTATTAAAAAAATGGTACCAATTTTGCCTATAGGTACTTACTTTGAATTCAAACTCAAATTAAAGAGTTCTGCAAATAATCATAATAGAGCCTATAATGTATTGTTAATCAAATTAAATTAAGCAATTTTACTTCTACTGCATAATCAGCCTTCAATATTAGATCAATGTTTAATCATTATAATTATTTTTAAAAAAAATAATAAATTGAGATCAATAAACGTTTCAGAATTAGAGATTTTTTCATCAACATTATCTTCTACTTTCAAATATTTAAAATATTTATGTTCAAATTGCCAATCACTTTAGTGCAATATGGTAGCTTCAAATAACTTTATGAAATCTACTAGGCATAGCATTCACGCACAATTTTTAAAAATCTTTGTATTTTGCCAACGATATTGGCAGCCTGGTGTTATACAAAGGTCTTAGTTCGTAGGGACGAGGACGAGGACGAGGACGTAGGGACGAGGACGAGGACGAGGACGTAGGGACGAGGATTTTTTCTAGCACATTCCATGTAGGACTATGGCCACATGAAATGTGCTAGAAAAGATCCTCGTCCCTACATCATAACCGTTATGGAGCAGATGGATTTCATTGACTGGGACCCCGTTACAGAAAAACTGTTTCCACAAAAGACGAAGGACTTGCAAGTTACAAAAATTAGAATAGCAACAATAAAGAAAAAGTATCTTAAAACCATTTGCACTAAACACTATAAGAAGGAGGAAACGGTTGCTTAAGAAAAAGGGACGGAAAGGGTAAGGTTAAGAGTAAAACATCTCGTAGTGTGCCGTCACCACTAGCAGACTCGCCTGATATAACAATAGACAATAATTGCATAGAACTAAGATCTTTGTAGGTTACTTCACCGTAGGCTACGCACATAAACTAATGATAAATGGCATCTACGAAAACACTCTATGCAATCTGGCCTTGAAATAATAGAGAATTGGTGTGGTAAACACCAACAATCAGTGAGCCCCACAAAAACCGAATTCGTTCTCTTCACGAGAAAGAAGAAAATGACGACACTACAAGTACCACGATTCTTTGGGACAACCCTAAGCCTATCAAATGAACAATGAATTGGGCAAAACACACCAACTACATTACTACGAAAGCCAGCCTAACCCTGTGGCAATGCAAGTGAATGCAGGGTTACTTACTGGCTGTACACCACAGTTATCCGACAAATCATTACATACGGCTCACTAGTCTGGTGGCCCAGAACAGACCAGAGCACAGCCCAAAAAGACCTCGAAAACTGCAGCGGTTCATGTGTGTGACAATCACTAGCTGCATGAGAAATGCACTCACTGCTGCCCTACAGGCTATGCTTTGACTGCCACCCCTACACCTCATAGTGCCGGAAGAGGCGGCTCTGGCTGCTTTTAGGCTCTCTAAATCAGGAACCCTAAGCAAAGACTCTAGGTTCAAACACACAAGTTAAAAAGAAGATGCGATCAAACGGCAGCCAATGACGGCATCACCCTGCGACAAAGCCCCGAAATAATACCACTTTCAAAAGCATTACAACATAGTGCTTAAAGAGGAGCAGTGCGATTACTCAACCCCGAAGGAACTGAGAATTTACACTGATGGTTCAAAGACCGACTGCGGAACTGGAGTTGGCGTCTTCTCACACAATCTCAACATAAATATATCCAGACCGCTGGGAATGCTGAACACTGTCTACCAAGCGGAGTGTGTGGGCATAATACAAGCGGCTTATTAGCCAGGAGAGTTAACGACGCCCGTATTCGCATACCCTCTGACAGTGCCTCAGTCCTCCAATCACTAGGAAAGGAATGCATCACATCGAACCTAATACTAGAATGTCACAATGCGCTTGAACGGGAAACTGTATTGAACCGCAATATAGTGACATTACAGTGGAAAAAAGGACAGTGGATCGCTAGGTAACGACGTGGCTGACGAGCTGGCCAGAAGGGCATCCAGTACGTCAGTTTGTGGACCGAAACCTGTCGTGCCCATCCCCTTCATCCAACTACGCAGGTACAGGAGCGCACCCACACACAAGCAGAAAACTGGTGGACGTCGTCACCAGGCTGCAGACAGTCTAAAGAAGCTATGCCATCATTAGATGGCAGGCTAAGCAGGCGTTTATTACGAGTGGACAGGCCTGTGCCTGGTGACGGGGACCATCACGGGACACTGCTCGCTAAATAAACACTTCCACACAATAAGCATAACAGACAGTCCCCTGTGCAGGGCTTGCATGGAGGCTGATGAAACCGTTGCGCATGTGCTCTTTGAGTGCACAGGCGTCACCCAGATTGGGTCAGACACCCTCGGAACACCCAGATCGTACACAGATGTTCTCAAAAGACCAGCTTCTGCAGGGAGGTGGGCTGGTTGGAATAAAAACCGACGGCTGCCATGGCCCACGCACAATGGTCCATTTGAAGGACTAAGTGCGGAAACCAAATCCATAACATAGAACGTAGAAGACCTTTGTATTACACAAGGCTGCCAATATCGTTGGCAAAATACAAAGATTTAAAAAAATTGGGCGTGAATGCTATGCCTAATAGATTTCATCAAGAAATTATTTGAAGCTACCATATTGCGCTAAAGTGTTTGTAATAATTTCTGTCTGCGTCGAAGCAACTGATGGTTTTGTTTTTCCATTTGTACCACATTCTTTTTGTCAAAAACCATGCACAGTCCCGATCAAACGATAGGTGAACTCGCACTGACAGAGACTTTTTTTGATGCCCGCGCGCTGCTTTCGCATTGGTATCATCCTCTCTTTCGCACACAGAAAGACGTTGTGAGATAAAAAAGGATGGTAATAGTGCAAGCACGTGTTATCTTGTGTTACGAAGTGTGTGCAAATAAAGGTAACAGGGATAAATATTCATTACTTCTCACGAGCAAATTGGTGTAACGTTGATACTGCTTAAAGTATGACAATGCAAATTGGGGTAAGGGACAACTATGTCAAAACTCGTGCAATCCATTTGAAGTATGGATGATATTTATTTTTTGAGATAACAGTGACATTAGTGTAAGGCCAGTTTTATTATGGTTTTTACAAAAATAAACCATGTAATGGTAATTCGTCGATTGAGAAGACCCTTACCTTATTTGAAGCGGATTGGCTGCGGTAATTACACCATTTTAAGTTGCTATATTGCATAGTTTTTCAGATACATTGTTATTATGGGGCTGATTCGAAATTTAGATCCAAAATAAAGTAGGGTAAGGGACATTTTTTTTAAGCTAGAATTTTTTCATATACACCATTCGAAAGAGCGAAAAATTCTGAACAAAACTGTATACTCAACTCATTTTGGGTGTTTTGTCCCTTACCTCAATTGAACCTACGGTCGACGATATCGGTATTCCATTGAATGAATAAATAAAAACCCATAGAAGCACACTTTTAATTGCATCCGGTCAGCGTCAGCGTTATCCATATTTCCAGTTCAGTGTATTTTTTTTAGAGATTAGTTGTAGTTTCTCGTCGAGCGGATTGAAAGGGATTACATAGCTGATTCGTGTAATTAGTGGTTACTTTTGAAATAAGTCAATGCTAAAACATTGACCGATTGATTTTTACACGATTATTACAAATGTTCAATAAATTACGTAAAATATTATTACTATTTTGAACAACAAATTAATTCAATGTGTTTTTTTTTTTTAAACTGAACTGGTACTGACTGGCATATAATGCCTTTAACCACCGTTGTGCATTGAAGTACGTATCAAAAATATAATATTGTACACAATAATATTACCTATACATTTTTTGGTTCCATCAAGTACCTACGAGTTTCGTTTTGACGTGCCATTCAAGTATAATTTATTTATTTTATTGTTTATGTACACACAGTAAAATACATAAAGATACAACATATATGTTTTGAGTACAAAGGTACCGCTATCTTAAGAAATTTCTGTCAGCACACCTGCGAACAGAGAAATTTAAAAGAAATGTGTGAGAAAAAGAAGAGAAAAATATGGTACATCTTAAACTAAAATTTTACCTACATAAACATACACACACACATATAATGCTAAACATTAACATATTATAATTACTAAAATAAATAAGTACATAATGTTATAATATTTAAACATAATAATTTATTATATGACATAAATACTCACAGTAAAGAGGAAAGATCTCTCTGCTCTTTTACTCAATGTTTGAATAGAGAAATAGTTTCATCATTCACAGAATATAATATAAAATGTTTCAAATACACATGGTGTGATCAAGCTTTATAAAAATAAGCAAGGATTCTTCCCCTTTGTGTCAACTTCTTGAGTCCTTATTTACTAGGTGTTATAAGCTGACAGGTACTTTAAGTATTTATTTCTTTCATAACTATATGAGTCTTTAAACATAACTTCTACTAGTACAGTAGAAAACACAGATAAGGTGAGGTTAGGTTATTTTTATGATAATATAATTATGTATTTTTTAATACAATTGATTTATGTAGTTGCTTTATATTCTAAGTACTGTTTATTTTATTTTGTTACCTATAGCACCAATCATTATACCTGACTTGGTTTCCGTACGGTATTTTCTAGTAACCTCTGAAAATCAGCGCTATGCTGTGGGGGGGCCCAGATATAGCACACTATCCCGCTGATTGGAAGCCTTCTTGTCTCAGTCATGACGTGCAGCTGTCGACTATATACAGGGTTATTTGAAAAACACCAGCAACCTCTTAAGAGGTCATTGTACTCATCATTATGAACAACTTTTACTATGGGAAAAGTTGTTCATGATGATGAGTACAATGACCTCTTAAGAGGTTGCTGGTGTTTTACAAATAACTCTGTATATCTGTATTGTGCTCGTGATTAGTTTTTATTTTTCTTTATTATTCGAATGAATTATCCATTTGTATGCACGTGTTTCTGTAACAAATTAAACTATTTAATTTTTTTTTAAACAAAAACAAAATTGATGTTTTCTTTTTGGGTTCAACGACCGCTGGATAGTTTGTTACTTGAAGTATGAGTTGAGACAATCTGTTTTCTTTAATTTTGTTGTGTTGAGATATCGATAGGCATCTTCATGTTTGTGAAGTTTACACAATTAAAAAAATATAAAATAATAAAAAAATAATAAAAAGCTGATTTTTAAACTGATATTTCAGGTGACTACACTAAGTGCAGTTGATGACCCCACAAAAAATCATCGTGGAGTTTCGCTAGCTTATTTAATTTTACCCTGTATATTATTCTCTTTGGTTAACTGTACATTCGTTTTCAGTCTGTTGGGTTTTCCACACGATATTTCTTCATTCAATGCGAAGTTGGTTTAGTTTATAAGTTATTATAGCATCAGCGAGTTTGCTTAGACTGTCTTGTGCATTTGTTGATTCTGAATATTATGTTTGTCGTTCTACGTAGTCTAACTTACCTACCTATTATGAAGTTATATTGTTAATTGCTGAATTACCAATTTACTTGCTAGTTATTGGTTTAAAAATGTGATACCTACTAACATATAATGTGTGGCTGTCTGAAAATAAAGTACTTAGGTAAATATTTATTTGTTCGATCTACAGCTTTTAATCCTGATCCCATAATATCTCAATAAGAATAATAAGACAGAAATAAGAATAATAAATAGTTAGAAATTGTTAAATGATCCTTATAATTTGTTGAATAGTGGTTAAAATCGTTTGTAAATTATGTGGATATAAATATAATTGTAACACAGTGGTTTTATATATTACCATAAAAAAGATTTGCTAAGCAATATTTAAAACTATTCTAACTTTCAAGTTGAGTTGATGTTGTTGAAGTTGAGTTGACCTTTGTTCCTGATACATACGGGTCACAAACAATACACAAATTAACAAACGAATATGTTTGTGCAATAGGTAAATCTGCACCCGCCACTAGACGGCTTCTCCTATTGTTTTATTATTCAAACGTAGGAGCCAATTCGGTGAAAACAATTAGTGGAGATAAAAGCAATCCTTAATTTAGAGAGATAAACCAGAGTTTTAAATGTAGATGGCAAATACTTAAGTCATTTATTTATTTGGATAATGCTCATAAATCAGAGCAGTTAGTAATGTAGCAGTTTTACCTCTTCTTTCGAGAGAAACTTCTGTACTAGTTATAGTTACTAGTTTATCGTCCATAATACAAAATATCTCTCTCAAAATAAAAATCACAATTCAGACAATTATACTTATTTGTGATTTTAACGTTATTACCTAAGTAGCTTAAGTTTAGTGTAGTTATTTAAAGCGTATTATGGAATTAGAAAGTACTGTTGGCATACATTAGTTCAGTGAGAATCCGCAATAATAGGTAGTAGAACGCCAGTCAGGGTCTTTTCCGTTTGGATACGGGAGGGACCACGGACAATTTAAGGTAAATAAATTTTAGTTCATTTTGGGACCACGGAAAATTTAGATTATTTAAAAAAAAGTGAAATATGGCCCGCGGATTCCTTTTGGCATGACGTCTCTTTGATGAGTTTAAAAAAGCGTACATCTCTGACTAGTGAATAGTTATCTGTGGCGTTACCGCACTAGTGCTGTGAAATAAAGTAAAAAGCACGCGAGTTTTATACTCTGCATTATGGACCTAAAAGCGGTTCATTAAGAGACACTTTACGAGCAAGTATGTTGAAAAAGTATTTATTAATCTAAACAATAAATCAAACGCAAAACTAAAAGTTTAAACCGCTGACATATTCCACAGATTAAATATGGCGGACAATTTGGCGGGAAGTTTTGAAAAATGGCAACACATCAGTCCACTGTCAAAGTACCTATTGCGCGGGGAACTGTCGTGCGGGGCAGATGACGTCATGCAGCGATGTCACGATGTTCGTGCACGTATGACCCGTTTACTTTACGTTAAATATTCTAGTAGATTTTAAAGCTACGTTAGTTTCATAATATTATGGAGGGGTGTGGAGCGACGTAGGATTATTAAGCGATCTTACGGAGAGTGTTTGATCGTCATTTTCTAAACATCGCTGTGTTTATCGAGGACTTTCGAGAAGTTAGTTAGTTAAATTGACTCTTTCTCTAAAGTGCTTAAGTGTTGTTTAGTGCTTAATTATAGGCCCCATATATAAACAAAACTTATAACTGAAAATAATAGCTTAAAATAGCTTGGTAATATTAAAAATGGTTTTTGTTTCTGCAAGAAGTCAGTACTTCTCTAACATAAGTGAATATTTATTTTTAACATTTAAATCACAATACTAAGGGCGGGTTGTTTCACGTCCACTTGACGCACGCGCATACGTGAAAAATTGCGCTAACTATCGACAAAACAAAAAAAACGGTCAAGTGCGAGTCGGATTCGCGCACTGAGGGCTCCGTACAAATTTGTAGGTACCTATGTCAATAGTTTTAAAAAATTATTTTGTAATGTACTACAAATTTACGGTTTTCGATTTTTTCCTTTACTTATGCTACATGACATACCTTCTTACCAAATTTCATAATTCCAGTTCAACGGGACGTAACGCCCATGTCTTTAGATTGCGTTGACTTAGAGTTCATACGCACTATGCGGGTAGCCGCAATGCGGCCAGCCGGATCGCGGGCAACCGCAACATGCGGTTGAAGAACCGTTGCGATTTGCGGTCATAACGATCCATTTCAAAGTTCGATTTGCGGTTATATCGTCAAAGATGGACGCGGAAGAAGTTGCAGCAATTTACCACATTTACACACGTTACGTAAAGAAGAAAAAACTAAGAAAGAAGTACTGGGTGCATCCTTAATGTTGTAATAACGATGCACCCAATAATTAATACTGTGGTAATTTGGTGTTCCAAATTGCTGGCCGACTCTGGATTTCGATTATGAATTTTTCGGTATCGAATTCCATTTTACCAGACGTACCACGTGCACAAACTCACTCAATGGTGGGCAGCCGCAGACTGAGCCGCACAGTGCGTATAGCAACCGTCCGGCTGGCCGTCACTCGGGCCGCAGCCCTCCGAGCCACCGGAGCGGTCTGCGGGTAGCCGCATCGCAGTGCACATAGAAATGAATATTACGTACATAATTGTGCTTGCGGTCAGCCGCATTGCGGCTAACCCGCATAGTGCGTATGAACTCTTAGGGTACCTACGCACTATGCGGTTAGCCGGAATGCGGTCAGCCGTCCGGCTGACCGCAATCAAAAATATGTACGATTAAGTAGTTTTTATCCGCACTGTGCTGCCGGACGGTCCGTGCAGTTCTTCAGCCGGACGGTTGACCGCATTCCGGCTAACCACATAGTGCGTAGTTACCCTTAGAAGTTTGCTTTTTTCACTACTTCAAGGGATTGCAGCCTTGAGTATTTGATATTAATATTTCAATATCATAACTCCACGCGTTCTTGAGAAAAAAGGGTCTTGACCGACGGACAGACAGACGGACAACGAAGTAATCTTATAAGGGTTCCGTTTTTCCCTTTTAGGTACGGAACCCTAAAAAGCGTTGTTTTAAATTTTATTACAATTAAAAAACTAAGGCCTTGCCGTTCGTCAAAAAAAATAACGAGTACGTAGTCGTTACTATTCGACGTATGTACGTATGTTATGTTAACCAACCGTTTGCGACAACCGGCCTTTAATGCCAGTGTGAAAAATACTAGCTACTACCACAAATTTTTACTTATAAAAATTACCTCACAAACCTTGAGAACCAACTCCCAAGCAAACTAATCACTACCAAATAAAATATAACTTCAACAACAACAACGCAACAAAACCCTCCCCTAAAATGCTAAAAATCCTACTAATATACAAAGATCCTACTAATATACAAAAATCCTACTAAATGTGAAAGTTTGTGATGATGTTTCGATGTTTGTTACTCAATCACGCAAAAACGACAAAACGGATTTGGATGAAATTTGGCACTCATATAGTTTACAACTTGGATTAATACATACAATACTTTTAACCTCGGTAGAACGTTCCCGTGGCATATTTTCAGACATCCACGCGGGCCGCGTCCAAAAGCTAGTAGGTAAACAGTAATTAAAATACATTTGTAACACAAATACACTTCATTCGCGTGTCACAACACAGTAGGCATTAATGGCGGTGGACATGACACACGTTACATTAACTTTTGACAATCAACCCAGATTTGTTCGCTGCTTTTACTTTTTAGTTGGTTAAGCCCCTTTGCAGTTTAGGGTTGGGCTGGGAAAGTATTTTACTGGAGTTATATTGATAGGCTGTAGGCTGGCAAGGAAAAATATGTAGAGGATATCTATGTCGGCTGTTCAAAATCAAAACCTAGTAACTAATTTTTTTTTAAGTTTTTTTTTTCAATTCATAGACTTACAAGGTCCTAGTATAAGTCTTAAATTGAAAAAAAAAACGTTACTACATATGTAGGTTTTGATTCTGAACAGCCGATGTAGCCTCACCTTTTAGTGTCTAAACACACTATGCCGAAGCTACGCCACCGAAGTTCGGCGGCTGATTTTACGTTCCGACGTATTCGGCTGATATGACACACCATAAGTGCCGAACTTACGCGGCAGAAATTCAGTTCCGCAACTCCCCGCTGCTCCCCGTCCCCGGATCTTCGTCGGCAATCGAACCGAACTTCGGTCGCGTATAATGTGTGCTCACAGAATAAGTTGCCGCTGAACTTACGCCCGACCGAAGTTAGGCTGTACGCTAAGACGCGACGTAATTTCGGCATAGTGTGTCGTCAGTAATTTAAATAGCATTGCAGGCGTAATTGTGCTGAACTTCAGTCGCGTAACTTCGGCATAGTGTGTTTAGACACTTATAGTGCAGACTGGTTATAATTGACCGCGTATTCATTCGAACCAACGAACGTGCAAGTGTCATTATATTATTATTCGGTATTTTTGTTTAGTTAAAAAAGTGCTAGTTATAACGTGGTAATGTAAAGTCTATCAGCTATCAATATAGACTAAAGAAATCCGACCACTGTTTATTTAAATTACAGCAGTGCGATTCTGTAACCATCTCTCCGTGAAAACTTAGGTGAAGTGAGCATGGAGTGAGCTGTCAGTGTCATCCTGATGCTAGAGATTGATTCTCTTGACAGCTTACTTCACCTAACTTTTCACGGCGAGATTTTTACAGAATCGATCGGCAGCACCTACGAAATGAAACCTTTTTTTAAAATTGTATCTGGTTGAAAGACGACATGAAGAAAAAGAAAACACCAAAATAAAGTGGAAACATTGCTAATGAAGAGAATGATTTTAATGTCAAGGTGTTGAAAAACAACAGGGTGTAGAAGTAGAAGTAACTAGTCACTGGGTTTTTCAAAACTGTCTTAAACATTGATGCACGAAACAAATTTCTTTGGAAAAGCTTCTTAGCCTAACTCGCTCACAACAAGCATTTTATGTGGGAACGTCATTTTTTTCTTAAAAGCCTCCACGTAGCAGCCTGGAGAGACAAGACTATACAAATTGGTAAAAATGCGATAAGTTAAAAAACGACAATTACTTGAACATTGCAAAAAGAACGATGTAAATGTGACCCTTAAATTGAAATGGCGAGATGTAGAAAAAAATATATCCGGAGGCATTCGTAACTGGGTATTGGGTTTTTAAAAACCGTTCAATCGTTGATGCAGGAAAACGGATTTTTTAAAAAGCATTTTAGCCAGGCTTGCTAACAATGAGCACTATACTATGAAGAAAATATATTTTTTTTAATACTTGCCTGCTTTTTACGTCATCAGCAGCCTGAACTGACAAGACTCCCAAATTACTCACTCCTGATCACATAGGGTCTGCACATAAAAAAAACGTGTGGGGTCGGGGGACCCCCGGCAGGAACGGAGTTCAAAATGAAAATCCAAGATGGCGGCTGCGCAAATTCCAAAATGTAGCCTTCATCTTGGATTTTCATTTTAACCTCACACCTCAGCACTCTCGAAAACCATGAAAACGATCTCTCTGTCTCTTTCTATTATAATATTATATTAAAAAGTTGCATGGAGGGGCATAAAGCTTTTTTGTAATATGACGATTTCTACCAGTTTACTCCCGCAAGCTCCGTGAAAGAACTTCGTTCCAATAACAATAAAAAAAACATAATGTATTCTCTGTCAACATCGCTCCCCCAAAACATGAGAGTATTAATTAACAAAACACGATTTTCTAAAAAAAACCCACCTGGCCCAATAATAACTGCCTACTCGTCTACGCCCAAACAAATCATGAAGAACTATCTCGCAAAGTAAATACGTTCTATTTATATTTGATACCCTCTGAGAATAAAGTAATTAAAACTAACAAGATATCCGATACCGAGTGAACGGCAGTGCGATTCTGTAACCATTTCACCGTGAAAACTTAGGTGAAGTGAGAGTGGAGTGAGCTGTCAGTGTCATCCTGATGCTAGGGATTGATACTCTTGACAGCTCACTCTAAGCTCACTTCACCTAACTTTTCAGGGTGAGATTTTTTACAGAATCGATCGGCAGCACAATGCAGCCGATCGATTCATCACGAGTCTGTTTCTTGGCTCTAAATGAGGTCTTTAAGACTTCGATTGACTTAAGACCTACTTGTGAAAGTTGTTTGAAAAGGGATCTAGTGTACCTATGTATAGTAAAGTAAGATTAAAAATAAATAATCACAAACCTCCACTTTTTTTCTTTTTTTTTCGTATAAATGTAGCTTAAGCGACTTAGACCTTAATAACGAATAGATTTGACACTTCATTCATCAAAACCTGAGCATCGATTCTGTAAAAATCTCACCATGATAACATAGGTGAAGTGAGCGTGAAGTGAACTATTAATGGAGGCAATCCCTAACATCGGGTGGAATGACAGCTCACTTCACCTTAGTTTTCACGGTGAGATTTTTACAGAATTGCACTGCAGATGTGTAGTTTAGGCGCTATGGGTGCACATCAGTAAATACATACCTACATAGACTGCTAAAAACATAGCACTCCTGACCGCATTTTTATGTCCACGCAATCACTGCCCATTCCAAGGTTCCTTAAAAGAGATCGCAGAAAGCGATAAGGCCGCCCATTGTACGTTTTTTTGTGGTAAATATATATTCTTTTGTTATGTATTTTCTGGTGTGCAGTAAAGTATCACTACATAGTATCAAACAAAGTCGCTTTCTCTGTCCCTTTGAACGCTTAGATCTTTAAAACTACGCAATGGATTTTGATGCGGTTTTTTTAATAGATAGAGTGATTCAAGAGGAAGGTTTATATATATAATACATGCATGCATGTGATGTCGTAAATAAACGCATTTTTTTGCGCTTACTTTTCAAACGCTGGCTGAACCCTACGAGATAGGTCAAAATAATGTACTACAGTATTGTACACCTTAAAAAGTTCTACAAAAAAGTCCGCAATGGTATATGTCTATCTCTTAGGGATAACCCACAATAATCATTTTTTATCCTTTACTTTTTACGAGAAATAATGGTTTATTTACGGAGCGATTTTAAGCAATACAGCATTAATTCTTATCCAATTAAGTGTCTTAAATACATTGTGCATTTAATATAGATAAATATGGCCGTTTACAGCATGTAATTTAAATGAATATTTTCGAAGATATTACAGATTTAAAATGCAGGGACACAGCGGTTGCTGCGACACCGGCCGCGGCGGCGCGTGCTGGCATTCTTGAAATACCTGTACTTAGTATCAGTATTGCACCCGTGCGAAGCCGGGGCGGGCTCGCTAGTATATAAATAAATAAATAATCTCTTCCTTATGGTTTTGCCGCAGTCGGGTAATAGACTTTCAGGGACTTCTTTAGATTGGAGTTTAGGGCGAACATGGAGATAGATGGCAAGTAGAACAAAGAGGTGAGAGGATTTATGAGCTCGATTTCAAAGGGAAATGAATAAGAATAACGCTTGAACGAATTGGATATAAAACAAGTATCTTTTATGACCTACATATGAGTTGCTATCGAGTAACGTATATGTGAATACGCCCATATTGTTTGAGGCTTGCGCGGGTCCTCCTTCCAATTTTGACGGAACCTTTCCAGTTCGTCCCGCCATCTCCTACCTATGTTGCGTACCGCGACCCCGCCTCACTATCTGAAAGCTACAGTTCTGTGCTATTTGGGCCCACAGTTTGTCTTTATAAAATCAAAATCAAAATATTTTATTTCACACAAGCCTACAAGGGCACTTATGAAACGTCAGAAGCTAGGTGCACGGTTCCAATTTGTGGTTTCCTATGGAGAAGAACCAGCAAGAAACTCCACGGTAACTCTTTTAAAAATAATTGGCTTTTACAATGTGTATGGGAGGACAGCGTAGGCCTGTCAACAAATACCAGGTACTTGATAAAATAAAAAAAAAATGGTCTACAGATCTAAAATCTACAGGGCCTACAAAGTCCTCACATTTACAAAATCAACATCTCAAAAAAAGATAAATAAAATATAAAAACCTATTAAAACAAGTGATATGATTTCCATTAGGTACAACCACTAAAAAGAGTTGAAAAAATTAGCATTGTCTCTATATAATGTCAAATACTAAACAGATTATGTCAAAGAAGTAAGTAAAAAATATTTAAAAATCGTAATTTGAGAGCAGTTAATAGACATCTACGTAGTTATGCCGTTACTGAGATTCCAAGGAAGCCACATGTGCAGAACAAATATAAGCGGTTGACATGTCCAGCCTAGCCCCATTTAAGTTGAGCAGCCTTTTGAGCCTAGACAGCTGTGTATTTTGAAGCGCAGTATTGTGTTTCGAACACGATCCGTTAATTTAACGCCTAGTCTGCGCTCCATTGCTCGTTGGCAGACCTTGAGTTTGGACTTCTGGATGTTAGTCAAAGACAAATACTTTCTTATATAAAAAAAACACGAAGTGATCTATTGATAACATTATTGCAAGTTTGAGAGAGGCCCATTAATACGAGGATCCCAAATTACTGTGCTATCATCGCTTCATATAATTTTCGCATCTTTTGTGGTAGCCATAACGGACTTTCCATTATGTACGGACAAGGCAATTCTCTTCGATTTTTCTCGATGAATGAGATGGCTCTTCACGTCATTTACAGGCGTGACGTCAATGTTTGTCAACCCGTGAAAAGGCGGCGGGGTATTTTTGACCCGAGGGTATTTATGTTGTGATGAAACTTTTGTGTTGTTACAGTGTGAGTACCATGTGGACTTAGGCCTTGTAATTCAGAGAGAAAAAGGTTAAGATTTTGACAAAAATATTTCGAACTCTCAATTGAATTCTCCAATGATGTCGCTTTTTTTTCGTACTTATAATATCTATTAATGTAACGGAGTTTTGTAGAACCTAAACCAAATATCAACATAAAAACGTTTCAGTACTTCAATGTAATATTACTTTCTTTAGCTTTTAGTATTCTCTCCGTGGTATCAATGGTGCAACTAAGTATGCTCCACGAAGCACGAAACACTCTCAATCGACTTGACCACACTAGTATTGCCTCATTAAACTAGCCAATTATATACTACGCACAATTTACCCATTATGCTTTGTGTTCCTGTCACCCTGCAATGGCGCAGTACAAAACATCAGTTTTGTATAACATCAATGACATTAGGCATTTCATTTCATAGAAATGTAAACCAGACACGTCCGGACGAGCAGAATGATCATAGAAACATATGGCACAATATATCGCCAAACGGCCTCCACATAATGGCCAAACGGTCATTTGTTCAGCGGGCGGAGGGTTAGGTCGAATAAATGTCATTAGGACTAGATTTTGGAATAAAGAGGTATATAATGTTTTGTCCATGACCCCGTAAAGTCTGGCCTTAGAAGTTATACGATTATACAGATACACTTTTAATAAAAAAATATTTTAGGAGTACCAACCTTTTTTGCAGTATCATTTTACTCTCAGCTCATACTTCTATTAATTTTCCTAACATTTTTCGATATTTAATAACTTCTATCATCGTATATACCTACATTAATTTTTGGTTCGACAAACTTAGTCACTTCTTCAAAGTTATCAAATATCACAACAGCAACTTATTTTTATAAGGAGCGACTGCCATTTGACCCCTCGAAAACTTTTGGCTGAAAATATTTAAATTAATAGGTAAATGAATGACCGAAGTGAATGACTAAGAATGTTCACACAGATTAGAAATAATTTATTATTTTAAAACGTGACATCGTATTGTCTATGACAATTTTCAAGTCACTTTATCAACTCATTATTCAGGATTTAAAGATTATTCGCACTTAGAAGTTTCAACTATTTAGAATTACCTTTTGAAAGCAATGGGATTAGTCTATTGGGTATCTTAGCGAACTGCAAAACAATGATAACTGAAAATCCTTCCAAATCGGTTATTCAACTCGCCATAAATTTACATTCGTACTGATATCGCATTTTGAGTCCTCAGAGTGTCATTTCCACTTCAATTTCTGCGAGTGCTTTAGGGCCAAACCACCATGTGCTCAGGCCTAACAGGTAAACGGAAACCAGGACGGCCACGAGAAAGATGGGTCGATGAGATCGAAAAAGTAGCAGGTCAGAATTGGCCTACAGCAGCACAGGACAGAAAAGAGTGGCAAGGAAGGGAGGAGGCCTTTACCCAAAGAGGGGTCCTTAATTAATTAATTTCCTCAATATTATCTAGTATTTAAATAAAACACTTTTATTTATTAAGCTTTTATGTAACTTTATTAATGATTTATTTTAGCGTTTATGTAACTATTTATTAATTAAGGAATAAAGAGGCTTTATTATTATTTCCTTTATTTAACAAAGGGATATAAATAGAATCATATTTAAGTATATTTAATCACTACTTTGACAAATATTTTTTTATTATTATCAATAAAAAATAACAAAATTAAATCCTAACTTAACTAAAAAAAAAAAAACTAAAATATAGCGTCGAAAAATTCATCCGCATCGAAAGAATTTAATAATAATAATAATTTAATTAATTCATTTTTTTAAGGAAATTTCAAAACGACAGGGTTGACACTTCCCATGACCCAAGGGCTGGCTTTTACCTTGGCCAGAGGCTAAGCATTGCCATACAACGTGGTAATGCCGCCAGTCTCTTGGGTACATTACCAGTCGACAGCGATGCGGATGAATTTTTCGACGCTATATTTTAGTTTTTTTTTTTTGTTTTAGTTAAGTTAGGATTTAATTTTATTTAACTAAATACATATAAATTATATTTTTAAATATTAGAATATAAAAACATTTAAAAATATAAAAAATAGTAGCCCACCGGTGTCGGGAACAAGGTCTTATTATTATTACTGATATCGCCTTAGGTTCAGAATTCAAGAGGAATGTGCAACAGCAACCATGCCCTTCAAAGCACAATCAGCCTGTAATGTTCCCACGGCTGGGACACAACACCTTCGAGCGGTAGTGGGCTGTAATCTACCACGCGGGCCCAGTGCGGATTGGTAGATGTCACATTTTTTTCAAATTTCTGGTTCTAGGACATGCAGGTTTCCTCACGATGATTTCCTTCACCGTTTAGAGAGCAAGAAAGAAAGAAAAAATATTTATTGCAATTCGTACAGGAATATCACAAACTAAACTAAAAACAGTCTAAAATAAAAAACCAAATTATATATTTTTTTCAAAGTAACAAAAAGAAAAATGAAACAGAAAGTCCTATACGAGGCCAAAAGCCTATTTCAGAATGATACTGCGATATTTAAAAATAAATTTCGCAGCGCTGGTAGAGCAGTGGTGATGAAATGATTTACATAAAGTAAAGAGTCTGCTTGGGTTCGAATCCACGACCTACAACTCGTAAGTCGCGGCTGTTACCGCTGGACCACCACTGTTAGTTTTATTGACTTTTTAATAGAGAGCGCGACATTAGTTTTAGTAAGGTAGCCAGCAAGGGTAGTTTTGCGCAATGGTGCGGTTCAAAGCGGACCATGGCAAGGTTTTTTTTTTGTGGATGGGAAATCATCAAACACTTCACTTTGTCAGACTCTTACTGACTAAAACCCACCCGTGTTCCTTCCTTAGCCCTTTATGTTCCGGGGCAGCGGTAACCCTTTCTGACAATCCCGCTGCCCCGGCAGGGTACGGCCCTTACGGGCCCCTTCCTTACAATGCTGACATCTCTTTGAGGCGCGCGTGGGTTTTGCGGAAATTGGTGTGTTGACATAAAGTTCTGCCGGTTACTACAAAAAGCTTCAAATAACAACTTGCGACTATTACATTTATGTCATTTGTTGTTACCATGTACAGTCAACAAAAGAGATAAGTATGCAGGATCGTCGGATATAGTTGAAGTTAAGTAAGAAACCGATTGATGTTCTCGAATGAAATTTAATTTTCTTAATAGAAAACAAACAGCTCATTTACCAAATTAAATTTCAGTCGACAACATCCATAGGTTTCTTACTAAACTTCAACTATATCCAACGATCCTGCATACTTATCTCTTTTGTTGACTGTACTTAAGCATAGATTGCTTCCACGGTGACAGCGAACGGCTTCAATTAAAAAACTTTATTCCTAAAAGTCATTAAGATCACAACATTAAAAGACAAAAAAACAATTTCAAGAATTTATGACAGGTCTCCAGTTTTAAGACTATTTACATAATAATCAAAAGTTTATACAGAATACAAGCGTTGGGTTTCCTTACTTAATTTAAATGGAGATGAAAGATAAATTTTCTCGGTCTTCTACTAGTTAATCTTCGTATCGAGATATCAAAGGTTCTTTTAGTATAAAATTAATGCTGTATTAATAAGCTTTGGCCTTTAATTTTCTCGTAATGTTTATGTTTTTGTATAAGTTGTCATCTAATAATAATATTATTAGATAGTTAGGTATTTATAAGGCAGATGTGTGTGGAACCGCACTAGAAGAATGTACTTATTGTATTGTGATTTGGTGCTCTGAAAGAAACTAAAAATGAAAAACATTGATCTGCACCCTAATTGCGTAACACACGATCAATCACAATCTGTTTCAGTTTGACAGTTCAACAACATTCATTGCGTTACTTACTTTGTTGAGCAGAAATTTTCCGAACACATGCAGCAATGGATTAGCAATCTGTTTCAAAATGATTCAGATTATGATTAATCGTGCGTTACGCAATTAGGGTGCTGAACTGCTTTAAACAGATAACGTTCAAAACAGTATTTTTTACTGACCCGAAAATAGTTAAAGCTTCAGGAAAAATGTTACCGTCATGACAGTAAACTTTAACGTTTTTTTTCAGTAAATGGTATGTTCAATAATTATACGTTGCTGTTTTGTCGTTTATTGTTTTACAAACATTTCTTCTTACTGCATAAAGTCAGTAAATCTTAACGAAATCACTTTAATATGTTGTAGTAAGAAATTATTTTTTTCAGTGTGATGTTTTCTTCAGAAAGGTCAGGTGTTTGGAGTTTTCGAAAATTTGTTTACATCAAAAGATATGTTAAAGTATAAGCTACCCAAATTTACCCAATGGAATAAAAATGAAAATCATTCATTTTGAGCTTTTGTTTCAAGAAAAGTTATTTATGGATAATAGCTATTTAGGGATATTATTTAGGGTAATTTAGGAATGAACTGTGGGAGTTTTTCAAAAATACATAAAATTGGGTTTTTCCGAATCCCATTAATTTTCGCTCGTTCCACTAAAATCCTCTAGACCAGTCCCCCAGGGGACTATACAGCACTCAATGTTCCTTTACGATACCCTAGAGGATCATATAAAACTCTAATTTCCTTTTGATCCCTTAATTGTTTAATTAATGAATTATTTTATTATTATTATTCAACTTTAATTTTTTAAGGTTATATGCGTTGCTTACTTGTTGCAAATGGATCACACTAAGTATCACGTCCTAGAAGGAATACGTCAATTTACATGTCACCCCGTTTAAATATATTGTTAGGTGGCAATTTGATACTTGGGTGAATTGGGTGATCATAATTAATAATAATTCGGTGGCCAATTATGGACATAAACATATTCGTTTACACGGTTATGTAGGAGTCAGCTCGGGTTGCTACGACCACTTGCTATGATCTATTTATTTATAGTTAATTAAAACAGTACAATACAAATTACATTGATTACATAGAAACTATTAATATTACATTGACAATAATTATTTTGTATAAAATTTAATGTAAAACTAACACGGAACAGTGGACGTTGCATACATTCTCTCACAGAACATCAGACACACGCATATTTTTTCTCCATTCATCCGCAAACACATCTCCAAGGTTGGCAGTCAAAAGGGTATTTAGCATTAGTACGATAGACTGGGGATTCAACTAACTCTGGCTAGCGTTTGGAAGACAGTGGCGCAAACAGATTGTTGTCCGATGTATTTGGTGTACGATGATCGTTGTTTGCATGTAATACCTACTTCCTATGCAGTTTTAAGCAAACAAGGAGGAATCAGCTGTTATATTGGGATAAAAATTACATAGATCAACGAAGGGACTATATTAATTTTAAATGTTCTGTAACATGACTTGCCAAAAAGTATCGTGCTAGGCCTAGGCACATAGATTGATTCATTGTATGACAACAGACTTTCGGTAACAGATAATCCATTTATTTGGCGCTCACAAAAGTCAGCACAACACATAAAAATACAATATTAGGTGATAACCAATTACCTACATGAATATGATATAAAAACCAGGTGCCGATGTAAAAACAAAAGGAAAAACATGCATATCGAAATAAAAGTGACACTATAACGAATACTTAAAATCAAATTAATAACGAAATAAACACAGTGCGGTATGCGTCTCAAGGTTGCACCAAATGGGAGTCCAGCTCAGCATATGTCAGGCAAATGAACCTGACACTGATATTCTGCTGGATCCATGCAGACGAGATACATTTGGTGTTGTGATAGGTGTTAAGTGCAGAGTGAAGTTTTGTAAGTACATATACCCGACACTTTCATTATGTACTCTACAGTAAGTTTTGCATTGGGAAACGTTTTTGTTCATAGGTGTGTTAGTATTGTGTTTTGATTACTTGATACTTATATTATTTATTAAGTTATATGCAGTATAATGTGTAAATGAATAATATTATAATTGTAGTGGTGTAGGTGCGAATAAAATAAAACGAATTGGCTAGAATAAAATTTTCTTAAACGCGTTTACAATAAATAAATATAGGTAAATAACATGTGTAAGTATTATCACTATTATCCAACAAAAGATCCACAAACTACTGAATCGTTATACCTTTGTTTACAGGTTGTAATGTATGCAATGCACTCATAATGTATGCAATTACAAATTTTCTCCTGTTTTGTGCAAGACAGTGGGACAAAATCGGAAATTATTTCTTAACAGTACCATTTTACCACAAATAAAACATTTTCTACTACCAAAGAATCCTTAGTACAATCGGAAATTCGACATATACGGTAGAATTCCTATTGTGTGTGCGATTGTCGGGAACCACACTATTCGCTTCGGTTTAGAATCGTATTATTTCGGGATCGAGTGAAATGTCACACGAATAACGGGTTGTGGTGAAAACCCTTCTGGTGGGATTATGGTGATAATACGTGACGGGGAAACGTAAAAGATACGGAACCGGGATAACGGATTTGGAAAGTGCTAAACAAAGAAAAAGTTTTAATCGCTTGAGCAACCTATTGAGTATAGTAATTTTATTTTAGGTACATCTTCTACACATATAAATAAAAAAATAAAAATATAAAACATGTATACAAAATTTTGTAAAATATTATAAAACTACTTTGGAGTTTCTTTCCCATTCTTCTCCATACAAAATTAGGTAGTTTCGTGAGAAATAGAATTGAGAAGTAATTTATGATATTTCATATGTTTCTCCTTTAAAATAGAATTGATTCTAGATGCCCCTTTCAAAACCTTTTGGAAGGAGCGTCTAGAATCAATTCCATTTTCTTATAAATTATGACGTTCAAAAGGTGCCTTTGTTAAATGTCCTCTGCGGCTCGGAAAGCACGTTAAGCTGTTGGTCCCGGCTGTCTTTCGTGGATCTTTGACAGTCGTTACGGGTCGTCAAACGCCCGAAAGTCTGACAACCAGTCTTACCAAGGGGTATCGTATTACCCAGTTACTGGGTTGTGGAGCTCAAACAAGCAGACGCTCCATGTAAAATACTGGTATTCAGCTGCATCCGGTTAGACTGGAAGCCGACCCCAAAATGGTTGGGAAAAGGCTAGGCAGATGATGATGATGAAGAAATTAGAAATGTAGGTTGTATAACAAGTCTATAGTTGTTCAACCTGAATTATTCTCTAATCTTAGTAATATGTACAATAATGCCCTTTTAATATTTTGAATATTTATATGGATATCTTTGTCTACGTTTCTATCATCCGCTGGATGAGAGAAGCATAGCCGGTTGAAGTGGAGGTGCTTGGGGAAGGCCTATGTCTAACAGTGGATGTCTTTCGGCTGAAATTATGTGTGATATCTGTCTTTATAAATAAAAATGAAATAATGTTCGTTGGTAATCGCACCACTTTAGAACGGGTGCCGAAGCGATTTAACCAGTTTTTGTTTGAACATATCCCGGACATTTTCCAAATGCGGGAAAAACTGATCGAACTTTTTCTATGTGATTTTTGTCTAGGACAATCTCTGTCAGGTCAGATAGTTTTGCATAAAATATGTTTCATTTGATCGGCTGGTCGAATTTGTTCGACTTGATTAAGATTAGCTCACATGATTGCGTCTCATCTGTATTTATGGGCAAAATAAGGGATTCAGAAGCAAGGATACCACCCATAAAATAAAAAAGGTTTTGAAAAGACGATAAAGCGAGGTATTCCACTCAGAGCACTGATTTCAATGGCAGTCGACCGAATCGCACCCGAGCATTTCCACTAATCGCACTGAAACAAAATTTTGATAAGTGCGGTTCAGTGAAACAGTTTAATAATATTATTTTAAGTCCCCGAACGGCACCTACGTAAAATGTATGTACTAAACCCGTAGCCTTACAAGAATATTAGAACAAGAAGCGGTTTGCGTTCTATATTATGAATATAATTTATTGTCTCTTTAAAAATTGGCCAACACTTAAACACGTTGGCGTAGGTGAAGTAGAATACTGAAGCGAAAGAGTGCTTCCATTACGTATTTACGAACGTTTTGTTAATTATTTTGTATGCAAATTGCAAATATATTTTACGAATACATATCAACAAGTTCTGCAGAATTATAGGTAGGTATTTTTATTGTTATTACTTCTTCTTTTATTTTTGTTATGCATATTGTTTAACTTCGACTTTTGCCCGGTATCTCTGTAAAAGCTAATTCTAGCGTGTAGTGGCCTGGTGACCTGAAACACAGGTTTTTCCCAAAATCCCATATCTCACAATCTTTTGTCAGATATGGGATTTTGGGAAAAACCTGAAAAGTTAATGTGTAAAAAAAATGTCTCAGCTGTATTCATATACAGCTGAGACATTTTTTGTACACATTAACTTTAAGTCGGCTTTGTGAAGAGAGAATAAATTATTATGAATAATTATAATTATTATTATACATATGCCCGTCAGTTTTTGTTATTGTATTGCTACGTCACTTTAACTGGCGTAGCGATTCGTAGCAGTTCGTAGTAAAAGTTACCTACACCTTTGCTACGAACTGCTATTCACAACGGTGAGATTTTTACAGAATAGCACTGCAGCAGTGCTCAAAACTAAGAAAAAACAAAAGCAGTGGTGAAAACTAAGGAGAAGTGAGCTGTCATTCCACCTAATGTTAGGGATTGCCTTCATTGACAGCTCACTTCACCTATGATGTCACGGTGAAATTTTTACAGAATCGATAGGCTGAATATTAAACATTTATAAGGCCCTCTATACATACACGTTTTTCTTGCTGTGAAAAACTACGGTTGTTTCGCAGTATGTAATGTATGGAAGCTTGTTGACGGACGCGTTTATTCTACTGCACGGTTTATACGCCGTGTGAAGGCACGGTCGTTAGTGTCGTCTTGTCAGTTGTACCTCTTATTTCGAAAAGTCTTTAGACTAACAGCAGTTTAAAAAACAGACAAATAATTATGTCAGTCGTTGCATGAAGCCTTTCCTTACTTGAATTTTAGAGATATAGGTCTTACGCAAGTAAAACGTTTTGGTTAATTTTAATTTTTACATGTGACAAGTGATGGCGTCCAAGGACTGAAAGACTAAGACAAATGTCGGTCGTCCGGCGTCGAGATGGGCGGACGATATTATTACCATCGCAGGTACAAAATGGATGAGGCTGGTACAGGAGGGTGAGGATTGGGACAGGAAAAGAGGGTCTTATGCTCAGCAGTGGGAGAAGTCGTACTGTGGATGATACAGCCAAAGATTCGTCGTCTAGCGAATATCAGCGTCCTTTATGAATGGGTCAGAATAATTTACGTCGACGACGTCTTGAGTAATTTTGAATTCCTTTGTGCCAAAAAAATTTGATTATATGTCAAAGTCCGTTTTGTCGTAATAAATCTCGAAGCATTAGTTGCATTAGAAGCAATCATTTCCTGATTTTCAAGTCAGCAGTTCCATTTTAGAAAGTAATTGGAGCATTCAGATTAAACTAAAATCAATACGAAGAAGTAAATTAAGGATTTCTTACAAAAGGTATCTTGGGCAGAAGTAAATCGTCCCTTGATAAAAGAAAATGAAACATCATTATTTTTCGACGAGTTACTGCTATTAATTTTGTGTTGGATCTTCCTTTGTAATTAAATAGTAATTTTAGGGAGATTTTTTTTTTGTTCAAAAGAATCGTGAAGATTTATAAAAAAAATTGTGAGAGATGTTATTGATGGTCTTACCTGACTGCGGAACAGTAAAGGCAGGGTTATGTTTTTCACGCTTAGGTGTCAATGTATCTTTGTATGTGGGATTCTATTGCTTCATTTACATTCAGCCGTAGTGAGCAGGGAAGTGGGCAGGGAAGTGGGCAGGACGAGTGTATAAACGCGATACTTCTCATGCCACTGCCATTACCACTCGCGCTGCCCGGCGAAACTTGAAAACGAAGTGAGTGGTAGGGCAGTATGTAAACACACACTTCTCTCGATCCTGCTGCGGCAGTATTTAGGGACGTATCGCTGGCAGCGCGAGGAGCAGCGGCAGGGGCTGAATGTAAATGAGGTATATAAACTCTCGAAGCATCATAACGAATGCATTTTAAGACATGAGGCGCATAGCTGCATGGAATAGTCTGGGTCGCGCGATGGATAAAGGCTAGATTTTTTGTTTTTATAAATCATAACGGTGGATTTGTAACGTCATATATGTAAAGTTTTAAAACAAAAATGAGACAATTCCATGGCCATGTGGGGTTTGGTACCCCACATGGCCATGGAATTAAGGGCTTGACGATACAATTCCAAAAATAGAACACAGTAAAAGGGTGAACATTTGTATGTCACAAAAAGGTCCAAAATAAAGAAATTTGGGATCTTGTGATTAACTTCTCCATGGAACAATTACATACTTCTTTCACATTTATACTAATTTTTAATAGATTCCTTTTGATAGATTCTTATTTTGTAAATATGAGGACTTTTTAGGCTTTGTAGACTTTAGACCATTTTTTATTTTATTAAGTACCTAGCTGGTACTTGTTGACAGGCCTACGCTGTCTTCCCATACCTACTATAATTTGAAAATATTGTAAAAGCCAATTATTTTTAAAAGAGTAACCGTGGAGTTTCTTGCGCGGTTCTTCTCCATAGGAAACGACCAATTGGAACCGTGCACATAGCTTCTGACGTTTCATAAGTGCCCATTTAGGTTTATGTGAAATAAAATTATTATTTAATATTTATTTAATTGATTTTGAAATGCAAATGTCTACGATCCTATGTTACTCATACATATTTAAAGACAAAAACGAACTCACAGTTGCTACCGTTTGTACAGGTCAATTGAGGGACCACCCCGGAATACGCACTACCATAAATAGCACTGGTTCAACCAACAAAGCGATCATTCTTCTTTTGTTTTCCAAAAACTAGGAAGACAATGGCAAACTAGACACTGGCAGTTGAGACAAAGGGAGAAAGAATAAAATACTGTTCCACAGTTAGTTGAATTTACGAAAAAGTTGCTAATTTTTAATAGAGGAAATTACTAGATACTTTCCAGCCTACGAAAGCTCCTGAAGCAAGTAACTGTTTGTAATTAGTGTTACAATTACTTGAATTTTTTGTGTTGCTATTGTCATAGATTTGGAGGCTTTCTGAAAACCGATTGAAGGAATCCAAAAAAAAAAATCATGATAAATGATTTTAATTCTGCAAGTAAGTAGTTTTGTAAAAACACCTTCAAACGTCAATCATATTTAAAAATATTAGAGGGGCTTCTAGCCAAGTAATAACATACGCAGGGGTCGATCGATCATGTTAAGCTACGCTTGCTGCGGTTGGTGCGTGGATGGGGGTGACCATCTTTACATACCAAGACTCCTCCGTGCCTCGGAAAACACGTTAAGCCGTTAGTCCCGGCTGTCATTCGTGGATCTTTGATAATCGTTACGGGTAGTCAGAAGCCCGAAAGTCTGACAACCAGTCTTAGGGGCCATCTCCACGAGCGAGAGAATCGCGGCGATATTATCGTCGTGCCATCAAAGTCAATAGATACTCTATGAATAAATCTCCACATGACAATATCATCGCGACGATAATTTGATAGTTCCGCATGAATATCGCCGCGATTCTCTCGCTCGTGGAGACGGCCCCTTACCAAGGAGTATCGTATTACCCAGTAACTGGGTTGTGAAGGTCAGATAGGCAGTCGCTCCATGTAAAATACTGGCACTCAGCTGCATCCGGTTACACTGGAAGCCGACCCCGACATAGTTGGGAAAAGGCTGGGCAGATGATGAGATGAGGTTGGCGTTTTCTATCTCAACTACTCTGAGAAGAAAGACCGAAAAACTCAGAGGCTCACAGTCTCTTTTAAAGTCCAGATTATAATCTTGGTCAGGTCATGTGAAGGCCACATAGATTGATGTCTGAAACGGTCTTTGTAGGAAAGAAGAACACCTCAGAAGACCTGCCCAGTCAGTGCACGCATTAGTCAGTAATCGTGCAGCTCAACTCATTAGGTAGCTATGTGACTGTGAGAAACCTAACTGATGTAATCATAACACACCCACCACAGATACCCCAACTTACGTTCAAAAATCGTAAGCCGCCACTTACGTTCACAACATACACCAAGTTACGTTCAAAAATCGTAAGCCGCCACTTTCGCGCTCAGTCCTGTGTATTGCTGGCTGCGTGAGCGTGAGTGAGAAAGAGCGCTTGTGACATCATAGTAGGTAGTCAAAAACATGGCACACTTGATTTTCATACAGATCGTGATACTTGCGTTATCTAGGGCTATCTATATATCTGTGACACCCACACCCACACACATCACAGCATACTCCATCACATTCATCTTAGACCTACGTTATGTTCGTTACATAGTGAGTCCTTAACAATACCTTCGTTCAGTTGATGAAGTATTCTTATAAATTTCTTTCCGATAGGAGAGGCGTGATTTAAACGAAAAGTCTCATACCTCTGTAAATATAGTCAGGGAAAATATTTGCTAAGAAATTTGACATCCTACGTCAATTTGCCGTGTAACAGCCATTTCATTGTGATTCTAACATACGGACAATTTAATCTGGTAGTTGATTTGCTTAACTGTTTATTTCCCTGACTTTACATTCGAACTTGTACAAGATTACAATAACCGAAAATCCGACATTACTCAAAATGCATAGGACAATCTGGACTTTTACTTAACTCTGTAAAATCAAAAGTCACTTTGTGAACGTCAAAATTACACAAGACAGTCTTCCGAAACGCCCGCCCCCCTAGAGCTAAAGCACTAGGAGGGCGGCCATTTTGGAAGACGGCTAAAGCTGGGAAGACAGACAAAGACATTTATTCGTCGGATATGTTACGTATAAAGCTGGTTGGTATACAGGGTTATTGGAAAAACACCAGCAACCTCTTAAGAGGTCATTGTACTCATCATTATGAACAACTTTTACTACGGGATCAAACCTGAAATCGCGAAAAAAAATCAGCTGTTCCCTACAATTTGACGAGATAGACGAAGATGAATGTAGGAAACAGTTGATTTTTATTTCGCGACTTCAGGTTTGGCCCCATAGTAAAAATTGTTCATAACGATAAGTACAATGACCTCTTAAGAGGTTGTTTGTGTTTTTTCAATAACCCTATATATGGATGGATAAGTTCAACATATCCGCCGCTAATAGCGGCATACGAATACTTATAATATGAACCTAATGTACACGTGGGTATAAAACCTAACTTATTTACTACTTTTACTCTAATAAACAATACAAAACACTTATATACTATGGAGATTTTATACTCCAATATACAATATAAAAATACAAAAAATAACAACATTTCTATTATACAACTAAATAAATCTACCTTATTATTAAAAAAATATTATTTACTTATTTACCCATTATCCAAAATATTTAGACTTTTTTTGTGAAAATTTAATGGTAGCTCTCTTATTACTTTTGGCACATGGTTATATTATATTTTAATGGACATAAGGTAGATGTTTCTACAAAATTGTTTTTTTAACTTAGTCCCCACCAACTTAAAGCCCTTTTTGCAAAACTATTGTTTTCGGCTAATGTGGAGACGTGAGATAGCTGTCTGTAAATAAGAAGAAATATTGATTGTATGCAAAGTAATTAACATTAAAAAACAAAGAAACACAATACATTCAAAACAATTATTTGCCATTGCAATACAACACTCTTTAATAAAACATTGTAATGAGTAGATTATCTCAATAAGTGAAAATAAAATAAAACAAAGTTTATATAGATTGAATGTTTCAGGATAAACGGAAGCGCTATCGAGGCTAAGTATCGTACCTAAAGAAAAGCCATTAAAGTTAGCTCTATAGTTTTTAAACGACTTGCATAAGTAAGTGGGATTTTGAAAAATCGTTGTTGAATAAATGTAGTAGAGAAATTAGATAACTTTGTATTGATTTTAACTTGTTTTAACTAAATGGTCACACAAAAACTTACACATCTTTTAAAACGTTATTCAGGTTTTCATGAATTAAAAAAGCTTGTCTTATGCTCGGTTCCTATAAATAAAAGCAATTCGACCAACGGTAGCATTTTTTTTATTACCAATGCGCATACTCGTATAAATAGATTCGTTAGCTAATTTTACCTATAATAGCTACTTCCTTATGGGAGGGTCTACTATGCAAAGCTATGAGGTATTTGCTTCATCATTGGTGAAGATACAGCAGTCTTAATTTTAACCAATAACGATCTGTAAATTGTAGGAATCGGTCATAGATCGCTTTATTGTAAGTTTTTGGTTACCTGAAATGAGGTAATTGTAACTTAAAGGCTGTTTTGTTAATTGTAAATTTTGAAATAAATATATGGTAAAGTTGAGGAATAATGCTAGGTCTTATGTTAAACGAAAACACGATTTCATAAAAAATTTTCGATTGAAAAAAATTCCATAGTTACCTCCAAACCGAACAATAAACCGCTGGTATTCAAAAAATACTTCAAATTAGATCATGAAACTTGGGCACGCCGCGATAGCGGCGGTAAGACCCCTCTTTGAGGAGTGGCTAGAGAGGCGCCACGGCGCCCTCACCTACCGCCTGACGCAGGTCCTCACCGGACACGGGTGTTTCGGGAGGTACCTGCACATTATCGGGCGGGAGGATACGCCCGGGTGTCACCACTGCGAGGGTCGCCCGGAGGACACGGTGGAGCATACGGTGGCGGTATGCCCCAATTGGGCGGAGCACCGCCGTGTTCTCGCAGAGGCGATCGGCGGCGGCGGCGACCTCTCGCGCCCGGCCCTGGTTCAAGCCATGGTCCGGGGCGAGAGGGAGTGGGAGGCAGTCACCTCCTTCTGCGAAGCAGTCATGCTAGCGAAGGAGGTGGCGGGACGGCTGAGGGAGAGGGCCTCACGTCCCAGCCGCCGCGGGAGACGCCCCGGGCGTCGGGAGCCGCGAGACGACTCCCGGCCACCGTAGGCGCGGGCCTGCGGGCGGAGAGTAATGGGTAACTCTCCGTCCGATCAGGACCAGGCCCGTGCCGGACGGCGCGTACGTGTTCCACGCGCGCCTCAAAGAGATGTCAGCAGCAAGGAAGGGGCCCGAAAGGGCCGAAGCCTGCCGGGGCAGCGGGATTGTCCGAAAGGGTTACCGCTACCCCGGAACACAAAGGGCTAAGGAAGGAACACGGGTGGGTTTTAGTCAGTAAGAGTCTGACACTCCCTTCTGCTCCACCCAGAGCGGGAGGGGTCATTGGATGATTTCCCATCCACAAAAAAAAAAAAAAAAAAAAAAAAAAAAAGATCATGAAACTTTGTATACTAACCGAACTAACTATAAAGCAGGTCTTATGTTATTTACTTTTTTTTAATTACCATTATTTTCACAGTAAAAAGCAAATACCTAAACTATTGGCGCTGCCTGCCGCCTAGCACCGCACTCTGTCTCGCTCTCACTCAGTCCGCGAGCAGTATCGTGCGAGCGAGATAAAGAGTGAATTTTAGCTGAGGTAGTGTAGGCTCTTAAACAGCTCCTTTGGATAGTTTAGGAGATATCGTCATTTTAATGGCACGCGGCCTTTAGCGGTAGTAGTTCCGTGAATTTCCGTGCAGGCGCTGGCGGATGGCGTGGACCGCGAAAAATCGCGTAGCGAACCATGGGATGAGCCTATAATGTTCCCACTGCTGGGATACAAGCCTCCTCTCTGTAAGAGGGAGTGGGCCGTAATCCACCACGCGGGCCCAGGGCGGATTGGTAGATGTCACATGTCTTCATGTTTCTTTTAGAAAAGTGTTTATACTCAGTCGGTGACCTCTAATTTGTATGTATTTTGAGTTGGAATTTGCAATTATAATAATTTTGACATTATTTTATTATGTAATAACTTATGAGAATCTTTTATTATTTTTTTTATATACATGTGTTATTCTGATGTATAAGCTATATTACTGTAAAGTTTCATCAAAATCTGTTCAGTAGTTTTTGCGTGAAAGAGTAACAAACATCCATCCATCCTCACAACCTTTCGCATTTATAATATTAGTAGGAAGGATTATATACTTGGTATATGTGATAATTTTGACAATGTAATGATTTTATTTATATTAGAATTTAAATTAATGTAGTTTTAAAGACACATTTATAATTATTATCAATATGTTCGACACAATTATGTTGTTATGAATAAAGATACTACTACTACTTCGAATTTTTGGTTAGTAGAACATGCCGGTTTTCTCACGATGTTTTCCTTCAAAGTTTGAGAGCAATGGTGAGGAAATAATTTACACAAATTAAAGCGCCTGTCTGGGTTTGAACCTACGACCTACAATTCGAAAGTCGCGGCCATTACCACTGGGCCACCACTCATATATAGACAATAACCATAGATGCAAACTGGAATGATGTTCCCAAAATAGATTCAGTTTAATTAATATTAACATGGCCCTATTATGTATATGAACCTTATTCCTTGTGGTAAAGTTGAAAATCTATCAAAGAAATTTGACAGATTGGAGTAGCTTGATGTGCTGGCCTCTGTACCTAGATAGATAAAAATAATATCAGTTTTCGTCTACGAATAATAAAAAGTCAGGAAGTGTAACTATGAACAAAATCAACGAGATATTCGGCTCCAAACTTCACTAAATTGACAAAATACCTCGAGTATTCGAAAGAAAGAACACACATGCAAATAAGCCAATCAGCTGCGCTCGCGTAAAGCTTTGTATTCCGGCAAGCGCCATGATTGGTTCTGGTGCGCGGTGGCCTTTTCGGCAACGCCCACCGCGGTAAACGTTTGCGTGGTGCTATTTTTGAGCTTGAGTTACATTTCTCGACTTTTATTATTCGTAGGTTTTCATCAATGAAAATTACCATTATGACCATTATTATTTATCATTATAACATATCGAATTGCCTTTTCTTAACTTAATCAAGGAGTGCCATCAAATAGCCACGAGCCACAACGATCTCCGTCAATAGATTAATAGTCTTCGATACATGACCGCGAATTCTATGAAGGCTTATTGAGCTGTTCAGTCCGTTATTCTGGAATATTTCTAGCCAACGTACTCGTGTAACGAATTTAGCTAATGGAAATAGTTTTAGAAATATATGTAGGTTTGTTGTCCACACCCCATTCGCGTGTCCATGTACATTTTGGTGCGAATCATGAGCGGAAAGCGTATATGTAATATTGAATTTTGATTTTCCTACCAAGTTCCTCAAGTGTTTTGGAGACCAGAAGGGCATGTGACCAGGGGCCTAAGTCTGCTATTTTTATAAATTCGTCATTCCAACACGATCCCATTGTCATTTTGCTAAAAATTCGTAATCTGCTAAATTCATAATTGTCGATCATTGCTCGGTCAATGTTCTGAAAAAAACTACTACATGCTAGATTTCATTTAATATATATTTTTACTTAATACGTATTAGTGTTTGCAATCAGTAAGAAGTTCGTAAATAGCAATAAACATTACATTTTTTCATTTGTCATTATGTACGAGATTACCATTTTATGCCATTTCTTTCAATAGAGTGTCAGTGGTTGACCATTGGAAAGTCATAATGACGCCATTATATTAGTAGATTACCAAACATGTCAAAATCAACAATTATGAAATCAATGATAGACCATTCTGACACTATTGTAATAGCAGACTTGAGGCCCAGGTAGGCCTTATGCTCAAAGTATGGAAGTTTATTACGGATGCTCCTGACATGCATAATGAGCTGATTCGACTTTACACACTAAATAATTAACTCTGTGGCAGAAAACATCGACTGCTAGTCGTGCCTTTCGTGTCGAACTTATGTCCCGTGCTGCGTCTCCCGTACCGCGCGTGTTGACTGCACTAAATAAGCTCGTGGAGGCCAACTCGGAGTGCGATCTGTTCGCTAATAAATTCAAAAATTTATTGGTTATGTGCCTACATTTTTGTAAGAATAATAGTATGTAATTATTGTTATTATTTTATGTTTTATATTAGTATCTATAGAATATAATACCTATGTTCCCACTGTGGGGCACAGGCCTCCTCTGTGAGAAGGTGTGGGCCGTACGTAACCTACAGTGCGGGTGGGTAGATGTCACATGCCTTCGAATTTTTGGTTCTAGGACAAGCCAGTTTCCTCATGATGTTATCCTTCACCGTTTTGAGAGCAGTGTTGATGATATAATTTACACAAAATATAGCGCCTGACTGGGTTCGAACTTACTACCTACAATTCGTAAGCCGCAGCTGTGACCACAGTGCCACGACTGTTCACGATTCCGAAAATTTATGGTTAATTGAACCTTGACCGTTATTGTTCCACGCTAGCTGTTATAACTTAAAAAAGGGTTTTATTTGTTAGAAATATACTTACTACGATTCCCATTAATGTAGCCACAAACTTTATGAAAAAAGCCGTTTTTAACACGTTTTAACCGTCTAGGTCTTCGGAAAGAAGGAGGATTTCAATTCCACCCGTATATATGACGATATATTGTATTTTGTTTTTCATGTATCACTAATCAGGGTGAAATTTTAATCACCGTTTTTCTCTTAAGGGGTCATTGTACTCATCCTTATGAACAACTTTTACTATGGGACCAAACCTGAAATCGTGAAAAAAAAAAATCAGCTCTTCCCTACATTTATTTATGTTCGCATAACTCATCAAAATGCAGGGAACAGCAGATTTTTCTTTCGCGATTTCATGTTCGGTCCCATAGTAAAATTTGTTCATAAGGATGAGTTCACAGACAATGGTGTTGTTTTATGAAATACGTCTTATCATAAGGTTACAAACTTTATTACACGAGAATATAGCTTTTTAATTTTGAATAAATGTAAGTATTTATGCTCGTAACTGTTCTTATGTGCACCGCTGCAAAGCTACATACATGGAGGTTGGAATTAAAGATCGTAGATGAAAGGTCGGTTAGCACCGGACTTGATTAGAATGCAGCAGACATTAGGAACGATTAGAGCTTATACTACTTGGCGAGCGGCTTGGCTTCTGTTCAGTGTGCTCAGAAGGGTAGATACCTACCAGTGCTTTTACCATAGTAACGAAATACAGAGTTATTTTAAATTGGCTAGCTAAACACCGCAGACTCGATGTGTATCGATATCTTAACACGATAAAATAAAAAAAAATGCTGTTTTCTTGGGAGGTAAACATGTCAGTTTCATACACAAGAATACGTGTTTTGCGAATTTGATCTTTATTAGCAACTAGAATTGTCGCATTGATAGGTGTACGGAACGCATTCTCTCGGCGGCCGGACTGTAGTGTTGTTACTTGAAATATGAGTAGGGTAAACTGTTTTCTTATGTTTTATTGTGTTTACCACAGATATAGATGCACCTAGATAACGCAAGAGCAACCACTTCGCGTGCCAAAAATCGCACCAACTTACGTTCAAAAATCGTAAGCCGCCACTTTCGCGCTCAGTCCTGTACTGCTGACTGGGTGAGCGTGAGTGAGAAAGAGCGCTTGTGACGTCATAGTAGGTAGTAAAAAAATGGCACTCTTGGTGTTCATACAGATCATGGTGTTTACTTATAGATATATCATGATTAGACACCCATCCGCGTCTGCGGAGTTTAGCTAGCCAATTTAAAATAACCCCGTATGTATGCATGTAATATAACGTGGGTGTTGTCCGACGAAGTAGGCAGAGGGAAAAAGTTATTTAGCCTTAGGACAATGAGATAATAATTCGCGGGTATTCTTAAAAATAAAAAAATTTTATTTTTGGCAATATGGTCAAAATTCATCGGATAAAGTCGTAGGATTTCAATTTCCCTGCTAACAGTAAGTTCAATCAATCAACTCAGCCTATCGCAGTCTGGGCACGCCACAATTGCGGCGAAAAGTCCCCTCTTTGAGGAGTGGTTGGAGAGGCGCCACAGCGTCCTCACCTTCCGCCTGACGCAGGTCCTCACCAGACACGGCTGTTTCGGGAGGTTCCTGTTCCGGATAAGGCGGGAGGAAACGCCCGGGTGTCACCATTGCGTGGAAAGCCCGGAGGACACGGTGGAGCATACGGTGGAGGTCTGCCCAGCTTGGGCAGAGCACCGCGTCCTCACGGCGGCGATCGGCGGCGGCGATCTCTCGCGTCCAGTCCTAGTCCAGGCCATGGTACGGAGCGAGAGTGCACGGGAAGCCGTCACCTCCTTCTGCGAAGCAGTAGTGCTCGCAAAGGAGGAGGCGGAGCGCGTGAGGGAGAGGCAATCTCTGCGCCCTCACGCCCCTAGTCGCCGCAGGAGACGCCCTGGGCGTCGGGAATCGACAGCCGATTCCCGGCCACCGTAGGCGCGGGCTTGCGGACGGCGAGCAATGGGCAGCTCGCCGTCCGGTAAGGACCAGGCCCGGGTCAACGGCGCGTTGTGTTCCACGTGCGCCTCAAAGAGATGTCAGCAACAACTGACGGGGTCCGATGCCTGCCAGGGTCGCGGGTTGTTCGAGAGAGATACCGTGGCCCCTGGCACAGGCAACTGAAGGAACACGGGTGGGTTTTAGTCAGTAAAAGTCTGACACGCCCTCCCGCTCCGCCCAGAGCGGGAGAAGTTATTTGATAATTTCCCACCCTAAAAAAAAAAAAAAAGCCTATCGCAGTCCACTGCTGGACATAGGCCTCTCCCAGGCTGCGCCACAACACCCTGTCCTCTGCTCATCCAGTCCATTCCAGCCACTTTCTTTAGGTCGGATCCGGTTGGGTTGGGCAGCATTTGGAAAACTTCGTCAAGTCTTCTCGTCGCCTATCCCAAAGTGCTTGAAGACTAAGGTCTTCAACCAGTACATCCTGCCTGTCATGACATATGGTGCTGAAATGTGGACACTGACGGTCGGGCTGGTCCACAAATTCAAGGTCGCTCAGCGCGCTATGGAGCGAGCTATGCTCGGAGTTTCTTTGAAGGATAAAATCAGGAATGAAATTGTCCGAAAAAGAACCGGAGTTATCGACATAGCTTGCAGAGTGAATAAACTGAAGTGGCAGTGGGCTGGCCATGTTTGTCGAATGACCGATGGCCGGTGGAGCAGACGAGTCCTTGAGTGGAGACCGCGTATCGGCAAGCGTAGTGTAGGACGTCCCCCATCTAGATGGACGGACGAACAGTAAGTTACCAAATAACAATTGCGTAGAGTTACAGCAGCTTTAACTGGCCATGAGTCATTTAAGAGGAAATGCGGGTTGTCTTTTCTCCATAGAAACGCTCTCGCCTGTTTTCTTTCTGAAATGACCATTTTTGTATGGATGTGAAATCATCAAACGACCCCTTCTGCTCTGGGTGGAGCAGAAGGGAGTGTCAGACTCTTACTGACTCAAACCCACCCGTGTTCCTTCCTTAGCCCTTTATGTTCCGGGGCAACGGTAACCCTTTCGGACAATCCCGCTGTCCCGGCAGGCTTCGGCCCTTGGTTAATGACCATAAAGCAATGATTTTTTACAGAATAATAAATATTAACTACTTGTATGTCCCTATGTTTTCCTTTTTGAAGATACATTATTTTTATAACCACTAGAACCCTAAAAAAATGCCAATTTAAACCGCTGTCAACAGAAGTCTAGTGTATAAATTTCACAAAGATTAATTAACAAATAAAACATAAAGACACAGTATATATTCTTCTTATTTAGTTCATGAAGTATCTTTTAAACTGGTCTAATATTTGAGGAAGAATAGGCGAGGGCCAAACCTCCAATTATGACTTTTTACATAAGCTTTTTCAAAAGGCTCTCCGACCGCATTTCTCTTAATAAACACCTCTTTGTCATGGGAGTTACATCACAACTGCCCGGTGGTCGCCACTTACAGGGCAAAGTACTTAGGTGACCTAGGTACCCTCTGTGAGACGGTCAGTAACATCAAGGCGTTGCTGGTCTTCCTTGAGGAGCGGGGCGATTTGAATAGGTAATCGATTTACCTACCCGTACGCAACATATTTAGTATTTTACATGAGGCGACTGCCTATCTGACCTTCACAACCCAGTTACTGGGTAATGCGATACCGCTTGGTTAGACTGGTTGTCAGACTTTCAGGTTTATCGACTACTCGTAACGACAAAGTTCTACGAATGACAGCCGGGACCAACGGCTTAACGTGATTTCCGAGGCACGGAGGGGTCTTGATATGTAAAGATGGTCACCCATCCACGGACCAACCGTGGCAAGCGTTGTTTAACCTGATCGATCGACCCGTGTAGTTATTATTACTTAGTCACAAACCTCTCCTTACCTGTAAGTACTCTTTTGCAAAAAATAATTACATTAGCGAATAAGGGAGACACAAATTGTTTTGTCCTGTATTTGATTAAAAATTAACCGAATACCTATTGGGGCATAGGGAATACTTGATATTAATTAATCAATTAACTTATTTTCCCCACCCTTTAGTTAATTTATTCGTTAACCAACTTATTGACATTACAGTTTTAACTGCCAGTGTTAACGGTCTTGTTTTGGTAAGTGTTTTGTTTTTAATATTTTTTTTCCTATTTTTCGTATTTGGTCTTATATTTATATTCTTAGGTAAACAAAAAACGGTTTGAATGTGATACTACTTGATGATTTTTTCACTTGTATATCATATTTAAGCTAAAAGCAAATAAGTAGCCAAATATTTTTGAAATTGTACCGCAATATTAACTTTTTGTGTGGTACCTATTATTATAGTTGTTTTTCTGAACATAACAGAACAACATTATCGTTATTTTCCCAAAAAACATATGTTTATTGACATTTACGAACGCAGGATAAATTGAAGGCATACATGAAGGCTACATAAGTATTAAAGACTGTGATGAAATATTAAGACTGTGCCGACCGTACAGTGGCGCCCTCATCGTTTGTTTGGTTATTTCATACAATTTAGAATGAAAATGCAGAAAATAAGCACGTTAAGTTGTGCTTCACAAGATGATACGTTAATATTATTAGAATCGGTAGTCTTATATTGTTTAGTTTCATTATAAACCTTAAAACGGATAAAAGTGGCCACCATATTCCGTTTTAAGGATTATAGTAATATAAAACTACCGCTTCTAATAATATTAACGTATAATCTTGTGAAGCACAACTTAACGTGCTTATTTTCTGCATTTTCATTCTAAATTGTATGAAATAACCAAACAAACGATGAGGGCGCCACTGTGCGGTCGGCACAGTCTTAAGCTAAGGTTACTTCTACACATTAGCTAGTAGTTATAATTGCTTTTCATTGTTCTGTCATGTTTTTATTCATTTATTTATTCTTCAGGAAGCTACCAGTTTAATATCTAGGTACCTAAACAATCTACAATTAGCACTTACAGTTGTCATTTACAAGCTACCACAAATTAAAAACTATGTACAGACGCCAGCACATCAAGCTAACCGAAACTGTCAAATTTTCCCAATCAACTTTGAACCTTATACTTTGGCAATAAAGTATAAGGTCGTAAGGTCAAGTATAAGATCGTCAGGTCAAAAAACCTATTGAAGAAATTCGACACTGTAGTAGCTTGATGTGCTGGCGTCTGTACCTTAAATGAAACGAAATAAAAATACACACAAATTATTTGCTTAAAATTTACACATGTCTACACAATCTGGATATATAGGGTGTGTCGTAAATAGTGGTCCAGAGTAAAGGAGTCGATACACTTTATTGTTATGTATCACACACCGAAATTTTAACCATTTCCAGTTAAGGGTCTCCGAAAAAAAAAACCTTGATTTGTAAAATTTATGTACCTTGCTTCACTAATTTAGCTGTAATTTCAACAAATATCAAAACAGAATTAAAAATTATTGATTTTTGTTGAAATTACAGCTACACTGTTAAACTGTTAAAAATTTAAAATTCATACAATGGATAAGACTTATTCTATGTATAAAAGTTTGGTGAAATTCGACTTTAGTCTGATCTTTTTACTCTACGGATTAACTCTCCGCAATGTTATTAGCTTGAAATTTACTAGCATCACGTAAACAGCTATATCACGATGCCAAGCCAGGGTAATACCTACTTGCTTGCTATGTCAGCTTAAAGAAATAACCGCGTGTAACCGAGGCAACAAAGTATGTAAAATACCTTTTTAAGCGGAGCTCAGTCATCAAATACTATGTTGACACGGCTATATATAAAGCTATATGTTTCCAGTATAAGCTGACCCCGCATTGATTCGGCTTGACATACAATAAGAGTTCAGCTTGTACTAGAAAATAATAGATTGATATGTCGCCGTAAAAACAAGACTTACAGACCTACAACCTAATTTTTAGTCCTGATTATAATGAGCTCAGATCTAAATAACATTATATGAATTTTCTAGAACCCTCGACTGATTTCAAACGTATATTTATTTCTTAATATAAGGAAAAATCAGACAAGTGCAAATTGAACCTCGCATGATTAGTTTTCTGTACTTATTCGTCAAAGCCAAAGCCTTTGCTGTGTCAGCCATTTTGAATTGAACTCTCTTACAACATGGCGGGTATGCCATTTTGGCGCAACATAAGTTGGACTTGTTTACTTAGGAATTCTTATGTAATGTAATGATAAATATTCTTGATTATTTTTCCGCTATAGTTACGTGGTAAGTAGATTTTTGTGACATTTTTTTTTTGGCATCCATTTTATGTTTTATGATATTTCGAGTTTTTTTTAAAGATCTAGGTCATTCTGTAAAAATTGGCGTCCCGATAATACAAACTCTTTACATTCTACTAATACATCTTACTTTCTTACGAGAAAACGTAACGGTGCGAACTTAGGTTATGCTGTATGTATAAAAAATAATAAAGACAAGTGCTAACACATAAATAAACAACTTAAGCATGTAACGGTTTCCTATCAAAGATGGCTACGGCGGTAAGTTTTTCGTGGTAGCGTGCATTCGTTGTCAAGTGTTTGGAATAAGTGAATTAGAGATTTGGTTATTCGAGATCGCATAGCTACGGCGTTAAGTTTTTCGTGGTAGCATGCATTCGTTGTTATGTGTTTCGTATTAGTAAACGTACGGGGACGACGTGATAATCGATGTTACACTTTTCTAAGTCACGTAATACACTCAACTTGCAGCGATCTGTACGGTCCGAAATATCGCTTCTTCTAAAAGGAAAATGGCACTCACGTGGTATTCTGCCTACGAACCATCAATACAACTCTATCCTATCCCTATATTAAAAAAGCAATTAATTACTTTATCGCAGGAGCGTTTCTTGTAATTTTAAGAACGTTCAGAGTCTAATTTAATCTCAATCTGTCAAAACAACCCCTTAATTCTCTACATTTTGACAAGTTTTTGACATTAATTTGTTTGTCGCCGAAATGAGACTGATTAGATTTTGAACGTTTTAAATTCTAAGAAATTGGCCTTCTGACTTAAACCACCGAGCCAGTTATTGAATTAAGAACCTAACCGTTATAGAAATGCAGTTCCTTATAAAAAAATTACAGCATAATTTGCTACTGATTTGTCATTTTAGTATTAAGCACTTTTCCTAAATAGAAGTAAAGTTCGGAAATTCGGAATACAAATATTGGATCAAAAACTGAAGTTAGATTTCGTTTTGTAACAAAGACTATTTCATAAAATCATGATATTTGAGTTCAATTTTAACTTAATTCTGTAAATACATATTTGTTATAGTCGCGAATTTTATTTTGATTAACATACAACCTGACACTGATCTGAAAATTAAAAAAATCGTAAGAAAATTTTAACTTCACAGTTTCTTTCTCAGAATTTGACATTTCAATACTTACAAAACATTTTAAAACGGAATATTTGTCGACTTGGGCACAATTACCATAGTGAAAACCGACCAAGTGCGTGTCGGACCACGCACAATGAAGAGTTCCTTAGTTGGGATGAATTTATCCCAAAAACAAACATAACATTGTAGTTAAAAAACACGTTCTCTCATACATTCCTACTGAAATTGTAAGTTTGTATGCACAATATTGAGAGATTTACGATTTTTTAAAAACCATAGAATTCTTACAGGTTTTCCTGTAATCTATAAGTACCCCAAACTCAAAACATTTATTTCAATTAAACCATTTACAGGCAATTTTGAATTGTCAAGGATTTGGTCAGTCAGAAATATAAAGCTAGTTGCCTATTCCAAAGCGTAGTAGGTACTATCGCGGACACTCCCGCCTGACCACCACTGAGTTTATTTTTGCTTGCAATAAAAAAATAGAAGCTCTCTCTAGTAAGCGCGACAAGTACAAATATTTCGTCAGTAAAATTCACAAAAGGAGTACACGTGATGCCTCACTAAGCCACGCAGTGCAGGTTGCAACTAACTGCGTTATCGCTTTCCTAATAGGCGAACACTTTAAGGGAGTGTGGCTTGGCGCCGGCGCAAGATGTAGGCGAAAAAACATTAAGTACGGAAAAGACCGCGATGGTAGCTATGGAGGAAATATATACTGGACTGTATTTTAAATTAAAGACATTATTAATGTTTAATTTAAAAAATGACGTAGGTAAGCATCAAAGGCGAACAGAGAAAAAAAAAAACGAAAAATAAAATAATTAAAATAAGTCGTGTCAACTAACAGATGATCAGTCCCAACTGACGGCGTCCGTTCACTTACATGACGCATGGAGCAACTTAATTCTGCTAAAGCATTTTGAAGGGAGCTACATGATCCGACACGCGCGCCACCGTCAGCGAGACGTTTGAGTGAGCATGACATACTAGGTATCAGGGTCTATTTAAGTTGGGCACCGGGATTGTCCGAAAGGGTTACCGCTACCCCGGAACATAAAGGGCTAAGGAAGGAACACGGTTGGGTTTTAGTCAGTAAGAGTCTGACACTCCCTTCTGCTCCATTCAGAGCGGGAGGGGTCATTTGATGATTTCACAACAAAAAAAAAAGGTCCATTTAAGTTAATGAAAGACATAATCCGGTAAATCGTAGCTAGGAAGTAATTTATTATTTATTTCTGCTTGAGTTTTCAATGTTTTTGTCATCAGATTCTAATTTGAATAAGTGACGGTTGATTTTTTTATTTTACGGAACCCTAAAAATAGAACAACTATTTAGTAAGTAGGTAGGTCTTTTAACTCAAGTAAATTAAAATCTTTTTGTGAGGATAGACCAGGGAAAAAGGTTTTAATTAACCAACAATAAAGCAAATTGGGTATTGGCCAATTTGCTTTATAAAATAACTAGATGCGCCCCGCGGTTTCACCCGCATAAGTTTCGATCCCGTAGGAATATAGGGATAAAAAGTAGCAAAGTCAAATAATTTATTTCAAATAGGCACTTAAAAGGCACTTTTGAACGTCAAAAATTAAATTTAAAAAGATTCTAGTCGCCTCTTCCAAAATGTAGTTTTCGTGTGGAGAAGAATGGGCAAGAAACTCCACCGTTACTCTTTTAAAATGTTTTACAAGTAGCCTATATGTTAATCCAGGGTGTCAGCTACCTCCAAACAGAATTTTATCAAAATTGGTCCAGCCGTTTGAGCGTGATGAAGAGACAAAGATACACACACACTCACAAACTTTCGCCTATATAATATTAGTGTGATTGGTTCTACTTTTCTTTTATTAAAGTATCACAATTTATAAAATTTCTAAACTCAAAGTTTATATTTTAGGCATACTTAGGTACGTCTTTTATTAGACTCAATCTGCCTAGCCCAACATGTTTGGTTCAGCTTCCAATCTAACTAGATGCAGCTGAATACCCGTCTTTTACGTGGAGCGACTGCCTATCTGATCTCCGCAAGCCAGTTACTGGGTAACACTATACATTTTTTTTTTTTGACAAGTTATCAGACTTTTGGCCTTTTGACTACTTCTAGCGACTGTCGAAGATCTACGAATGACAGCCGGGACCAACGATTTAACGTACTTTCAGGGCACAGAGGGCTCTCGATATAATTATGTAACAGATCACGGTCACCCATCCACGGACCGACCGCGGCAACCGTAGCTTAACGGTCGATCGATCCGTGCGGCTGTTATAATTTAGCCATGAGCCTGTTTTTATTAGACTGTAAATGTAAATAGAATAAACATTAAAAAAAAACGTGTGCATGTTATATTTAAACATAAAATGTAGGTACAATATAAATCGGGAGTCGTGTTTTATAGTAGGGTTTGGTCAGTAAATGTACCTTTTCTTATCAGTGAAAACCTTTTTGCCTAGTTTTAGTTGAATTTATTACCGGATCTGAGCTCTAACTGGTTCATTGTTGGGATTATGATTGTTTTAATAAAACTGGTTTGCCGGAAATTGTGCGCTTGTTTGATAAGCTGCTTTAAGTGTGAATGCCAGTTGGAGTTGGTAAAAATAATGTTATGAAAAACAATATTTTTTGAACCATTTATTTTAATGCCCGATAATTTAATTTTGTTTTTGAAAAGAAAGTCAAAGTCAAAGTCAAATCATTTATTTCAAATAGGCACTTAAAAGGCACTTTTGAACGTCAAAATTTAAAATGAAAAAATAGAATTGATTCTAGTCGCCCATTCCAAAATGTAGTTTTCGTGTGGAGAAGAATGGGCAAGAAACTCCACCGTTACTCTTTTAAAATGTTTTACAAGTTTTTGTATACATTGTTTATATAATTATATGTGAAGACGATGCACCTAAAATAAAATTTAGTCTACCAAAAATGGAAAGAGACTAGTCATGAGCTATGGAAAAAGTGCGTAAGTGTTTATTTATGTTAAAAATTGTATTCTTGCGTTCCCATTGTCAAGTGTCAAGGCACCACACAATCCTCACCTTTCAAAACTTCATGAAAATCAATTTTGAGAACGCCAAAAAATAGTCAAGAAATAGTCATAAATAGTCACTAAGCTCAATTAATAGTCGCATTATGATTTCGAAGTTAAAGCTATAAGTTGGTGTATACATTTTCGGGTTTGATGTGCTGGCGTCTGTACCTACACAAACTCTCTTTTAATATTCACTAGCTTATTCCCGCGATTTCGTCCGTCTGAAATTTCGTGTTCCCCAGACCCACCCCATCGCATCGCATCGTCTGCCCGCGCTATTACTTTGTTTTCGCTGAGCGTTCTTTTTGACCGTTTTTTATATTTCCACGGCTCCTGAGGGTCATAGCGCGATATGAAATAGCATATAGCCTTCCTCAAGAATTGGGCTATCAAATGCCAAAAGAATTTTTCAAACTGACTAGGAGTTCTAGAGATTAGCGCGTTCAAACAAACAAATAAACTCTTCAGCTTTATTATTAGTATTATTATAGATATTGATCTACTCCTACAGTAACTTCTACTCGAAGAAATGTACTTTCCAAAAGTGGTTCAAACCCTAATACTTACGTAACACTAGAAGCATACAATAAACATTGTATTGTATGCGTTCCGACGTTTGTACAGACATAAATCTTCGTATTGTGTGCATTCGATATCTCGTATCTCGCACTCGCTTCGTACCTTCTCTATGATTGATTGCTCATAAACAGGTAGTGTTGTAGTTTATATGTGTGTGATTGTGAAAGAATAATGGTGTCCTACATTATGTGTGCGAATTTGTGAAATGAGGACACCGAGGTGAATTGGAACTCTAAAAGTGCAAAGTTCTAAAAACGTATTAAAGGTAAGTGGTGTTGTAAATCTAAAAACAGTGTTACGTAGTAACATTTTGATTTAAAAAAAAACTATGATGTTGTACGACTTGGCTTTAAGAATTCTGTTACAGCTATTTTTTTTATTTCATTATTTGTAAAAGCACAAATGAGATTTTAAACTTTTATTTGTCGCAGAAGTGTGTAAAGTTGATGGTAGCCACTTTCCCATCGGTTGGGTCAATCCAGTCATTCAGGCCAACATACAATCTAACAATCCGTCAATGATGTCCCAAACCAACAATTTCACCACTCCTTGTACACTTTACATCAACTCCCTGCTGAGTTGGTTCAAACTAATAAGTCGTCGGAGTGTAGGAACAGATACTTCAATAGTTCAGCTCAGTTCAGTTCAGTTCAAGTGTGTTCTCTTGAACAATTTAATCGCTTACGCTTAAGTGGAAGCAGGGAGCCTTGACGTTCATACAAAAGGAGTTTGTGGGCGTCGAATTAAGCTGATGTCTAGCACTTAATAGTGATAATAGGAGGATTAAATATGGCTCTAAGGAAAGGAGGCATTTAAGGCCTTTCTGTGTGAGGCCTACATCCCAATTTTGAACAAAAGGCTGACGCGGATTTAATTTGATCGCATCGCATTGCTAAAATCCTCCTTGTACTCGTAGATATCACTTTCGTAAATTTTGTATTAGGCATCGCACTGCAGGCTGGCCGCGTTGCACTTTTTTCTCGAGCTATATAAGATAAATATGTTACCATTGCCATCATTCTTAGTCTTCTTCAACAGACTTAAGGACAGTCTCTTAAATAGACTATTCTTTGCAGTTTTGCATGAAATTATTAATTTTTTTCGAATGTCGAATCGGAAAGGTTCTGGAGTGGCGACAGCGTACCGGAAGACTTAGCATTGAAAAGGTGGACTAATGACTTGATGAAGGGCGCAGGAATTTGCTGGATAGAAAGAAGTACAGAACTGGTCGAAGTGGCGGTGTTTGGGGAGGCCTACACACTGGAGGATGTGTTCAAGGTTCTGGACTGGAAAAGGGCTGGCATTAACATCAAAGGCGAGTGTATAACTCACCTTCGGTTTGCCGACGATATCGTAGTCATGGCTGAGACTGTGGAGGACCTCATTACAATGTTCGATGACCTCAGTAGAGCCTCCGAAAGAGTGGGTCTTAAAATGAACATGGACAAAACGAAGGTCATGTCAAATGCCCATATAACACCCACTCTCATGAAGATCGGAGACGATATACTTGAAGTCGTGGACGAGTATGTTTACCTGAGATAAACTGTCCATTTAGGTAGGTCTAACTTCGAGAAAGAGGTCATTAATAGAAACCGACTCAGTTGGGAAGCGTTCGGGAAGCTACGCAATATCTTCTCGTCCTACATACCGCTTGTTACATAAATACAAGGGCTATGATTTTAATGAATTGTAGTTTTAATCAGCAAAAAGACACACTTATCACAAGAGCAGTATAACACGAGGTAACCATATTTATTGGAATATTTATATAAAACAGAAGCATAATTGGTAGTGGTGCCAACATACATTATTACATTGTACGGGCGCCAGCACATCAAGCTACCCGAAACTGTCAAATTTTCCCAATCGACTTTGAACCTTATACTTTAGCGATAAAGTTAAAAATCTATTAAACATAATTGACGGATTGTAGTAGCTTGATGTGCTGGCGTCTATAGTTTTAACTTTATTACGAACCACATTTGGTCGGTTATTTAAAAAAAAATGCTGTTCCATACATTTTGACCGCGTAGGTACCTATTGCAGTTTTCTATAAAACCGCCGTTTTTTTTTTTTTTTTGATAACCGACGAAAAATTTCTACCCTACGGGGTCTAGAATCATGTTTTGAATTCGTTGTTACAGTTTGTGCGTCGAACTCCCTGCCTCTCTGTATTAAAATGTCTTAGTGAATAAATTCATAAATATGGTGGTCTCAATTTCGGCTCTCAGGCAATAATTGTTTACTAGAACTTATTATCTCGAGGTGAAATTGCTCTTAATCTAACAGTCCTAAATTTCAGCAATCAAGTCAAATAATCAAGTACTTGTGCTGGCTTTTGCGTCACAAATTTCAAAAGTTTATAATAACTTAATACAAACTGTGTCGCAGATCAGGCAATCTCGAAAATTATATTTCAGTTACTCGAATTAATGTTTATTTCTTTCTTAGAATTTAGTGGTTGTAACCCAAAACAACGTTAAATGTAGGCGAAATGTTAATATCAAGACTGGATCACTTTCTTAATAATTTGATTCCGATGTTATCCAAATATTTTTTATTGTTTAGTTATTTAAACTTTTCGCACACTTATAAGGTACAAAGGAGGCATTCTCTACCGGTCAACCAAGGGTGGCGAAGAGATTAGAAGGCAGGTGCTTTGATTGAGAGGAACAATGATAAAAAACTATTAAAACTTGTATTGAACTCCTTATATAGTAGATTATACAACAAGTGAAAAAAAAGGGAATTTAATTCGAGGGACTACGTTGGATCCCGAGAGCAGCGAAGGATTCTAGAATAGAATCCCGAGCGTAGCGAGGTATTCTAGATTTGAATACTGAGCGGAGCGAGGGATACAAGGACCGAGATGAATTATTTTTTTCACGAGTTGTGTACTCTACTTTTTACCATTGACTGCGAGAAAATAAATAGTAGTATAGTATTTATCACATTTTACTATAATTGCTGCTTTATTTCGAAATGATTCCGGAGTTAGTGTCTCATTTTCGTCACTGGAAGAACTCATTTTATTATAATTTATGTTATTAGATTTTCCAATGACTTAAAACAACGATAACAGATAGAAAAGAACCTAAAATAGCGGGTTTTTTTTTTATTATGGAATAGCTCCGTATAGCCAGCCAGTACGTACTTTCAGCACGTTTTATTTATTTTTGTATATAATTCGTATATTCGTGCTTGTTCCAAATTCAAAATGTTTTTATTCACTCAGTGACTAAAAGAGAGTTTTATTTACTGTTTTCGATGAATAAAATGCCCTTTTTCGAGTGGCAATGGTAAAAAATATATTACACTTTACAAACAAAAAAAAAAAAATAATAATATTCCAGCAGGTAAACAGATAAGGGAAACTCATTGAATATGGAAATGATCGTGCTTGATTTAGAAAATTTAGATATCGACGCTTGAAAGTTTAAATAGACTAAGCGACAAGTCGAACTTCTCTGAAAAAAAATCATATAAATTCTTGTAATCATCCTTCAGGCATAATTCTTACTGTTTTGGAAATCTTATTTAACATCTGAATCAGAATTTATATGATTTTTTAAAATGAAAAGTTAAACTTTAAACTGTGTTCCTGTAAAGTTAGTCCCACCCATGTCGCTTAGTCAATTTTGCCTTTCAAGCGTCGATATGAATTAAAATTTTACCTTAAATCTTACTTGTGATAATATTAGGTGTTTCGAGTTTTGCTTAAATTACAAGCTACTCTAAACACTCGATCCACTTTTGCAGTTACATTCGGTAATATTAGGCGATAAGCCAAAAAAAACGGCACTCTATGTATACCATTTTCACCGTGCAGTTCCATTACATACGCGCCCTGTATATTTCATACCAGAAAAAAGGAAACAGTTAACAGCAATATAAGACTGATCTACCCTCATAATTGGTCGTTATGAATATCCGATACAATTTGTATTCAAACCAGTTCATACATATAATATTTTTTGCGGCGATATCTACCCAACAAACGACATGAAACAACGCGTCCCGAGAATACTAGATTTCATCCCCGAAAGGAGAAAAAAGATTAAACAAATTGTGCTACACCACCAAACAAATTCAAACCTTGAAATTGAAAAGATAGGGTTTAAATTCCGTTGTGTGGTGTGTTCAAAATGGATGCCCAACAATTCTGTTTGCGCCATGACAATGATGTGTCGCTTAGATTTTATCACAAATGCTTTGCAGTCATTAGTGAGTGCACGGAACGATTCTTTTAATTCCTTCCCTCTTTGTTTCGTAAAAAACTTCACGAATAATGGAGGTTTCGTCATTACGAGGAATATTTTAAAAGAATGCTACCGAATTACGATAATCTGTAGCTTTCCCGAAGTTAAAGTGTTTTGTTCGGAAAAGCGATTTTTTATGTACCGTTGTAAGTGGTGTGGGTGGTTAACGATACAGAATTTTCCTGGATTTTTGTTAAAAATAAGTAGACCCTTTCGTAACCTGACGTAACCTTTGATTTTTGTGAAGTATTTATGGAATGGGCAGATTTATACACCCTCGTCATTCCCATGTTAAAAAGTTTTAGAATAGTACTGTATTGGAACGCAGGTGTTGGTTTTGGCCTCACCAGAAAAGGCTGAAGGATGATTTCCACCAAACGACTCGCATCGCATCGGATCGGAAAGGATACGAACGGATGCGGCGACAGCCGATCGCGTCCGGCAGTATGTCGACGCGTACGATCGGCTCCGTACATTCACTTGCAAACTTATCCGTTTCTGCGCCTAATCAAATAGTTTAATTCCAACCGTATTGACGTATTCTAATTTTTGAAAATGGTTGAAGTTGACGTAGTATTGTTGGCTATTGCATTAGAAGAAGAAGAAAATAATCATATAACACAGAAGAGAAAAAAAAAATTTGGACGACAGCCGAAAGGATTCGATCGGATACGACAACAGCCGAACGGAGCAGATTGCGCGTCGTACCATACTTTCGGCTACGATCGCGAGTCGCGGAAGACGCCCTTGTCTCGTGGTAATAAAGACTTTAAAAACTGTGTATACGATTTAATATCGTTTAAAGATTGTAAAATCCTTTCCGATCCGATGCGATATGAGCCGTTTGGTGGAAATCGTCCTTATCTCGAATTTACGTTACATTCGTTTTTGTGATCAATCAGGCGAATAGTTTCGCTCATTTGAATTGATAATAATAATAATAATTTATTGAACCAATGTTACAATATTTCCTTAAAATTAACTTAACGTCGGTCTGAAACAGTTAGGCCTCTGCCTCGAATCTTGCGGGCAGCGGGGCGGCGGCGGCGGCGGCACGGGAGCGGCAGGATCTTATGCGTACATTTAAATGGACCGGTTCTCGAAAACAGCGGCGCGGGAGCGGGCAACGAGCGGTGCACTCCAAGCAATCAGCGACCGCCCGCGCCGCCGCCGCTGCCGCCCCGCTGCTGCCCGCAATATTCGAGGCAACGACCTTAGTGATTGTCATTTGGATCTATGCGGCGGTCCCCAAAACTAGGCAGCGCCTGTATCTTGGGGACCAGAGTTGTGATACATAATGCTATTTACCATTGTAGTTTACGTAAGAATAGATAAGTAATTGAAAACGATTATATAAAGCTAAATTGAATATTGAGAGTAAATAATTATTGAAACAGAAACAAAGCTAAAATTGCCTGAAATTCCTTATATTTTTCTGAAAATACGACACAGCCATTTAATGATCATCGTTCATTTAAGCCGAAATAGAAAGAGAAAGAAAGAAAGAAAAAGTATTTATTGCGACTCGTACAGGAGGATCACAAACTAAACTAAACACAGTCTAAATTAAAATACCAAAATAAAAACTAAAAAAAAATAAAAAGTAACAAAAAGAAAAATGAAACAGAAAGTCCTATACGAGGCCAAAAGGCTCCTATCTCAGCATGATGCTGCGATATTTATTTTTAAATGTGCTGGTATTCTGATAGGGCCCGCTGTGATGTCACGGGCAGTAAATACGTCCACTGCTGGATATAGGCATCCCATAAGCACCGCCACTTCGACCGGTTCTGTGCTTCCTGCATCACACTGCTTTCGCAGGGTCATCGGCCATACACTTGGAGTTTCCCTACGTGATCGAATCAGGACTGAAGAGATCCGCAGGAAAGTCAACGTTACCGACATAGCCCGAACAATTGCCAAACTTATGTGGTAGTGGGCTGGGCACACTGCTCGCATAACAGACGGCCGATGGGGCCGAAAGATTTTGGAATGGCAGCTGCGTGCCGGTAGATGTAGCGTTGGGAGGCCTCCCATAATGTGGACCTTTTAATTATAAATTGCATATATTCGGTATTCCACCATCTACCTGCCCACCTCTCAATCCATTTTCGGGTCTATTGGCTGTCAGCTCATTACTCTTGGCTTTGTATGAATATTTTACACAATCCAGCCACCATTTCCATGGTTTCCTTTATAAAAAGAACCATTATCATCATCTGCCCAAACTTTTCCCAACTATGTTGGGGTCGGCTTCCAGTCTAACCGGACACAGCTGGATACCAGTATTTTACATAAAGCTACTGCCTATTTAACCTCCACAACCCTGTTACTAGGTACAACGATACCTTTTGGTAAGACTGGTTGTCAGACTTTCGGGCTTGCCATGGCCTAAGCTGCCGGTCAATTCTGTAAAAATCTCACCGTGATAACTTAGGTGAAGTGAGCATGAAGTGAGCTATTAATATGGGTAAGCTCTAACATCAGGTGGAGTGACAGCTCACTTCACCTAAGTTTTCACGGTGAGATTTTTACAGAATAGCACTACTGTTTTTAAAATTAAATAATACCCAATAAAAGCTGTACAAAATGTTTTAAGGAATCTTGTTCATAAACTAAACTAAATTTAAGTTCAGTGCATCTTTTTCTTTCTATTTCATTAAGAAAAAGTCAGAAGATACATTTTAGTTTAGTTCTATCAAATTAATCAGCGCCTGACACTAGTCCAAACCAGTTTAGACGTTATTAAAAACTTGTCTACTAAAATTACGTCAATTTACGTCAGGCGCTGATTAATTTGACCGGATGACACTAAAATAATTTATCTTATGTCCTTTTCATAATTCAATTGAAAGAAAAAGATGCACTGAACTTAAATTTAGTTTAGTTTTTGCACAAAAGAATCGGCACCATTGATTGAAATTACATAAATGATTTGGAGGGATTGGCTCTGTAAAGTACCTGAGAAAGTACGATAAACGGGAGTATGGTGTGATTGTGGAGCTATGTCACAAACCATGCTATACCTCCTATCCTGCCCTCTCTGTCCCAAAAGGCCAAAACGGGCAGTCAAAGTGACCTCTGCGCTACCACCGATAGCGCCGTGGAAGTGGCAAAGTTTTGCGAAAACAAGATTTAAAATACAGTCCTTTCAGCAACACGAAGAAGAAGGAGTAACAAAACCTTTCATAAATCTCAGTATCATTGTTGATCCCTTATTAACATTGGACACGAAAGTAAATCTGAAAAAAATAATATATTATGTTTAACCATAGCTCCTTGCCAACAAACATTTTAAAATCGATTGCAAATTCTTTTTAAATTACCTACATGCCCCCAATGAATAAAAAATTCCTTATAAAATAAAAATGATTGAGTAATAAGTACCCATTGATTTCCAATGCCTCCAAAGATACGGCGTTCGGAACGCGCGTTCGTACCGCTCGCGTTTAATAAATATCCTAAATAAACATTGTTAGGAGTATTTTCTTAGTTTACTCTGTCATCAAAATTTACTCAACCTTGATTGAATTATAAGCCGAGACGATAAAATATCCTTTTTATTACAACATAGCTTTTCTTGGCACTATGTAATAAGGTACTAGATTTTCTTTGCGAATTGAGAATCAAAGAGTGTATTAGCGTTTCATCCGGTGAAAGTAGTTTGTTAGCCTTATATTTTCTGTAAAATATTTTATTTTCTTAGAAAATATTTTTTTCACTTCTCATGCTCTAAAAGTTTGTTGTAGTGCGTAGTTTTATGTTGTGCGTAGGTAACATAAAATCACTTTTCAGGCTCTAGTGCATAAAGTTTTTTTTTTTCTAAGACATAATCCGGCCCCACAGCGTGTGGCTGCACAATAAAACGTCGCAGATTAATGTCGTTATTTTATTTCATTTGCTTTATTTATTATCACTTCCGTGTTTTCTATCGTTAAAACCAGATAAAATAGTTGACATTTATTATTTAAAAACGCAAAGAAACGTTTTTATGACTTGGCAGTATGAAGCACCCAAGTGGAATGACTCATGTTGAAAATTAAAAAAAAAAACTTAAAATTTTTCGTGGCTGGAATTAGTTATTTTCTTCTTCAATTTTACAACATTTTTAAACAATGAAAATACTGTATTATGTCTGTTTCATTTTCTCGCAATCGAAGTAAAAAGCAGTGATATATAACTCGGGCATAAACGAGCCATTTTACCCCTCGACTTAACTATCCACCCTCGCCTACGGGTCGGGTGGATACAAACCTTTCGAGGTAAAATGGCTTCTTTTGTGCACTAGTTGTACAATCTACTATTATCATAGCTGAAAAGTTGGTTTGTTTGAACGCGCTAATCTCTGCAACTATATGTCGATATGAAACATTATTTTTGCATTTATATTAATACTAATAAACTAACGCTAATGGGTTTGTTTTAGATGAGCTAATCTCTGGAACTACCTTAAGCCTTCTTGAAGAATGCTTTATGCTACATAGCATCACGCTACGACCCCTATAAGCCTAGCAACAACAAAAAAAGACAAAAACAACGGGGACGAAGTGGCAGACAGAAACTAGTCTAATATATAAAATTCTCGTGTCACAGTGTTAGTTACCATACTCCTCCGAAACGGCTGGACCGATTTGTATGAAATTTTGTGTGAATATCGGGTAGGTCTGAGAATCGGCTACTATCTATTTTTCATACCACTTTTATTTTTTTTTTTTGCAAAACTACGTTTGCGGGGTCAGCTAGTTGTTTCTATAAAATTATACCTTATAACCTAAATGCAAGCGTGCAAGTTTACCTACATTATTATTAGTTACTGTAAGTTAGATAATAACGGGTGATTTTTTAAGAGGTATAGGATTTGATTTTCAAAAAAAACATGAAATCTTTATTGGAATCGATAGAACGATCAATATAATTTAATGTTTGAAGATGATTTCATGCAAATGCTGGCCGCGGCTCCGGTTTAGATGGCCCATTCGCAATGCCCAATTTCGGCACACTCTCTCTAACATATCAGCCGGTATATCACGAATAAATGCTTCAATATTGGCTCTCAGTGCGTCAATCGTTGCTGGTTTATCCCTGTAGACATGAGCCTTAACATGGCCCCACAAGAAATAGTCCAAAGGCGTTAGATCACACGATCTAGGCGGCCAATTGACGGGCCCAAAACGTGAGATAAACTGTTCACCGAAGGCGGCTCTCAATTGGGCCATTGTTTCGCGTGCCGTGTGGCATGTGGCACCGTCTTGTTGAAACCACATGTCAGGCATGTCCAATTCTTCCATTTTGGGCAAAAAAAAATCGCCAATCATCACACGGTAGCGCTCGCCATTCACAGTAACGTTTCGGCCATTGTCGTCTTTGAAAAAGTACGGCCCGATGATGCCACCGGCCCATAATCCACACCAAACAGTAAATTTTTCGGGATGCAGTGGTAGCTCTTGCAATGCTTCTGGCTGGTCTTCACTCCAGATGCGGCAATTATGCTTATTGACATATCCATTCAACCAGAAATGAGCTTCGTCGCTGAACACAATTTTTCGATAAAAAAGTGGATCTTCCTCCAACTTTGCCAATGCCCATTCACCAAATGTTAGACGTTGTGGGAGGTCGTGTGGCTTCAATTCTTGCACCAGCTGTATCTTGTAAGGTTTTACACCCAAATCCTTTCGCAAAATTTTCCACGTAGTGGAGTAACAGAGGCCCAAAAGTGTTATTGAGTTTTTCCATTGGAATTTCTAGTAACAGCCCGGAGTTTGGAAGTTGGCGGCGTGATACCCCCGTGCCTCGGAAGGCACGTTAAGCCGTTGGTCCTGCGCCTGATCTCTCTCCGGTCGTGTTGGATTGCCGTCCCGTCGGTTTATGAGAGTGAGGGAAGAGTGCACCTGTGTCTGCATGCACACTTGTGCAGTATAATATCTCCCACGGCGAAGGCTAGTCTCCGTTGAGATTGCCAAACTGTCAAAGGATGACTACTTTACTAATAAACGTATTATATCAAACTAGCGGCCCGTCCCGGCTTCGCACTGGTAGAAAAAAAAACCTATATTAATCAGTGATAATGTAGCATTCAAATGGTGAAAGAATTTTTAAAATCGGTCCAGTACTTTTTGAGCTAATTTGTTACAAACATACATACAAATCTTTCCTCTTTATAATATTAGTATAGATGAATAGTTACACCAATTTATCTCTTTCAGTCGTCAGTAATTTGACTTTCAAAAGTAGAAGACAAAGCGTCGTGTAACTATACAGACGATATACAACGTTTAGTAAGGGGGTAACAGTTGTGATTGAAATAATCAGGCAATTTAAGTTGGTAAGAATTCATTTCTCAGACATTACATGATTAGTTGGGGTATGAAATTGTATAAGCATTAGAAATTAAACAGACGGTACTTGAGGGAGGGCTGATGTCTGGACGTCTTTCTTTCTTTCTTTGAAATGATGATTTCATTTTTTCTTTCAATTTCATTAAGAAAAGGACAGAAGATAAATATCAGTTTAGTTCCGTCAAATTTGTCACCGCCTGACGTAAATTGACGTGTTTAAAAATATTTCAATTATTTACGTCAGACACTGACTAATTTGCTACTAAAGTAGCCAATTTTTAAACACGTCTTAACTTGCCTATGAAGTATCATAATTTGGCAGGACTAAATTATATATATAAAATATATATTATAAAATATATAAATTATATATTTATCTTCTGTCCTTTTTTTAACGAAATAGAAAGAAAAAGATGTACTGAACTTAAATTGAGTTTAGTTAGTGAACAAGGGAATCGGCGCCATTGCCTTTTATTTTGACAGTTCAACAACATTCATTGCGTGATTACCATTGTAGAGCAGACGAAATGAATAAACAATTTCCTCCAAAATCAGTCGAATTGTGACCAGCACCCCAATAGCGCTGGTAATAAATAACTCAAAACTCAAAACAAACCTAACAGCCGCTGCACAAAAGCAATAATTCATCAAAATCTCAAAACTAAAGAAGGATTATTCCTTCAAAACTCCCTTGATCCTCAAATGGATAACATGAATATAACAATTCATTAAGTACTAGTTAACAAGAGGCGGGCTTAACTGGGAAATAATTAAGGCTTGGGTACTGTAGTGTCCGGCGGCTCAATTAATGAAGGAAATTGCTCTGTGTTGGACTAAGGAACCCTCTGTATGACAAAGTTATGTGTGCAGCTAATACTATATGATTCTACAGAGCTTTTGTTGTAGATATCATGTTCGTATATGCTTTTGTATACACAAGACGGGCTTATGGCTAAGTAATAACAGCAGTACGGGTCGATTGGTCGGGTTAAGATATCAGTGGCGAAGGGTGAATTTATGACAGAGGCAAGCCGGAGCAAAAAAAAAGTCAATAAACGCTTCATTATATTTCAATGATGAATTGAGTATAGAGTAATTGTGTTCTGAATTTTCGAAGAGAAGCCGGCGGGAATCGAGTTGTACGGTACCTTCGCCACTGTAAGATACGCTTGCCGCGGTGCATCTTTGACAGTCGCTATACCCTCAGGAGCCCGAAAGTGTGACAACCAGTCTTACCAAGGGGTATCGTATTACCCAGACTGGAAGCTGACCGCAACACAGTTGGGAAAATGATAGGCAGAGGATGATTATGATTTTGTATACATACACTTTGTAGTTTAAATATTAATTATTGTGTAATGTGAAATGTAGTTCAAGTGCCATAACAATAATGAAACATAGTACAGCCAGAGAAACAATTAGCAAATTAAGTATCAACTTAAATTGTCCGCCGATAGTAAATTATGACTATAAACGTGTCAGTACTTCGGTGCGCAGATGTGTTTACTGGATGGCCCCAATTATTTACAATAAGTTACAAAGTGGTTGCAAAGACTTGACAACAGTGTTGTTTAAGAATAGACTGCGTAATTTTTTAATGTATAGAACCCTACTACAGTCTGACTGAGTTTTAATCAGAGAAAAGAATCGGGTGAATTGCATAAGTGAATGATATTATACCTAAATTAATGGTGAAATATGGCTGACATTCAACAAATCATAACAACTATTATTCATTACCCATGTTTGCAAAATAAATGTCTATTCTATTGTGCAATTGCGAAAAAAAAAAATCAGCTGTTCCCTACATTTTGACGAGTTATGCGAACATAAATGTAGGGTACAGCTGATTTTTTTTTGTAATTTCAGATTTTCACTCAATCCAAATGCACATTTTGTCCCATAGTAAAAGTTGTTCATAATGATGAGTACAATCTCCCATTTCGAGTTTTCGTTTGTTTTAAACTCACAGACTTAAAATAATAATATGTACATGTTTAAAAAACAAAACTAGGGTAATCATAGGGTATCAAAAATTTGTCCGCATCGCTGTCAGTGGGAAAAGTGCCCATAAGGCAGCATTACATTGTATGTCGATGCTGATTCTTTGCCCAAAAAATAGGTCGACCCTCTGGTCACGTGAAGAGGACCAACCGCATGGCGATGTCTCGAAAGACCTAGTGGGCACTCGAACCCCATAGCGCTAGTGTTTCAACCCCATACGGCTTGAACATATAACCTCCAATAAGGTTAGAAATATTTTAAACAATACAATTCCCGTTGGTAATTTTGTAAATCCTAGACGTTGTCACGCACAGCTCTACCGGTCGTGTCGTCAACACAGCTTACCCTATTTTTAAAACGAAGGTGTAGGTCCCTAAACTCGTTAATCCAGGTAACTAACTCCATAAACATGGCGACGTGTTTCCGTTACAGATCTAAATAATTGCCGAGCTGTTTCTTTGTTAAACGCTGTCTTTATTCAAACGAGATTCAGGATGATAGGACTAATTTTATTCTTTTCTTGCGTTTTGTTGTATTCTTAGACGTAATTTGATCAAGATTTGTTGCAGAATATTCTTTAGGGTTCTGTACACTATGGGTGTCAACGGAACCCTATTAGGTACTAGGGATGAGTTCACCAACATTCAAACCACCGGTTAGGTATTTATGTAGTTGGGTTATGTCAAATTTCATACGGAAATTTTAAATATAGAACTATTAAATATTTCATCGGTTGATTTAAATGTTTGATGATTTCGCATCCACAAAAAAAAAGCACATCAAGCTCATCAAGTTTCTTTAATACATTTTCAACTTTATCGCTAAATCATAAGGTTCACTTTGAACTTTATGCTTTAGCGATATAGTTGATTGGGACAATTTGACAGTTTTGGGTACCTGCAGGATGAGTTGATTTAAAGCGAGTCAAAAATGATTTTGTAGTGAAACGAAATTATTTACCCAGTTGAAGTAAAATAACTGAATAATAAACAATGAAATTGCTTAGAAATAAATGGGGCAAAGTAAAATACTACTAATGTACCAGCTGCTCCTTGTCTGCAACTTACAACTTGGCTGAGATAAGTTATGCTTGTAGTTTTCTAACTGTAATAATTCAAACTTTATTCATTTGAATCTATTTGAAATTTCCTCGTAGCAGTAATTATTGTTACAGATAACTTCAATTTCTTGGGAATTTTTCGATATTAATAGTTATCAGTTTTCTCGAAATAAGATCATAATCAGCCTATAATCTTCCCACTGCTAGGAAACAGGCCTCCTCTCGATGAGAAGGTGTGGACTGTAATCTACCCCGCGTGCCCAATGCGAGTTGGTAGATATCACATTTTTTAGGATTTTTGGTTGTATGTAATGCACCGTTTTGAGAGTAGTGGTGATTAATAATTTACACAAAGTAAAGCTCTTATCTGGGTTTGAACCTACGAACTACAACTCGTAAGTCGCGGCCGTTACCACTAGACCATCCAATAAGACACAGACATATAAATAAGATACAGACCTATAAATAAGACACAGACCTATAAATAAGATACAGACCTATAAATAAAACACATACCTATAAATAAGACAGACCTATAAATAAGATACAGACCTATAAATAAGATACAGACCTAGAAATAAGACACAGACCTATAAATAAGATACATACCTATAAATAAGACACAGACCTATAAATCTTGAGCAAGGTGGAGCGGAGTCCTTATAGGATGGTTGCTGAGAAACGAGCGATGGCAGACCAATAGTCAGGTGGGTGTAAAACCTACAGAAGATCGCGGGGCAGACCCGGATGAGACTAGCACAGACCAGGGAAGCATGACATAAAAGGGAAGAGGCCTTTAGCCTGAACAGTGTCAGTCCTTTCGGCACATCCAGGCGTAATGTAATGTCACATAACTTCACAATGATACTCACTCCCCTCACACAGGAAGTTTTTTATATGCATGCTTAATATTTTTGCAGTTTCAATTAATTATCTTTTGTATTTTTTAATTTTTTTAACTGTAACACAGGTTTTTACCTAGCTCAGAAGTCAGGGTTACCATAACACTGTATCCTAAAACTTTATGCCAGTAAAAATATTAGTATTATTATATTGGCACGATCATCTATGACTTTTGGTGTGAGAGATCCTTCTCTCGAAGGATTATTGAAGATTGTTTGAAAACATAAATAATTATAAATAGCTTATTCACAACAGATAGAACTGGATACCTACCAGGACGCTACCTGATCAAAATAACTCTCGGAGACTTGTTCTAGGAAAGTTCGAGAGTCCTATAATAGTTGCCATAGTAACAGAACACTATTAAATTCTACAAACTGCATAATTCTGCCAGTAACTAGAGCTGCTACAAGCGCTCTTATCAATATTTAAATGTATCTATTTAGTAGATGGCTACGTTACCCTGTCCAAAGCGGATTGAACATTTTTAAAAAGATTCGTGGCCTTCTATCTGTGCGCAATTTTGTTTTATAGTTTTCCAGATGGCGGCTACGCATGTGACCTATATGTTTGCATTGATGTCAGCTATCGATATAAAGGGTTTGACGCAGAATGTGCATTTCGCAAAATGTGCATTTAACGCAAAATGTGCACTTAACGCAAAATGTGCACTTAACGCAAAATGTGCACTAGGATTCATGTGTGGCTGCCATTTAAAAAAGCAAAATGGCGGACAGGTACGTATGCCACGGATCTTCAAAGCCCTTTCAATCATTTAAGCAAAAATCCCATAGAAAAAAAAAACGTACAGTTATTCCCAAATTTTAAAATTTTCCGGGAATCGTTTTCGATTTTTCTTTCCATAAAATCTTGAGGATTTTAAAGAAACTTTTCAGACAAAAAAAATAGCCAAATCAATCCAGCCGTTCTCAAGTGATGCGCTTACCAACTGAATGCAGTTAATTTTTATTTACCTATATGTATATAGTAAACACTGTCTCATACACACCAAGCTCCAAGCTGTCACTAAAATATCAACTGTCATTCAACGCGAATGGCAGGAAGCTGAAGATGAAGCCGATTTATTGTGTAAAAACTCACTGTGAAAACGTAAGTGAATTGAGCTTTAAGTGAGCTCTCAATAGTGTCAAACCGACAGGCAAGCTCGCTTCACGTAAGTTTTCATCTTGAGATTCTTATAGAATAGATCGGCTAGACTCCAAAAGAAGAAGTCTGACAACCAGTCTTACCAAGGGTTATCGTATTACCCAGTAACTGGGTTGTGAAGCTCAGATAGGCAGTCGCTCCATGTAAAACACTGGTATTTAGCTGTATTCGGTTAGACTGGAAGCCGACCCCAACATAGTTGGGAAAAGGCTAGGCAGATGATGATGAGATCGGCTAGACTGGGACTTGGTTGTGACGGCGACCCTGTGAGTGAATTGTGATAGCACATAAATTAGCTGCTACGGAATTTAGTATAAACTACAAATATGTTGCTCCATTTTTGTTTTTCTCATAAGGTAAACGCCACAAATATTTTACTTTTAATATGTCGTATATCAGTTTTATGGGAGGGCCTACTATTCGCGGTTGCACCTAAGGTTATTGACCCCCTGCGGTTATGAAGTGATGGAAGGACTATAATAAAGGGGATGGCACTTGTTTTGCTTTTTTTTTTTTTTGTGGATGGGATATCATCGAATGACTGAACAAACTATTTTCAGGTTTTGCGCATTTAACGTTACACGTTGTATAATAGACCCTCCAAAATAATTATCAATATTTATAAAAAAATATATAATTAAGTACTAGCGGGGGCGCCCCAGCTTTGCACGGTTGCATTGTTTTTTTAAATGTCTGAAATTTTCTTTCATGCAAACCTTGTCCTGGCAATATTCGCAATAAAATAATATTGCGATTATAAATTGAGATATAAACTATCCTATCTTTCAAGTTGGATGAAATTGCACGCAGTGTGCAAATTTTATTAAAATCGGTTCAGTAGTTTACGAGTTCATTGCGGACAAAGAACGTGACACGTACTTTATAATATTAAGATAATATTATGATTTTCGTAATGAAATTCTATTCATGGAAGCTTTGTTAAAAAGAGGTTTATTTTGTTTGAGCTCTTAATAGAAAATTAATATTTATCTTTAAGGCTGTGATCTTTGGAGTTGCGGGAGACGACCCCTTTTGGCGATGCGGGTAACATGGGTTCAACGCTTATTACGACGCCCCGCTGTCTTTTTTACCTTTGTTAGTTTTCTTCTCTATTAGGTAAATTGAAATTCAGGATTTATAATGTGGCGGCATCTATGACGTCACATGTGAACTACGTATCACGCTGACGTCATGCAAAATCCTGCATCGCGCAAGCATAGTTTACCGTGCAACTAGTTTATATACAACGGACACTTGCACACTAGGCATGTCACCCGTTTGGTCGGACGATCCTCCCTTTTCTATGTAAGATGAGTGTTCTTTACGCTCTGTTTTGCATACCCCTATAAGAATAGCTTGGAAATGCATTTAATTTAAAAAAAATATACTAACCTATTTTGTCCCTCAGGCGTGTAAACGCATCGATTTCTCCATTCCTGTCCTCTCTGTCTTGGACTAGTATGGACCAATTCTGTCTGTAGTAGTCAAGCTCGTTCCGAAATTTTCTCCTAGGTCTACCATGATGTCGCCGGACTATAATATGGTATTTTTTACTTTAACTTTTTCCGTTAATGCTTTAGCTAAACGTTGACACTGATTGCCTCATTTCCTTATTATAAACCCGTTGTTTACCCACTGCTTGGTTAATGCATACCTTAAGTCTTCTTAGTCTATTGCAATTTCCAGCCCACCCTGGTGGAATCTAACTCAAGGTTAACTAATTAAAATCAAAAGTCATTTATTCAAACTAGGCCGAGAATCAGCACTTTTCTAACATCAAAATTACAATAGACAGTTTCCCAAAACGCCGGCCCTTCCCCACTTCTTAGTGCTTTCGCTGGGGAGAAGAAGTGGCGCAACAATAATCATTCTAAGCCCACACGACGTAAAAATATCGCTGCGGGATTTTATCGCGCACTGGATTTTCAACCAACTCTCTGTCCTTTAATGATTGGTAAACATTCTTGGCTCAGATTCAAAATGTGCCCCATTTCGCGTCATTGCTAAACCGCACACTATGCATAATTTCATAGATATGTAGAGCAGGACTCTTTGCGGTTGTCACGTTATTTGCTGTCCCAATTCTGGGAGCGGGACAGAACCGGGACAGTTGACAGTTCCACTAAAAGCCTGCACTTTTTTTCTTTTTCAATTACATTAGTGAAATCTGGGAAAGTATGACGTATAAGTGAACACATGACTGCATAGCCAAATTAATGTTCTTCACCTTAAGGGCTATTTTTGTCTGTTCATTGCACAGTAGAAACTATTTTACCGACTAATCATTATATACGGTGACTGATAATTAGTGACCGATACTTAAACACGTGCTTGTACTCATGATAACGAACAACTTTTAGTATGGGACCAAACCTGAAATTTTGAAAAAATATCTGCTGTTCAGTCATTTATGTTCGCCTAACTGGTCAAAATGTAGGTACTGAACAGTAGATTTTTTTTCGCGAATTCAGGTTTGGTCCCATAGTAGAAGTTGTTTGTTATCATGAGTACAAGCACGTATTTAAGTATCGGTCAATAATTACCAGTCACCCTATATATTGCGTCGTAATCTCAATGACGCAGAATGACATTTAGCTGTCTTCTTTACGTATCAGAGCGATTAAAAACAAGCATTGACAGTAAAAATGAAGTTAAAAAAATATGATTTATATACAGGGTTATTTGAAAAACACCAGCAACTTCTTAAGAGGTCATTGTACTCATCATTATGAACAACTTTTAGTATGGGACCAAACCTGAAATCGCGAAAAAAAAATCAGCTGTTCCCTTTTGACGAGATAGACGAAGATAAATGTAAGGAACAGCTGATTTTTATTTCGCGATTTTAGGTTTGGTCCCATAGTAAAAGTTGTTCATAATGATGAGTACAATGACCTCTTAAGAGGTTGCTGGTGTTTTTCAAATAACCCTGTATACATATACAACGTGTAACGTTAAATGCGCAAAACCCCATACACCCCTATTAGAGCATTGAGTTAAAAGCATAATAAAATGACCAAAACTATTTGTATGTAAAGCTATTATTATTAAGAAAAGTATTAAGAGAGTTCCAAACTTTGGTTGTGCCCATGATAAAAGTGGAGGAGAAGCGCTGAGTGATATCAACCAAGTGCGAATATTTCATAAAATGGCAAGAGCATTAAAAATGTTTTAGGTTAATGTCAGTTTGACATTGTTTAAAGATGTAAGCTATTTTGATCTCTGTTATCAAGTAATTAAATATAGTTTTCAATGATCAGTGCCGTAACTTTGATTATTATGTGACCTGACTTGATTAAAGGAAATAAAACTAACAAAGATGGAAAAAAAATTACTGTATCCAACTAGGTATATTAAGGAAGTTCACGCCGAGCGAGTTTTTTAGTTCTACCCAAGACAAGAACGAAGCTCGGCAAAACAATGTTTACTTATGCAGGCGCAGATATTTACAACTAGCTTTTGCCAGCGACTTCGTCCGCGTGGAATAATGACTTCCGGAAATTGAGGCACTAACTCTCATAGAGTTTAACCGATGTGCTCTTTCTTCTACCGATTCTTGAGAACGCGTATTTCTCATTCAACGCGTTTTTCAAGACAATAGCGGGCGGACGCCGGCGTCCGCTTGGGGCTTGAATAACTAAAAATATATAACTACGTCTAATATATAAAATAATATATAATAAAACCTACTTCACTTAAAACTAAATACCTATAACTACTATAATTAATAATACCTATACCTATAATTAATAAAAGTACCTACGCTTTTACCTACTTAATATTAAAAAAAACTGAATATAAATTAACCAAAACTTACCTATTACTAACTAACTACTACTAACCTATTACTACTTCACCTAAAAAGAAATCCTATTTTCCCAACATTTCCCTTCACTGCTCTGCTCCTATTGATCGTAGCGTGATGAAAAGTATACTATAACCTGCCCAGGAGTATGAAGAACAATTGTACCAAGTTTCGTTGAAATCCGTCGAGTGGTTTTTGTTTCTATAACAAACATACAGACAGACAGACAGACAAAAATTTTACTGATTGCATTTTTGGCGTCAGTATCGATCACTAATCACCCGCTGATAGTTATTTTGGAAATATATTTCATGTACAGAATTGACCTCTCTACAGATTTATTATAAGTATAGATATAGATAAGCTACCGTCGACAATTAAAAATGTAAGCTCCTATAATGTATTCAAAGTACAACTTGCTCGACATGTAGTCGAAAAGTACCGACAATATTCCAATAGCCGCCAAGTACTACTGGATACATTTTATAGAAGTACCTGCTTATACAAAAAAAAATGAACGACGAAAACTCTAAATATTACATATTATTGTGTTATTGACTGTAGTCTTTTATGAGAATAAATTTCTTTAAACACATATTATTGCGTCACGAGTATTTGAGCACCAACAGCACAAGACAAGTTATCTTAAACTGTGTACTGCAAGGCATTTGTATACGGTTCAAGTAACTTGAACATAATTATTATACTACACGTACGGAATTCGCGAGGGGTTACATAATAAGCTGCGTGTTAGTAACTGAACGTGCGCATTTATTAACACTGTAGGTTACTCGATGCATTATTATACCCTGTGGTGTGTTTTCACCTTAACCTGAGCGTGAAATATGCGCAGAACCACCATAAAACACAGATTTCCGGTGCTACTATTATTCACGCTCACAGCGAGACGTGAAGTTACATAATCCTACCCGGAAGGTAATATTCCTGAAGAAAAACCAGAAGAATATAACCTTTCTCGCTTCCGTTGTAACATTATATCTTGGCCTTATTTCTGAGAAAAGAAAAATGAATATAGTTCAGTTAAAAGTAAAATGTCGGGGTGGCTTTTTATTAAAATTCTTTTCAGAGCTTTCGATAAAATCGACGCGAGAATGGTCGTCATAGAGACGTATCTTAGTAGTTGAAAAGATGATAGGTTCCTATGACAACCTAATTGGCACTGAAGAAGGTTTTATTGATGTATTTCTACAGGTTGTAAAGAAAAAAGAATGATTACATAGCCATTATCAACGTATTCTGTACATCCAACTATAAGATTAAGCAAAAATAATTGCTGGAAAACGATAATTTTTATGTGAAAAGTCACCGTTTCACGTAAAGTATTATGCTTATAGGTATTTGCAATGGTACAGGGGTTGTGGGGCTATTTCAAGTTAAGTTATAATATACTAGCTGATCCCGCAAACGTCGTTTTGCAAAAAAATAAATAAATAGATAGTAGCCGATTCTCAGACCTACCCGATATGCACACAAAATTTCATACAAATCGGTCCAGCCGTTTCGGAGGAGTATGGTAACTAACATTGTGACACGAGAATCTAATCTGATATATAAAATTCTCGTGTGTGCAGAGAGTATTTTTTTTTTACTGGGTCAATAGTCCAGTACCAAAAAATGACAGTATGTAAAGAGGCCAGCACATCAAGCTAGCCCAATTTGTCCCAATCTGTACAAGTGACCCGGCTTCGTTAAGCGTCTTTTTACACTCGCTATTTCTAATTAAAGAATAAGAATAATTCATTTGATAATGTGGTTTGCCATGCAACGTTAATCAAAATGGTAATTTGACATAAAAATGTAGCTTTGATGTAGGCTCACTATGGACCTTTTCAGAAGGGTTAACTATGAATTGTATTTTACTTCTGTAGTTTCCCGCGTAGAACATAGCACCAATAGTACCCTACCGCCCTTCTTTTAGTATCGCCGTAGTTGGTTTAAATTGCTCTTTAACGCCAACATAACGACGCGGTTTTGCCTCGTCCTTAGATGTTACGAAGGTTTGTTTGGGCAGATCCTTGAAACAGCGCAGGAAAACAACACGTGTAAGAGACTCTAATTATTATTATCGACATGACGAAGGAGAAGATTTTTATAATTATTATCTCACCATTTCTTCCTTGGGGATGATCATAAGAAGTAGGACAATTGTTTTTCGGTTAAAAAAAAACAACATTTATTTCTCTTTCACAAAGGTGTTTTAAAAATAGGAAGATTAAAGATCTGATAAATCCTTTGTGGGAGACTGGTACTAGGTTACCTGACACAGATTGCCAGTCCCCCCAAAAACAATGTTTGAGACTTTAAGTAATGTGCATATTATGTCGGAGGAGTGAAGTAAAAGTTTTGTTTACGTACTAGTCGCGCCATCTATTAGCGTTTAAGATGCCTTACTCGATTAATCAAATCGATAACAGTTGTCATTGAGTCAGTAGTTCGAGTCGGGGTTGTCAATGAACTGTCGCGGGTGGCGTTTGACATCTGTCAGATGCCAAGGTGAGACCAGTGTGTTAGCTTAGCGATAGAATTGACATCCAGAGTTCGACTGCGCCGGGTGTGCGCACTGATTCTACCCAACCGCGTGCAACATTGCGGACACCGATGGAATTTCGGATAAAAATCCCTCAATATCTCCGACATAATATTTCCTTAGGGGCTGAATTTTCAATCGTCTGATAACTTAATTCGCGGAATAATTTTTAAATTTTGACAGTTATTTCATACAAAAACTGTCAAACGTCAATTTTATTTCTGGAATAAAAGTTATCTGGCGATGGAAAAATCAGTCCTAAAAAATTAAATCAGTCAAATTTTCCCAATTGAATATGAACCTTATTCCTTTGTGGTAAAGTTGAAAATCTATCAAATAAATTTGACAGATTGGAGTAGCTTGATGTTCTGGTCTCTGCACGTACCTACCTAGGGTATTTAGTCTGAACGGCCCAAAGCGAATAGACCGCGGGCCATTCCACCGTTGGTAAACAGAAATCGTCTACGTTCCAAAAGACCGTTGATAAAAAGATTTCAAAATTAATTAACAAGGGACAGTCGCATACTTATCTGTACCTACCTTATTGCTAAACTATACTCTTCTTATCAATAAGAAAACTATTTAATAATCGCGCTCCGATACTTCCAAGTTACGAGTAACTTATTAACGATCCCTCATTAGTATTTTATCGGAAAAGAACATGAAAAAATAATTAGTGATTTTAAATAAATTATATAGGCTAAGGATGACAAAGGAATATGTTTCAAGTATATTTGGCGTTCAGATTTTGTTGTTATTTCGACAGTAAAGTAAGTAGTAAGTATAGTACAGTAAGTTTTGTGATTGAAATGGACCCTTGATAGAAACATGATCCAGAAGGTCTTCTTGTAATGGCTGTAAAGGTACCTATATATCAGAAATATTTGAGTAGTAGCTGAGTAACTTGTGGAAGACTTTCTCTGGGGAAGTACTTAACGACTGACTTACAAAATCCTTATGGCCGTAATAGTAATCAGACGTATTCTGTAAAATTCATCATCTGCCTAGCCTTTTCCCAACTATATGAAATGGTATAATTTTATTTCTAACATTTTAAATGTACTAAATAAATTTTGTATGCAGGATGGTTTAACTTTGTTATTGTAATTTTAATATTTAATTGTAATTTCGAATGCTTACTCAATATTTGTACGCTGTTAACGGCGAAGCATAAAGATCTCTGTAAGTACCTATTCTATTTCACCTATTGTTACACCTAGGTGTGTTTAACAAATAAAACACTTTGACTTTGACTTCGGCTTCCAGTCTAACTGGATGCAGCTGAATACCAGTATTTTACATGGAGCGACTGCCTATCTGACCTCCACAACCCAGTTACTCTGTAATACGATACCCTTGGTAAGACTGGTTGTCAGACTTTCGGGCTTCTGACTACCCGTAATGACTGTCAAAGATCCACAAATGACAGCCGGGACCAACGGCTTAAAGTTCTTTCCGAGGCACGGAGGGTTCTCGATATGTAGAGATGGTCACCCATCCACAGACCAACCGCGGCAAGGGTAGCTTAACGTGATCGATCGACCTGTGTGGCTGTTATTGTTTAGCCACGGGCCCCTCCTATATTAGTTGCGTCATGTACTGACGTATATTAAAAAACCTAGTACTGTGTTATTCCAGCTACTGATAAATGATTTTATTTTTTTAATTTTTTTTTTTAATAAGGAAAAGAAAGAAAACTTGTTCATTCTGCACAAACAAAACGCACATTACAAAAAAAGACAGGAAAGAAAGATAAACACTTGCTAGGTAGCCAAAAGGATCGTATTAAGCAATTTACAGTTTGAAGTTTGGCAATTTTGTCCTTTGTTTGATGTCAGGGCAGGTTACAATTTACGAATTGAATGATCACACCAAGACCAAAGAAAGTACACATTGCGTAATAGGCTAGTTTCCACCATCAATAAATTGAAAATCTTTTCAGTCCGTCAGTTAGAGTATTGGAAAATAATGGACACATATTTTTTGTTTTTGTAAATCAATGAATATTGAGAAAGATAAAACGCATCAAAACTCGGGAGTGGCTCGTGACGTCAGAACGCACTAAAAATTATACCAAGGTGAGAATTTTAAAAGCGTCGTATCGTAATTTTGATATACGTAAAAAAAAATACGGGTGAAATATTTTTTGATAATCGAACGGACGGACTAATTAGATTTTTTCAGTTGACAAGCCTATTACTCTATGTTAAAGGGGCACACTCAGTGGATTACGGACTAAAGCTTAGGGCGTCACTGGCGGGGCAGCGGGATCTGCCGGGGCAGCAGGATCTGCCGGGGCAGCGGGATCTGCCGGGGCAGCGGGATCTGCCGGGGCAGTGGGATCTGCCGGGGCAGCGAGATCTGCTGCGGCAGCGGGATCTGCCGGGGCAGCGGGATCTGCCGGGGCAGCGGGATCTGCCAGGGCAGCGCGATTGTCCGAAAGGGTTACCGCTACCCCGGAACACAAAGGGGTAAGGAAGGAACACGGGTGGGTTTTAGTCAGTAAGAGTCTGACACTCCCTTCTGCTCCACCCAGAGCGGGAGGGGTCATTTGATGATTTCCCATCCAAAAAAAAAAGGGCGTCACTGGGGGGAGGGGATCAGCGAGGCACAGGCTGGACTGGATTAAACACATAGGTTTCATGACGTGCAAGAATATTTATAGCAAAATAAAACCGTGTACGTTCGCGGGATCACCGTCAGAAACGAATTCATTACGCCATACCCGCACGCACACACTCGTAGGTATGTAATAAAAAAAGACAGAGAGAGAAAGTCGCATGGAGGTGGCATAACGCTTTTTCCTTAAGTGACGATTTCTACCAGTCAATTTCTACTGCAAGCTGCTTTCAGACTATGCCGACCGCACAGTGGCGCCCTCATCGTTTATTTGGTTATTTCATACAATTTAGAAAGAAAATGCAGAAAATAAGCACGTTAAGTTGTGCTTCACAAGATTATACTTACGTTAATATTATTATTAACGGTCGTTTTATATTGTTTAGTTTTATTATAATCCTTAAAACGGAATATAGTGGCCACTGTTATCCGTTTTAAGGATTGTAATAAAACTAAACAATATAAAACTACCGTTTCTAACAATATTAACGTATAATCTTGTGAAGCACAACTTAACGTGCTTATTTTCTGCATTTTCATTCTAAATTGTATGAAATAACCAAACAAACGATGAGGGCGCCACTGTGCGGTCGGCATAGTCTTAAGGAAACTCGTTAAAAAAAAAAATACCTATATGAAAGAGGTAACATTGGCAAAAAAATAATATATAATAAAAAAAGATAGACAGAGAAAGTCGCATGGAGGTGGCATAACGTTCAGCGGGATTGTCCGAAAGGGTTACCGCTACCCCGGAACACAAAGGGTTAAGGAAGGAACACGGGTGGGTTTTAGTCAGTAAGAGTCTGACACTCCCTTCTGCTCCACTCAGAGCGGGAGGGGTCATTGGATGATTTCCCATCCACAAAAAAAAAGGGGGCATAACGCTTTTTCTTTACGTGACGATTTCTACCAGTCAATTCCTATCGCAAGCTGCTTTAAGATAACTCGTTCAAAAAAATCGGTTGTCTGTAAAGTCGGTTTACTGACGATAGTTGAACGTGACAACGTCATAAGCAAATACTATCAGTGGTTGGCACTATTTGTGATTAGGTTAAAGATTTATTAAACATTTTATTTCTATTGCCAAAAAAGTATGTCGTTGTAACAAAACTCATAGTTACTGTAGGGACTTTGCTGGCGAAGTCAAATGGAACAATAACTTTGTTTTAATGATATATAGTATAACATAACATCACGCCTGTAAGCCCTGAAGGGTTACACAGAGGTGTACCTTAGTAGACCCACATTACGCCAGTTATGTGGGTGTCATTAAGTCTTATTTTAAGGAGGACAAGCTTATTGCTATCAACTGGGTACAAATATAAACAACGGGCTGTTACTAAGAAATTTAAAATTGAAGTGAGATTAATACAATCGAGATATAATTATTTTCATTGTGAAAATGATATTTACATAGCAAGTAGTGTTATATGAATTCGTGTGGGGTAGAGACAACTAAAAAGTAAAAAATAAAAACTATTTTACAAAAAAAAAAAACTGACAAAACCGACTTCCAAAAAAAAAACTACAAAATGAAAAATAACTTTAATTTCGAAAGTCGGTGTCGAAAAACGAAAATGCTGAACCAACGACACAGACTTTCGAAATTAAAGTTATTTTTCACTTTGTAGGTTTTTTTGGAAGTCGGTTTTTTTTTGCAAACAGTTTTTTTGAACTGTGCATGTTTTTTTTCAAAAAACTACCCACATTTTTTTATAGTACGTAGCCCTTTCCCAATTACGTAGAGGTTCGGTGGCGAACAAATATCAGCATTTCACGCAAGGTCACCTTCTCACATCCGTAACCACATAAATTGGGCTTTAAGTAAATCAGGATGCGAACGAATTTGGTTTTTCTGACTGCTCGATTCTGCGTCGAATGTAAATCCATTTCTTTAAAGGATTTTCTCTTTAAAATAATTGGTTTTCATTTTCCTATGTTGCAAAAGAGTCTTGATTTATAAACTAGCATTTTCAAAACATAAAATAATCAGCCTATAATTTTGCAACTGCTGGGTGAGAGGGAGTGGGCCGTAATCCACCACGCGGGCCCAGTGCGGGTTGGTAGATGTCACAAGTCTTCGAATTTTTGACTCTAGGACATGCCGGTTTCCTCACGATATTTTCCTTCAGCGTTTTGAAAACAGTGCTGATGAAAATAATTTACACATAGCGAAACGCCTTTCTGGGTTCGAACCTACGACCTACAACTTGTAATTCGCTGTTCGCCATCACTGCTCCAATCTGCATTTTCATAGTTCAAGTATCAAAACTATTGACGCGTTTATTTTAAGAAACAATGATGACCGAATTTAGTGTAAATAAACGTTAAGGACTCATTAACACAACATAACGTTCATGTATTAACCACTGGAATGTCGGAGCGTAGACCTGCGCGCCAAATTTTTATCCGGAAACTGTCGGAGCGTATATGTACGACCAATTTACTTGCGATTTACTTCAATTTATTTCGCGATTACCACGCGATAGACAAGACACTCAACGCATCGGCGGCGCGCCACAGACCAGAGGTTAAAAATCTATGTTGTAATTAAGTTAAGAGCAAGCGACATCGCGGCAGGCCCAGACAGAGATGGCAGGATGAGCTGGACTCCTTCAAGAAGAATTCCTTAGCAGCTTTGAACAGAGAGAAGTGGAAAGAAAGTAGGGAGGCCTTTCCACTGCAATGGGACATCACAGGCTTTTAATGATCTATAGTAATATTATAAAGCTGAAGAGTTTGTTTGTTTGCTTGAACGCGCTAATCTCAGGAACTACTGGTCCGATTTGAAAAATTATTTCAGTGTTAGATAGCCCATTTATCGAGGTAGGCGATATATTATCACGCTAAGACCAATAGAAGCGGAGCACCAATGAAGAATGTTTCAAAATCAGGGGATTTTTTCCTATTGAGAGCTTCCGCTACATGCGCTGCGTAAACGGTTTAGGGACTAATCACACTTATTCAGCTCTGTTCAGCGTTATCCTAATAATTATTATAAAGCTGAAGAGTTTGTTTGTTTGTTTGAACGTCCTATCTCAGGAACTACTGGTCCGATTTGAAAAACTCTTTCAGTGTTAGATAGTCCATTCATCGAGGAAGGCTATATATCATCACGCTAAAACCAATAGGAGCGGAGCACCAATGAAGAATGTTTCAAAATCGGGGGATTTTTTTTCCTATTGAGAGCTTCCGCTGCGTAAACGGTTAAAGTTTCGCTAAAATCATATATGACAGAATTGTTCCTCTTTAAAAGTTGTAAAAAAAGTCCGCGACAGCATATGTTTATCTTTTAAGGTGAGCTTACTATAACCTTTTTTATGCTAACCTTTATTCTAAAATAATGCATTATTTGCGAAGGTGTTTTTATAAACATGGTATTAATCCTTATCCAAATAAATACATTATTCATCATAATTATTTAATTTTGAACAAAATTGCCCTTGACATCATTTGATTTCAATGAATATCTTAGGAGATATCACAGTTTTAAAATAATACTAATAATAAAGCTGAAGAGTTTGTTTGTTTGAAAGCTTTAAAATCTCTGGAAGTTTTGGTCGGATTTATAAAAATATTTTTGCGTTTTGATATCCCAATTCTTGAGAAAGGCTATATGGTATTAAACTTGACGCTAGGACCCTTAGATGTTGAGCAAAAAGAAAAAAACGTCTCAAGTTTTCGCTAAGCGAAAACGAAGTAATAGCGTAGGCCGGCGACGCGTTGCGACGGGGTGGGTCGGGGAAACAAAAAAATTTACGCGGACGAAGTCGCGGGCAGAAGCTAGTAATAATATATAACTCTAATTAAGTGTGACATAAAAGGAGAAACAGGCAATAATAATTAACATTTAAGTATTAAATCTGTGAAATTTGTTGAATAATTAATTGCCTATTGTTATTGGTAGACTAAAATGACATCTGTCTCAGGATGACAATCAATTTGACAACCGCTTTAATTAAATATACCTGCCTTCAGGAGAAGATGAAAATAAGAAGAAAAGTTAATGTCGCCGTACATAAATCCGTAGCGTAATGTCGCGAGTTCTACACATAAGTACAGTTACATTATGTTTGTCTTTTAATTACAAACACTTAGAATTTATTATTTAAGTGAGCATTTCCTCGGGAGGTTTCCCCAAACTGTAGGCCTGCCGTAAACGCGCGACATAAACGTTACGTACGCACGACTACATATCAAGCTATACATAACCAGTATAAGCTGACTTCTGATTGTACAAAAAACCTATACAATGCGAGGTCAGCTAAAACTGGGAATGTATAGCTTGATGTGTAGCAGTGTGTACATTCGAATCGAAATACAACTATCCTATAGCATTTTAGTTACAATTTCTTCCTCGCTGTTTATAATGTTGATACCGACATTGTGACAATCTAGCTTTTTGAAGATGTGCTCCAGAACCATGTTTAACAAATTCGGTAAGATAGGATCACCCTGTCGAACTCCTTTTTGGAGATTAAATGGCTGTCCTTTTTTTTTCTTCAATTTAATGACTGCTCTGCTGTTCTTTTAAAAGAACAGAAAAACTATCTAATATTGTATATTGTAGTATATAATATTATTTACAAAATGTTTAAATACTTTATGTGAACTCCTTGTTCACGAAGAGATTCATGGGAGATATAGTCAAGAGCCTTGAAGTAATCTACAAAGGTTATAAGGTAGCTTTATTGTGTTCATTGTATTTCTCGATTATCTGTGTTATCGCGATGTGATCGTTTGTAGGGAAGCTCTATCTGAATTATGCTTGCTCTCTAGCTCTATAACTTAATTAATATACAGCATGATTTTTTTACCGGTCCGAAATTTTTACAGGTTGTTCTAATCATGAATATGAGCAACTTTCACTATACTCTGAAATCACGGAAAAAAAAATCAGCTGTTTCATACATTTTGGATAAGTAAGTTAGGTAGGTTTTTTCGTGATATCAGAGTTATTCCCATAGTGAAAGTTGTTCATATTTATGGACAGAACAGCCTGTAAAAATTTGGAACCGGTAAAAGAAGTCATCCTGTATTATGTGTGAAACGAGTATTTTCAATTGGAACTTACGTAACGTTTAGTTTTACGTCGAGTTCGTGCTAGCCTCACAGAATTTATTCTAACATACTTTTACTAGTCATTCCCGGAAAGTGCGAGATGCGTAGACACTTTTACTTACTTTTATGGTCTTTTTCTCTTAGTGTTAGGCGAACTAGTATCAACATTAGTTACGTCGGCTTCCCTTGTCAGATAATAACTTTAAGGATTCGTCCTAGGAAACTTTTTAAGGCTTTGAACGGTTGGTCAAGTGGATCCTGTATTACCGTTATGAGTCCTGAGGGGCAATTCCCGTAATTTTTAAGAACGTTCACAGTCTGATCTCAGTCTCAATCTGTCAAAAATACTTCAAATTTCCCTATATTTTGACAAGTTTTTGACATTTGTTTGTCGCCGAGATGAGACTGCGACTAGATTTTGAACGTTTTAAATTAGCAGAATTGGCCTACTGATCATTATCGCTAATGTTACAGTAAGTACTGAAGAGGTTACTTTCGGGAGATATATTTACGTTTTGGAGTACGTTGTTAGGTATCTCGGAATTCTAGAATTGCCTAAAGCACTTGTCCCTCCGCCGTCGCTAGCGGATTAGCTATCAAAGATTTGATCACACAAGAAACATAGGAATAAAATATTGTAGGTCTCGTGTAAGTAATAATAATTTATTTATTCAAAAATTATAAGGCATGAAAATTAGTACAGTTTTGCTTGTATGTAAATTATATTTCTAAGACTTACGTGCCTGAACTAGGTAATCCTGTGTTTCAAGCGAGGAGTAAATGAGATACATAATACAACGTGTAACGTTAAATGCGCAAAACCTCATACACCCCAATTAGAGCATTGAGTTAAAAGCATAATGCAATGATGATGATGAAACTACTAACTACTAATGCTACTAACTACTAACCATAACTATATATTTTTTAAAGCTAACTATTTTTATTAAGAAAATCGTGTTGATCCTAGCATTAGTTTATGCATTCAAAATGGAGTCTTATTGCCTTAAAATAAGACTTAATTTTCTTTGGCTCAATCGGCGGATAGTATGGCAAAATACATAATTTTTGAAAAAAAAAAACCTATATTAATTACTGAAATCGATTCAGTAGTCAATTATGAACAAACTATGTTCAGGTTTTGCGCATTTAATGTTACACGTTGTATATTAACCCCATTACTAATAAACGTATTATATCAGACGAACAGTTACACATCGTTTTCTCTCTTTCAGTCGTCAGTAATTTGACATTCGAAAGTAGAAGACAAAGTGTTGTGTAAACTACACAGACGATATACAACGTTTATTAGTACGGGGGTAATAGTTGATTGCTGACTGTTCACATCACCGCCGGCGACAACTTTTTTGTCGCAGTGACAAGCACTATCAAAGATAGTACTCGCTCAGTTTGGAGGTCAGAACTCTCGCGAGACTAATCGAGCGAGTAATTTTAAGTGGTTAGCCCTACTCACTTCTCGTTAATCGCGGTGGAACAGCTAAAGAGATAGACATCTTCAACAAACGCAGGTTGTCTTTGTAGCTCAGAATCAAAGTTCATCTACAAAGCTCCTACTATCAGTCAAATTTCATTAATAGATTTTCAACTTTACCGCTAAAGCATAAGTTTCAAAGTTGATCGGGAAAATTTGACAGTTTCGTTTAGCTTGATGTGCTGACGTCTGTACTTACAGGTTAGGCAGAGGTGCATCTATGGAACACACATTTCGCCAATTACTTAATACGTTTAAGACCCATGTAACAGGGGGCGAGCCTAATGTCATAAACAACAACAAAAATCTAGACTCCAGGTTGCTACTGAAAAATTCCAGATGGAAAAAATCCATTAAGACTTTGCCCGACCCAGGTATCGAACTTTGCGACCACAAGACAAACGATGCAGTCCTCGTAGTGAAATGTGTACTCATATTAATTTAAACAATCCATTGTCATATAATTCTGATAATAATATGATGTTAATTTTGATTCGACTTCGAAATAACCACAACTTGTAGGTTCAGTCAGCGTCAAAAATATCGAGACGAATAGACTGTTCAAAAAGATCTCAAAATCTAAGAAAATTAAACTATATCTCAATTGGATAAAGTACTTATCAGAATTATAGTTGTCGTCTTCATTTTGAAACATTCTTTATGTGATTAAGATAAAGTTTAATTTTCTTAGTTGTTTGCTTTTTGAACAGTCTGTTCGTCCCAATATTTTTGACGCTGACTGTACAACTATTGTGGTTCAAAATAAAACTTATAAGTCAAAAAACGACATATAAGCGAATCGAACAAAATTAGCTATCGTAAGGGCCTGTACACACCACATTTTTTAAACGCGCCGTTGACACGCGTTTTAGAAACGTGCGTCGACGGCCCGTTTTTGTCCTACAGAAGGTCAGAAAGTTCTATTTAGGTTCTATTAAGTGAATTGTTTATGATTTTATGTATTTTTTTGTCTCCTTTATTCTTTCACACGCTGTCTACATACGGAAGAGATTTCTTATGAAATAAGCATCACCTTTGTACCTATTTTTCTGTTCTGTTTTTTCTTGTCTGTTTATATAAGTGTGTCCATAGGTACATGGTAAAATAAATAAATAAATAAGGTACATGCTGCGTCTGACTCGCGTGCGTATCGCATCTATGTTGCTAAAAACGTGCGTCAACGGCGCGTTTAAAAAACGTGGTGTGCACAGGCCCTAAGATCCTGAATAAGGGGTCTGACATTCTGACAAAGAGTAAGATGTAGGACCATTAGAGTCACGCCACTTACTGACACTTAGTTCTGACATGACGTGTTCGATAAAGTGCACTTCACACTATCCGAGACTGTTAAGGAAGTATTCGGTCAAATGATAAACGATTCAGTGTCTTCGTTGAAGGCGATCTAGGGTAAAATTCACAGATCATAGCAGTTTGACTAGTTAAATACTTTACTTTGTAAGCGTTACATATGAATGTGAACATTACTTGTATAGCATTACTGTTCATATTCGAATGAAACGCTTGTCCACATTCGCTTATACGAAAACTAGCGATGCGCCCCTGCTTCGCACGGTTTTTACTTGACAAAATATCTAGATTTTTTTATAATAATATATAAATTTAATAGTAACGATTTATATAAAAACCTTTCGGAATAAATTCTCTAAAGGAAGGTGAAAACCGTGTCAAAGTCCGTTGAGTAGTTTAAAAGAACAGCACGGTCACAGAGCTATTGATCTAAACACATATTAAATATACAGCTATAGATGTTTATGTACCTTTAAATAATTAATAATACTACAAATGACATTGAAATAATTTAATTATTATTATGATTAAATAAATAATTTATCTGTATTAATATAACTACTTATAAGAAAGACATTCCATTAATTTAATATCTTATAATATTTTTTATCTAATTTTTTATATAATTCAATGTCAATCTTGATTTTTGTTTAATCATGATTTTATGACATTTTGCATGCCAAACTCAATCTCAAACTCAAATAATTTATATCAATTAAACCATTTACAGGCACTTTTGAATTCTGAAAATTAACTAGTCGGTCAGTTAGTCAGAAAGTTGAAGCTAGTTGCCCATTCCAAAACGTAGATCTCTTGGAGAAGAACGGGCAAGAAACTCCAAGGACACTCTTTTAAATCAAGATATTACAAAATCCTGGGTACATTATTCTTTTCCGTTCAGTGCTTTACCGTAGAATCACTTGAAACATAATGTATATTTAATAACATCATTCTAACAGTTTTTTTCTGCAAAAATAAATTATTTGATTTGATTAGGTTGATCAGCATAGCGCTAAAATAAGGTTCATGTTAATCGCATTGGTCACTTACTTTACTGAATTAAAGTTAAAGAGCGCTCTATGAATTTTGCCCTTAGCTCTGTGCGTCCTTGATCATAATGTGTTGTCTTTAATACCAGTTTTCAAAACAACTATAAAATGCGGTTTTGCTCGCTAGTCTGTGGATGCAGGTTATAATAAGTGGTTGAGTTGTTTGCAAAGTATAAAATATACAAGTCCGTATTTGTAGTGAAAATCATTTATTACGTCCTTCCTTCATTTATTGATCATTCTTTTCTCGTAGCGGTATGAACTAAGTATATATGTACACAAGCGTGCTAAAAATATAAAAATAATGGATAACCCCCTACGAATAAGATAACCCTGAAACTGTCGACTGACCAGATTATCATCAATAATAATTTACCCCACTTATATCACCATATGCCCATGACCAAATTATTGTTATGTTTTGATATTTTAAACAAAAATCGTACTTATACATAATCAGCTGCCATTTCTACAATTGGCGACATTTTCTCTTTCTTTTTTTTTACGTTACTTCTGAATATTTGTGTCATTAGACCAGTATCAAGTTGTTTTTGTTATAATCTAAGATAATTTCGCCAAAAATACTTATTCTCAAATTTTAACATGTTTTCTAGGGAATTATGGATTGTCGTGCCCCTGTATCGAATATGGGCATATGGTGATATAAGTGGGGTAAATGATAGATGATAATCTGGCCTGGTATAAAATGCCTATGGCATTAAGTCCGCCTCTGTACATTTATGTGCTTGAAGTATTAAATAAATAAATAAATAATCTGGCCAGTCGACAGTTTCATGGTTATCCATTATTTACGCCACAACCTGTATGTATTATATTTATTTAGATTAGTATAATATAACTACTTTATGTATGTATTTATTGTATTATGTAAATGGTACACCACTGACTACAGTATTTGTCTCTCCTTCCTCTTTTTAATCCATCCATAGGTTGTCTTTAAAAGATCGCTCTTAGCGATAAGACCGCCCATTGTGTCATCCTTTGTAAAATTTCCATATTTATATCTGTAATTTATATGGTGTACATAATAAAGAGTATTCTATTCTATTCTTAATACCTAAATAAAAGCCTCCAGGTATAAAGGGCGTGACACCGTGACAGTTTACTTATTTACGCAATGAACGTAATCTATTATTTTATATATTCTGTGAAGGTAACGTTTATTTGCACAAACACTATATTTTGTTAAAAGCAAATATTCTTGACAAGATCGACTTGATTCTTCAAAAGTTCAGATGTCCTCATTACCTACTCACTTTTGCACGGAACAAGTGCGTGACCTTTGTTGTCAATGAAATTGACAAAAGTTTAATTTTGTTTATTTTTGTTCGTTTAATGTAAATTGAACTTGACTTTTTAACGGACTTCAAAAATATTTTATTCTACCCCTATATTTGTAAGTTCGCGGTTTTCTCAAAAAATAATTAATCATTTTTGATAATTCTTTCACTTTTTTAACTTACATACTTTCAAAAAGGTTTTGGTCATACAATATTTAGGTTATTCTTAGCAAAACTTGTTAATTTATATTGTATGGAATAAAAATACGTGAAAACGTTGGAAAGCTTTGTAATTTAATTTTACAGTCAAAGAACACAGCCGCTCGTAACAATATTTTTAACAGGAAAGAGCGCAGCATAGGCACACAACAAAAGCAAGTTTATACATAAAAAAAAAAACTGTTAAGTTACATTCACACTAGCTAGCAATATCTTAGTTTTTATTTTCTATCTTTATATTGTTATAAAATATTGTTTCAAATCGATGAGCACGGGGTGAGGGGGGGTCGATTTTTGTGCAAGCAAGTGTATATGAAATTAATGCCGTGATAGAAAAGAGTCTCCTTTGGTTTATGAATAAATCGGAAAACTGTCCCAACAATAAAAATCCTTTACACGCATAATTAGGCACGTTTCACAAAATTACTCGAGCAGAAAGTACTAAAAAGCAACTGAAATAGTCGTAATTCTGAAACAATTGACTTGCAAATCGTTAAATCGAACCCTAACTGGTAGTACACGTACAAACAACGCAAAATGAGGATTCGTGATACGTAAGGCATAACTGGCGTTTGGATAGACAATTGTCATTTAAATCCACCCAAATGAATCGTTTTGGGTAGTATTCTCTACGGGGGTGTCATAAAACCACAGACAAAAAAAAAACTCAAAGGAAAATCTGTAACACACACAGTACAACAGGAAAACTCGTTCTATGTTCGCTATTCTGTGGCATGCTGAAATCTGACGTCCAAGTCAGGTAGCGATCCCAACTTTCAGTACCCAACTGGCCTCGGGGGAGAGTAGACGTCGCCCGCGCGCTTTTGCCGCCTAATTCTAAATTCGAATTCGGACCGTTTGATAATATCGTCTTTATCATGTTGATATAACCGCCATTCGGTTTATAAGTTTGAATATTTTATGTAGTGCAGTGATTTTTATGAGTGCTAAAATGTTGGGACAAAGAGCAATCAAGTTTTTATGTTTATTAGTGACATGTTTCGGAGGTGAGTTTCCAATTTGACTGTGATTTAAGAAAAACAAATTGTCCTTTTAAAATTGGCAATTTGATGTCATTAATTTTGTTTTGGAAAAAGGAAATCGAATTACGTCGTTCTTTTATTAATGATTTCTTTCCGAAGCTAATGAATTGACGATCCGTTTTGTCTCTGATAATGGAGTGGAAGCTGGAAGGTGTTTTTTTTGTTAATTATGCCTTTGGAAATGTAAGTTGAACACTTTCCTTTTTCTCGAATTGACAGGTGATTAAAATTTTTGCTTAAAATGCGCGTTGGAAGATAAATTTGATTTTAGGATTGATTATGCAAAACTAAGCTTTTTTCTCATATTCTGACTATATAAAAAAAATAAAATGTGGTTCGTTGGTAAGCGTTTATTACTTGAGAACGGTTGGATTTTTGTTCGTCCATAGGTTACGTGACCAACATTTCCAGTTTTCATTTCTATAAAAACTGAATTAGGTTTTTACGGAAATAAAAACTGGAAATGTTGTTCGGAAAATTCTGGAAAAACTGAAAGCGGGATTTAGTATTAATTATTAGTTTTGTCAGTTACCTATAAATTAAAGTTAAAACATTAATTATATAACAAAACATTAATTGATTATCCCAACCTTAACTCTATATGTAGCAAAACCAAATGTCCTAATATTGAAAATGTAAAAATCTGAATACCTAACATAACATGCATGTGACGAACGATTGGACGGAAAGCGACCGGTTATTGGAAAGCTCCCAGCTCTTGCGATACTGGAGTTACATCCGAAGTTATGTAGCTGAACTTAGAGTATTGCAGAAGTTACATATTTACATATTTTGTGAGTAATTTTCAATGGTACACATGTATTGATATGGAGTACTTATGTTAACTACATAATTTGTATGTAATTTTTAATAGTAAACACTCATTAATGGAGTATTTTTGTAATATGTTTAGAATATGAAAGACTTTTTTAATTCAATCTCTATTTTATTAAAAATATTATTACTTCCTTCATTTATTCATTTAATTGTTATTAACGTGGTATAAACTGGGAAAAATATTGTGATAAAAAGCGAGCACATAGTGAAAATTAATTATAAAGGTTATAAGGCATACATACATACCCACATAAAGTCACGCCTCCCTTCCGCGGGAGTAGGCAAAAACTACTGAACATTATACGCATTTCACGGATACTTATGAGTTTTGACTTGCCTCTGAAAGCTTTCTCTTGCATTTACAATTTTTATTTGATTTTAATAAGACCATTAATTAACTGAGTTATTCAAGTGAGCTCTAAAGTCAAAATCAAACCTCGTTTGTTTAATTTAGTGTTTTCGGCCATCTAAGTAACAAAAGACAGTCACCAAAATCGAACACTCTTCACAGTCTTTTGTAAATAAATCTGAAGAAAGCGTCAAACACAAAGAGTATCTAATATGGGTACGAGATAATATTGGAGCAATGAAGACAGACTACTCGGACTGAATAATGCAATTTTATCAACTGGCAACCCGCACCATTCTGGTTACAAGACGTGACTGGGAATTAATTGAAAAGGCAAGGTTCTGTAGATATTCGGGTCCTTTATAATCCTGTCGCTCAAAAATTCGCATTATTCAAGGAGGGATTATTTAATGTAGCTGGCACACCCTTTCCCCCTTATTGGTTAAGATCTCCGTACTATAAACTATATAACAAACTAAGTTTTGTTTTCTTTTGTTAGCCTATTGTGTCCCACTGCTGGTCAAAAGCCTCCCCTTTATCCTTCCAAACTTTCCCGTCCTGTGCGATCTCTGGCCATTTTGGCCCTGCAAACGTGATCAGATCGTAACACAATAAGCAATAGCTTTCGTCGACAGCTACATAGAATGTGTATTGAGAGGTTTGCTACGGTTAATTTTTTAGTCAGCATTTGTTTCGTGCGTAGCGTGGCCGTAGGTCGCGGTGGACGATGTCGCCAACATTCTATAACAAACTCAATTTTAATGTGCGTTTTATTTGTGTAGAATAAACTATATTACTTTCTTATTTTTTTTTTTTTGAACTTTGTTTCGTTTTTCTTATTTTAAATGGTTAATTATCCTAACTTTTTTGAGGTCCGCTTTTAACCATTGCGTGATTGTAGTTCGCAGTGGACGATGCCACCAATATTCTCATTCAAACTCAAATTTAATGTGCGTTTTATTTATGCAGAATAATTTTTCTTTCTTCTTTTTTTTTCTCATTACAAAATGGTTCATTATCCTAACCTTTTTGGGGTTTATTTTGGGGTCGGTTTGTACTTTATCAATACGTGACTTAAGTCAGATCGACATTAAATAAAGGACTGCCATCTGCCCTAGCAGTCGAATTACCTAAGAATATCAATGTCCTTAGGTATTGGGTGCTGTACTTTCGGGTTTCTTGTACCTCGTAACGTTTGTCAGAGGTATTCTTATAGCCAATTATTTTGAGTTTCTGGTGCTCCATAGAAAACGATCAATTGGAATCGTGCACCTAGCTTCTGACGTTTCATAAGTGACCATGTAGGTTTATGTGAAATAAAATATTTTTAAATTTATTCGTTTGTACAATTTACGAAAAGATCATCATAGTTGTTGCTATTACTCGTTGAGTGACCCTGAGCTTATTAATGAGGCCAATTATTTTAATGAGCCTGTTTGAAATGTATCTATGTAGTGAAAATTTAAATATTGTTGTGTTTATTAAGCTAAATTCTACCGTTTTGTCAATACTAATGAACTCGTAAGTGTATTTACGTAAAGGCACTACTCAAAGCATATATTTCAAATACAGGCACTTTTGAATTGTCAAGGGGTCGGTCAGTCATAAAGATGAAGCTAGTTGCCCATTCCAAAGCGTAGTAGGTACCTATGGAGAAGAACGTGCTCATTGGTCATCGATCCTCTGAAAATTATTTATTTATAAAGGTAAATATTTGAAGTTTTTCCCAACATTAAGACCGCATTAGAAAACGAACGCTCGGGTAATTTATTCATAGAACCGCTAAGTTGAGTTTCTAGTTCAACGCGAAGTGGCTACCGCTGGATATTTGCAATCCTCGGAGAATCTGCTCGAAATTATATTCAAACTCCTTGTAATTTACCTCCGACTTACTACTTTAACTGAAATGCAAAAGCAGTGGTGGCCCAGTTATAACAACTGCGACTTGAGTTGTAGATCGTAGGTTCGAACCCAGACAGGCCCTTTGAGTAAATGATTTCATCACCACAGCTCTCAAAACGGTGAAAGAAAATATCGTGAGGAAACCGGCATGTCCTAGAACCAAAAAAAAATCTTAAGAGCCTATACTACCTCAGCTAAAATTCACTCTTTATCTCGCTCGCACGATACTGCTCGCGGACTGAGTGAGAGCGAGACAGAGTGCGGTGCTAGGCGGTAGGCAGCGCCAATAGTTTAGATATTTGTTTTTTACGTTGAAAATAATGGTAATTAAAAAAAAATAAAAAACATAAGCCCTGCTTTATAGTAAGTTCGGTTAGTAAACAAAGTTTCCTGATCTAATTTGAAGTATTTTTTGAATACCAGCGGTTTATTGTTTGGTTTAGAGGTAACTTTGGATTTTTTTTCTATTGAGAAAATTTTATGAAATCGTGTTTTCGTCTAACATAAGACCTAGCATTATTCCTCAACTTTACCATATATTTTTTTCAAAATTAATGCGGCAGTATTTTCGACATAACGGAGGATCATGCTAAGCAATTTGAGGTAGTATAGGCCCTTAAGACAAAAAAAATAAATAAATTGTGCACTATAAATAAGTAGCTATAAGGCCGCTGCCTGGAATTTTGCGGGCAGCAGCGGGGCGGCAGCGGCGGCGGCGGCGCGGGCGGTCGCCGATTGCCTTGAGTGCATCGCTCGTTGCCCGCTCCCGCGCCGCTATTTTCGAGAACCGGTCCATTTAAATGTACGCATAAGATCCTGCCGCTCCCGCGCCGCCGCCGCTGCCGCCCCGCTGCCCGCAAAATTCCAGGCAGCGGCCTTATAGCTACTTATTTATAGTGCACAATTTAGGCTATGACGGTCATTCTATGAACTTTATCATGCCTGCATTCTCCGAAAGAATATTATGCAGACAGACACACCGATATGCACCGATATTTCGTTAGTAACGTTTAAGCCCTTTTGAATGGAAAGCGAGCCTTTTGCCAAATTATATTGGTGTTCTACGAAATTAATCTGCATGTCCTATTCTCTACTATGTTCGGGGTCGGCTTCCTAACCGAATGCAGCTAAATACCAGTATTTTACATGGAGTGACTACCTATCTGGACATCACAACCCATTTGTTGGGTAATACAATACCCATTGTTTTCCTTTCGTTCAAGATCTTCAACTATAGAATGAAAATGATCTTCCCTGAACTAAAAAAACCTTAAGAATATTACTTGATTATCGACTTAAGTTCTTAAGAGAATTGTTTTTCGAGAAAATTAAATTAATTTTGTTTGTTTAATAGGCATTCGACCTGCCTATCTTTTTCCCAAATATGTTGAGGTTTGCTTTCAGTCTCACTAGATGCATCTGAATAACAGTATTTTACATGGAGCGTCTGCCTATCTGGTCTCCACAATCAAGTTACCCCCCCCCCTAAGTTACGAACCCCTTGGTAAGACTGGTTTTCAGATTTTTGGGTTAAATCAAAATTAAAAGTTATGCATTCAAATTAGGCTCAGAATCAGCACTTTTCTAACGTTAAAACTACATAGGACACTCTCCCAAAACGCCAGTTCCTAGTACTTTCGCTTGGAAGAAGAAAAAACTAGCTACCGACCGACTGTAAAAGATCAAAGAATGACAGCCGGGACTAACGCTTAAAGTGCTTGCCAAGGCACGGAGAGGTCTCGATATGTAAAAGATGGTCACATAACCACAGACGGCGGCAAGCGATAAACGTTATTTTGAGCACGTGTCATTAACGTACATAATACTATGATAGCAATTAATAGTGCCTAGTTTTGGAGAGCGATGTTAAAATACACTGACATTTCGCGTTAAGTCCTTTTGAATAGGAGTCGAGCCTTTTGCCAAATTATATCGATGTTTCACGAAATACAGAATTATAATGTATTACAAATATTCCTATTGCAGGTGGTATACTCGTATTATTGACAGTATTCAATAATAGGTACTCTAAAGCTTTAGGAGGCTTCTAACATCATTTGCTGAATGCAAATATTGTTTTGCCATTAGTTATAAATGATGATGTGGGCCAATTTTCATGTATACAACGTGTAACGTTAAATGCGCAAAACCTCATACACCCCAATTAGAGCATTGAGTTAAAAGCATAATACAATGAACAAAACAATTTTTTTTTAAAGCTATTTTTATTAAGAAAATCGTGTTAATCCTAGCATTGCTTTATGCATTCAAAATTGAGTCTTAATGCCTAAAAATAAGACTTAATTTTCTTTGGCTCAATCGGCGGATAGTATGGCAAAATACATCATTTTTGAAAGAAAAACCTATATTCAAAGTTACTGAAATCGATTCAGTAGTCAATTATGAACAAACTATTTTCAGGTTTTGTGCATTTAACGTTAGACATTGTATATTTGGCCTCTTGTTAGTCATTAGTGGTAACAATTTGACATGTACAATGCCTTTATGTAGGTAGTTGCAGTAATTCGATTTTCGTGAAACAAGTGTTCTATCTGAATTTATCTTGGATATTACTGGAATCGGTGAAGGAAAAACTTCGTGAGGAAACCTGCACTTATAGTTAACTAGCTTTTGCCCGCGGCTTCGCCCTCGTAGATGTCACGGAGAATATCCCTTAGATTAACACATAAGAGTACCTTATGTGTTAATCTAAGTTATAAACTATCTGCTAAAAAAAAATTTCTTCCTACACCACATTAAAGCGATTTCATTAAGACTTGCTGACTTTATACAGTAAGAAGAAATGTTTGTAAAACCATAAAAGACAAAACAGTACAGTTTAATTATTGATAATTTGTATCGAATTCAAAACGAAAAAAAATTGCTACGAGATGTGTGAGTCTGATGCCGAATACAGTTTTTAGATTTTTCGTCAATTTGTCTGGATTTATGTTCCCAATTGGCAATAAAAAACGGCCGAATGGATGTGGATGAAATTAGGCACATACACTGAAAGAAATAAGCAGTAAATAAAAATGAAAAAAAATATTGATCTGAGCTGCTTTAAACATTTCCATATGAGCCTTACGTTCAAAACAGTATTTTTTACTGATCCAAAAACAGTTAAAGCTTGAGGCAAAATGTTACCGTCATGACAGTTAACTTTAACGTTTTTTTTCAGTAACATAAGTCTGAAATTGCCAACCCGTTTTCAGCTTGCATGGTGATCCATGCGTATGCCTTCTCCATATGAGAAGACACGTTTGCCTTGCAGCGAGACAGGTTTTTCAATTTAATATTTGTTCAGTTAGAAAAACTTTGCTTGATTTGAGTAAGTCCTTCAACAAATCAATAAATATATTTATATTCGTCATCAGTTGTTCGATTGGTCCTCATTGTGTTTGTCATTAATAACATTCTTTACATACCAATATTCCCCACTCAGAAGGTGAATAAATTGAAAACTGCTGGTGCATAAGTTGATAACTTGGTGAATAAGTTGATAACTCGTTGGTGAACGACTTGACAAGTCTATTATTATGCAAACTATGGGATATTTCGTTTATTTATTGTCATCATTCAAACGATGGTACAAAATAACCCTTAAAACAACTAAAACGCATACGGTAAACTAATTTACCGATTTACCAGAAGAGGTCAAACCTTTAAAATGGCCGTCATAACAAATTGCCATTTTAGACATGTCAACATTTTCACGCCAGCCACGGATGTAGCGTTTTCACTGATGTATGGTCAACCATACAACAAGTTGGCTAGGCTCTCTTGCAACGTAACGTACTCTGATATTACTTTACTTACAATAAACACCCACCGTCTTGTCCGATAACAGCGTCGGAATTGAGTTCTTGACGTCCGCAGCTGTGTTTTGTTTTTCCTGACAAATCATAATAATAACATGACTATTTTCGACGAGGAAAGAAAGTAAATACTTTTATTTGCGGTAGACATGAGTCAAAGAAAAAACTCAAACTAGCAAAACATACTTGAAGGGATAAATAGAAGAGTTGCAAGCTGAATAGGCTTGTCGACACCATCAATAAATTGAAAATCTATTTAGTCCGTCAGTTAGAGTATTGGAAAATAATGGATACATATTTTTTGTTTTTGTAAATCAATGAATATTGACAAAGGTAAAACGCATTAAAACTCGAGAGTGGGGGCTCGTGACGTCAGAACGCACTAAAAATTATACTAAGGTGTGACGTATTGAGAATTTTAAAAGCGTAGTATCTTCGTCAATTTTGGTTTACGTAACAAAAGAAAAAATACGAGTCAAATATTTTTTGATAATCTAACTGACGGACTAATTAGATTTTTTCAGTCGAAAAGCCTATTGTATATTACCGAGATAATAATAATTGGTATACATTATTTTCGCTTTACGATTGAAGAAGTATAAAGTATTCCGTTATTTATAGTACCTATATCCGATGACCTCAAGAAGGTGGCTGGGACCGACTGGATGCGGAAAGCGGAGGTCACGGTGTTGTGGCGCAGCCTGGGAGAGGTCTATGTCCAACAGTGGACTGAGATAGGCTGAGTTGATAGGCTAAGTTTGAAAATATTCAAAAGTCCACAGCTCTATAACAGTCGTCTTTTGAATATTTTATGCCTATAAGGTTTTTTTTACCAATAGTAAGCATATTGTAATAGGTGATTAGTCCTACTCATATTTTTAAATGTGAAAGTTTGTATGTTTCGATGTTTGTTACTCAATAACGTAAAAACGGCTGAATGGATTTGGATGAAATTTGTCACACATATAGTTTATGACCTGGATTAACACATAAGAGACTTTTTATCCCGCTAAATGAAGTCCACACAGATGAAGTCGCGGGCAAAAGCTAGTCTATACTAATATTATAAAGAGGCAAGATTTGTATGTATGTTTGTAACGAATTGGCTCAAAAAGTACTCGACCGATTTTAAAAATTCTTTCACCATTTGAATGCTATATTATCACTGATTATTATAGGCTATTTTTTTTTCCACCCGTGCGAAGCCGGGACGGACCGCTAGTAATTAATATAGGGCCTAAAGGTTGTCTTTAAAAGATCGCTTTTAGCGATAAGACCGCCCAATGTGTCACCCTTTGCAAAATTTCTACATTTATGTATGTAATTTATATTGTGTACATAATAAAGAGTATTCTATTCTATTTTAGTATTCACATTCACTTAGGTATTTTTTCTGGTCTAAACGTCATTCCCCAATCTTTAAAGTACAATAGACGGTATCCACTATCCATCGACCATTTTAATCCTTTAGTCTCCTCTTGTCACTGTCGTACCTACATCTAGAAAATGGATTACTTTGTCAAGCCTTTTCAACACGGCCGATTTACTGAAATGTTGAACAAAGTGTCTTCCAGTTCGGTGGACCTAGAACGAAGGCGTGGAGTAAAGATTCATGTAGATGATGCCAGTTTCTTGCCGTGTACCATATTAAATTGTCGCGCATTTCAAGTCATATATTTCTAGTTTTAGCTGACCTCGCATTGTAGGTATAGGCTTTTCGTACAATGAGAAGTCTGCTTATACTGGAAATGTATAGACTGATATGGCGCCGTGCGTACAATAAAATGACAGAGTGATTACGGAGTTTCTTGCCCATTCTTCTCCATACGAAACTATCTTTTGGGGAGGGGCTCGTGGCTAAATAATAACAGCCGCAGAGTTCGATCGATCAGGTTAAGCTACGCTTGCCGCGGTTGGTCTGTGGATGGGTGACCATCTTTACATACCGAGTCCCCTCCGTGCCTCGGAAAGCACGTTAAGCCGTTGGTCCCGGCTGTCATTCGTGGATCTTTGGCAGTCGTTACGGGTAGTCAGAAGCCCGAAAATCTGACAACCAGTCTTACCAAGGGGTATCATATTACCTAGTACCTAACTGGGTTGTGGAGGTCAGATAGGCAGTCGCTCCATGTAAAATACTGGTATTCAGCTGCATCCGGTTAGACTGGAAGCCGACCCCAACATAGTTGGGAAAAGGCTAGGCAAATGATAACGAAACTATCTTTTGTGAGGGGCGACTAGAATCAATTTTATTTTTTTATAAATGTTGACGTTCAAAAGTGCCTTCTAATGGCCTACTTGAAATAAATTATTAGACTTGTGTTGCATCGTCTGAACTAATAAACATTGTTTAGACGGTTTTATTGTAACTTCAATTTATGCCACAGGCAATTATCGTACCGTGTAAATCAGCAGGGTAATTGCGTAATAACACTAACTCCTCCTGTACGAGTCGCAATAAATACTTTTTCTTTCTTTCTTTCTTTATAACTGTAGCAATGGATTTCATTTTGACAGTTCAACAACATTCATTGCGTTCTTTACGTTGTTGAGCAGACACATTGCTTGAACATATGAAGCAATGGATTAGCGATATCCTTTAAAATTGTTCAAATTGAAATTTCTAGTGTGTTAAGCAATTAGGGTGAAAGCTTAAAAAAACGTAAAATTAAAAATTAAATATAATTTATCACAGGCAATTATTAAACCCATATCACACAGACACATTAACTGCCATAGGTCATAGGCAATAACATAACAACAACAAAATAACACAGAGAGAATACTAAAATACACAAATACAATAACTAAAAATTATAATAAAAGTCTTTTACCGTCCTTGCAAGATGGACAACACGGTACACCGCTTTTACAATTTCATTCCTACTCAGGGTTACCCTTGTGTAGAATGACTCTCTGAGCTTACTTAGCAGCGCGGAAACGCCGGCGACGAACAATTCGAACAATTTTAAAATTCAAATCAGTTATTTCGAATGTAACATTTACTTAGTATTAAGTCTATCCATCAGTTATCTATGGGTGATACTTATTGTGCTTGGCAAATATTAAAAACTATTTCTTCTCTCTAGCTCTGATTCGCCAAGTGTGCAGAGTATAACGTACAGACGCCAGCACATCAAGCTACCACAATCTGTCAAATTTCTTTAATAGATTTTCAACTTTATCGCTAAAGCATAAGGTTCAAAGTTGATTGGGAAAATTTGACAGTTTCGGCCTTGATATGTTGGCGTATACATGTACGATAAGGAACTTTGTTCCAAAAAATGCTATAATATATTTAGTTGTATTTTCACTTAAAAAAAATATTCAAATTTACGTTAAGGCGCCAGCAGACAAGCGCGACGCGACACAATTATAGGAATTGTGGAAAAATTCATGGAAATTGTTCTACCAGGATAGCGCCGCTCGACGCTCCGTCGTGTTGCGCTTGTTCGCCTTTAAGAGCCAACACTACCTCAGCTAAAATTCATTCTTTAACTCGCTCGCACGATACTGCTCGCGGACTGAGTGAGAGCGAGACAGAGTGCGGTGCTAGGCGGCAGGCAGCGCCAATAGTTTAGGTATTTGCTTTTTACGGTGAAAATAATGGTAATTATAAAAAACTAAATAACATAAGACCTACTTTATAGTTAGTTCGGTTAGTATACAAAGTTTCATGATCTAATTTGAAGTATTTTTTGAATACCAGCGGTTTATTGTTCGGTTTGGAGTTTTGGACGTAACTTTGGATTTTTTTTCTATCGAGAAAATTTTATGGAATCGTGTTTTCGTCAAACATGAGATCTAAAATTAGTCCTCAACTTTACCATTATATTTATTTTTAAATTAATGCTGCAGTATTTTCGACATAACGGAGGATCATGCTAAGCCATTTGAGATAGTATAGGCCCTTAATGTATACATCACGCGTTTGTGCTAGGGTGTTTATTGTTTTTTTTTTTATTATGACCTTCAGGTTATGGGTACCTGCTTTCAACAGTGGAGAAAGCTTTTTAACTCCTGAATGCCATAGCGATTAAGGTATACTTGAGCAGAACTTGTGACCCGAGTCCAATAGACGCTTTTTGCTTTAGTTGGCTAATTTGATTGTGTCAGTATACCTATGAAAAAAAAAAATTGGACTAGCCTTCTCCCAAGATGTTGGGGTCGGTATCCAGTCTAACCGGTTGCAGCTGAATACCAGTATTTTATATGGAGTGACTGCCTATCTGGCCTTCACAACCCAGTTACTGGGTAACACAATACCACTTGGTATAAAGACTAGTTGTCAGACTTTTAGGCTTTTGACCCGTAAAGACACTGCCAAAGATCTGCGAATGACAACCGGACCGTGCTTTCCAAGGCCCGGGGGGATCTCGATATGAACCCATCCACGAACCGACCGCAGCAACCGTAGCTTAAACTTTGATCGAACCGTGCGGCTATTATTATTTAGCCACGTGCTGTATTCTGTCTATCCAACACCAATAAACATAATGTTAAACATAATTATGTTTGGTTTTGATGGCAGTTTGTCAAAAGCCATAAACTTTCGAAAAACTAACTGAAATATTTTAGCCACTACCAGGAGTGTGGAAAAGATAATCCTTTTATGCAATTTATAAACGGGTTTGTATTTCTTGTTATCTGTATCGAATACTATACTTACTATTTTGTATGTTTACGATCAGGAAAATGATTTGTTTATCAAATTGACACACTACGTCAATTCAATTTACCGTGTTATAGCCATTTCATACATCTGTCACTGAATGACAGTTGTGATTTTATACGGACCATTTAAGTTGGTAGTTTTTTTTTTAATATCCGTTTTTAATTCAAGTCAAGGAAACGACAGAATTGCCATGTTGTAAGGCAATGCTGATTCTTTGGCCAAAAAAAAAAATCAATTTGCGATTTCCTTGACTTGACCTTTCTACTGTTAATATCAATGAATTCGATGTAATACAACACGTCGTTTTTGTTTAAATTTGAAACAAGTAAAACTTCACCTAATAACCTTCTGAACAAAAGCAAAATAATATGATGTCTAGATAATATTAACATCAAACTTTTGCCTACCTATGGTGGGTACAAGTTATGATGTTAATATAGATAGTTTGTTCAAACAAAAACTTTCTCTCAGACATGCATTATGAATTTCTGATACGATAGTTATGAATTTGAACCTGTCTAGAAACAGAAAAAAACCTATGACAAAAAAAATAAACTATAACCTACAAATTAGGCTGAGAATCAGCACTTTTCGAACGTCAAAATTTTATAAGACAGTCCCCCAAAACGCCCGCCCTTCACCACTTCCTAGTGCTTTCGCTTGGGAGAAGAAGTGGTGCAACAAACTCCCCAGTAGCACAGCTGTCTGTTCAGTTAGACACAGAATGTTACATTAAACAATTTGCTGTATTATGTCAGGAAGCCACGCCAGCTCATCTCGTGTCGACAAGAGTTTTAAGCTTTCAATAGCTTAATGTCATTTACAAGGTTTTCTAATTGATTTCTCGAAACACTTTTGTCTGAAACTAATTTGCTGCCCCGGAACATAAAGGGCTGTTCTTATTTCGCAACTTGATATGGTTTTTACAACCTTATTACTTAGAAATCATGTTTTATTTTTCCATATTTTGTTTTGTTCTTATTTTAAAAATATGTTAACTTTTCAATGAAAGTAGTAAATATATTGCAAACGATAATAGACTTTCTGTTTGAAGGTTAAGGTTTATAATCAAGTTATATGCAATTACAGTCACTAGAGCGACCTGTTATTGTTGATCGTAGTTGCTAACGGATAAATTTAGCCAGTCAGAGAGGTTGATAGCTAGAAGCACCTAATTGCGTAACACAGTTTCATTCACAATCCGTGAGTTTTGAAGGAAATTCCTAAACCATTGCTTCATAGGCTTGAAATAATTGTCTGCTAAAAAACGGAAATAAAGCAATGAAAAAAGCATCTGTACTGTCAAAATGAAAGGAATCGTGATCAGTTGTCAGTTTACCTATATGTGTTACGCAATTTATTATCCCGCAGGGTTGCAAGATTTTCATAATACACCTACATGAAGTGTTGAGAGGGGCCCGTGGCTAAATAATAACAGCCGCACAGGTCGATCGATCAGGTTAAGCTACGCTTGCCGCGGTTAGTCTGTGGATGGGTGACCATCTTTACATTACCGAGACCCCTCCGTGCCTCGGAAAGCACGTTAAGCCGTTGGTCCCGGCTGTCATTCGTTGATCTTTGACAGTCAAAGATCTGGTAGCCAGAAGCCCGAAAGTCTGACAACCAGTCTTACCAAGGGGTATCCTATTACCCAGTAACTGGGTTGTGGAGGTCAGATAGGCAGTCGCTCCATGTAAAACACTGGTATTCAGCTGCATCCGGTTAGACAGGAAGCCGACCCCAACATATTTGGGAAAAGGCTAGGCAGATGATGAAGTGTTGAGTTATTGTAGAGAGAGCTAAATGTGTCCTTACGTCAACACTACTTGAAGATATATGCGCTGGAGGAGCGTGTACTTGTCTGGGCTCTTAACATAATTATTATGGTTATGATGATTTCACGGGGTTCAGTAAAGCTTTGATTTCCCAAGAAAGCAGTGAACGGTCACACAATAACGGTTGTCTAAATACAGAGCTTATTTTAACACCGCGCACCGTATAAGGAAAAGAAATAAAATATTTTATTTGGGACACGCATAGGACAACACGACAAGAGTCACAAGCTCGTTGAGTTACTTAACGAGCAATGGAAAGAGCTATGCTCGGAGTTTCTTTGCGTGATATAATCCGGAACGAGGATATTCGACGAAGAACCAGAGTCACTGACATAGCTCTTAAAATTTGCAAGTTGAAGTGGCAATGGGCTGGCCCCATCGCTCGTAGAACTGATACCCGATGGGGAAGAAAAGTTCTTGAGTAGCGACCACGAACCGGAAGACGCAGCGTAGGCAGGCCTCTCGCTAGGTAGACCGATGACATCGTGAGAGTCGCGGGCAAGCGATGGATGCAAGTGGCGGATTGTCGTTCGGCGTGGTAGTCTAAGGGGGAGGCCTTTGTTCAGCAGTGGACGTCTTCCGGCTGATGATGATGAGGATGATGACGCACAGGAAATACAAACAGTAAAAAAGGAGCATTTAAAACTAACAAAATAAAAATAAAAAAGACCTCTGCAAGGCCAAAAAGTCTCCTATCGCAGCATAATGCTCCGATAATTAAAAAAGAAATGTAAACATGACAGATTTCCATGACAGCCATTATAATAATTAAGTATTTATTATTGAAACACAGGATAGCGAAAAACAATTTTCTCGATTGTAGGTATTTATTGTATAAATTATAATCGAACAGAGTTTCGGCTTAGGCTAGGTTCTAAATCAGAAAATCCTCTTCCAAACAGCTGCGCGACCTATTTATTAGTTTACCCCCCACTCTAAATCGAGGAGGGGATCACCGCTCGGTAACGCCCATCGCGTTAGGTTGACAAGCGCACGTGACGTGCTAGTCAATTGACTTTCTCTTTGCTGTGGCTGCCGTGGCGTGCTTGGTTGTCATGGCTATGGCTTTAGCTGAGGCTGTGGCTGTGGCTTTGGCTGCACCAAGACGACACGGCATGGCATGGCTTTGGCATGGCTGGCAATCGGGTGACCATTACATTATGATGGGACTGGGATTCAAGGAAACTGCAGCTTAAGCGGTTGGCAAATATTTCAATTACTGCTACTCAAATGGGTTAAGTTAAAATACCTCAATCGCTTCGAAAAAATAAATAACAGACACACTATGAAATTATTCGATGAACAGAAGAGAAAAATAAAATAACACATTTATTTTCCCAATACGAACTCGTGTGAATTCGCTCATACAAAATAAATACTCCATTTCCGCAAATAAAAAACGCATCATGAAATTAATAGTACCGTAAAAATTACGGTACGGAGTGCTCCCGTGTGAACTGGCTTTAAAAAACTCGTAATATTATTATAGGTGGGTTTTACACTGCACTAAGCTGGGCTGATCAATGTCGGCTATTTTAATGTTACCAATGTTGCGACTCGACTCTTAACCTTTTGATAACGAATCGAATCGATTACGATTGTGTTCTTCTTATCGAGCCTCTCGTTATTATTTTGAACTTTTTTTAACTCCTTGTAAGTCTGAAAAGCTCTTGAACAGACTTTATTTCAGTCCATTCCCTGATGTTTCCTAGTCAAGACAATTTATTTTTCTAACCTCTTTTGCCTTTTATAACAATAAAAATACTCATACTACTCTCTCTCTCTCTTTGCCCATAGCCTTAACACATTTCATTTGGAATCGGCTGTCCTTGTAATTCTTCGCCAAATTTTTCAGCACAAAAAAAAACTCATACTACCTTGTGAAATAATTCTAACAGTTTAATTATAAATCAATGCGCATCCAACAACATGAAGAAAATGATGGACAAGCTATAACTGAATTAAAGTTTTATGATCATTTTATGTCATGTCTTCATAATACTACTTTGACCTCACACCCAGGGATCTATTCTCTATGACACAATGAAAGAAACCGCGCGAAATGAACGCGAGATTGGCGGGATTAGCTATGGAATTGACGTGGTTTCGAAGTAAGGAATCGTTAAGTGGTCATAGTGAATTAGGGCCCGATACTGAGTTTGGAAATAACATCGAATACGGATCTCGTCAAAATAAAATTGAGTACAATACCTAGAATATTGAGCTCGGAATGGAACACGATAGGTCAGATCAAATTGAGGATTGATCTAGCAGAACATTTACCGGCGAGGCAACACTAACGCCTGAGTTCACCAACATTCAAATCACTGGTTAGGTATTTAAACAGTTGGCTTATGTCAACTTTCCTAAGGAACATTTAAATATAGAACTGTTAAATATTTAATCAGTTGATTGAAATGTTGGTGAACACAAGGCTAACAATAGCAATGGTTTCCATATAGACAGTTCAACATTCATTGCGTTATTTAAGTTGTTGAGCAGACAATTTTTTCTAACATAATTGTGAAGCAATGGATTAGTAATATGCTTCAAAATTATTCACATTATGATTGAAAGTGTCGTACGCAATTAGGGTGCTGCTAACTTAAAGTAGATTGATCTAGGACACACCAATTCTTAAAGGGATCATTTAATACCCGGTCCCATTAAAGCCTTCAATTATAAATTTTAACTAGGTAGGTCTATTCATCTCCAATCTCAGCCCGGAATTCTCTCTGCATTATGGTTATTTAAATCGCTTTAAAAAGGTTTAGTCCAGGTAACGGTTTCAAATGAATATTCATGAGTATTATGTAGGGTACTCGTTATTTTTACACGCCCGTCGAGCTTTTAAATACTTTACAGTTATAATAACCTCCTTTTTGTTAAGTCGGTTCAAAAGGTCTGTTTCTTTGCGTTATTATCTGATTCTTTTGTTTTTATGGCAGTGGGAATTATGTCACCTTTTGTGATGTTAAAACGAAAAAAAAATGACATATCATCAGGCCTGTAAGCTCTGAAGGGTTGGGCAGATGTGTAAAATATCTATATATATTTATCTATACTAATAATAAAGCTGAAGAGTTTGTTTGTTTGTTTGAAGGCGCTAATCTCTAGAACTACCAATTGGATTTTATTATTAGCTTGTGATGTCCCACTGCGGGGCAAAGGCCTCCCCGCTCTCTTTCCACTTCTCTCTGTTCAAAGCTGCTAAGGACCAGTTCTTGTTGAAGGAGTCCAGCTCATCCCGCCATCTCCGTCTGGGCCTGCCACGATGTCGCTCGCCATTAAGAGGGACCCATTGGGTCGTAATTTTGGCCCATTGTTTATCTGATATGCGGTAATTGGATTTGAAAAAATATTTTTGCATTTAATAGCCCAAATTCTTGAGAAAGGCTATAGGCTATTTAACATCACGCTAGAACCCTAAGGACCCGAGAAAAAAAAGTTACAAAGAACGCTAAACGGAAATTAATAGCACGGCAAATGACGTCAATAATACGACGGGGTGGGGCAGGGGAACAAGAAAATAAAATCGAAGGGAAAATATCTATTTTGAAACAAAGATATGAAAATACTTCAAACCGCTTTGTTGAAGGGTTTTTAGTAGCTTTTAGCTATGACCATTTTATTATGCGTATCTAGTCAAACAGATTAAAGGTACTTTTCCACTAGAGATGTGCTATGCAGCTATGCTGTGAGGATGTAAAAGCTAAGCTACGAAACTAAGAGACCGTTTCTACTTATGTTAAGTGTGTAGCAGAGCGAGTAAGATGTGCTATGAAGATGTGCCACCGTGGGTTAGCTGTGCGAGGAAGTCACGCAGCTCGAGCTATGTGATGCATCGATAGTAAGGAAGGCATGGGGAGTAGGAAATCTGCTCTGCACATAGCTACACCACTCGCGCATCCATAGCTCCGATCCATGGCACACATCCTTTCGTATAAAAAACGTAGCTTAGTTGAGCCCGTTTCCACCAGTGCTATGCTAAGTAGACCAATTAATATAATTGATGGATATTAATCGCATCCATAGCAACGTTATAGCATAGCACATCTCTGATGGAAAAGCAGCCTAAAAATACTATTTAAAACTATCAGCACTCCGCGGTTTCACCCGCAAACATTTCAATCCCGTGGGAATATCGAAATAAAAAGTATCCTATATATTAATTCGAATTACAAACTATATGTGTGCCAAATTTCATTCAAATCCGTGTAGTAGTTTTAGCGTGAAAGAGTAACAAATATACAACCACACTCACAAACTTTCGCCGATTTCAATGACGAAAATGTTTTCATTTTGTGCTACAACTTTTTCTAACTTATATAATGAATAAGAAAGAAAATTGTGTTTTTTGCTTGTAACTTATTCTTTAAGATATAATTAGAGAACATTTTTTGTTTATTTAGAAGTTAGACATGTTACCTTTGTCCAGAAGCTTTTTGTTTAAATATAATTTGCAGTAGAATAGAATATAATATTCTTTATTAAGTACACCTTAAATATTTCAGATATAAATGTAGAAATAGTAGAAAGGGAGGGTGGAGGGAGTGGAGTGTGTAGTATAGTATTAATTCTGTAGTAATTAATACTACAGATGTGCCACGATGTATCATGGAATATTGATCCGTACCTACATTCTTTTTATAGGAATTAGTTATCAAGTATTTGTCAAGTAATAATACTCGTAATTTAAAGAACGTTCACAGTCTAAAGGCCAATAAAATTCTCGTAATTTAAAATTTCGCCGAGATGAGACTGCGACTAGATTTTGAACGTTGAATTGGCCTTCTCATGCTGTTTTAAATAGAATATCATTAGAATAGAATAGAATAGAATAGAATAGAATAGAATAGAATACTCTTTATTATGTACACCATTATAAATTACAGACATAAATATAGAATTAATTCTACGTCTTGGTGTGCATCTCTTTTAGAGCTTGAGTCCTTAGCGCAGGAATCAGTAGACAAGTATTAATACCTATATCTGTAACGTTATTCATTTGGATTCGTGCTATCTCTCTCTGACACAACCCTTCTCTCTTTTCCCGGGTGTCATATGAACCGATAAGGGAAACTGCCTGTCAAGTGGCGGTTATACCATTATTCCCCGAATTTTCTGTGAGTGTGGCAATCTGTGGAAGAGTTTAATATATATTCTGGCTTGGACGTTATTGGTTACATGGGACTAGTTTACAATTAATATTAATAATTATATTTTTTTATTTTTAATTGGCAATATGGCCCTATTTACCTACGGGTGCAATGTACACACGGCTACACATCAAGCTATACATTTCTAGTTTTAGCTGACCTCGCATTGTATAGGTTTTTCGTACAATCAGAGGTCAGCTTATACTGGTTATGTATAGCTTGATGTGTAGCCGTGCGTTCTGAGGTAGCGACATGTTAAAACATCGAGATTTCTGTCCTAAGATCGAGGTTAAATACACTCCCGGGCTTGTAAATCGAACCACCGTGTATCACACTAATATTATAAAGGCGAAAGTTTGTGAGTGTGTGTGTATGTTTGTCTCTTCTTCACGCTCAAACGGCTGGACCAATTTTGATAAAATTTTGTATAGGGTAGCTGATAACTTGGATTAACATATAGGCTACTTTTTATCTCTATATTACCACGGAATCGAAACTTATGCGGGTGAAACCGCGGGGCGCAGCTAGTATTTACATAAAGGTCTAAAACAGAATAATTTATGAGTCAAAACAGTTTTTATGCAGTTTTGAAGTCGGGTTTTGGCATTTTTTTGTTTTTTTTTTCGAGTTTTTTCGTTGATTCTATTTTTGTAATTTTTCGAAGTTTTGGCCATTTATACTTATACTTTCCGAAATCAGTTCTCTAAATGATGCTCTAAAAATAGCATTAAAATCTATTGTGATAAATTTTAATGCATAAATAAATAAATAAATGAAGTAGCAGGATGATCTACAGAAGTGGTCACACACACAGATATGAAAACTGGATTCGTGTTATTTGTTTTCAAGGCTTTATTGCTGAAGAGGTATAATGAAATCTGAGAGGATAGAAATTAATCCGTCTATTTCATCCAATTAAAATCGAAATCAGTCACAGCAGTAAGGGATATAAAACCCTTGAAATTAAGTATTTCAAGGGTTATATATTTTATTCGCTTATACCTTGTCATATAGAACCGGTGTGGATCATTTTGAGATTTTTCTGGTTGATTGTGCCTATCTAGAGACTATGAAACAGGTACTTAAAAATCCTACTCAGTGCATATACTTTTTTTTTTACTTACAATTTTTATTGGAATCTATCATTCTTGCAATTATTCAGCAATATGTTTGGTATTATATTATTAACGGGTTTGTATGGAGGCCGCCCAGTGACTACTCCGTTAATTCTTAGGCCGCTATCCCACTGGCGTTTTATGAGCGTCGGTGTCTCTCGAACGTCTGCGCAGCGTCAACGTTGCGCAGACGCGACGTCAACGTCGCGTCTGCGCAACGTTAACGTCGCGTTTGTTGGCAACAGTATCATGTGCGCGACGTTAACGTCGCGTTCAGCGGACGTTGATGCTTGTCACGCGCAGACGCGACGTTGACGTCTACGCTCGTAAAACGCCAGTGGGATAGCAGCCTTAAATTAGGTCTTGAGGAATCTTTCTTTTTAGTCTTCTAGCGATCGTCTGGGTGTTCATCAGGTTTATACTGCTAGCATGTTTGGATAATTCGTTATTCGCTCTTTGTACGCTTTTGTCCTATCTGAGATTTCTTCTATAATAGTTTTGATACAGAGATCGTGATGGAGTGTCTTATTTGAGACATACCAAAGTATGAAAGCAGTTATGATCGAAACAGAGAGTGTGTCAAGTGTCACGTTTGAAAAGAGAAGGGAGATAGAGAACGAAGGAATATTGTTCAACATCTGTCTAGCCTGTTCCCAACTATGTTGGGGTCAGCTTCCAGTCTAACCGGATGCAGCTGAATATCAGTGTTTTACATGGAGTGACTGCCTATCTGACCTCCACAACTCAGTTACGATATACGATACCCTTTGATAAGACTGGTTGTTAAACTTTCGTGCTTCTGACCACCCGTAACAACTGTCAAAGATCCACGGATGACAGCCGGGACCAACGGCTTAGCGATAAATAAAAAAAATTCAAAGTTTCCATAGACTTTATTTCAGTCATTCTTCCCCACATACAAGGTGGAGACGAGAATACGACAATAAGTTAAGCTACAATGTGAACAAAGGAACTTTATATTGCAGCCTGTACATATTCCGTCTTTAATCTTTTAACCACCCGACTTCATATCAGTTGTCGTGCCCCCAGCGTCCGGCACAGTGATTCGAAAAAAATTGCTTTTTCGAAGATCCTGGGCCTCAAGTCTGCTATTACAATAGTGTCAGGATGGTCTATCATTGGTTTCATAATTGTTGATTTTGACAAGTTTGTTAATCTACTAATATAATGGCGTCATTATGACTTTCCAATGGTCAACCACTGACACTCCATTGAAAGAAATGGCATAAAATGGTAATCTCGTACATAATGACAAATGAATAAATGTAATGTTTATTGCTATTTACGAACTTCTTACTACTTCAGATTGCAAACACTAATACGTAATATGTAAAAATATATATTAAATTAAATCTAGCTTGAAATTTAGTAGTTTTTCTCGGACCATTGACCGACCAATGATCGACCATTATGAATTTAGCAGATTACGAACTTTTAGCAAAATGACAATGGGATCGTGTTGGAATGACGAATTTATAAAAATAGCAGTCTTGGGCCCCTGATAGATTACAGCGTAATTAATAAAAAACGCAGTAAACGAGCTGTGGTATTCGGTCGTAAATATACGACTTTGGCGAAATGAACCTGAAAATATTTGTCGGATTAATCCGACGTAAGCGGTTAAAGGGTTAAGCGAGTCTAAGCTTACGCGAATCTGGTGTAAAGTGATTCTGTCCTTATGCTAACAAAGGTATATCATAAGCCGTTCCCAGTCTGCATACCAAATTCTATGAAATAAGTATATCCAATAGTTTAGTCACTCCAAGCTAGTCAAAGATTGGCAAAACCCAGAGCCTAACCAACACTGGTATTTAGTGTGTTTGGATTTTTTTTTTCAATTTCTATTAGGATTTATTTGATAGTTTCAAAATACTCATATGCATTATTATTGTCAGTATTTCCATTTATTTTCTTATAGTCTTCTCCATATTTTATATCTTTAATAAAAACAGTGACAAAAATCTTAGAAAAACCTTTAAAATACCCGTTGAATAAACTAAATTCTATTAAAAGTTTGCTGTGCAAAAGTGTACAGCATAGTTAAAGGAAACTTTACTTTTAATCAAACGTCGCAATGTCTTTGCTTGGACAACTTCAAACTGCCTGAAAGAGGTAGCGCAAAGTTAACAAAAAAACAAAAATAACGTACTAGCTTCAATGTCCCCGCTTTTTTTTGCTATCCTTATTGATTAAAATTAAATATTTATTTTCTTAAAGTTTATTCTGAATTTATCTTGGACGTTATTGACATCGGTGAAAGAAATCAGCGTGAGGGTTACCTGGACGTAGGTATAGTTAACACACGGTGTAATATTAAGGGTGTAAGGTTTTTAAATGCACCCACGATGCAGGAGTAATTCCTAGTGTGGGGCAACGTTTTTTAAAACAAAAACTTAAAAAAAAAAACTAAAAAAACTAAATATCTCTTAATACAGAAGGCATTCGTAGAAGCAGATAGCTTTGTCAAAAAAGTCACAAACATGTCTAATAAACTGAATTATGTAATCCAGACATGTAGCAGGTATTCCAAGTTTTTGGTACAACTCCATAACCCAATAATCTACTGCGAGGAGATACCTATGTAGTACATTCTCAGGTTTCAGTAGTTTTCGATTTCTATGGTATCAGCTAGTATGTTAACTGCCCCGTTTGTCTCGTGGTTACAAGCGCGACTGCTGAGCGTGTGGGGTCCTAGGTTCGATTCCCGGGTCAGGCAGTGTTATTGAGTTTATCCATTAGGAATTTCTTAGTAATAGCCCGGAGTTTGGATATTGGTGGTGTGATACCCCCGTGCCTCGGAAAGCACGTTAAGTCGTTGGTCCTGCGCCTGATCACTCTCCGGTCATGTCAGATTGCCGTCCCATCGGAGTATGAGGGTGAGGGAAGAGGGAGTGCACCTGTGCCTGCGCGCACACTTGTGCAGTATAATATCTCCTGCGTACCTGGCTAATCTCCGTTGAGATTGGCCACCGTGACCGAAATCTGTCGGGGAGGCTATTATTATCAGCTAGTGTATGAGCTCAAATGTCAGGAGGTAACATTTGTGCGCTCGTCTAGTATTGAGTGTAAAATGAAATACGTTGTTTGATAATAGTTTTAGTCTACAATCTATACTAATAATAATATTATAAAGAGGAAAGATTTGTATGTATGTTTGTAACGAATTGGCTCAAAAAGTACTGGACCGATTTTAAAAATTATTTCACCATTTGAATGCTACATTATCACTGATTAATATAGGTTTTTTTCTTCTTCTTTTATTCCACCCGTGCGAAGCTGGGACGGGCCGCTAGTATGTTATAATAATCACAGATTTAGTAGTACAATTTGTTTGGTACACGATTTAACACTCTAAAATAAAACACTAAACTAAAAAAAACTAAACTAAACTTTAAGTTTAACTATTACAATCTGTTCTCACTTTTATTTCGAAGGACACACGTTATATTTGCTATTATAATGAGAGCGAGAACAGGAACCAACTGCCCCCTCGAACCGTGCGGAAGTATTTATACAGTATAAAAGCGACGTGCAGGGCAAGGGAGCGATGGTCAAGAATATCAGCTAATGAAGGTGTGTGTAGCGTTAGCGCAGTACCTCAAAAGGTCGCGTTTTTGGAATTTCGCATCAAACACCTGCGGTGACATGACACACCCTCAATGCTTTCTTAGAAATTCTAAGTACACAACGGAGTCACGTTTTTGTTATGAAATCCTTGTTCTGTTCTGAACAGATAGTATGACATTTCCCGACATATTTACAGAATATTAGAATATTATCAGAGCTTACAAACAAGCTTTATGCAAGCTTTCAGACATTGTAGATATTAGTACCTATATTAAAATGCTGATATTAGTACCTATATTATATTTATACGGACGTGTCGTCTCTAAAGATAAAGCTTAGTTATTTAATAGACTTCTTTTTTATACATTGCGTCCCTCTGTTTAACGTAGAAGATTGCGTCACAAAGCTTGCCTGTGGGTGCTTCAATAAATTAAGGTCTCCAGCCAGGGCTTAAAAAAAATTAAAACTAAGCGGGGTACGGACCTCGGCTTAGGGCGTCGCTGGGGAAGGACAGCGAGGGACAAGCTGGATCGTATTAAATCTACAAGACTCAATTTTTTTTTGTGAAAAGGAAAGTGGGGGAAGTTCCTCACCGAACTACTCGACTACCCTAGAAGGATGATACTGTCAGGGAAAAGGCAAACTGACGCCCTACGTAAATTTTCTGCTTTATAGCTATGTCAAACACATGTCAAAGTATGACAGTTGTGATTTGAATAAACAGGCATCATAAGTTGGTTAGTCAATTTGCTTAGTTACCCGACTTTAGTTAATATTTTAATTTTTTTAATTTTTATAAGCTGTAGGTTTATGGACCTAAGTCCACCAGAGAGGGCGAAATTACAAATAGCTTGTGTAATTTCATCTATTCATTAGGATGTTTGAGACGGCCTCGTTGGTCTCGTGGTTACAAGCACGACTGCTGAGCATCCTCTTGGGTTCGATTCTTCTCAGGTCGGGCAAAGTTTTATTGAGTTTTTCTAGGAATTTCTTGGTAACAGGCCGGAGTTTGGAAGTTGGTGGTGTTACAGCCCCGAAGCACGCTAAGCCGTTGGTCCTGCGCTTGATCTCTCTCCGGTCGTGTCGGATTGTCGTCCCATCGGACTATGAGAGTGAGGGCAGAGAGACTGTTCCTGTGACTGCGCACACAGTTGTGTATTATAATATCTCCCGCGCCGATGGCTAGTCTCCGTTGAGATTGGCCGCCATACGTTCTGAAGGACTCTTATAAAGTTTTGCTTTGATACTCTAATTAGTCTAGTGAAGCCATCATTCTTCAACCCCACTCGTCTTTTATCAGATAGCAGCGTAAGCCTTCATGCGCAGTGTAATTTTGATATATTTCCGACATTCCCTAACTTCTTTGCCTAAATAAGAAAAATGGTTTCATTCCCTGTGATTTATTTGTAACAGAAACTATTTTTGTGCGCGATAGAAAAACTCGCTGCTTTAACCAACTACGCGGGCCAAAAGGGGTTATGATTTTCGACATGCTACCTAGTGATTACGAGTTTCTCAGGCTATCTGTTTTATCAAAATGTTATCAATTTATATATTTATAAGGCTCTTTATTATAAATTGATTTCTAGCCATAATCAGATGAGGTCTTCGTGTGAGATTATTTTTGTAGTATTTTATTGAACATTCACACGGGTATATGAGGTTCAGCACTAAATAAACTTTAAATTTTCATTGCCTCTGGTCCAATTTCACGATTTGCCATCAGTTGTCATGTCAATGTATGGGCCGGTTTCGTAGACATTTCCGCATGTTGTTCCAAATTAAAAAAACTACACTACTTCTACTTCGTTAGTGTATAGTAGTCGCAAGAACAAGGCAGACGATACAGAGGCACGAGGGCTGAACATGAGGTTCTGCGGTCAATTCCCAGGTGGGACAGTCTAACTGGGTTTTGCCATTTTTATTTCAGGTATTCCCACATTTCTGATGTAAATTATCTGCCTTACCATTCGGGGAATCTGCGTGGTGTTATGTTATGTAGAATAACTTACACCTCAATATTTGTGAAGAAACGAGTCATAATTTTTTTTTGAGGGGCTCGTGGCTAATTAATTGTTATTAATTAGCGTGATCGATCGATCACGCTAAGCTTCGCTTGTCACAGTTGGTCCGTGGATGGGTGACCATCTTTACATACCAAGATCCCTTATCAAAATTTAAATTCGTAGACTTAGGTATTAGATAAATAGGTGATAACAAACTGTGTATTAAAAAAAAAACTAGATAACTTAAGGTTGTTGACAAAATTGCGCTAAAAAAAAATATTTTCTGTTTTTACACCGCGAAATTGATAGGGACTCTTAACAGTCGTTACGATCGTCCGAAGCCCAAAAGTCTGACAACCAGTCTTACCAAGAGTATTCGTGGTATACTGGTATTCAGCTGCATCCGGTTAGACTGGAAGCTGACCCCAACATAGTTAGGAAAAGGCTAGGCAGATTGATTGAGTCTTAATTTTAAACTTAACCCAATAAAGGTCCGCAAGTCATTAGGAATCAGCCATTAGACATCGAAAAACCACCCTGACATATACCGCATTGCGAAAGAATAAAGGACGTCTGATTTTTCCCATATTGTGGGAATAAAAGGTTTTTTCTACATAATCCTCAAAGGTTACCCCGCAAGCCTGAACAGATTATCGTCTTCACTGAAACGGGTTAAGTGATATACGAAAGCGGGTACCGATCTAATTAGTAAGGGTCCTTGTACCCTTAAAAGATTTATTTTAACAATGCTGTGTTGTGACGTTTACCTATTTTGCTTGTCCGCTCCCCGGGATTTAAAAAGGTCCCGGATAATACCTTTCATTAGTACCTAGGTGCGGTATATAAGACAATGTATGGCCGTTTTCATTTGTGAAACCATTTGATTTTGGAGATGTTAAATTTTTGATTTATTTTGGTCTGATCCCCTGAACCCCCCTCCACCCCCCCTGGATCCCCCGCTAGTTCTTCTTCTGTTTTAGGCTTGTGTCTTATCCTACTTCCTACTATCCTACTAATATTATAAATGCGAAAGTTTGTGAGGAGGATGGATGGATGTTTGTTACTCTTTCACGCAAAAACTACTGAACGGATTTTGATGAAACTTTACAGTAATATAGTATATACATCAGAATAACACATAGGATACTTTTTATCCCGATATTCTCACGGGATCAAAACTTACGCGGGTGAAACCGCGGGGCGCAGCTAGTCCACTGTAAACTTTCTCATTCCGTTCTGATCTCCTTTCTCTTTTGTTTTTATTCCTTTTCTACCTACTTTTAACTTCAAATATCATTATCTGATAGCTTATTCCCAACTATTTTGGAGTCGGCTTCCAGTCTAACCGGATATATAGCTAAATACTAGTATTTTACATGAAGCGACTGCCTATCTGACCTCCATAACCCAGTTACTGGGTAATACGATACCAATTGGTAAAACTTGTTGTCAGATTTTCGGGCTTCTGACGACCCGTAACGACTGTCAAAGGTCCATCTACGAATGACAGCCGGGACCAACGGCTTAATGTGCTTTTCGAGACACGGAGGGGTCTTGGTATGTAAATGTAATGTAGATGGTCAACCAACCGCGGTAAGCATAGCGATCCGCATGGATGTTATTACTTAGCCACAAGCACCTCTTTTAACTGCTTATATACCGCTCCGATACTCTCAAGGAACGTTATGTACCTATGCAACCAGTGTTTATTTATTTATATATACAGGGTAGTATGGAACAAATCAAATAGGGGCGCGGGCAAAGTCATTTCCAAACTTTTTGACGCTGAGAATGTTGGTGAATTTTTTTACGGTTCAAAAGTTATGACCAACTTTTGTTATTTTCAATCACTTTGCATAGTGCTCAAAGAACAAAATCATTAAAAAAAAAACTACCAGGAACTGTCAATTTAAGTTTTTTAGATAGATAGTTTTTGTAATGATTTTTTTTCTTTGAGCAATATGCGAAACGATTGAAAACAAATTTGTCACAACTTTTGAACCGTAAAATAATTCTCAATCATCAATCATTCTCAGGAACAAAAAGTTTGGAAATGACCTTGCCCACGCCCCTATTCGATTTGATCCATACTTCCAGGGACACCCTGGAAGTATGGATCAAATGGAGTATGGATCCAATTGCAATGCAATTGCTGCAAATTGCAATTTGCAATTGTTGTTAACCCAATTTATTTGGGTTAGCGCAACGTATCTTTTTCTACCATACTTCTTTATTAGTTGTCATCTCGATAATCACCCCCTCTCTAACCATATCATCATTCACTCAGTCCATCCATCGTTTCTTTGGTCTTCTACTCTTATAGGCATCGACATTCATACTCAAAACTTTCCTCACGCCATTTTCCTCAATCCTTCGTAAGTACCAAAAAAAAAAGACATCAAACACTACAAAATATACAACGGGCGGCCCTATTGCTTCCTGCAATCTCTTCCGAGCAATCTTGGAATGAACAGTGATTGCGTGGTCAACATCGTGGTGCCATTCTAAGTGGATTCTGCCTTTTAGAAAATACATGTCTTAAACGTTACTAAGCTCTTCAAAGGCGTTACATTAGAGGCATCACAGACAACTTATAGTGAGGAGATCGGGGTGTGTTCGCGTATCGAAACATTTACGCTCTGACGAGTCGCAAATATATCGATATAAAATTGCGTTCTTGACATCGTTATTTAATATTCTTAAACTCGTAACATGATCACAAATATACCTTTTGAGTGAGAGTAAGTGCGAATACATAAAGTGTATTTTATTGAAATTCTAGCAGGTAAGTTTTAAATTGATGATACGTCTCGCAATAAGAAGCTTATTTGCAAAAAGCGTGTGGCGTTGAGACTTTTCACAGTAGTTAATTTAACTAACTGCTATGTTGGTCTAGTGGTCGCAATTGCTACTTCTGCATGAGGTGCTGAGTTTGAGTCTCGGGTCGGGCAAAGTGTTATTCGGTTTTTCATATGGAATTTCTCAGTAGCAACCGGGAGTTTGGATTTGTCTCAGGTTGATGATGGTTCACCTGCCACCAATTACAATAGACTTAACATAACTAAGAAATGTGGGTGCACCGCTACGGAACCTTCACGAAATTTAAGCGTGATATTGTGTTAATTTAATTAAAACCTATCTTTACATACCAAGACCCCTCCGTGCCTCGGAAAGCACATTAAGCCGTTGGTCCCGGCTGTCATTCGTGGATCTTTGACAGTCGCTACGGGTAGTCAGAAGCCCGAAAGTCTTACAACCAGTCTTACCAAGGGGTTTCGTATTACCTAGTAACTGGGTTGTGGAGGTCAGATAGGCAGTCTCTCCATGTAAAATACTGGTACTCAGCTGCATCTGGTTAGACTGGAAGCCGGCACCAAAATATTTGGGAAAGGCTAGGCAGATGATGATGTGTTGATGATAATTAAAATCTAAAAACGAAACATTAGGCAGCTTGCACATGATTAAAATTAAAACTTCGCAGTGTTAGATGCTAGCTCAGCCTAACTAATATTCCTGCGAACGACTGCAGCTAACCTAATTAAGCCCGTGAAAGCACGATTTCAGCTCGCGGCTTCAGAATTATCTACACACTCGTTTTCCTTTATAAAATGAGCAGAAATGCAGACGGTATAATTAGCCCTAGTTTCTCGAGTATGCAGAGTTCGCTGCCGTAGCAGGAATTGCCTGATTCTTGTGGATATGAGTGTCTAAGATTAAAACAATAATATCAGGATGAAATTGGGATATTGCAAGGGGACAGTTAAGTAGAGAAGAAACAACCAATGGTTACTACAATAGATCATTGTGAATTGGCGATTTAAGAAAGCCCTGTTATTTTCGCTTTAAAAGGGAAACGACACAGTAGCACGCGAAATTCAAAATTTTCTTACGTTTCTTGAAATATGCAGCAGTGCGATTCTGTAACCATCTCACCGTGAAAACTTAGGTGAAGTGAGCGAGGAGTGAGCTCATCCTGATGTAAAGGATTGATACTCTTGACAGCTCACTCTAAGCTCACTTCACCTAACTTTTCACGGTGAGATTTTTACAGAATCGATCGGCAGGTCAGTGTCACGTTGAATGTTAATAATTAAAATCATCAGTTCAACCCCCTAATTCTCTTCATATAACAACGTAACTTTAAAAAAAAAAGTAAATAGTAATAGTATTATTAAAACAGTGATAAATCCCTAATCCTAATCTTACTAGGCTTGCAAAATGTTCTAAAAATTGTCCTCCTCTCTGTTTTGCACACAATCCTATATGGCCGACAAACTTGACTCCTACTCAAGTTCGTCGGCCATCTCAAGACCAAACCACTCCCCTATGGACACTACCTATTAGGCAGATAAGGTTAAAACCCTCAGGATATCAAAGGCTGATTACTAGCTTTTCCCGCGGAAAGGTCCAAAATTATCCCACGGAATAGTACTACTGGAATAAAATGTAATCTTATGTCCTAACCCAGGTCATGATCTACTTCTGTCTCTATAGTAATTAGTATTATAGAGGTATGGGATGTAAAGTTGGCTCATCCTCCATAGAAAAAGCAGGATTTTCCAAGCAGACGGGTGTTGTGTCTTGTCAGGTGGGCTACTGCCCGATGATTGATGTCGATATGTTGTCTAATATATGCCGTCGCGCGGTAAACTCTGCTTGCGCGATGCAGGATTTTTGCGTGACGTCATTGTTCGCATGTGGCGATGTAGATGCCGCCACAGTAAAAAGTCAATCCTTGAAGAAAAAGTCCAAAAAAAAAGAAGGCAAGTTAAACACGTAGTCAAACGACTGTTAACACAGGAAATGAAAAGAAATAAAGCTGTTCATAGGTCTTTTGAAACCATTTTGCAATTCGCTTTATGAACTAGTTAGGTACACCGTTTCCTGCCAAAGTAAGTACTGTCGAACTAAAAGTTTGGTATACTTACACGCAAGAACATTAATCTAGCCACTAAACTGCCAAATTTATTTTTTTGTCTGCAAAACATAACACCACGCCTGTGATTCATGTAGGGTTAGGCAGATGTGTACATAGCGATAAAGTTGAAAATCTATTGCAGAAATTTGACAGTTTGTAGTAGCTTGATGTGCTGGCGTCTGTAAATTCTCACTTACCCCAAATCGCCTGAACCAGAACAAAATATGTAACATTAAATTGAGCCTTATTTATAAGCGTCTTGTAGAAAATTAAATAAGCAGGTGAGCAATATAACTGACAAGGAATACTAAGGGAGCATAATTTGAACCAATAAGTATGAAATATGCCTTCTGTGCTTTATATACTTTACATCAATCATAATAAATGTTGTAGATTATTTCCAAGGTTCATTCGAACGATGGAAATAATATCAAAGGACGAATAAAGACGATTGAAGGACGAATGTCCTTCAGAGTAAAGTGACTTAGAATATGATAGCATTATCCAATAGCACTTTGAATATAATTACATATTAATATTATTGGTTTGCGTAGTGGGTTGAATATTGTATAGTGTTTAGCATTAGTTGCCATATATTACAAATGAGAGCGATGATTAAAATTGTGAATGGAAACGCCCAGAGGGGACGTCTTAGAAGGACATATATAGGGTGACTGGTAATTAGTGACCGATACCTAAACACGTGATTGTACTCATGATAACAAACAACTTTTACTATGGGACCAAACCTTAATTCGCGAAAATAAAACTGCTGTTCAGTACCTACATTTTGACCAGTTAGGCGAACATAAATGACTGAACAGCAGATTTTTTTTCGCGAATTCAGGTTTGGTCCCATAGTAAAAGTTGTTTGTTATCATGAGTACAATCACGTGTTTAGGTATCGGTCACAAATTACCAGTCACCCTATATAATATGTTATAGTGACGCTATTGGTGATGTTTATAGGAAATCTAGGTTCGAACACTTAAATAAAACGAGTTATGGGCTTTATATAACTGTAAGTATATTATAGCCAATTGAAAGGCACTAGGAAGGTTGTACGTCCGTCTTTACCAAAGCGCAAACAACAAGTAAGATAAAATAAAGATGGCGGTTAGAAGAGGAGATTATTTTGATTAAATAAGTACCTACAACATATCGATTATTGCAGAATCGACTAAAGATTGATTTTTGTAAATAAGTAAATCAAATAAATCAACAATGTTCTTCAACTCTCGTAATTTTAAAAACGTCCACAGTCAGAAGACCAATTCTCGTAATTTAAAACGTTCAAAATCTAGTCTTAATCTCATCTCGGCAACAAACAAAATGTCAAAAACTTGTCAAATGTAGAGACACTAGAAGTATTTTTTGACAGATTGAGACCAAGATCAGACTGTGAACGTTCTTAAAATTACGAGAATTGCCCCTCTGATCTCAAAAATACCTCCAATTTCCATACATTTTGACCAGTTTTTGACATTTGTTTGTCGCCGAGATGAGACTGCGACTAGATTTTTACCGACTTCACAAAAAGAGGAGGTACCTACTATGTTCGAATGATTGTATGTTTTTTGACGTTTTAAATTACGATGCCTTCTGATGTATGAATGTAAACTAAGCAAAAAGAATATGTAAGGGTATTAGTAGGCGGCATTCTGTAGTTTATGCTTATCCCCATGGGAAAAAGGCAAGGCGTTTATGTTATGTTTTATATATCAAATGTCTCCTACGAAATAAAATGTGTGTTATCGACTTCCGGTCCTGCATATACCAGCTCGACTTAGTCATTTTAATAATAATTTTAACGTCAATATTTTAGTACTAGCAGCGCCCCGCGGTTTCACCCGCATAAGCTTCGATCCCGTGGGAAAATCGGGATAAAAGGTATACTATGTGTTAATCCTGAATATAATCTATATGTGTGCCAAATTTCATCCAAATCTTCAGCAGTTTTTACGTGAAAGAGTAACAAACATCCATCCATCCATCCTCACAAACTTTCGCATTTATAATATTAGTAGGAAGAAGGATTAGTAGGATTTAATGGGTAATTGTTTATATTTGATTTATTCTTGGTTTTTAAAATAATCAGAATTGTTGAATACCCATAATGGCGCCTTCAGGTTATCAGCTTCCGGCGCACGGAGTATTAAGTTTAAATTAATGATTACTTAAGATTATCGATTTATATACTTAATTTAATTTGATTCTTTGTTAATAATTGTTATTTAATTTTCCTCATTAAAATTTGTCAGTAGTAGTAGATAGTTAGTAGTTATAGATAGTGCAATCCACGAAGACGCGCCCCACTCTTCTTCCGAATCGTTAGTGTGTATCGCTAGTTAATTCCATTAGTATTTTAGTTGTTTCGATACACTCTTATTACCCACTAATAATGATTCGTGTGTATTTACAAAACTAAAACACTAGCGGAATGTTGCACACTTCTGCTGTAAGCATTAGGAAAAAGAGTGGGGCGCGTCTTCGTGGATTGCACTATCTATAGTTAGCAATCAAAATACTAAGTTATAGGGAAATCTATACTGATGTGTTAGGCAGTTTGAGTCAGTCGTTTTGTAACCGTCACCAAGTGGAAACGCCGCCCGTAAGTGGAAAATCTGTCCAATAAAAAAAAATAAACATATTACAGTGAAAATACATCGTTTGTTGTGACCATCCTGATTCCTGAATGTGCCCACCGTTTCACATGTGTTACAAGATCTTATCAATAAAAAATAAATAACCTCATTATAAAGTCCTAAGTCCGTAAGTCCTTATTAAAAAGTTACTTTCAATATCAAATCGTACCTAGATTCAAAGTACGTCACTCGAGCTTAAAATAGTGTTACCACTATGAACAAATAAGTAAGTACAACTTACGAATAAGAATAGTACGTTTATTTATTTACATACAATTTTGAGTAAACAATTACGAACGAAGGCAGAACGAAACTTTTTTTAATTTAATGTTCGTTATTGATCTCTTTGTTGATTGGAATTTTTACTAACAATATCCACATTCCAAATTCAAATCACTTTTAGTCCCTAGAGATTAAAGAGCTATTTTAGTCCCAGTTTACGAAGAATATACTAGTTATTGTTGAATAGATGTGATAAAAAGTCATTTATTCAAATTAGGCAGAGAACCAGCACTTTTCGAACGTCAACATTACATAAAACGCCCGCCCTTTATTTTCCTTTTCGATCTGTATATAGGACATTTTATGTTACTGATGGTAACAAAAGTCACAGAGAACATGTCCCAAACAGAGCTCATTGACTATAAACATCTCGTTCATTATTACATACTTCAGAAGTTCAGTGAGGTTACGTAATGAATTTTCTAACGAAAGAAAATTCGCAGAAGCACTTACGATGTCCTTTAATAAAGATCCTATGTCAACACATACATACTTATAAAAGATCTGGTTTGCTCTTAAAAGGTAATTGCCACCACAAAAGTTCCTTTTATCACTTATTCCTTGGAAGGATACCAAGAAAACGCCATGACAACGAATACAAAAACATTTAATCAATAACAGAAAAATATTCCCAAAGATAAATCTATCAAGGAAACCCGCGTCAGCAATACTGTAACAAAATGGAAACGTAACAAAATGGAAAAGTTACAAAATGGAAACGTTCACTCACTAAGTAGATAGTCCAATTCAATTTGCTTAGGTTACAGAGGGTTTTAAGTATTAACGGGACTTTTGATGTTGCTATTCATTAATTTTAAGACCACACGTATCCCTTAAGACAGCAGTTCCCAAAGTGAGAATGAGGCGGGTCAATACCTTGCTGTCTGCCGACATTTTCTAAGTGGTCGGGGAGTGGTAATGTATTGATCTTATAAAAAAAAAAAATCGACGGGTTGCACTCCGGGAGTGCCGGCAGAAGTGAAAACTTAAATATTAATGTTCTGCATTTTTGATATTTTGGAATGGTTAGAGAATAATTTTGTACGAATTGCTTTCGTTATCAGTATAAAAGTATTATTATTTATGTGGTAGGATACAATATTTATTAATTGCGCTATCGTACACAAACATGACAATTATCGAACATTCGCGCAAGCGCCTTGCGCCGCCTGCCCTCTCTCCATCCGTCTTACGAATTCTCGATCAGGTCACGTGTCCTGACGCGAGTTTAGAGATTTTTACCCATTCCAAAAAAAATACGCAGCGCCGCTAAAGAAGTTTTCACTTCAACATTCGCGCAAGCGCCTTGCGCCGCCTGCCCTCTCTCCATCCGTCTTACGAATTCTCGATCAGGTCACGTGTCCTGACGCGAGTTTAGAGATTTTTACCCATTCCAAAAAAAATACGCAGCGCCGCTAAAGAAGTTTTCACTTCAAAAATTGTCAGGCATCAAGGCCCATAGGGTGTTAGTATTACATCTTACTTAAAAGCTATATTAGTAACATGCAGGAACACTAAAAAACAAAAATACAATCACAATCACAGGGAGGTTTAACAAGCCTTGTTGCCAACATGTAGCTTGATAAACCTCGCCATAGTAGGCCCATCTAGCCTCTCGGCAAACACCTTCAGAATGCTGTTGCTGCTTCCCCTCACTAAGGATATTACTGAGGCAACTTTCTTCCGCATTATCGCAAAGTAGTCATCAGTGTGCGCATCAGCGAACATATCTGACGCACTACAGTAAGGTGGAAGCCTCAACAGCGCCCTGAAGGCATTATTGTAGTGGATGCGCAGGGCATTGTCTGCTTTTAAGGTATGGTTATCCCAAAGGCTGCTGGTGTAAAATGTTTGGCAGTAGGCCTTAAAAAGAGTTAGTTTCTTATGAAATGTTTTGTCGTTTAGGCTAGTATTTGACACTTTTTTAATAAATTCGTGGGTTTCGTAGAAAACTGCGGTCTTCCGACAAGAGGACGCACAAGAGTATACTCCTGTGTGCTAATAACACCAAACGGCCATCACAAAATAGTCTAACGTAACGATTATGTGAATGTCCTCACCGACCTCGCCGTTTATTGTAGTGGTAATTTTAAGAGTCCCATGCTCAGAAGTCAGTGTCTACCAAAATAATGATATTATACGACTTTTTTGACAAACTATGATAACAGCCGCACGATCGAAGGTTAAGTTACTCTTACCACGGTCGTCTCGTGGATAGGTAACCCTTTATTACATAGAGACCCTTCCATGCTTCAGAAAGCAAGTTAAGCCGTTGGTCCCGGCTGTCATTCGCAGATCTTTTACAGTCATTACGGGTAGTCAGAAGCCCAAAAGTCTGACAACCAGTCCTATCAAGGGGTTTCGTATTACCCAGTAACTGGGTTGTGGAGGTCAGATAGGCAGTCGCTCCATGTAAAACTACTGGTACTCAGCTGCGTCCGATTTGACTGGACGCCAACATCAAAATAGTTGGGAAAGGATTAGGCGGATTGATTATGTTACTTTTCGACAACTTTCCACGCTCGTAGGTACAGCTATGGTAACGATACCTGTGTGCGTTACTTTTTTTTCATACACAGCAGTCGAAAAGCGTTGGGCCGCACACAAAAAATGTTGACTACCACTGCCTTTGAACGAGGATATTTTTTATACCCATTACATTTATGGCCCTGATATGGGTTTCATAAAATTCCGAATGATATTTTAATAAATGTGAGGAAAAAAACGGAAGAAGAGTAGGTCTGTTTTATGTAGGTAAATTTTCATTTTGTTACAAATAGGATTGTTTTCTTTTTATTTTGTTGATCATGAATCATTTATTTTGCCCTCAGAGTAAATAAGGGTCTCATTCGATTTGCTACCGTATAAGTAATTGTAAAAAAATGTGTTTGTGTTTGTTTTTTTATTGTTAAGATAAATACGGCCACGTAAAAACAAACGGAGATGAATGTTAGTTGATCGATGTTGTTTTTTAACTAATCGATTATTCAATATTTAATCAAATAAGTAGTCAAATTATCAAGTGGTATAATCATTTTACCTATTATGATATAGTGATTTTATTCTGGGACTATCGTCTTTACATAGAGTTATATAATTAGCTAGCTTCTGCCCACGACTTTGTCCGCGTGGAATTTCAGCCCCCGACCCATCATGTCGCATCGCATCGTCAGCCCGCAATATTACTTCGCTTACGATTAGCGTTTTTTATGACTTTATTTTTGACAGGCTCCTTATGTTCGTAGCATGATGTTAAATAGTCTATATTAACCATCTTCAAGGATTGGGCTATAAAATGCAAAAAAAAATATTCCGGAGATTAACGCGTTCAAACAAACGAAAAATCCATCAGTTTTATTGTTAGTATAAATGAATGTATACAAAATATTGTAATATATTTTAAAATAGTAGCGCTGGAATTTCTAGCCCATTCATCTCCATACAAAACTACCTTTTGGAAGGGGCGACTAAAATCAATTCTATTTTTCACGTTCACAAGTGCCTTTTGTGTGTTTATTTGAAATAAATTACTTGACCTTGTCATCAAAAAACAAACTACAACTAAAAAATATTTGCGAACAATAGCAATAAATTCTTCCTGATATCGGAAATAGTAAAATGTCACATGAAGAAATCATATCGCTACGCCTCTGACGAAGAAATATTACGATAAGCATCAGATCATCATTATCTGCCTAGCCTTACCCCAACTATGTTGGGGTCAGCTTCCAGTCTCATCGGATGCAGCTGAGTACTAGTATTTGGATGGAGCGACTGCCTATCTGACCTCCACAACCCAGATACGATATACGATACTCTTTGATAAGACTGGTTGTTAGACTTTCGGGCTTCTGACCACCCGTAATGACTGATCCACGAATGACAGCCGGGACCAACGGCTTAACGCAAAATGAAAAACAAAAGGTAAGTCTGATCAATAATATTATATCTATCGATAGGCATCCTGCAAGTGGGAGGCAAAAGCAATTTATAAACTTCCTGGTTATCGGCTCCAACAAAGAGATTAATCTAATTAAGGTATTCGTTTGTTCAACGAAACTTTAATTACTTTATGATAGACTTTTTATAATAAAATTGAAATTATACTGCTTTTTTCTTAGGTTTAAGTATACATTTTAATTAATATTACAAAAAAATCGCTTGGTTCTTGGAATAATGTTAAAGTTACCAATGTTAGTTCTTTTTCTTCATCTTAGCGTGTCAAAATTTAGCATCGCGGACACCGTTCACTGGTAAGAGCGTTTGTCCCGCGCAGGCTGGCAACGTTGAATTTCTAATGGTTTTTCGTGAATATTAAAGTACTATTTGTTGCAGCCAAGCACTAGATCGTTGGTTATCGTTGTATGCTTATTTATTTTGGTATTAACCCCTGAAAATTGACATATTGTTAATTATTTTCTATTTGCAGTAAGTGCTTATTACGATTACATATTTTTTAAATATATCAAAGATCTCGTTCTTGGTTTAAAAAAATAGTACTTTGGTTTTAAATTCAATAAAATCACGAAAAACCACTAGAAATGTGTTTTTGCCAGCCCGCGCGGAGATGAACGCTCTTAAAAGCAAATATAAGTTAAGGTTATAATATATGTTCGGAATAGAACAGAAGGCAAATTCTCGTAATTAAAACTTTCAAAATCTAGTTTCAATCTCATCTCAGCGACAATCAATGTCAAAAACTTGTCGAAAATGTAGACAAATTACAGGTATTTTTGACAGATCGTGACTGAGATCTTAAAATTACGAGAAAATCCCCTCTGGTCTGTCAGTGATGGCGTTGGTTATAACTTTCTTTTTGAGTCAGCAACATTATATTCAAAATGTAACGTAACTCAGATGACGTTAGTTCTACAGCTAAAATGTGACACTAAGGAATTAGGTTAATCCTGTTGATCATACATAATCATTTTCCTAGCCTTTTATCAAATACGTTGGGGTCGGCTTCCAGTCTAACCTAGATTGAATGTTAAGTTAAGTAAGTTTATAGGTATTGGGAGCGGATCAAGTGGTGAGGTCAATGTAGGCACTGCTGCCTGTACCTACGTAATAATTTTCAAACTTTTGTTGCGTGGTTCATCGTGCTTTTTTCTAACTTTATTGGTTGGCTCCCAGTTTAACTGAACTGAATACCAGTACTTTACATGGAGCGACAACTTATTGGATCTAATTGGGTAACACGATACCCCTTGATAAGACTGGTTGTCAGACTTTCGAGCTCCTGACTAACCCTAAAGACTGCCTGCCGGGGCAGCGGGATTGTCCGAAAGGGTTACCGCTGCCCTGGAACATAAAGGGCTAAGGAAGGAACACGGGTGGGTTTTAGTCAGTAAGAGTCTGACACTCCCTTCTGCTCCACCCAGAGCGGGAGGGGTCATTTGATGATTTCCCATCCTCAAAAAAAAAAACAACCTAAAGACTGATAAAGATCTACGAATGACAACCTGGACCAATGGCGGCACGAGTGGGCTCGATATGTATAATGGATATCCATTTTGCTCTGAATTTTGGTGCGTGGCAAAAATCTGTGTGACAAAGAAATCTACTAATGACAGCCGGGACGTGCTTTCCGAGGCGTGGAGGGGTGTCGGTAATGGATGGTCACCCATCCACCGACCGACCTCGGCAAGTGTTGCTTAACTTTGAAAATCGACCCGTGCGGCTGATATTATTTAGCCACGAGACCCTCAAAACTAAGTAAGAGAGGTTATCAACACCAGATCCCAAAATAAATCCGTCTTACGTAAAGGCACATTGTCCTATATTATGTAGGCACTTAGGTTAAGCCTATAATGCTATAACAAAGTTTGTCTTGAACCAATATTTACATTTAGTCTTAAAACCGCACATATACAAGTACACATCCTTTATGACGGACGAGTCGGGTAACCACGATTTTGTGCGGAAATAAATGGACGATGTTCAGGCTCGGTCCGGTAAGCCTGTTTGGGCTACCGAACTAAGCTGTAAGACCAACAGCCATAATTCTTGACAGTATATCATGTTGGAATTCCCGCTTTAGATGTATGGATGGTCAAATTGGTCACCCTGTATGCGGTTGTCCGTGGGAGTTATTTGGCTTAAGCATTAATAGTTCTGGTGAATTTTTCTGTAGAATTTAAGCTGAGAAATAGTTAGGTACTTATAGGTACACATATCATGATTCGTGGGATTTAAGTACTTTTCGGTAAGTATATGCAATATAATAGAATACTATTTATTATTTTAATAATAATTTTATAATTTTAATAATAATTTTATAATTTTATTATTCTCGAACACCATAAATATTACAGATATAAATTTAGAAATTTTACAAGGGGTGACACAATGGGCGGTTTTCTCGCAAAAGCGTTTTTTTTTTTTTAAAGACAACCTTTCGATGGATTTTGAGCGAAAGAAGAGACAAAACTGCAGGTGTTATGTCGATGTTTGACGCTTAAAATTTTATTTCCGAAATATATGTCTGCTCTACAACGTAAATAAAGTAATGAATATTGTTGAACTGTATTGTTACGGCCAGTTTCTTAATCAACAATTAAAGTAATCAGTCAAAGAATTGACTTTTACTTGACCTTTACTGATAACGGAAATGTTTTTCTCCATTCAAGTAACACAAAGTCAAAGTAACGGTTAAATTTGTTTCTTCACTAAACAAACAAATTTAACCGTTACTTTGACTTTTGTGACGTAACTTTGGCTGTTACTATTGCTGAAGGAACCGGCCGTTAGTGTGTCACGCAATTACCCCACTGGGAATCTAATCCAAGAGCTCATGATCCAGCAGTAGCGTTTGCGAAAACTAGACCATCGAGTCAGTTTTTATAATGTGTACTAATAGACACATTCTATTTCATCTTCTCGAAGACCAATACCCTTAAGAACTCAAGGCGATAATCAAGTAATATTCTTAGAGCTTTCTTTCCCGGATCAGTTTCTTACAAACACAAACTTAATTTTGTTCAGCGAAGAACAATTTAATTCTAAAGTTGAAGTTTTCCTTCTAACCCGATCATGAAGGAAAAAAAAACAGTGTCTATTTTAGTTTCTGGTGTTGATCATTTAGCTAAGTTATTAAAGTTAGCAGAAGGTATTGTTTTATTGAAAAGTAAGTTTTAGGAGTGGATCACGTGGTGAGGTCAATGTACAGCTGTTTCTAACAAAATTTTCAAACCTTTGGTGCGTGGCTCAACGTGCCTAGCCTTTTCCCAACTATGTTAGCGTTGGCTTCCAGTCTAACTAAATGCAGCTGAATACCAGTATTTTACATGAAACGACTTCCTATCTGACCACAACACAGTTTCTGTGTATCACGATACCTCTAGGTAAGACCGGTTGTCAGACTTTTGGGCTTCTGACTACTCGTAATGATTGTCAAAGATCCACGAATGACAGCCGGGACCAACGATTTACCGTACTTTCCGATACGTAATGAATCTACATTTTGCTTTGACTTTTGGTGCGTGGTTGATGATCTGTATTAGGATTTGTGTATATAAAAAAACCTTTTAAATCCAGCTTGCGTCTATCTATCTGTACCTCCTAATAATAATGTGGAAGTTTTTGTTTAGTTTTTGCTTGTTTGAACGCGCTAATCTCTGAAACTACAAGTCGGATTTGAGAAAAAATCGACGGGTTGCACTCCGGGAGTGCCGGCAGAAGTGAAAACTTAAATATTAATGTTCTGCATTTTTGATATTTTGGAATGGTTAGAGAATAATTTTGTACGAATTGCTTTCGTTATCAGTATAAAAGTATTATTATTTATGTGGTAGGATACAATATTTATTCATTGCGCTATCGTACACAAACATGACAATTATCGAACATTCGCGCAAGCGCCTTGCGCCGCCTGCACTCTCTCCATCCGTCTTACGAATTCTCGAACAGATCACGTGTCCTGACGCGAGTTTAGAGATTTTTACCCATTCCAAAAAAAATACGCAGCGCCGCTAAATAAGTTTTCACTTCAACATTCGCGCAAGCGCCTTGCGCCGCCTGCCCTCTCTCCATCCGTCTTACGAATTCTCGATCAGGTCACGTGTTCTGACGCGAGTTTAGAGATTTTTACCCATTCCAAAAAAAATACGCAGCGCCGCTAAAGAAGTTTTCACTTCAAAAATCTTTTTGCATTTTATAGCTTAATTTTTGAGGAAGGCTAATGTAACATCGCGCTAAGACTCTTAGGAATCCAGCAAAAATAAATAAATCGCAGGTGTTCCGAAGCGACAACCAGGTTGGGGGAAAAATAAATTTCATGCGGACGAAATCGCGGGCAGAAGCTAGTGTATTAGCCCTTAGCCCTTGGAAAATGAACTTCTTTCAACGATCAGATAACAATTATGACGTACTAGAAAAATCTTTCACATTCCTTAACAAAACAGACTCCGTCGTACATCCGTACCATATATATAACAACATACATATAACATTACATTTGGTTGAAAGCAATTCAGCGTAACAAATTGTATGAAGCCCTCCAACACGCACTTGACCGACATTTGCCAAGCAAATGTGGAGTTTCGACGTTTTGTAATTAAGTGCAAGTTTGAATGTCAGACGTACTCTTCCTTCTGCGGTCCAATTTTACGAGTTCAGGAGTGTTTATTTTATGTTGAGTTAGTTCGGCTTATTCTGTGGTGAGAAATATTTGAGATTCTCTAGTGGTTTGATGGAAAAGCTAGCCTTAATGTACTACTCATACTGATAAGTTGCTTGGGTGTTCCGCCTGAATTTAGTTTGTGCAATGTTTGAAGTTTTGATGAAGATTACTTTTGCCAGCTACTGTTTCTGAAATTCTGCTTTGGGCATCACTTTCAGATTAGTTTACGGACTTTTATAATATTTATGAAAAGTTAACATGATTTCCAATTTTTTTTTCTTTCTCGCTTAAAAAAAACACAAACCATCTTGATTTCTACGAAACTGCGTTCTCTGAAAGATATTTAAGTAAAAAGGTTACCTAATTGGGTTTTAAGTCAAAAAAAATATTGTATTGTTATAGTTCTTTCATTTTCTACCTTTTTGTATGAGTATGTTTGTATGTTAACACAGTGACACTTGCATTAAATAGCTACTTAAACTTATCTTAACTTTGTTCTCTGGGGGGGGGGGAGATTAACTTTAATTTCGGAAGTCGGTGTGTTTGGATCTGTATTTTAATTTATTGCCACCGACTTCCGAAATTAAAGTTATTTTTCACTTTGTATTGTTTTTTTTGGAAGTCGGTTTTTTTTTTGCTAAAAAGATTTTATTTCTCGCTTTTTAGTGGGTAGGTTTATAATGTATCTAAGTTACAATAGTCATATGTCAACTTACTCATCGCCTTTTACAAAATATTGCTTTTCCCGATGCAGGGACGTTAATTGTTGAGGAGTTCTCCTGGTACTCTACCATCAGCTTCATTTTACCATTTGAATTGTGACGAGCATAAATCGCTTAGCAACCATTTATTAAAGTAATCGAATCGCAACCCGTGAAATACTTATTATTGAGTAGATCCGGTGGCGATCTATGGTCTTCATCATCAGTTCCACTTCACCAATTAGTGCTTTCCGAGAACAAACGCACGAGTTTCTATAAATAATACCCAAATCGCTATAGGTGTGCCTATATAATATTTGAAGAGTTCCTTTGATTTCTTCCATCCAGGATTCCATCATCAGAACTGGATTTTGACAACAATGGGACCAATCTGGAAGTATTCTTTATCCTTTTAAATAAAAAAATGATTTTCCAAATCAGTTTATAAATATTTGCCACAGCCAGGGACTTATCATAAAAATACATATAATAAATAAAGGACGAGGTTCTCAATTCGGTTGTATTTTTTTATGTTTGTTACCTCAGTACGCCGTCATTTATAGACCGATAAGTCCCTGGCTGTGGCAAATATTTTGTCAACTATACAACCTAATCTGACCTACTATAATATTGTTCTCAATTATTACAAACATTAATCCCATTCACACATACGTCACACGTAGGATTCCAAGTTTCAATTTGTGTAATAATCTTTGATCCCCGAGCAATAACTGTGCTTGACGTTCGATACCAAAGGAGAGCCTTCCAAGAACATAGGATTGCTACAGCGCTCAATACCCCTTGATGTCTGAGTAGGTACTACAGGTATGTATTTGATACCTGATTGATAGGTTTGCCTTTTGTGGATGAATGAGGAAAATTACAATCCCATTTTTATGTCTACACATTCATTGCCCATTAAAAGGTTGTCTGGAAGAAATTTCAGAAAGCGATAAGGCCACCAATTGTATGTTTTGTGGTCTTAAATGTATTTTTTTTTGTTATGTATTTTTGGTGTATAGTAAAGTATATATAATCTATATAAATAATAATAAAATGCCGTGAGGAAAGGTTTGAGTATCAATGTGGATGGCTGTAAGAATAGGGGAAGATCGGAAAGATCAAAGAAACAATGGATGAACTGTGCGAAAGATGGAAAGGGGGTGACTACCGAGTTTCACCAAACGGCTTGCATCGCATCGGATAAACGATATTAAATGTTACCAAGCCGCGCACAGCAGCTTGACCGCGGGCGTGTTCCGCGACACGCGATAGTAGCCGAAAGTATGCTGCGACGCGCGATCGGCTCCGTTCGCCTGTCGTCGTATCCGATCGAATCATTTCAGCTGTCGTCCAAATTTTTCCAACCAACAATACTACGTCAACTTCAACCATTTTCAAAAATTAGAACACATCAACACGGTAGGAATGAAACTATTTGACTAGGCGCAGAAACTAATACGTTCGCAAGCAACGGTACGGAACCGATCGTATGGGTCGACATCCTGTCGGACGCGATCGGCTATCGCCGCATCTGTTCGTTTCCTTTCCGATCCGATGCAAAATACCGTTTGGTGGAAATCATCCCTGACCCCAAATAAATTGGGATAAGAGCAGGATAATGATGAAAGGTCTGTCTATATCCTAAATGTGTACCTAATTACTGAGAATTTTAAAGTTTATATATCGGTGTAGTAGTAAGTAGAAATGGTTACTCTTGATACGATGAATAAGTAACCGTTCTATAAGTTAGTAGCATACCGAAGCTAGATTATAAGTAATTACAATGGTTTCGTTATTGTCATGCATCAGACATGTCAAAAGGCGTATTCTTTCTGAGGGCCAGTTGTTTCAAACAGTTAGTTGTTATTATGACTTTACATATCTCGGGTCCATAGGGTCCCGGTCCTTTGGAAGGCGTACGAGGGGCCGATGCCAACTCGCAGAGGCCCCTTAGGAAATTCGGCACCAACCGACGATTATCCCTGTATGCACTATGAAAGTGCACCCAAGGATAACCCTCGGCTGGTGTAGGACTTATTATTATTTGGTTAGATACACTAGCAGCTAATCAGCTGATGCGTGTGTATCGTATAGCTTGGAGATATTTAAGCTGTCCAGTCGATTCTTGAAGCAGTTCAGTGTGGGAGCCGTCACAACATTTTCCGGGAGCCTATTCCATGCTGTTAACATAACATACGTACGTCAAATAATAACGATTAGACGTAAGTCAATGCCATAATTTTGTAATTGTAATTTGAAACAACACTTTTTTTTAGTTTGACGATAATTAGCGCCATTTTTGACTGAGTCAAGTGTTTATACACAGTGCCATATAAAATTCTTCGAAATTGGTGAAGCCAAGTTGGTTTCACCAATTTGCATAAAGAAGCAATATCCCCAACACATTTACCCTTTCGTCTCTATGTATTTACCATTAGGTTGTGACCAAAATAATAAGAGTGAACACGAGAGCAAAATAAAATTGTTCTCCTCGCTTTGATCAAGAGATCGTATACACAGTGAAAGCGGGAAGACAAGGCAAACGAAGATCGCTCTCGACAGGTCAGCCCTCAGCCTAACCATATTCATCTAAACTGATATTATCAAGAGAAAAGATGTGATGTTCTGTATATTCGTTTGTTACGCTTTCAAGCTAAAACGGCTGAACAGATGTTTTTTTTGTGGGTTCCGTTTTTGACATTTGGTTATGGAACCTTATGGAAGAAATATACGTGAAAACATAATAATATTATCAAGACAGGAGTTTCTTGCCATCGTGCGAACGACAGTAAACATCCAATTTCTTTTATTTCAACATCTATATAGAAACGTTAATTTTCTTCCTTTTCCTCGTGAAACAAATACGTTTGTTTACATAACCCATATGAGATACTCACTTAGGGGTGCTTGAGGGCTCTTGTGAGGCGATGTTAGGTCCAGGCGAATTTTAGTCACGTTTTCTCGAATCTCGTCTAAAAGATGTATGGCGTGCCGGATTGTGTAGGTTCTGTGATGCATTTGGCTGTAGAAGTCGAAATATTTATATGATTTATTTTTCTTTATAAAGGACTTGAATGAATGTTTTTAGGGTTCTATACCTCAAAAGAAAAAAACGGAACCCTTATAGGATCACTTTGTTGTCCATCCGTCCATATGCATGTCAAGACCCTTTATGTCGGAATCGCGTGGAGGTTGATACCTCCACTCGTTTCTGACATAAAGGGTCTTGATAGTTGAAATTAAACCATATATTCAGTCTGCAGTCCCTAGAAGCTTTGAAAAAATCAAACTTTTAAGTTAACGTGAAAAAAATACGTCCGTATATGCCGCAAAAAACGTATATTTCGACACTCTCAAGGGAATCAAAATGTATAGGGTACTTCCCGTTGACTTAGAATCATGAAATTTGGAAAGAAGCAGGGTCGTGTAGCACAAGTAAAGGAAAAAATCCAAAAACCGTAAATTTGTATTTACATACCTACTTTGTACGGAACCCTCGGTGTGCGAGTCCGACTCGCTCTTGACCGGTTTTTTTTTTTTTAAATTACTCGAGTTTACATAGAAATAGAAAACAGTGTGGTTGAAATTCGTTTAATTATATTTAACTGCGCCATAAAATACGTATGTATCATCATGATCAGCCTACAGCAGTCCTCTGCTGGACACAGGCCTCTCCAATTGCATGCCATTCAGTTAGCCCTGTGAATATCGTCGCTTCACCTAGCCTGAGGGCTAACACGTCGTAAGTGCTCCGGAGGAATCAAACAACACGGTCTATACGGCTCTGAGCTGATAGGTTTAAGTTAATAGCTTTAAGTTAGTGTTTATGTTTCGAATCTAGCAAGGCTTTTAAGAAAAACTAACCCACTTTGATCTAAGAATTACCTTACAATCATTTTTCTGATAACCCAGTCTATGTTCACGGCGGAATCTATTTTTCAAACCGTACGTTTCAGTACATTCGCTCTATAAGCGCGCGATATGAAAAGGCATTATTTCTACGTGTCAGTGGAAAGCTACACATTTCCCTTTCTTTCTCGAATTGTAAATGGCGTGTAACGTTTGTTGTTTTCAACAAATTGCACGCGAAATTGACGTTTTATTTTAGAGTAAGCGTCACTTCAAGATGGTTGTCGGAGATGCATTGCATTGTTTTGTCAATAAGAAAACGCTACGATATGTATGCAGATTATAAAATATTTATTTAGTAGAAATAGAGCTTTATTAAAATTATTCAAAATTATTATATTCTTTAAAATTATTCCACATTTTAAAACTTTATTGGTACACACGGCTACACATCAAGCTATACAAAACCAGTTTACGCTGGTCTCGCATCGTACGGAAATCCTATACAATGTGAGATCAGCTTATACTGGAAATGTATAGCTTGATGTGTAGCCGTGTGTACACTAGCTTCTATCCGCGACTTCTTCTGTGCGAAATTTTAGCCTTCGACCCACTGCGTCGCATCTTATTGCCCGCCCGCGCTAGTACTTCGTTTTCTGACTTTTATTGGTTTTGTTCGGTTCGTTGTACGGTCGTAGAGTGATGTTAAATAGCATGTAACCTTTCTTAAGAATTGGGCCATCAAATGCAAAGAGAATGTTTCAGTGCTACAAAAATGTGTCAACAACACAATCGACAGACCAATGAAACGTCTGTAAATTAGTGGAATGAGATCAATCGAGGCCCTCGAAAAGAAGCCAGACCTTGGTAATTATTAGGTATGTCAATTGAGCTGAAAGAAATCTAGCCGATCACAAAAAACTCCATAAATATGTTCTGTCAGTTTCTTCAGCAGATTGCAGCAAAAATTCTATATTTTCTACCAACACTTTTAACAAGAGCTATATTGTGGAGAAGTTAGGAATTATAATTAAAAAACACAACCAAGTTGGAACTAGGTCAATTGAACTCAAGACTAGAACAAAACCGATACAACCCACTAAAAATACTGAATAAAACATTGCCTAGAAAATGGATGTCAGTATTCAGTAAATGCGATTTTTAAATTGGAGTGAAACCTGTAAAAAATAACGTGTTATTGCAATTCCTTGAAAAATATAACAATAACAACAAAATAAAAACATTTCAAAATAATTTTGATGTTGGAAATGTTACGTAACATTTTATATTATAAAACTCTTTTATATGACCTGTGCTGAGAATAAAATTCCTTTTTATAGAAGTTATAACATTTATTTATTAAAGAGCATAGAATATAATATTATTATAATAGTTATTTATTTGAACAGAAATTAGGTACAAGTTACAGATGTTATGTTTAAAATGATCCTTATACTAACTACCATAACTAAGGTATGCATACAGTTTTAGACTCATTAATATATATTCAATCAAATCAATAGGTATAAGCTTTCCATGCCAAGATGAAAATCGGTACATAATTTGAAATCAATACAATACATAATGTCAGGTTTAATAAAATGGGATTATAAATTCGTCAAGTTTGAGGTCAATACAGTTAAATTAAAAATATAAAAATACACTAAGATAAAAATATACATACTGGATAAACAAAATTCTTATACTCAGTTAACTAACAAACTATTATAATTAAAAAAAGATTAACATAACCCAACTTAAACTATTAATAAACAAAAATATGGCGTCGAAATATTCTTCCGCATCGCTACCCAAGATATTTTTTTAAAGACTGGCGGTACTGTTATACAAAGTTGCAACGCCACTAGTCTTTAAAAACAATCCTTTTATAAAGTAACAATTTAATAAACTCTTTCACACAATCCGTTATTATTGGCAAACAGTCAATCAGGTATTTTGGATTCCTTCAGAATTACCTGCTTCAGTTTTAAATTTAATTAAGAATCTTGAAATACCCAAAATCAAATCAGTCAAGAACCAAAATCACTGGTTTTAGTTCTATGGTGAGTTGTTTAGTTGGCGGAAAAAAAAAAACTTTTTATGTTTCCGTTAAGAGGAAATGCGGTCGGAGAGAATTTTGAAAAAGCCTAAGTAAAAAGCCAAAATTTGAGGTTTGGCTCTCGACTATTTCCTCGTCCAACATTGGACCCATTTTAAAAGATATTTCATAAACTGAATAAGAAGGATGTATGTATATTGTGTCCCTGTTTTTCTTTTTTTATTAATAGTTGTCAAATTTGTACACTAGGCCTCTGTTGACAGCGGTTTAAATCAGCATTTTATGAGAGTTTTAGTGCTCATAAAAATAATGTATCATCAAAAAGGAAATTATAGGGACATACTAGTAGTTAATATTTATTATTCTGTAAAAAAAATAATAGCTCTAAGGTCATTAACCAGAAATAAAACAGGTGACAGCGTTTCTATGGAGAAACGACCAAATAACAAAACTCCTCAACATTCTGATCCTCGTCACAAATAAGTACTGGCACACAACAAAACTCGTATACCTAACTTTTTCAATATAGTTCTAAAGAAATCGGTGAAATGAATAAAATAAAACTTTTTTTGCATGTTCGAGAGCAAGTTTGTCCCTTTGTGCAAGTTTCGGGCTCTGCTCTTCGCTGTTGATAAATAATTCATATCCGAACCATATAGACATGTTATAGTTTTTCTGTCAATCATACTGATGGCTGTTTGATTTGGGAATGTTGTTGTACAACCAAGTTTTGGGCTGATATTAGATTAATATTGGGAGTTCATATCTTGGCAGATGTTTCCTAGAAGTTATTGTGGTTCAAAATAACTTCTCAGTAGCAATCGCGTTTGAAATTAGTTTATTTATTCTCGTCACTTTGATCACCGTGATTCACAGTCATTGTGATAATGAGCCAAATCAATGAGCCTGTGAATTGAATCAAAAGGGGATTGAAGATTTTTCTATGGAGCCTAGCATACCTACCTACTGTCGCGACATTTTTTTTTTATTCGAAATGGTGGCCACGATTTTGATTATTTTAAATGCAACAAGCTGTAAGCAAGTTAAAAAAATATGGATGTGATTTGATCACCTTTGAACGTTAATATCTCGGAAACATGACGCTTTACGGTTTGGTTCAAGTATGTTTTCTATTAGCATTTGCAGATAGGTTCATGGGTGCTATTAAAAAAAAAACAAAATGCCGCGTCAGTCAAAATTCTTTGAAAATCCATGGCATACCTACTGTAGGTATGCCATGGATTTTCAAAGAATTTTGACAAAGTCAAAGTCAAAGTCAAATCATTTATTTCAAATAGGCACTTAAAAGGCACTTTTGAACGTCAAAAATTAAAATTAAAAAATTCAATTGATTCTAGTCGCCCCTTCCAAAATGTAGTTTTCGTGTGGAGAAGAACAGGCAAGAAACTCCACCGTTACTCTTTTACAATGTTTTACAAGTTTTTGTATACATTCATTAAATAATTATATGTGAAGACGATGCACCTAAATAAAATAAAATAAAATTTAGTCTACCAAAATGGTAAAAATAATTAAAAATATAACAGACTGGTAAATCAATTATGTGATAGATACATGGTGCTCACATATTTACAAAGATTGTAAAATTTTACTAGTATTTTAAAAAGTGTGTGAGTTACATTTGTCACAGAATGTAAAAAACAATGTATTTAAACATAACAATTATTATGAAGTCACAGAAAAATCTCTTAATTTAATATCATGATCCCCGTTGACATTCTATTCAAACATGAGATTCCCTTGATGTCTAAGCTGCACTCATCTCGGCCTTAAATTCACGCACAGCAAAAATCCTTTTGCCCTTAACAAACTCTCATAACAACTCTTGAAAAACCGAGCGTCAAGTGTCAACGTACCAACATAATGCCGCAGAAAACGACATTATTCTATTCTAGTTGCCACGTCAAAATCAACGTTTTGAGGTTACCCCATTGTGTATACTTACGTTCACAAGTGGTTTGAGCGTCGCTAAAACATTTCAACTGCTGTCACCAGCACCAGTAAATGTTGACAGTGTTATTAATTGTCAGTGCAATGACTAGGCATTTCCGACTGTCTATTGTTTCGCATGAGAATTTTTATGCGTTCTATTTTGAAAATAAAAGAAAAATGTTGGATTGTGTTGTGCATCTGTCACCGTAGTTAGTATTGTTGGTAATAGGAGTAGATTATACATTCCTTTGTTCTTGTTCACTTGGAGGGGCTCGTGGCTAATTGATAACAGCCGCAGGGGTCGATCGAAGGTTAAGTTATGCTTGACGTGGTCGGTTCGTGGATGGGTAACCATTACATGTCGAGATCCCTCTATGTCTCGGAAATCACGTGATCTGCTAGTCCTAGCTGTCCCGTTATTTGTAGATTTTTGACAGTCGTTACGGATAGTCAAAAGCTCAAAAAAAAGTCTTACCAAGGGGTATCGTGTTACCCAATAACTGGGTTATGGAGGCCAGATAGGCAGTCGCTCCATGTAAAATATTGGTATTCTGCTTCATCCGGTTAGACTGGAAGCCGACCCCAACATAGTTGGGAAAAGGCTAGGCAGTTTGGTTTTTTTTAAACAATGTTATTATAATCTGATTACATAACTTTATTTCTTATCGCCTACCAAAATTACACAGTAAACATGATTTTTCTAATATCGTTTGAATTATTGTATTATTTAATAAACAGTCAGTCAGCTTTATCAGTATAACCATGGCAATTTAAACAAATTGGTAAGTTAATCTCGCGATACATTCTGAAGTTGTACTAGTAAAATTAGGCGGTGAATACCGATAAAATATTCGTCAGTAAATAATATTTATTTCTGTACTAGCTGCGCCCCGCGGTTTCACCCGCGTTTGTTGCGATCCCGTGGAAATATCGGGATAAAAAGTATCCTATGTGTTATTCCTGATTATAAACTATCTGTGTGCCAAATTTCATCTAAATCTGTTCAACCGTTTGTGCGTGAAAGAGTAACAAACATCCATCCATCCATCCTCACAAACTTTCGCATTTATAATATTAGTAGGATTAGCTGCGCCCCGCGGTTTCACCCGCGTAAGTTTCGATCCCGTGGGAATATCGGGATAAAAAGTATCCTATGTGTTATTCTGATGTAAGTATAAACTATATTACTGTAAAGTTTCATCAAAATCCGTTCAGTAGTTTTTGCGTGAAAGAGTAACAAACATCCATCCTCACAAACTTTCGCATTTATAATATTATTAGGAAGTAGGAAGTAGGATAGTAGAAAGTAGGATAGTAGGAATATCGGTATAAAAAGCATCCTATGTTTTAATCCTGGTTATAAAGTATCTGTGTGTCAAATTTCATCCAAATCCGTTCAGTAGTTTTTGCGTGAAAGAGTAACAAACATCCATCCATCCATCCTCACAAACTTTCGCATTTATAATATTATTAGTAGGAAGTAGGTTTATACAAAAAATAGTGCTTCAATATCAATAAAATTTCAAAAACTAGATCTGAGAAAAAACACCAATATTAACTACTAAGTTACTTTTGATTTTTTTTTTCTGGTTGTGACCACTGGATCACAGTCTATTTTTAAGCCTTAGATTATGTGAGTAACATATATAGATTAGTGTCCAAATGGTCTTTTGACAGAGAAAGAAAGAAAAGTATTTATTGTGATAAGCACAGGAAGATCTCAAACTAAACTAAACACAACCATAAAAATATTTAACAAAATTATATAAAAACAAAGTGAAAAACAAAAAGTACTGTACGAGGCCAAAATGCTCATATCTCAGAATGATGCTGTGACATTTATTTATACCTAAGTGTAGCAGTGCTGGTATTCTGATAGGGCCCGCTCTGTATCTTTTTGAAAAAGAACCACACAGAATTGAGTGAACGGGTCCAGTCAGTGCACGCATGTGTCAAAAATCGTGTAGCTCAACAAAAAAATTAAGGAGCTCAAGTAAAGCCGAAAATATTCTTATACAAAATTTTTATGCACGCCGTTACAGTCCCACACACAAGCTAAACAAAGTTCACTTTATTAAGAATTTATGAACGGCACATAGTGTACATATTTGTTCATTGTATACTTCTGAAGCAGCTCTAATCCAAAACAGAGTAACTATTATGTTAGACCCAACAATTCTGCCTTTAAAGTGGATATTTTGAACACAAAGGTGAGGGCTTAAACTAACTATAGGGGACGTAAGCTACACCTGCATTATACGTAAGGCTTATAAACTTAGGCGAGTACAATGTATAATATTATAGGTTGCCTAGTTGAGAAGTTATTTAGGAGAAAGTTCGACTAGCTTTTGGTCTAGTGATCGTAAGCATGATTGCTGTACTTGGAGTCCTGGGTTCGGTCCACAGGTCAGGAAGTGTTACTAATAGGCTGTATAATTCCAAAAAAAAACCGCATAGATATAATATGGAGGGACAGGCGTGTAAATAGCTGTGTTTCCTTGCGAATTGAGGACAAGAGTAAAATCTGCGAGTGGAATGCACGCCGATTCAAAATGCCTGTTTGTGTGACAACTTATGAGTGACTAGCGGCCTGTCCCGGCTTCGCACGGGTGGACATTTATTTTTTCAACATTTTATTTTTTCCTTGCAATTAAAATAGCCCATATTAATCAGTGATAATGTAGCATTCAAATGGTGAAAGTATTTTTAAAATCGGTCCAGTACTTTTTGAGCCAATTCGTTACAAACATACATACAAATCTTTCCTCTTTATAATATTAGAAGTATAGATATAGATTGGTGACGATCAGATGGCGTCGGTGGATGGTTGGCGGCGGTAGTTAAACCGCAGCAAATAATGCAAAGGTGGTACCCGTATGGGCACTCCTCTGCAAAAGCTTCTTCCTATGACATCCAATTCTTAAAATCCAAGGCTAATGCAGACTATTGGTCGTTTGTTTTGTCCAGCACATCCTGTCATTTTCTAAAGGGGTCTATCGAGACGCCTTCGCTGTCTTAAACTAACTGTAAGGGATAAACACGACAGATGGCGCATTGTGTTCCACGCGTGCCTCAAAGAGATGTTATAGATGTCAGCACTGATTGATGGGGTCCGCTAGGGCCGATGCCCGCCAGGGTCACAGGTTGTTCGAAAGAGTTACCGTGGCCCTGGCACAGGCAACTGAAGGAACACGGGTGGGTTTTAGTTAGTAAAAATCTGACACCTGACACGCCCTCCTGCTCCGCCTAGAGCGAGAGAAGTTATTTGATAATTTCCCACCCAAAAAAAAAAGGAATAAACGCGACACCTGCATTATAGGTAAGGCTTATAAATTTAGGTGAGTACAATCATAGAACCTCTTTTAACTGTTCTGTGTGTACAATGTAGATTTATAGTTTGCCTAGTTCAGAAGTGATTTTGGAGTAAATTACGACCAGTTTGTTGGTTTGGTGAGCAAAACTCTATTTAGCTTTTTTAATGTGACTTGTAAAAGTGATTCCAATATCCTGTTTACAGAATAAACATTGACTACGCCTTAGGCTACGGATATGAAGTTAGTGGGCGCGGGACGGCGGCGGCGGCGGCGGGAGCGACGCGTTTCAATGCATAGATTTATATGGAACTGGCCTCGAAGGCAGCAGTACGAGGAACGGTGTACGAGCGATGCGCACCAGTCTTGCGGTGCCCACGCGACTGCATTGACGTAGTGTTGTGCATTTTAGTTTTTGCTTTTTATCGACCGACGTTTTTTCTCATAACACTACATTACGCCGCTCTTGCGCCGCGCTATCTGCCCGCTGGCTTCGAGACCGGCTCTGTGTTGCCGCGCTGCCGCCGCCGCCCCACAATCGCTGACTTCGAGACCGAGACCTCATTGCTTGGAAACCAATTTATCTTCCCCACCCTTAATTCTCTCACTATGCCACCAATTCTGCGATTTTTTTCTTGGTAGGTACCTAAGATTTTTTGACTTGGGCGTCTTTGTTGGCTCGCTTAGCTCGCTCACTAGACCCCGCCATCTTCTTCTAACCTAGCTTGTCCGAGCCGGGATGCCCCAAGACCTGACACATCTGACATAGGTTGCCTAGTTGAGAAGTGATATAGGAGTAAATTACGATTAGCTTGTTGATCTAGTAGATAAAACTCCATTTAGCTTTCTTATTATTATTATTATTTTACCATTTATGTAGGTACACACATATATAAACAGACAAGAAAAAAACAGAACAGAAAAATAGGTACAAAGGTGATGCTTATTTCATAAGAAATCTCCTGCAGCATATTGCGATGCGACAATAAATAGAGAGATGTAGACAGCCTGTGAAAGAATATAGGAGACAAAAAAAAATAAACAATTCACTTAATAGAACTAAACAAATATTATGAGAATATGCTTTTTTTTTTTTTTTTTGTGGATGGGAAATCATCCAATGACCCCTCCCGCTCTGGGTGGAGCAGAAGGGAGTGTCAGACTCTTACTGACTAAAACCCACCCGTGTTCCTTCCTTAGCCCTTTGTGTTCCGGGGTAGCGGTAACCCTTTCGGACAATCCCGCTGCCCCGGCAGGCTTCGGCCCTTTCGGGCCCCTTCCTAATGCTGACATCTCTTTGAGGCGCGCGTGGAACACGTACGCGCCGTCCGGCACGGGCCTGGTCCTGATCGGACGGAGAGTTACCCATTACTCTTCGCCCGCAGGCCCGCGCCTACGGTGGCCGGGAGTCGTCTCGCGGCTCCCGACGCCCGGGGCGTCTCCCGCGGCGGCTGGGACGTGAGGCCCTCTCCCTCAGCCGTCCCGCCACCTCCTTCGCTAGCATGACTGCTTCGCAGAAGGAGGTGACTGCCTCCCACTCCCTCTCGCCCCGGACCATGGCTTGAACCAGGGCCGGGCGCGAGAGGTCGCCGCCGCTGCCGATCGCCTCTGCGAGAACACGGCGGTGCTCCGCCCAATTGGGGCATACCGCCACCGTATGCTCCACCGTGTCCTCCGGGCGACCCTCGCAGTGGTGACACCCGGGCGTATCCTCCCGTCCGATGATGTGCAGGAACCTCCCGAAACACCCGTGTCCGGTGAGGACCTGCGTCAGGCGGTAGGTGAGGGCGCCGTGGCGCCTCTCTAGCCACTCCTCAAAGAGGGGTCTTACCGCCGCTATCGCGGCTACGTTTATTTGTATGTATGTAAGCATATGAGAATATGCTTACATACATACAAATAAACGTACATACTTCTAAAATAAATATCACTACAATCTCAATAATTAAATTAAATACATACATACACAACTATGATGAAGTGGAAAGATAGTGTTCTTTTACTCTTCTTTTAGAACCTGAAACAGTTTGGCAGACATGACTTATAAAAGTGAATGAGTGAATCAAAAAATTGTTTACAATTTCACTTCGTTAGGTTATCGCTAGGGCGCGCTAAGATTTCTTGGGTTTATTCTTTAGATATTTCTCAGTATCAGCTCGGTGTTTTCATTTGCTCATGATTAATGGCACGAATTCTTCTTCGACATGCTGAGGAGAATAATGCCAATAAGCTTACCCCCCCTCCATTATAAAACCTTAATATTATAATTTAATTACCCTAAGCTTCAAAAGGGTTCATTGTTCTCAACAATATGAAATCTTTTATTAAGGGATCATATTGGGTGCGGGTGTATTATATACAACATGTCCCGGAATTAACGCACTCCACCAAACACACAATATCATAATAACAGTACAATATATACTGGGTGTAATTTTAATCACCGTTATCCTTTTAAGGGCTCACCATTATGAACAACTTTTACTATGGGACCAAAACTGAAATCGCGAAAAAAAATCAGCTGTTCCCTACATTTTGACGAGTTATGCGAACATAAATGTAGGGAACAGCTGATTATTTTTTCACAATTTCAGGTTTGGCCCCATAGTAAAAGTTGTTCATAATGATGAGTACAGTGACCCCTTAAGAGGATAATGGTGATTAAAATTACAGCCTGTATAAAATACACTGATATTTTACTATTAAGTATAAAATATAATTTATTTATTAAATTAGTTATACTGATTGTGGGAGAAAATTGTGATCACATTACAAATCTACGCACGCAAACAGTCGCACGCGTAAAAGGTCTATCGTAGTAGGTACTTCATCCATTTTGGGTAGTTTTTACTATACAGCGGAAGAGTGACTGTAATTTAAGTAATTTTCCTTATTTTTGGGATCAAATATTACGTATATAAAAAAAAATACAGAACTCAATCCAGTAAACGATTCAGAACAAACTACTTTCATAATGTGCATTAATTCAGTTACAATTTGTATAGGTACACTTCTGCCTACGGTTCAGAAAATAGGTGCAGGCGTAGTGTTATGTTAGTCGTAAGCTAAATGTTAGATTAGTGGTTTATCATGCTGATTTCCAGTCCATTTGAATGAAATTGCATCGGATATTGCTGTAATCATAGCGATTAGCGACTGAATTGGGGATTGCAAGTAAATTATTGTTGTTATAATAGAGGGTGCTGTCCATGTTATTGCAACAATAATACTATACTAGTACCCTTTTTAAATGTTAATTATATATTATCATTAATGAACCAATTCTTTGCCGGGACTTTGGTGCCGTGGAATTTAATTTAAAAAAAAAATGTTTTTTACTTAAAACACCGGCCAAGTCGAGCGGGACTCGCACACGACGCAAAAATCGCCGAAAAGACATGTTTCATGTAGATCCAACTACTTAAATTTTTATTTTTATTATTTCTTGTTACAGCGACACACGCTTTGAAAATTCCAACTGTTTACCTATTTCGGTTCATATTCATATTCATTTATTTGCGTTCCACAAGGTAAAAAACAAGACACAGTTTATAAGTACAGCCCGCTGACAAACAGACGCATGGACGGACGGGCGGATGGACGGACAGCGAAGGCTTAGGTCTCGTTGGCATCCTTGAGTATAATAAGTAGCAAAAAACAAGCAATACATTACTTATCAATATTAACTTGGATATTTTATTTTAAGAAATATTTATACCAAATAAATAGGTTGATACTACTACTAGACCTAGCGAAAACACGGAAATCTACTTATTCGAAAAAAATAAGACAGCGAGTAATCTTCGCGAGAATCTAAAAAAAGAATACGAAGACCAACTTTCAAGTTTCATTTCACAGTTCGTTGCGCAATATCACAAGTCGCAAAGTGATCGTTGAGAACTCAACGGAAAAAGATAAGAAGTGGAAAAGTTCGCGTATCGTACTTTCACAATTTATAGTCATAGAGTTCATTTATATGACGAAACGAATGAATTTGAATGTTATATTTTTCGGAGAAGTTTGAAATTCTTAGAAGCGATAAAAGTTGTAACAGTCAACTGCATGAACATGTAACTATTTGATCAATAATAATCAAATAGTTACATGTTCATACAGTTGACTATACATGAGATAACTATTACTTACTAGCAAACCACTCCTACGAGTATTTCGCTTGCTTTCCGTGCAATATCTAAGTTAAATCCTACTTCCTACTAATATTATAAATGCAAAAGTTTTTGAGGATGGATGGATGGATGTTTGTTACTCTTTTACGCAAAAAGTACTGAACGGATTTTGATGAAACTTTACAGTAATATAGTTTATACATCAGAATAACACATAGGATACTTTTCATCCCGATATTCCCACGAGATCAAAACTTACGCGGGTGAAACCGCGGGGCGCTGCTAGTAATAATATACATAAACCTCCCGGAATAAATTCTGTACCTAATTGATGGTGAAAACGCATCAAATTCCATTGTGTAGTTTAAGAGAACTAAACGGTCATACAAAGAGACACGAAGAGCGAGTTTATTTTTAAACTATGTATAGATTATAGTTAGATACATGTAACGCTACACTATTTAATAAACTAACAAAATCTGAATCAATTCAAATATTATAAAGAAAAATCATTCTATTCTTTGAATGCGTACCTAAACGAAATTGTTTGTGTAAATATGTTTCGCGTTATCTCCGGCAATTATAAATCGATTTCAAAAATTATTTTTTGAATGGTTTGGGTATGCCTAAGGGTTGGTTCCATATACATTTTTATTAACTATGCTTGGGTAGCTTTTGAGTTATGCTTCAATAATACATATTTTTGTCACTTAGTTTATTGATGATGTTATAATAAATTCCTGTCACTGATATTTACATAGCAAATAGCGTGTACCTACGAATTTGTGTGAAAGTACAACGTAAAAGTGAAAAATGAAAACTTTTTACAAAAAATAAAAAAACTACCGACTTCCAAAAAAGACACTGCAAAGTGAAAAATAACAATTCATTTCGGAAGTCGGTTGTTTTTTTTTTTTTTGTAAAATAGTTTTTTTACTTACGCTATCGAGCAAAAAAAAATTTCAAACATAGGTAGTTTATTCATGAAGTTTGAGGGGCCCGTGGCTAAATAGTAACAGCCGCACGGGTCGATCGATCAGGTTAAGCTACGCTTGCCGCGGTTGGTCTATGGATGGGTGACCATCTTTACATACCGAGATCCTTCCGTGCCTCGGAAAGCACGCTAAGCCGTTGGTCCCGGCTGTCATTTGTGGATCTTTGACAGTCGTTACGGGTAGTCAGAAGCCCGAAAGTCTGACAACCAGTCTTACCAAGGAGTATCGTATAACCCAGTAACTGGGTTGTGGAGGTCAGATAGACAGTTGCTCCATGTAAAACACTGGTATTCAGCTGCATCCAGGTTAGACTGGAAGCCAACCCCAACATAGTTGGGAAAAGGCTAGGCAGATGATGAGTTTATATGAAGTAATTAATGGGTTACAAATTTCCTGTAAAATCTTTTGGGTTGTGATAGAAAGGCAACACAATCGTGGCTGAGATGGGAATAATAGTACTAAATTCAGAAGAGGATCGGCCTTCATCCTGCTATAATTAAAAACTTCTCACGTTCCGCGCCTGTTATACCTACTGGAGTTTGATCATTCTACACTGAAAACAGAAGTTCTTTTTCTGCAAAATAATGTAGGTTTTCTTGAGTGAATATTCAACGAAGCATATCGGTCAAGGATATAATGCTTGATTGAATAATTCCAATCTGTACAGTTACTTTGTGTAAATATTTTCATCACCACTGCTCTCAAAACGGTGAAGGAAAACATCGTGAGAAACCGGCATTTATAACCAAAAATTCGAAGACATGTGACATCTACTAACCCACACTGGGCCCGCGTGGTAGATTACAGCCCACTCCCTCTCGAAGGAGGCCTGTATATTATAACTGCAAACATTATAGGCTAATAGGACGAACGCGTAACGTAGACGTAACGTAAATTCCGACGATTTTTGAATATAATACAATTATCTTTCAGCGTTTTGGTTGAATTTTTTGCGACAGACACAATTAGTATATATTACCCATAAATATAAATAGTCTTAAACCTTACTAAATATTATGCGTGGAACTAGTATTTTCGAATCTACGTAACGTTTGCTCCGCGCGTTCGTGCTTGACTCACAGCCCTTTTTTTTTTTGAGGATGGGAAATCATCAAATGACCCCTCCCGCTCTGGGTGGAGCAGAAAGGAGTGTCAGACTGTTACTGACTAAAACCCACCTCGTGTTCATGTGTTCCTAGATAACTCTCTGTATAAGCTAAGAAGCAATACTCCATGTGTGACGTCACAGCCTTCGTTCCTCATGTATGCAGGTGTTACCTGCATTATATACACACTGGAAGGCGGCTCATAATTTGCTTATCGCGACAAACTTCATATAACAACTGCAGGGATATTTCAGTTGGGACTGGCAGACTTTGTGAAGAAGTTTCGGTATATTTTGATAAGAAATATAACATGTTTTTGTTTGAAATGTGTCAGTCACGTTTATTTGTTTGTAAGTAAGGTTAGATTACCTTGTCGCAACGCTTTGTACTGATAGATAAATGATAGCTAACCACCTAACACATTATGCATGTATTCGCAAAGGATGAGGCAGAGTTGTACCAACCCACATTATTACATATGTGTTAAGCCCCATGTCCTAGGGTGAGAGTAATCAATAAAAATCAATAAATCCACTCAAGGCTGCTACAGAAAAATTCCAGATGAGAAAACTCAATAACACTTTGCCCGATCCGAGAATCGAACCCAGGACTTCATGCTTAGCAGTAGAGCTTGCGACCACTAAGCCAACGAGGCTTGCTATTTCCCAACATTATTATTAATGCTGGCTACAAAGCAATTTCAAAATTAATTAAAAGCATTTCGAATTATGCATAAAATATTATAAGCCCACTACAAAACTTAAAAAGGGAAAACTCATAAACTTGATGCAGCCAGTAAAAAATCTTACAACAAGAGATTCTTTTAGGTTGCTCATAAAAATTCATTAAACTTTACTTCAAAAAAACAAAGCAGATTGCTCTGAAGTCGGTAACAAAATTTGGAACACCCCATTTGCCTTTCGAGTCCTATGTAAAATGGCCGACGGCTACTCGGTAATCCTCGGGTCAAATGCGTCGAGATTATGTATATTGGAACATAATTGGATATAGGATAAGAAGGTAAATGAGTTCCAGCCTTCGTGACATTTGATCATAATGCTTGGTTTTCTTTTAATACGTTTTTATTGGATATGAAGCACTGGGATTATTGGGACACGTGTGGATAATTTTGATCGTAATTGTTTTTTAATCTCTCTCTGTTGATTCTAAACATTTGAGGGGATAAATAGGTGGACAAGCACGGTCACGCAGAGTAAAAGTAATGTAAATTAGAACGATTAAAAAAAAAAAAATTCTCTTTTTAATTTTAGTTCAGATTTTGTTCATATCTTTGGAAAGCTTGTCGAAAAAAAAAATAAACAATTATGCTAAAGAATCGTTAAATTAAAAAAAAAAAACAAAACAGGGTTATTCAAAAATCGTTCGAGTTTACCTTAATCTAAAGGTCAATTCTCGTACTTAAAAAACGTTAAAATTCAAGTCGCAATCTCATCTCAGCGACAATCAATGTCAAAAACATGTCAAAATTAAGGCAAGTTAGACGTATTTTTGACAGATTAAAACTGAGATCAAGGGGGCCCTTAAGGGCCGAAGCCTGCCGGGGCAGCGGGATTGTCCGAAAGGGTTACCGCTGCCCCGGAACATAAAGGGCTAAGGAAGGAACACGGGTGGGTTTTAGTCAGTAAGAGTCTGACACTCCCTTCTGCTCCACCCAGAGCGGGACCCGTCATTTGATGATGTCCCATTCTCAAAAAAAAAAAAAAAACTGTGAACGTTCCTAAAATTATGGGAATGGCCTTCAGGCGTTAGAGCCAGGGTCTAAAAACACCACTATTTCAGTATTTCACATAGACTATCTGGCTGAAAACAAGCCAGTTACGAGCGAATTTTGAAATTATGCATACCTACTTACATTCAAACCGAATATATGGACGTCTAAAATTCGGTAACATATGCATGAGCTGCTTTATAACCGTCAAAATCGTTTGCTAGTATGTTTTCCATTGAAACGCAAACCATCATCTGTCTGTTCGCGATACAAAATTCTATAAAGTGCGACGTGTTTTGTTAAAAAAAAAACGTGATGCACGTCACGCATAAGAAAATAGATGAGACATCTGCAGGCCAACTCCCGTAATTAAAAACGTTCAAAATCTAGTGGAAATCTCGTCTCAGCGATAATCAATGTCAAAAACATATGTAAATTGTTTTTATTTTTGACAGATTGAGACTGAGATCCGAGTGGCAAATCCATATTTTTAAGAACGTTCGCCATAACCGTACCGGCACTCGTGCGGTTTGGTTGTGTTTTTCGTCGCGGATCGGATCGCTATCCCCACTGCGCGAACTGTTGTTTACGCATTATCACGCGCTATAGGTGTGCGCCGGACCTCCCGGCTGCTTGTTGTGTCGTTGTTGCGTTATGACTGATACGAGTAACGTAAGCGCTTCACCGCGCTGCGTTACGCCCGCATTCAAGAATGATGTACAGAGTTTGTTGAATGATTCGTCGGACATGGATGCTATAGATGACGAGGGTAAAAATATAGAGGAGCTGTTAAGAGCGAAAAAGCGAGAAAGAGAGGACAGTACTGAAGATGAAGAGGGTTGGACAGAAGTTAAGGGAAGTACAAAAAAGAAATGTCACGGTAGCAAAACCTCTTTAAAAGAAGAAAAATATGAGGTCTATATGTCTTTCAAGGAACGTCTCCCGAAACAATTCGCAATGGCACGTATTTTAAAAGAAAATAATATAACAAAAATTAGCCAGGTTAAATATTTAAGTCCTTTTAAAATACGCTTGCAATTTGAATGTGAATCGGCAGCGCAGAAACTTATAATGTGCGAGAAACTTCTAGAGAAAGGATGGAGGTTCCAGAAGGCCTTGCAGCTGTCTGTCTGCTATGGCTTAATCAAGGATGTAGATCTGGATCTTACTGATGAGGAGATCCGTGAAAATATTTCATGTCCGGCCCCCGCCAAGCTTATATCATTCAAGAGGCTAGACCGTCGCAACAGGGATGAAGGAGGTTGGTGCCCTAGCGAAACCCTTCGACTTTGTTTTGACGGCGATCATCTACCAGCATCAGTTCGTGTATGTGATATAAACATAAAAGTTTTGCCTTACATACACCAAGTATCCCAATGTTCCCAATGTTGGAGATTAGGCCATATGAGGAAAATGTGCCCCTCGAAAAACGTGGTATGCCCGAAGTGTGGTGGGCATCATGAAAATTGCGACACTTTATTGTTTACCTGTGTCAACTGCAATGGTAACCACATATCTCTTAGTAAGACTTGTCCAGCGTATAAAAAGGAGAGAAGGCTAAGAGAAATTATGGCTGAGTTTGGTTGCACATACAGGAAAGCCCTAGAATGTTATGTTCCTCCCGAAAATTCTGGTCCCCCCGAAATTGTCATTCTCCCTCAAGCTCCGGTAGCCCCAGAAAATCGTGTCTCTTCTACACTTTTTGCAGGTGAACCTTCACAAGTCAGGAAAACGAATTCCTTTCATCACACTTTTGCCGAAATTGTCCAGACTAAGGCCACTGTTCACAAAGTGCCAACTCCTACCATGGTCAGAGATGATCCTCCAAAAACAAAAATACAGTCTCCGAAAAATAAAAATAAGCCGCCAAAAGAAGACTGGATGTTTTGGAATTCAGATGCGGACGATAAAGACTTTCATCAATCTCCTGAGGATGCAGAGGGCAACGATGAATGTCCATCTTTCAATGAGCTGTGGTCCAGAATAAAGGAAGTAATTTTCCTCAAAAAGACTAGCTTAATTTTTAAGATAAGGCGTATCTACCAATTGTGCCTAGAATGGTTAACATTAGTGTCAGTGAGTGTTGTTTCAGAGTGGCCGTGGATAAAAGCATTGTTTAACTTTTTCATTCCTTGTGATGGCTAACAAATTAATTAAATTAAATATATTACAGTGGAATGCCCAAAGTATCAGGCCTAAGTTAACATCGTTTCATGAAATTTTATGCCAGAATAAAGTACATATTGCTGCCCTTAGTGAGACGTGGCTCGAACCAGAAAGTAATTTTAAAGTTAGTGGATATGATGTTTATCGCGCGGACCGGGATGACTCATACGGCGGTGTAGCTATTATAGTACACAAATCTGTTAAAGCGCAACAGAAGCGCGTTCACGTGAATAATAACGGTATCGAGGTAGTGTGCGTACAACTATTTAATTGCGATCCGTTCGAAAATATTGTTGCTGTCTATTGTCCCACTAGAGTTGTGACCACTCACCAGGATTGGGATAATCTGTTATCATTATGGCCATCCAAAACTTTGATTTTGGGTGACTTTAATGCCCATCACGTCAGTTGGTCTTATAAAACTGACCACAGAGGCAATCTTATTCACGACTCGCTTATGGACAGCAACTTTTTTTCTTTGAACGATGGAACACATACACGAGTTCGTTTAGTTGACAACAACTTGCAACAGACTTCCCCAGACATATCACTGGCTTCTATAGATATTGCGCTTAACATTGATTGGATCGTCTTAAATGAAAATCTTGGCAGTGACCATTTAATGATTAAAATTTCAACTTTGTGTAGGTCATGCCTACCTTCAGTTATGAAAAGGAATTTTGGTAAAGCTGACTGGACTTCATATAAAAGATATCTGGAACAAAAATTTTGCCATTTGTGTTTACCGAATGACCTTCAAAAATCTTATGATGTATTTTTAGATATTTTGAACGATGCTGCTAACAAATTCATCCCTATGTTTAAATTTAACCAAAACCCTTCTTCAGATTTTACTCCAAAGCCGTACTGGACTCCAGAACTGTCACACGCTGTGGCTCAACGTAGGCTAGCATTATCCAAATTTAGGCGTAATCCCACTCCTCAAAACCTTGATACTCTCAACAATAGGATAAATACATCGCAAAAGTTAATTCGGCAGGCTAGGGGAGAGAACTGGCAAAATATTTGTTCTACAGTTGATCACACTACCTCTTCTAGTGAAATGTGGCGCAAAATGAGATGGCTGAAAGGGTACCATTCGCCCAGACATTTTGTGGACGCCCAAAGTGCCACAAATCTTTTAAATTCTTTAACACCTGATTATGTTTCCCCACCGACCCCTACGGTTCATCATACTAACCCTATATTAGAGTGTGAGATCTCTATTCAGGAGCTAGATAAATGTATCAAGTCTAAGGATACATCTCCTGGATGCGACGATATATCTTATTCTATGATTAAGAATTTACCTGATGTGGGTAAATCTGTTTTACTATCGGTATATAATAAATTCTTTGATCAAAGTTTTGTTCCCTCTCAGTGGCGCGACATTTGTATCGTACCTATTCCAAAACCTGGTCGTGACCCTAGTAACGTTTCTTCACTCCGACCTATATCCTTGTTGTCGTGCATATGCAAAATTTTCCATTATGTATTATTTCGAAGATTGGAATGGTTTCTGGAAAAAAATAGCTCGTTTTCTGCGAACACAGTAGGCTTCCGAAGAGGTAGGTCGTGCTTAGATGGCTTAAGTTGCTTAATCTCGGCTATTCAAACTGGTTTTTCCGAGGGTTGTTCTACTATGGGTTGTTTTTTAGATATTAATAATGCGTATAATAATGTAAATAATACTGTTTTAATAAATGTTTTGGATAGCTTTCAAGTAGGATCACGCATCTGCCGATATTTATGGAATTTTCTTCATAGAAGAGTACTCAAAATAAGATCTGGCAATAATTTTATCAGCAGATATTCTGGTAGTGGTCTGGCTCAGGGTGATCCGTTATCCCCACTATTATTTAATATAATAACGTCGGATATTTGTAAACGTTTACAGAATAATGTTTGCATATCCCAGTATGCGGATGATTTCGCTATATATGTGCAGTGTTCTTCTGTTAGTGAGGGCGAACGCAAGATCCAGTCTGCTCTTGACCTAATCAACAGCATGTTAATGCATGTTGGTTTAGAAATTTCTCCCGCTAAAAGTAAAATTTGTTTGTTTAGTAGAGGTTTTCGTAGACCAGTTATAGATGTCCGTTTAAACGGTACTTTGTTAGAGTTAGTGGACCATGTTAAATATTTAGGATTATGGCTAGATAGGGGTCTCCGATGGAAGAAACATATAAATGAGGTTCGTGAGCGAGTACTTAAACTGATTAATATTTTTAAGGTTTTAGTGGGACCCGGGTGGGGTGTTCATCCCAACCATTTAAGACGGTTATATATCTCTCTTATTCGTAGTCGCATCGACTTTGGTAGCTTTTTACTTGACAATAGTGCCGACACTCATTTAACCAAACTGGACAGATTACAAAACGTTTGCCTGCGGTTAATAGGTGGGTTTATCAAAAGTACTCCGATTCATGTGATGGAATCTGAATTGGTGTTGCCTCCTCTTTTTATTCGCCGCCGATATTTAGCTGATAAGTTTTATTTAAAATCTCAGTGTTACGATTTTCCTTTACTAACCATAGTAGATAAGCTTCATGGACTTTGTGGTAATAATCCTTATTGGAGAAATAAGAAAAAACCACTGTTAGTTATGTCTCACGATATCCTAAAGCAAGAACATATGTACTGCAGTAGTAAAATTGGCATGTTCTCCATGGATACTTGGGTCAGCAATATGGACTTAACACGTATTGTAAAGCCTAGTTTAGATTCGGTTGAGAAACCTAAGCATTGTTATTATGTACACAATTTGAGATCAATATGTTGTAAGTCTCTAAATTCACAATATTCTGGCTTTTACTATATGTATACGGACGGTTCTAGACATGAGAACTATTGTGGTGCAGCCTTTTTGGATTCGCAAATTGGTACCTTTTTCAAATTCCGTATTACAGCAAAAGTTTCAATAATGCACCTGGAGTTGATCGCTATTGCGGAAGCTTTGGCTTACATCAAATCTTTGAACTGTGATCGGTTTGTTATTTTCACTGACTCGAAAAGTGCCCTTCTTCATCTGTTGAGATGTACGAGTACTTCACCTTTCAGGGGGCTTCCACTGGCATATAGTATCTTAAGGGACATCACTGAACTTGTTGCCAAACATAAAACAGTTGTATTGCAGTGGATTCCTTCTCACGTTGGACTCGATGGTAATGAGATGGTTGATCGTTTGGCAAATGAAGCCGCGTCTGATGGAGAATATTATGCTTGTCCTCCATGGCATACTGAACTTTTACCCCTAGTTAGAGAAAGATGTACTCAATCCTGGTCAGAATATTTTGATAAAAGATCTCTAACGAAGGGCATTTGGTACAGGACGATTCAGCCATCGATTCCACGTATGCTTTGGTTCAGCGAGGGCAGGATGAACAGGCAAGAAGTTGTGATAGCTTTGAGACTCCGATCCGGCCATGTTCCGCTCAATAGTTTTGGTTTTATGATGCGCAAGGTTGATTCACCCAATTGCGCTGCCTGTGGAGTCATAGAAGATGTCCATCACATCTTGACGGAATGTAGTCGTATTGGAGTCCAAAGACGTCAAGCTTTTGACAATAATTTTAACGTAGGCTACTATAATAGCGTCCTGGCCTCACCATTGTCAGATGAGGCCAGAACACTTTATCATATTATTATTATAGGTACAAGGTTGCGGGTAGGTTAGTTTGTTATGTTTGTTGTATTCAATAATCGGGGTGACATATTCTTTATAGAAAAAACCCTGTAAATAAATAAAGATTAAAAAAAAAAAAAAAAAAGAACGTTCGCATTCTAATCTCAGTCTCAATCTGTCAAAACTATAATCAATTTATACAAATTTTTGATAAATATTGATTGTCGTTTAGACGAGATTGCAACCTGAATTTTAACTTTCTTAAAATTACGAGAATTGCCCCTCAAAATCTAATGTATAAAATTCTCGTGTCACAGTGTTAGTTACCATACTCCTCCGAAACGGCTGGACCGATTTGTATGAAATTTTGTGTGCATATCGGGTAGGTCTGAGAATCGGCTACTATCAATTTTTTTTTTTGCAAAACGCCGTTTGCGGGGTCAGCTAGTAATATAATATAAAATGCATTTGCGGCGCCAATCTCGCAGTCAATTAGTGTCCGAAGGAGCATTGGATACATTTTAGAACCACAAACTTGAACTAACTTACACATGATATATTATCGAATGGTGGCCAGGCCTGCCCAAAGAAACTCTGAAAGGTTTAAAGCTCAAAATGCCTATGCATTCCACAACCTTCCTTGATAAATCCTTTACTGTCCAGGCCGCTCGTTTGTGGAATGCATTGCCAGTTGAAATAAAACGCGCGCAATCGTTACATGTGTTCAAAAGACTCATAAAGGAACACTACTTGTCTTTGTGATATTGTTGTCTTAACTGCAATCATCTACTGTCTTCTTTTATTTTCGTTGCCTATATATTTAGTATGTGTGTATTGATGTATCTATAATTTTGGATATGTATTTATCTGTGTATATATTTTAGTGTATTGTATACATAATATTTGCACCAACGACAGCCCCATTTTATGTCCAGGAAAATCACTGTCCATCCTAAGGTTGCCTGGAAGAGATCGCAGAAAGCGATAAGGCCGCCCATTGTATATTTTGTAGTGTTTGATGTATCTTTACTCGTTGTATTTTTGTGGTGTACAATAAAGTATATATAAATAAATAATAAATAAAGGTTTGAAATGCTCAAAGTGGCATGAAACATCTGAGGGCTTAGACAAAGTTTTCATATCATCAGCGATAGCGACGTTGGAAAAGTAAAAAATTAAAGTATTGGATTGATTTAGGTAGTTGAAAGTTGTTTTAGAAATACGAATCGCTTTGATAGCGATTGCCACTTTTCAAAGCTCCTTTGACTACAGAGAAAGGAAAGGTAATGCTTGAGTATTGAGTGACGTTCTGTAATACGGGCCTTAGTCCGCGTACAGGCAGATTTCGTTTCTAATCCGTCCGAGCAAAGTTTTAATAAACTGTCAAGGGAATATGATTTGAATATATTCAATACCGATGTTTCTTAGCCTAAACATTTGTTGATGAAAACTTCTGTACGGAAAAGTACTTGTTTGCGTATAAATGATTTTTAGTTGGTATTAGTCGATCGTGTACTATTTATTTCCTAATTTATGTTATAGATAATTATTATATATTGACCTATTTTTTTCGTTATTATTTTTTGTGTTCACACAGAAAATATAATTTCTTACTACACCACATTAAAGCGACTTCATTAAGATTTACTGACTTTATACAGTAAGAAGAAATGTTTGTAAAACAATAAAAGACAAAACAGTAACGTTTAATGATTGGACATACCATTTACTGAAAGAAACATTAAAGTTAAAAAATGAAACGTTAAAGTTTACTGTCATGGCGGTAACATTTTGCCTGAAACTTTAACTGTTTTTGAATCAGTAAAAAATACTGTTTTGAACGTTAAGCTCATATGGAATTGTATAAAACAGTTCAGATCAATGTTTTTTCATTTTTATTTACTGATATTTCTTTCAGTGGATCACTAGAAACTTGTAAATGGCCTTCAATTTCATATTGCTTAAGAACACTGTATAAATTTGCTGTAAATTTCCCGAATAGAATAAAATAAACAGTGAAAACATCAGTCGGTTTCTTACTAAACTTCAACTATATTCGACGACCCTGCATACTTATCTCCTTTGCTGACTGTACATTGCCACGCCATTGGAACTAATCACAGATAATATGTCACAAACAGCGGAGAAGCACGCATTCACGACAATGATCAACGCTCAATCATTAATCGCAGTGCCCATCGCATAAACAGTGTGATAATGGCGGTCATAATTAGCCACTTAACCCGGACCAGGCAATTTAGTATAATATCCGTGTTGATGATAAAATCAGTCGTTAGAACATGCTGTTATTTACGATAATTATTATAAAGAAGGTAGGTAGGTACTTCAAACCTGGAGGTACACCAATTTTGTTATAAATCAAAACAGGATGAATATTCAACATTGAATTATTGTATACTAGCTGAGCTCCACGGTTTCACCCGCGTAAGTTTCGATCCTGTGAGCATATCGGGATAAAAAGTATCCTATGTGTTATTCTGATGTATAAGCTATATTACTGTAAAGTTTCATCAAAATTCGTTAAGTAGTTTTTGCGTGAAAGAGTAACAAACATCCATCCATCCATCCTCACAAACTTTCGCATTTATAATATTATAGTACCGCTTAGGGTAATTAGATGTCGATGTGATCGCGGTCGCTATATCGATACATCGATGTCGATACTCGCTATTTCTACAAGGATAGAGGTGAGAATACCTCGGTTCAGTCACATGAACTCACTCTTGAAAGCTCAGATGCCAATCCTGTATTTGTACCTACCTGTTTTGTGTTTGTGTGTTTTGTATTATACCTACTTCAGAAGAACGAGTGGAACCCATTTGACTGATCACGAGCGCCAAAGCAGCCCGCGATGTATCGCAGTGAGGTATTTTTCGGCATGTGCGTGTGTACACACGGCTACACATCAAGCTATACATTTCCAGTTTCAGCTGATCTCGCATTGTGTAAGTTATTCTTACAATCAGAAGTCAGCTTATACTGGTTATGTAAAGCTTGATCTGTAGCCGTGCGTACCTATAGCATGCATTTATTTTACATGAAAGTGACATCGAAGTAACGAGCTCATGAGGTACATCCCATTGAAATATCTTCAGCATGTTTTTTTTACTTTAAATTACCCTTATTTTAATTTAAATAAGTTTCAAATTGTCTATATTTTGTGTAATAAAAGAAACAGCCTCTACAATACTGTGTAATCTGAATCTAGGTTCTCTAAATCTAGGCCTTCAAATTGAGCTTAGTGAAAGGGTAAAGGGCAATTTTAATCCGGTTAACATCGGATTATGTTGGAAGTACCTAGATACTGGAAACACACTGTACCAATTAATTATTAAAATATCAATGGTTATTAATAATAAATCAGTACTTACACACATTGTACCTATAGTACTTTTAATTTCGTAAGTAGGTACATACACAATGGAACCGGAATTCATCAGTGAGATTAAATCCGACATTTTTGTATTTTTCAAAGCGAATTCGAATTTCATTAAGTACTATTATGAACGTGTTTACGTAGATTGTTACCAATATTTTGATGATCATTATCGAAAATTATTTTGTTTATTTTAACTTCATAACTGAAAATGTCGAACTGAACAAGTACCCGATTATCCATTTGTTGCATAAATAACGAAGCTTTTATCGACACTGAGTGTCAATTATTATGACACGATTTCAATTTTAAACAAGTATTCATAGAACGGTAGCGCTTTGAATAAAATATCTTTTGCATCTAATTGGCGCAAAACGGTGAAACATCTACACAAATAAATAAAATTGAATTGTCTGTTTTTAATGTCAAAATAATAGCTTTTCACTAAATGCTTATGAAAGTAAATACTTACAGTACTTTCATAAAAAAACATTTTTTTAATTTGTGTCTCTCTGTTTGTTCCGGCTAATCTCAGAAATGGCTGGACCAATTTTGACGGGACTTTCACTGGCAGATAGCTAATGTTATAAGAAGTTACTTTTATTGCTACTTTTATTTTAGAAAAATAATGAGTAAAGTGACACATTATTGCTTTCCGTCGCTATCGAAGCTAGTAATATCTAAAAGATGAAAATGGGCATTGTTTAGAGATGTTTTTCTGAAAATATTAACAATCTCAAGATCTTTTCGCTATTATTAAAACTCATGACAGAAGGTCAGAAAGAAACTATAATTGTGAAGATTTTTAAAGAAATGAATAAAAGAGTTGGTCATCATCTGCCTTGCCTTTTCCCAACTATGTTGGGGTCGGCTTCCAGTCTAACCGGATGCAGCTGAATACCAGTATTTTATATGGAGCGACTGCCTAACTGACCTCCACAACCCAGTTACTAGGTAATACGATACCCTTGGTAAGACTGGTTGTCAGACTTTCGGGCTCCTGACTACCCGTAACGACTGTCAAAGATCAAAGAATGACAGCCGGGACCAACGGCTTAACGTGCTTTCCGAGGCACGGAGGGGTCTCGGTATGTAAAGATGGTCACTCATCCACAGGCCAACCGCGGCAAGCGTAGCTTAACCTGATCGATCGACCTGTGCGGCTGTTATTATTTAGCCACGGGGAATAAAAGAGTTGGTAATAAAACTTTTTAATACGCTCATGTTCTTGAAACTAATTTAGTAACAGACGATGTAGCATAATGTCAACATACATTTTCCCTGTAAGCGTTATTAACACTAAATATTTTAAGAATCTTTTTGTACTAGTCTAAAAGTTTATTAATAGTGCGAAGTAACTTGCAAGTGCTTGGTGGGCCGTGCCAAGTATTTCCAGTTAGTACTCTTTTGCAAGTACTAAGGCTGAAGCCTCACAGGCGCTTCTAGACCTAATTAAGAGCAATCTTTCAATACAGCCGATCGATTCTGGTAAAATCTCACCGTGAAAAGTTAGGTGAAGTGAGCTTAGAGTGAGCTGTCAAGAGTATCAATCCCTAGCATCAGGATGACACTGACAGCTCACTCCACGCTCACTTCACCTAAGTTTTCACGGTGAGATGGTTACAGAATCGCACTGCTGGTCACGAGTCGCACTTTTGAGATTTTGGGATATAAAAATAAAAACAAACCTGGATAAAAATTAATAACACGGTAACCAGAGGTGATACCCCAAAAATAAAAACTGGAAATTATGCGCCTAAAGATTTTTTATCAAATTATATTAATGAATAAAAATATCTTGACCAGATATGCTCACAGAATTTATTTAATCTTTTTTCTGGGCCATCATCATCTGCCTAGCCTTTTCCCAATATGCTTGGGGTCGGCTTCCAGTCTAACCGGATGCAGCTGAATACCAGTGTTTTACATGGAGCGACTGCCTATCGGGCCTCCACAAACCAGTTACTGGGTAATACGATACCCCTTGGTAAGACTGGTTGTCAGACTTTCGGGCTTCTGACTACCCGTAACGACTGTCAAAGATCAAAGAATGACATCTGGGACCAACGGCTTAACGTGCTTTTCGAGGCACGGAGGGATCTCGGTATGTAAAGATGGTTACCCATCCACATACCAACCGCGGCAAGCGTAGCTGAACCTGATCGATCGACATGAGCGGCTGTTATTATTTAGCCACGGGCCCCTTCAATCTTTTTTCTAGGTGAAGGTCACGAAATATAAATTATTTTTTTATAAAAAAAAATATTTGAAATACACACGTGGGTGTTCTACTCTTGCGTTTAAAATGCATTTCTTGGTTGATTTATGCGATATACAGCATAAGGAATTTTTATTTTTATGTAGCTCAGAGCTGAATAGAATAGAATAGAATACTCTTTATTATGTACACCATTTACATTAAAGACATAAATATAGAAATCAAAGCAGCAAGCAAACGTCCTGCCTGTGTGACCTCGATCTTATAGTATCTTTGATAGTTGCTCTTTCCTTTGAAGTATTACGGTTGTTCATTATCGCAAAGCGTCTTTCGAGGTATTTTGATATTAATTTTGGTATTTTTCCCACGACTTCGTCCACGTGAAATTTCTTCTTCCCCCGACCCTCCCCTCGTATCGCATCTCCTGTAAGATTCATTTTCGCTTAGCATTCTTTTCATTTTTTTTTACTTTTATGCTCGGCTTTTAAGGAACCTAGCGTTATGTTAAAATGCCAAACTTTATGTTAAATAGCCTTCCAGAAAAAAAAATACTGACAAAACGCAAAAATAATTTTTCAAATCTTACTGGTAGTTCCAGAGATTAGCGCGTTCAAACCAACAAACAAAGTCTTCAGCTTTATTATTTACATAGATAAGTTTTTTTAACTGTCTACAATTTTTAATTTTGCTTCATTTTCTTCAGATAGGCGGTCGCTCCATGTAAAATACAGGTATTCAGCTGCATCCGGTTAGACTGGCAGCCGACCCCAACATAGTAGATGTGTATATGTGTATTGTAATATCATCTAATGCCCGATTCAAGCGTTTGGTTGACTCGGGCATTAGATGACCAGAGGCTTTATGTGACCAGAGGGTTTACCTATTTTTTGGGCCAAGAATTGCATTAGTATGCAACTTGGCAATGCTATCAGTGGGATGAAAATACGATATGTCGACTATCAGTGGTGCGAATGCACATCACCTCGACGTTCGTTAGTACGACTGATTGTTCCGACAGGACGACGGAACTTTTGATCGACGAACGATATCACTACACAACTTTCACTAGACAAACTAAGGCGCGACAAACGTTTCTATATTTTGTTGCTACTTTGCGAAGCCTTTGCTGACAGGCCACCATGTCTGCCACGTGCTATCACAAGGACGCTACCCTTAAGAGCCTACCCTACCCTACCCCCCTACCTAGCCTGCCCTTAAGAGGCTACCTCAGCTAAAATTCACTCTTTATCTCGCTCGCACGATACTGCTCGCGAACTGAGTGAGAGCGAGACATACATACACACACACCATAGGAATAACGGACAGTCCCCTGTGCAGAGCATGCATGGAGGCTGATGAAACCGTTGCGCATGTGCTCTTTGAGTGCACAGGCGTCACCCAGATTAGATCAGAAACCGTCGGGACACCAGATCGTACACAGATGTTCTCAACAAACCAGGAGACCTAATCAGCTTCTGGAGGGAGGTGGGCTGGTTGGAATAATCACCGACGGCTGCCATGGCCCACGAACAATGGTCCAACTGAAGGACTAAGTGCGGAAACCAAACCCATAACATAGAACATAGAGAGCGAGACATCGGTGCTAGGCGGCAGGCAGAGCCAATAGTTTAGGTATTTGCTTTTTACGGTGAAAATAATGGTAATTAAAAAAATATATAAAACATAAGACCTGCTTTATAGTTAGTTCAGTTAGTATACAAAGTTTCATGATCTAATTTGAAGTATTTTTTGAATACCAGCGGTTTATTGTTCGGTTTGGAGTTTAGACGTAACTTTGGATTTTTTTTCTATCGAGAAAATTTTATGGAATCGTGTTTTCGTCAAACATGAGATCTAAAATTAGTCCTCAACTTTACCATTATATTTATTTTTAAATTAATGCAGCAGTATTTTCGACATAACGGTTGATCATGCTAAGCCATTTGAGGTAGTGTGTGCGAGTGCTCAAATAACAGTAAGTGACCTTTATCCGCGACCTAGTCGTGTGTAAAGAAACGAAGATATTTAATTTTGTAGAAACAACGCAGGTAACTAACCGTTTTCTTTACTCATATTTTTTATTCTTTATTTATTTGGTAAATTGGGCTACATGTCCCCTCGGAGAAAGATACGTCAGAAAGGCGTAACGAGGTATGTAGGTAAACGGCAAGACTTTTCTTGTAAAGAAAATAAAAATAAATTGAGTATGAAGTTGTTCCACTGCGAAGCCAAATATAATAATATTATGATTTAATAAAAGAGACTTTCTAAATTATAATAGAGAAATAAAACTACCAGGCTTGCTTGGATACATATTACATCCAACTGTTTTTTTAAATAAAAAATATTTTGATTTTAATTTTTTTATATATATCGGCACTTATGAAACGCCAGAAGCTAGATGCGCGGTTCCAATTGGTCTTTTCCTATGGAGAAGAGCCGGCAAATTACTCCACGAATATTCATTAAAAAAAATTTAACTTTTATAACGCTTTCAAATTACGGTGTTAAGTTAATTGTGTATAGGAGGACAATGTAGGCCTGTCAACAAGTACCACCAACGAGTACCAAGTTAATCCGTGAACCTTGATAAAACATTGTTGATCATGCTTGTTTTATTTCTGTAAGGAAAAACCTACACAGCTCTTTGTCCAAACAATAAATGAAAAGAAACATTTATTTGCCAAACACAGGTCAGGTTAAGGAACCCTGTTAGAACTACCGCCAAATTATATTTAATACGTAAGTAGGTTATTTACTTCAATAAAGGTTCAATACACCTTGAACTACAATTTGACCTAGCAAACACAAGATCGTTATTAAGCCTTCTACACAATATCTACATCCATATAAAAGTAACAGCTTGCCCAACCGCCATGCCCGATTATGTTCTTCTACACGCGGCTGATATGTCGTGCGAAGCATATTCTGTCAAACGGAGATGCACTATGGTTCAACCCCGCAAACAAGGCTATAGTTTACAACGGAAATCGTGTATGGATGGACAGCAATTGAATATTGAATCTGTAGCAATATTCAATAAATGAACTATGAAATTCGCCCATTGTACTTTGAAAATCAGGTTCTGTCGATGTCAAGTTGTTTTCATCTTTATCTACCAGTGAGCGGTGGTAATGGCCTCGACTTACGATTTTTGTAGGTTGTGGGTTTGAACTCAGCTTAACTTTGTGTAAATAATTTTATCACCACTTCTCTCAAAATGGTGAAGGAAAACATTGTGAGGAAACCGGTATGTCATAGGACCAAAATTTTTAAGTAATGTGACATCTATCAACCCGCACTGGGCCCGCATGGTAGATTATAGCTCACTCCATCTCGAAGACAGGAGACTGTGGCCCAGTACGAACCACAGGTGCTGTCGTTGTCAAATTGTTTACATCTTTATATTTTAGCGCTTTATTGCGGTCTATAGCGCTATATCTATGAAGAATATCATATATTTTTCTGATTCTGTTTACTCTAGTCGATCATATACTTTTATTGCTTTTAAAACATGCGTTTTTTGCGTTTAGGCCCTGTAATCCCCTTAATATGTATGTATTACTTATGCACACAAAGCTTCCGGAATAAATTATCTAAATTATAGTGACAACCGCATCAAAATCCTTGGCGAATATTAAAAGAACAACGCGGTCACAAAGACAAACATGAAATGCGAATTTAATTTATAATAATATGCATAGATTCACGTGTATAATGTACGTGATTCCATTTACAATTTCCAATTACATTTTCCGTACATACGGTTTTATGTTTGAGTAAGGGTGTCTAATTCCGAACCAAACTTTTTACAAAATATTTTAATAAACTTTGCTTTGAAGATTACGTTGATCATAAAATAATATCGCATATATTATGATATAAACAACCGTGTGATACAACCCAACACTAGGTACCAAAATAGTATCGTCCCCTAAAAGTCCTTGTAGGCATAATATCTTAATTAAAATATTATTATTTGCGTATAAATCATGCTGTTCAGGTGATGGTACCTACAGTGCTGACGGCTCGGCTGCATTGATTACCTACCCCTTAAGCAATAGTAGTACCTTAGATTATAAATAATTAGCTTTTGTCCACGGCTTCGCCTGCGTAAAGGCTGGTGTAAAAAGTATCATACGCCCTAATCCAGGTCTAACTGTTTACCAAACTTTATCTAAATCCGTTTTTACATTATGGCGTGAAAAGGTTACACACACTGAATGAAATAAGCACTAAATAAATAGTAATGAAAAACATTGATCTGAACTGCTTTAAACAATTCCATATAAGCCTAACGTTCAAAACAGTATTTTTTACTGATCCAAAAACAGTTAAAGCTTCAGGCAAAATGTTACCGTCATGACAGTAATCTTTAACGTTTTTTTCAGTAAATGGTACCTATGTTCAATCATTAAACGTTACTGTTTTGATTTAAAAACATTTTTGCTTATTATAATAAAGTCAGTAAGTCTTAATGAAATCGCTTTAATGTGGTGTAATAAGAAATTATGTTTTTCAGTACAACAAACAGATCGAAAGACAGAAAGATTTACTATAGTATTTATAAGTACAATATTAGTATGCCTTATATATAGTATAGAAATATGAATTTGACACATTTTTCATCGTCGTGCGCCTTAGACCTACCGATCCTAATTATCAACTGGCATTAAAGCCGATCGTCCACCGCCAGCTAAACTAAGTTAGTTTAGTATAGCTCGCATAGTTGAGCCAGTTTTTATTCATACATGTGGCATAGTTTGTGGTGGACGCACATGTATGAAAAACTGGCTCAACTATGCGAGCTAAGCTAAACTAACTTAGTTTAGCCGGCGGTGGACGTTCGGCTTAATCCTTTTATTCATAAATGTTGCTCACAGTTAAGTAGTGATTATAGTTGCCGCCAGATAACAAAAAAATAAAAGTCGTTGACACCCGTCTACCAATGTTTACCAATATTTCAAAACTATACAAAAAAAAATGTAATGGCAGTGTCGCTAACACGATCAACACGAACGTATCGCGGTAAGGGGCGTTCTTGATGCTATTATGAAACTCGACTGAAGCGGTATTAGCGACAGTTTTGTATGACGAGCGATCTATATCGAATAAGTTTTGACTTCTTGGTACAATCGGATCAACGACTTTTATTTTTTTGTTATCTGGCGGCAACTTTAGCGACTGTTTAACCACACATTTCTGATGTTTAAACGTCACTTAACTTTAATCATCGGGTTTATATAAAACCCTTAAGGGCTGACTTTTTCAATACTAGATAACTTTATCTGAGAAATAATTTTGAATTTTTGACAGTTCTTCAATACAATAACTGCCAGACATCAATTTTATTCCACGAATAAAAATTATCGGTCGATCGAAAAATCAGCCATAAATCTTCCAACAATAGATACTTCTTATACCATTCTAAGAAACGCTTTACCAATTCCGAAACTTTTTCAGTTCAAATTCCAACTTAATGTATTTAAGAACACATTTTAAACAATGAACATTCACGTTCTAAATTCTCTTGCATTAAGGCTCTGATAGACAGTCTGCCAGTCGGAGTCATTAGCGTTTCTGGCACTTTACCTCTAAAAATAAACTAAGTTCTGCCAAATTCTTTATATACCCGTCTGGCAGGAGCAGTTAGGAAAGGGGTTCGTTTTGTTGAAAGGAAAGAGTATTTTAAGTGGATACTTAATATTGTAAGTTCAAGTATAAAAGAAACCTTGTATTTATGGAACGAAGTTCTTTAGCGGAGCTTGTAGTAAACTTGGAGAAATTGCTAAGTAACGAAAAAGCGTTTATGCCCCTTCCATGTGCCTTCTTATTACATATAATAGAAAGAGTCAAAGAGAGAGATAGTTTTCATGTTTTTCAAATTTTTCATCATAGGTTCATCATCATTTATATGGTTTTCGAGGGTGCTGAATCCGATATAGAAGATGGTGAAAATAGAAGATGGTGACTGCGAATATTGCATATTATACTCGTATTAACAGCCGCACAGGTCGATCGATCAGGTTAAGCTACGCTTGCCGCGGTTGGTCTGTGGATGGGTGACCATCTTTACATACCAAGACCCCTCCGTGCCTCGGAAAGCACGTTAAGCCGTTGGTCCCGGCTGTCATTCGTGGGTCTTTGACAGTCGTTACGGGTAGTCAGAAACCCGAAAGTCTGACAACCAGTCTTACCAAGGGGTATCGTATTACCCAGTAACTGGGTTGTGAAGGTCAGATAGGCAGTCGCTCCATGTAAAATACTGGTATTCAGCTGCATCCGATTAGACTGCAAGCCGACCCCAACATAGTTGGGAAAAGGCTAGGCAGATGATGATGTGACTGGTATTCAGCTGCATCCGGTTAGACTGGAAGCCGACCCTAACATAGTTAGGAAAAGGCTAGACAGATGATGAAGATCCTGGTGCTTCCTCCTAAGTCTACTATTAAAAAATCTGAGGTACTTGTATTTATATCGGGTCTAATAGCTAATAGATTAAAAAAAAAATGGGTTAGTACAAGAATTCTTAAGTGTTGCTTTATATTTTCAGGGGAACTCTTATTAACATGCTTGGTTGGATAACCCATCGATAATAAAATATGTGAAGTGGGTAGATACCTAAATCTTTATAACAGCATAAGTATATTTATCAAGTTTTCTGAATGTTTCAAGTATTGTGAGAAAATTGAAGTGAAAATGTAATTGTTGTACCTAAAGCCCTATTACGCAAAAGTTGTATATTTTAAGTGCAAGTGCACTGAAACCTAATAAGATTGTTTCGTTAGAAATTATAGATTAATTGTTGCCTTTTTTTTGAGGATGAGTAATCATCAAATGACCCTTCCCGCTCTGGGTGGAGCAGAAGGGAGTATCAGACTCTTACTGACTAATTCCCACCCGTGTTCCTTCCTTAGCCCTTTATATTCCGGGGTAGCGGTAACTCTTTCGGACAATCCCGCTGATTAATTGTTGCCTGGGAATGGATTTTGTTTGTTCGTTTCCCAAAACATTGCACTCTAGGACAGTACATAACATATAAACACACTGAAAAAAATATTTTCTCACTGCACCACATAAAGCAATTATTTCATTAAGACTTAATGACTTTATACAGTAAGAAGAAATGTTTGTAAAACAACAAAAGACGACACATTAACGTTTAATGATTGAACATACTGTTTACTGAAAAAAACGTCGTAAATGTGAAAGTTTAAATGGTTGGATGTTTGTTACTCAATCACGCAAAAACGGATAAACGGATTTGGATGAAATTTACTACACAGATAGTTTATGACCGGGATTAACTCATTTTAAGCTTTTTATCGCGGTAGTACGTTCTCGTGGTATATTTTCAAACAACCACGTGGGCGAAGCCGCGGAAAATAGCTAAGTAAAAAGCATAAAACTTATATCCTAACCAAAAATAGCGTGAATTCAAGTAAGAACCATTACCCAATGAAAAGAGCACGAATTATTCAACGTAATTCATTTTATCTAGTGTGTGACAGCACAGGAAGATAAATTAAATGCAAATAAAAGTTAGGAACAAAAGTAGCAGAAATGCTAATGGTGTAAGCGAATTTAGTACCTAGTATAAGTAAACTAGCTTCGGTCCGCGACTTCGTCCTTGTGAAATTTCTTGTTTCCCAGACCTATCCCGTCACGTCACATCGTATTCTTTTTGCTCAGCTGTTTAGGGTCCTACCGTGATTTTACATAGTCCAAAACTTTTCTCGAGAATTGGGCTATCAAATGCAAAATGATTTTTTCAAATCCAACTGGTAGTAACAGAGATTAGCGCGTTCAAACAAAAAAAAATCTTCCAGCCTTATTATTGGTATAGTCTAGATTGTGCACAATGAACACTAAAGTAAGCAAAGTTTGATAATGGATGGTAAATTAACGTATTAAGTAATTTATCTGTCATGTTAAAAGGCATTATGTGGAAATAAAGCTTGTTTATTGCCGTGCAAAGTGGTGTTACAATAGAGAAAAAATATCATCGAAATGACGTAGAAAGAACCGGAATGACACGTTTTTTTTATTCCATTTAATGAAAGAAACAACGCTCTCAAACCTAATTAAATATCTAAACACAAAAGAAAACTAAACAAAAAAGGACAACACAAAGCCACATATTTGCTGTCGCGATCAAATTTCAGTTGCTCAAACAAGGAGACGTATTCTAGCGTATTGTGTAGATCTCGACAACAGACGCGGCGAGATCATCTCACAACAAAGGAGGTAACTCGATACAGAAGGTTCAACACCCCTACAACGTGCTTACTACAGAGATTACTTCGCGTGTGTGATCTGTAATATATGTGATTTTCTTTGTCTACATGTCTTTATGAAGTAGTTCGAGGGATAAAGTAATAGTTTCATTCTAACATAAGGTACAAAAAACTCACGCTTCCTTCCCATGTAATAGTGATAGGCACAAACTATAGAACGCCCTATGATCCTTAGATTGTTGGCTTTTCCACACACACCTTTTTTTTTTTTTTTTTTGAGGATGAGTAATCATCAAATGACCCCTCCCGCTCTGAGTGGAGCAGAAAGGAGTGTCAGACTCTTACTGACTAAAACCCACCCGTGTTCCTTCCTTAGAACTTTATGTTCCGGGGCAGCGGTAACCCTTTCGGACAATCCCGCTGCCCCGGCAGGCTTCGGCCCTTACGGGCTCCTTCCTTAATGCTGACATCTCTTTGAGGCGCGCGTGGAACACATACGCGCCGTCCGGCACGGGCCTGGTCCTGATCGGACGGAGAGTTTTCCACACACACCTGCCTTGTAAATACCTTTTATTAGTCTTCTTCTTTGCAGTGTGTCATATGCACAACTTTTCTCAGATCTTGTTGGTCCAAAACTTAGCTACTTCCACGGCGTCGTCGGTGATAGCGCAGATGGCACATTGACTTCAAGTTTTGGGACAGCTAAGGCAGGATGGCACCTAAGGCAGGTGGAGCATAGTTTGCGATATAACTAATTTGTAACATAGATGTAACTTCTCCTTAGTAAAGTACGAGTACCTCGACGGAGCGGCAGAGTGTGGGTATAGAGTTATGTTGCGTCAGTCTCCTGTGTCGTGTGTTTTCATTCTAAAGCAGTGAAAATTATCGGTTGTTTTACTACTTTGGTTGATTGGTTGTAGACCTGAGGCATATTTACTAGAACAGGTATGCTCATCTGTCTGGACTAGGCCGCATCTAGTACGCGTACGTTTAAATATCGCAGCGTCATGCTGAGATAGGAGCCTTTTGGCCTCGTATACCTAGGACTTTCTGTTTCATTTTTCTTTTTGTTACTTTTTTAATTATTTTTTTTTTTATTTTGGTATTTTAATTTTGAATGTGTTTAGTTTAGTTTGTGATCCTCCTGTACGAGTCACAATAAATACTTTTTCTTTCTTTCTTTCTTTACGGCGCGTAAAGAACGAAACACATCGAGGATTTTCTATCAAAGTGAGAAATTTATAAATATACCTATTATTTATACTACTTATGATGTTAATAACACTATACAATGTAAATAAACCCTTAGGCCGCTGCCTGGAATTTTGCGGGCAGCGGGGCGGCAGCGGTAGCGGCGCGGGCGATCACCGATTGCCTTGAGTGCACCGCTCGTTGCCCGCTCCCGCGCCGCTGTTTTCGAGAACCGGTCCATTTAAATGTACGCATAAGATCCTGCCGCTCCCGCACCGCCGCAGCTGCCGCCCCGCTGCCCGCAAAATTCCAGGCAGCGGCCTTACATATTACACAATTTTCGTGCTTCAAATATCTAACTTTACCGTACTAGGTGCGGCCTGGTTCAGAGTTACCTAAAATTAAATTATCAACCTTTCTATACATAGTTAGCATAATCAGCCTATAATGTTCCCACTGCTGGGACACAGGCCTCCTCTCTGAGAGAGGGAATGGGCTTTAATCCACCACGCGGGCCCAGTGCAGGATGGTAGAAGTCTCATATCTTCGAATTTTTGGTTCTAGGACATGCCGGTTTCCTCAAGATCGTTTTCTCTCACCATTTTGAGAGCAGTAAAGTAAAGTAAGGTGTAATATTATGGAATGAAGATTGTAGACAATTTCGACACCTCCATGCAATAACATCGTATCTCACTTTTTTCTAAAAATTGAGTTACAAAGACATTGTTATGTAAAAAAAAAATTCTGTACTATCATTGTAATTCTATTCCCTTTCGTTTCTAAAAATATGTAACTTAACACCTTGGAGTTACAATTATCTGACCACAAAAATAAATTAAACTACAAAAAAACTAAATTGTAACTCAGACATACCTACAATGTTTGTCCTCGTAACTTATATGTCATTTCACTGTTTTGTTTTTCACGTAACTCATGAAAACCCATGAAAACAATTTTTCTTTTACAACTTAACCATACCTATTTATAGTCCGCCTAAGCTATATTAAATAGAGCCAGCTTCAAAAATTGTACGGAGTGTTTTGAGTTTGCTATAATTTTTCAAACTTTAAAATCGCTCTCCTGTAAAATCACAAAAAGTGAGTTACGATGTTATTGAATGGAGGTGTCGATTTATTGATTGCGTTTTTGATTTAAATCGCCTTGAGGTGTCGATCAGTGTCGGTAAATCTTATTGATCAAATAGGCCAGTAAACATAGGACCATTAATTATCTCTTCTATGCAATTCTCAATAACAAACCGGAATTTTGAGTACGTGTCAGTTATAAAGCTCGCACATAAAATATAGCATCGAATAATTATAATCAGTCTACAATAATCCCATTACCGGGTCACGGACCTTTCTATGAGAGGGAATGAGTCTATCGCGCGGTCCCAGTGAAGGTTTGTGGATGTCTTTATGCCTTCGAATTTTTGCTTCTTAAAACACTGAAATTTAAAATATAAGACGTCTTTTAACTAACTGGTGCAATTTGGAGAGCACAAATTGTCCATACTTCGAGACATTTTTGAAGAGAAAAATTCTTTAGACGCATTCTGCGCTCTTTCCGAATAGTGAACGAAACTGCAGTGCTATTCTGTTAAAATCTCACCGTGAAAACTAAGGTGAAGTAAACTGTCATTCCACCTGATGTTAGGGATTGCCCCTATTGATAGCTCACTTCACCTAAGTTATCACAGTGAGATTTTTAGAGAATCGATCAGCTGAATCGTCACACTCTCGTCGGTGATACTGAATCGCGGATACTTGACCCCAGTCGTAAGTTTTCACCTCTACCGTGGTAATACCAACACGCCCTCTTTTTTCTTCTTCAATCTTATCGAACTCAGTATTTATTTACAAGTGATCTTCAACCTACCACTTACCAGGAGCACATAAGTAAGCGCTGATAGTTCAGTAAACCCTCAAGGGAGAGCTCCCGTAAATATATGTACACAGATATTATTATGCATCCTATATTTTAACACCAGCGAACCAACATCGATAAGCCTCTGGGGCACAACATTTTCTTCAAGAAAAATAAATGCGAAACTTCCTTGTTAGGAGAAATTTTATTTGATGCGTACAATTTTACTGCAAGGCGAGCGTTTCTCAGTAATAGTTCCGAAAAAAATGTACGTGTAGGCAAATTTCGGAGCTTTGTATGTGACTTATATGATAAAGGCTGTAGTTTTATTTTATCTGAACAAAAACAATATATAAGGCTGATACATTAGGCGGATATATTTTATTTATTTGATTGTTGTTATATATTTGTATTTAATCGTATGCTGCACTGGTTGACGTCATCACGTCAACGCCGGTTGTCGCTGAAAATCAGCGCTGGGGCTCTGTCTCGTAAAGGGTCTTGGCATTATGCTGAGCGATGGCCGTTTTGCGTGGATGTCACGCATGTTTTTTTTCCCAAATTTTTAATTTGATTGTTTTTTTTATGCGTCATGTTTGCCGCAAATAAACGTATTTTCTTTATTTTCTTTTCTATCAAAGTTACCTACTTGTAGTACCTAAACTTTAGCAGAATGACCAAATAACCGTCAGTATCTACGGCAACTTGCATATTAATTGTGCTTTAGCGCACATTTAGGGTAGTGGTGAGGTACATAGGCACAGTCTGTTACAATAATTGACAATTTCGAGAAAAATCATAAGGAGAATTACAACAGAATTTAATCTGGCGTCCTAGCTAGGTTACATGGTAACCTGTATTCAGGTCCGCCAGCCCAAGTTCCCACAGAAGGAGTAAAAAAAATCCAATAGAGACTGCTTAGGATTAAACGGTAAAAACATGAAAACTTAAACTAAGTGTGAAGTGTTAGTCTGTGTAGGTATGTGTTTTGTGATGAGGTGTGGTGTAGTGTGGTGTGTATGTAGGTGTGGTGTGTGCATGTGAGAGTTGTAAGTTGTGGGTTCCAAGCCAGGCAGGCACTGTACTTTGTGTAAATAATTACATCACCACTGCTCTCAAAACGGTGAAGGAAAACATCGTGAGGAAACCGACATGTCCTAGAACCAAAAAGTTCGAAGACATGACACCAACCCGCACTGGGCCCCCATGGTAGATTACAGCCCATCAAATTAATTTATTTTTCCCATCACGGAGTTTCGCTAATTTAATTTGACCCTATAGCAACCTAAAAAACATTAAAAACGCCACACGTGGCTACTTGCCAGCAAGTTATTTATGATAGTTATAAACCACAAGCTGGTGGTCAAGAAACACATCCTTACTTCTCCAACCATGACTTTCCACCAAACAAAACATTGTAAAAGAATTTTAGACCGCTGCAAAACAATTAAATGCACACTTTTGTGTTCTCTTGTTTTATTCATTGCGGTTAGTCCAACGTTGTGTTTGTAACGCTAAACGGACCATTGTTAGCCATTACGTACACCTGTTCACACAGTGGTCCACGATTATATACCCTTTATGTAGTATTAAGTGGACTTTAAGTTGGGGCAATGGCATGAAAGTCGTTTATACTAGAGGTAAATGCATTAACATGTATTTTTAAGGGGACTACAGGAACTAAACGCAAAAAACGCAAGTTTTATAATGCCTAAAAGTATATTAACGACTACAAAAACAGAAAAATATATAAATAAATCAGAAAAATATATGAAATTCTTCAGGATATCAGCTAGTTAGATAGTGGCGCCGATTCAGCTCACAAACTAAACTAAATTTAAGTTCAGTACATCTTTTTTCTTTCTATTTCATTATGAAAAGGAAAGAATATAAATATTAGTTAAGTCCTGTCAAATTAGTCAGCGCCTGACGTAAATTGACGTATTTTATCAGCCAATTTTGTTACAAAATACATGTTAATGCATTTACCTCTAGTATAAACGACTTTCATGCCATGAAAGTCGTTTATACTAGAGGTAAATGCATTAACATGTATTTTTAAGGGGACTACAGGAACTAAACGCAAAAAACGCAAGTTTTATAATGCCTAAAAGTATATTAACGACTACAAAAACAGAAAAATATATAAATAAATCAGAAAAATATATGAAATTCTTCAGGATATCAGCTAGTTAGATAGTGGCGCCGATTCAGCTCACAAACTAAACTAAATTTAAGTTCAGTACATCTTTTTTCTTTCTATTTCATTATGAAAAGGAAAGAATATAAATATTAGTTAAGTCCTGTCAAATTAGTCAGCGCCTGACGTAAATTGACGTATTTTATCAGCCAATTTTTTAATCACGTCTAAACTTGTCTATGGGTTATCTAATTTGACAGGACTGAAATAATATTTATCTTCTGTCCTTAGTGAAATAGAAAAAAAAAGATACACTGAACTTAAATTTAGTTTAGTTTGTGAACAACAGAACCGCGGCCAATGTGTTGAAAACATAATACAACTAATTTGATACGATAGCAAAAAATCATGAAGATATCTCTAAAAACTTTATTTCCACAATAAAAACTATACTAACATACATACAATCATTCAGAAATTTTGTCAGATTATTCTACAAGCAACATAATAAAGCACTAGTGTTTTAATTTTTTATTCCAAACAAAAGATTTTTTGTAACCACTTATGAGTGGATGAGACGAAATTCAACGATTCAGTGCATTTGAAACCGCCTGAGACCTAATTTGTTTCACTTGACTTGGTATCTGATTTCAGCTTCCTCAAGCAGGTCGCCTATGTTGTCACGGTGAGATTTTTACACAATCGATATGCAGGGTAGAAAACTGTATATCTTGAATCGTTTACATCACATCTGAGGACAGAGGATAATGTTAAGAATTCACGACAATTTTTTGAAGTAGTTTTGCATGAAAGTTTTAGCAATGTAAAGCGTTTTCATCATTGGTATTGATTTCTATTCATAGGCCCTTTGGACACACACGTTTTTCTTGCCGTGAAAAAGTACGGTTTTTTCGCCGTGTGTAGGCACGGTTCGTCAGTGTTGTATGGAAGCTTGTTAACGACACGTTTTTTCTTCCGTGCGGTTTATACGCCGTATCGTAAAGTAATCGTGTACAAAAGGCCTTATGGTCATTCGATTTATATTAATCGTGATTCATGTATAAATCGGCCGATAGTCATTTATTACGACCACCTCAGGAAGAGAGGGTGGGAGGGGGCTTGTCAACCCCAGAGCCGAACTTAAGTTATTATACACCCACTAAAATTCGGTTCTAAAGTTTCCTCATTCTCTATTTTATTACATGGAGAAAAGCCGGGCTCGGCACTCTTATAGCCTGTAAAGTTCAGGCTTTATTTTATTTGCGAGTTGGCGACCAACGGCAGGCGACCAAAATTTCATACAAAGTAGAATTAGGTAGTACATACTTTGTAAGCGAAGTCCCTAACCAAAATAATAAAGTGAGTTCGAAGTCGTTAAGGAATATTTATTTTGTAGTTTATTTGTGTTTAAAGTACTTAACAGTTTTTGATCGAGTTTATGTGCAACTTTGTAATCACTTTTTAACCGACTTCAAAAAGGAGGAGGTTATCAATTCGGTTGTATTTTTTTTTTTTTTTTTTATGTTTTTTACCTGAGTACGCCGTCATTTATGAACCGATTTGGATTTTTTTTTTTATTTGAAAGGATATGCTTCCAGATTGGTCCCATTTTTGTCAAAATCCAGTTCTGATGATGGGATCCATGAGGAATTGAGGGAACTCCTCAAATATTATAGGCATACATATAGCAATTTTGGTATTTTCATCAACATGTCAAGCATTTGCATTCAAAAAGTATAATTTGGTGAAGTGGAACTGATGAAGGAGACCACAGATAGCCACAGGAACTCTTCAATGATAATAAGTATTTCACGGGTGGCGATAAGATATCTCGATTAAGATAGTTAAGCGACTATGACGAAGCAAATTTAAATAAATGGTTCTGATGAAAATGGTACCATCAAACCGATCTGATGATGAAGCTGGAAGGTAGGTACCGGAACTTCGTAATAAAACCATGTATTCTAGCCGTGTTTGGGCTTATTGGAATTGTCATGAGGTGCACTCTGACTATAAAAAGTAAAAAATAAAAACTTTTTAACAAAAAAAAACAACCGACTTCAAAAAAAAAAACACTACAAAGTGTAAAATAACTTTAATTTTAATTTTGGAAGTCGGTGGCAAAAACGTAAATACAAAACCAAAGACACCGACTTCCGAAATTAAAATTAAAGTTATTTTACACTTTGTAGTGTTTTTTTTTTTTGAAGTCGGTTGTTTTTTTTTGTTAAAAAGTTTTTTATTTAACATTTTCTGTGAGACATAAAAAAAATTAAGTCAAAGTAAAAAACTTTATTTGTAAAACAGAGGTGTACAAAGTGTTTGGAATAAAATAACTATGGAGATCACTATGTATTGCTGTAAACGGCGTAGAAATTTTTATTAAGGGGACTACAGGACCTAAACGCAAAAAACACAGGTTTTAGAATGCCTATAAGTATATGATCGACTACAGTAAACAAAATCAGAAAAATATATTATATTCTGCAGGATAATATGCTAGTTACACTATAGAATGTTGAAAACATAATACAACTAAATTGATACGATAGAAAAAAAACATGTATATGTCTCTAAACACTTTCTTTTCACGATAAAAACCATACAATCATTCTGATTTTTTGTCAGATTATTATACAAGCAAAATACAAAAGCACTAGTGTTTTAATTATTTAGTCCAAACAATAGATTTTTTGTAAATAGATAATTGCTTCATATTTTGCAATAAATTACCAGCGTTGTGTCATCGCGCTTCTCTTTCTTTTCTATGTAGTCCGACAGTGACCGCGCTTTAGGTCACGTAGTCCTCTTAAGTAGGTATAATAATAAAAGATTTTATTTCTGTAAGGTTTCTACAATGTATTTTTACAACTAGATGAGGTCGGCATTTCCTATCTGACTACTCTGTGAAGAAAGGCCGAAACAAACTCAGAGGTCACAGTCTCTTTTAAAGTCCAGATATAATCTTGGTCAAATCATGTGAAGACCATATATTATATGATGTCTGAAATGATCTTTTGAGGAAAGAACACAGATTGAGTGGACCTGTCCAGTCAGTGCACGCATTTGTCAGTAATCTATATAAATAAAACAAAGTTGGGTTCAGCCAATCTTGAGTTATAAATGGTGTAACTAAACACCATTTATAACTCAACAATGGCTGGACCAATTTTGATGATCTTTGCTTTGTTGAATTTTTCTCCGCCCCAAATAACAGAGAGATTTTTTTTATAGAGCCAATTATTTTAATTCACATTTCTATCTTCACACAGCGCTTTGCAATATGTTCAATTTTTATAAAATATTTTCTATCATATATATCATAGACTAATATTATAAATGTATAAATAGTAGATTATACAACAAGTGAAAAAAAAGGGAATTTAATTCGAGGGACTACGTTGGATCCCGAGAGCAGCGAAGGATTCTAGAATAGAATCCCGAGCGTAGCGAGGTATTCTAGATTTGAATCCTGAGCGGAGCGAGGGATACAAGGACCGAGATGAATTATTTTTTTCACGAGTTGTGTACTCTACTTTTTACCATTGACTGCGAGAAAATAAATAGTAGTATAGTATTTATCACATTTTACTATAATTGCTGCTTTATTTCGAAATGATTCCGGAGTTAGTGTCTCATTTTCGTCACTGGAAGAACTCATTTTATTATAATTTATGTTATTAGATTTTCCAATGACTTAAAACAACGATAACAGATAGAAAAGAACCTAAAATGGCGGGTTTTTTTTTTTATTATGGAATAGCTCCGTATAGCCAGCCAGTACGTACTTTCAGCACGTTTTATTTATTTTTGTATATAATTCGTATATTCGTGCTTGTTCCAAATTCAAAATGTTTTTATTCACTCAGTGACTAAAAGAGAGTTTTATTCACTGTTTTCGATGAATAAAATGCCCTTTTTCGAGTGGCAATGGTAAAAAAGTAATTTGTTTGTATCTTACAAACAAAACTCACGCCTATTTCCCATAGACCCCTATGGCAGAAACAAAAGTACTCCATGTAATGCGACTTGTTGTGTTGTTTTGCTCCGCTCTTGAGTGTTTCTTAAGTTCAGTTAAAAGTTATTAAACACACAATAACAATGAATATTAACAGCGTAGCGGAAAGACGTTTTGTATGCATAACTCTTCTGTTAACTGAACCTAATAAAGGACTCAAACTTTTTAAACAGAGTTCAGAATTTTCTTTTTCTTTTTTTTGCGTATATTTTCGCAAGCGTAAAACAAAAACCGCTGAAGGGACGTTGTAGCGGTTTTCACCATTAGAAAGCTTGTGGCCTAATTAAAAAACTTTGTTACAAAAAAAAAAAAAATAACCTACGCGACGTCCAAAAAAAAACTATAAAGTGAGAAATAACTTTAATTTCGGAAGTCAGTGTCGTTGGTTCCGCATTTTTGTTTTTTTAACCCCGACTTCCGATATTACAGTTATTTTTCACTTTATAGTGTTTTTTTTTGGAAGTGGGTTGTTTTTTTTTTGGTTTTTTTTTTTTTTTACTTTTTAGTTGTACCTATTTCACACAAATTCATATTACACTAATTGATATTTAAATAACAGTAACAGGAAGCTATTAAAGCCTCATCAATATAAACTAAGTGGAAAGTAATCCTATTATTGAAGCTAACTCAAAAACTAACCAAGCGAAGTTAATAAAATTTATATGGGAGCATTTCGGAATAAACTTCTTTCGAACAAAAAAAAATTTGCAAATCTGTTTATATATGACGAAGTTTTGCCCGAACATACATTAAAAAAAATATAAACATCCGAATTGAGAACCTCCTCCTTTTTTGAAGTCGGTTAAAAATAGCCGTGTAATATCTTTATGCTGCCAGATGGAATATTAAATTAGAAAACCGTCCTTGATGGCAGCTTATTGTAGGTACACTTAAGCTAAAGTGAATTCTGGTGTGAAATTGGACACTCTTTCCTTCTGTAGAACAAGGATAATGATGTTCAGTAAATATCTCGCTAGATGTATGCGTATTTAAATTATTTGACGGCGGAAACTGAATAACCGCCTACCTTTAAGGTAGGCATAATCCAACCAAGCATCTACGCCGATAAAAGTGGCGTTTGTCAGTCCACTTTTATGAAATTCAGGCAATTTTATATGTAACATAATATCTTATTTATACGCTCATAATGAAGGTCATGAGTTTGTTTGTTTGATTTTTTTAACGCACTAACCTCTCTTTTGACTGTACTTACCCGTCAAAAAGAGTAACCTAGATAATGTGGATAAGACACAAGTCTAAAACAGAAGAAGATCTAGCGGGGTATCCAAGGGGGGAGGGGTGGAGGGGGGGCTCAGGGGATCAGACTGGAATAAATCTGAAATACCGGTCAGATTCGAAAAATTCTTTGTTTTCTTTTATTTGATAGAAAGTAAGAATTCTTGAGGAATGCAAAATAAGAGAAGGAAATAAATTGTTTTGTTTCACACGTGCTGCTCTTCGTCTATTCGGAATATTTAAAGCCTATTTAAAGAGTAATTATAGAAAGGGGGTTTTTAATAGAGTGTAAATAATGGAGTGGTGAAATAGTTTATTATTTATTTCAGCTTTCATTAGTAAGGCTATAGGCTATTTAAAATCACGCTCGGACCCTTACGCTAAGAGCTGAGCAAAAATAAAAAAAGTCAGCGAAATCAAAGATGACAGATGCGTTGCGACGGGGTGGGTCGGGGGAACACGAAAACTCACGCGGACAAAGTCGCGGGCATAAGCAAGTCCCTGTATAAATATCTTAAGTATCTACCCTCTTTAATAGTACAGAGCTCTTTATTTAATCTTTATTTTAGGTACAAAACAAAAAAAAAAACCCTTTTGAAAATAATCAGCACATTTTCGGCGATACACAAAATTCATATTAGCGAATACCGGGGAAAGAATGTTTAATACTGCCCTGTATATCTTTCTTCTATGACGTCACATAAATATTATCCTTGCGTCCAAACTAGTTATTTTCAAGCCTGAATATATGCTTTTCAGTACGTATCGCAAAAACGGTTTAATTAGGAGCAATTATTCGCTGCAATAAATTATGTAATTGCCCCGCAGTCTTGTCTCGAACGGTTTGCTTTTAGTTCACGGGATATACAAGTGTAGCTCGGGGTATATTTTACGCATTCTAGACTAATATTTTGTGAGTTTATTCACCGTGTGATTGGCGGGAAAACCAACCAAGTTTCCATTAGGTATTCATGATAGGGCACTGAATGTCTACACATCTGAAATAACTAATTATGTAACTATAGCACTTCTCTCCGGTAGTCAACAAAGGTGAAATAATTATAATAATTAAAACACTAAACAATTGTAATATGGATGCGTTTCTCAATTTTCGTCATTCATCATAGCTTCTATATTTTTATTTTTATCTTGTTTACACTTAAATGTGTGTATGCTGAGTTCTCCTGTAATTGAAGGAGCACACGTAAAAGAACATTTTTATATTATTGTGATTTTTATTCTTTGTGTTTAACGTTTGTCAGAGGACCCAAATAAATTAAATCTGTTAAGCTTATTTACAGTCAGAAAACGAGATAAGTATGCAGAGTCGTCGAATATAGTTGAAGTTTACTAAAAAATCGATTGATGTTTTCGAATGAAATTTAATTTGTTAAATAGTCTGTTTGTTTTTTATTAATTAAATTACATTTTATTCGAAAACATCAATCAGTTTCTTACTAAACTTCAATAATATCCGACGACCCTACATACTTATCTTCTTTGCTGACTGTACCTAGCTGCTGTTGTACCTAGTGCTAATTGTCCTTGGTTTAAGATTATCTTTCTCTTGAAATTCTAAAGTTGCCGTTCCTTGGGTGAAGAAGTTAACTTATTCTTAGCACAGTTTAGCCTTCACAAGTGTGCACCGCACAGCTAGACCCGCAACCATTTTAATAATAATACAAGCTAATAAAGGGTGGCTGGGACATCCACCCCGCAAAACGTTCAAAATCTAGTCGCAGTCTCATCTCGGCGACAAACAAATGTCAAAAATTTGGGAAATTAGAGGTATTTTTGACCTGAGATCAGACTGCGAACGTTCTTAAAATTACGTGAATTGCCCCTCTGTTATCATGAATTCAGTACATGATGAAAAAAAATCAGCTGTTCCCGTGCAAACGTGCATTACCTACGCGGTCAAAATGTATGGAACAGAACACTTTTTTTTAATAACCGACGTATAGTTTTAACGCCGGGGGTCTATAATCATGGATTGAATTCATCCGCCAGCCTGTATTTTACCATGGCTTGAACTTTTCTCAAACACTTTATGCTGAAGTACCTACGTAAGAAGAAGGTAGATACCTACCTTTCGCTTGCAATCTCAACTTATTTCAACAACAAACGAGGTGTCGTTACAGTCCTACTGTTCCGGAGTGTCATAAAATACGTGACGTCACTAAATCCAAGATGGCCGCCGTTAACAGCCACTTTATCCAATGCGACAATACCAAATAAGATCGAATTTTCTCTGAGGTCTTACAGTAACATTATTTAATTTTCTCTGAGGTCTTACAGTAACATTATTTAATTTTATTTCGCGTTTATTTCATTGTAATCGTGGGCGGTTGACTTATTGAGATCGAGTACGTTCTGAATTTGGGGACAACAATTTTATATAGTCCATGTAGAGACAACACTTCTTTGTAAATTGAATTCGCTTTTCGTGTATGTCTGTGTGGCCGCGTTGTTCTTCTAAACTAGGCAACGGATTTTGATGCAGTTTTCAACATCATTTCGAGAATTTATTCCTGAAGTTTTTTGTGAATAATATATTAATATTTAACTTAAATATTAATGTACAAACCTTCATGTTCTGCCAAGTCGAAAAAACCGTGCGAAGTTATTCGCTAGTTCTTGATAAGTAAAATCAAAAGCCATTTATTCAAATTATACTGAGATTCAGCACTTTTCGGACGTCAAAATTACATAAGGCAGTCTCCCAAAGCGCCCGGCGCCCGCCTTTCAGCACTTTCTAGTGATTTCGCTAGGGAGAAGTGACGTAACAAACTCTCCAGCAGTACAGCTGTCTGTTCAGTTGGATAAACAAAATAAATAAATCAGTAGACAAGTACAAGCAGTAGGTATTTATACAATTGTTTCTGCTACTTGATTTGTGTTGATGTGACTTTGCTTGCACTACTTAATTATTTAAAACACAGGTTCTCAACGTGGGCGATAACGCCATCTCGTGGGCGTTTGAAAGAAAGAAAATACGTTTATTTGCGGCAAACATGACGCATAAAAATGAGCATATAACACAAAAAAAATCAAATTAACAATTTGGGAGGAAACATGCGTCACATCCACGCAAAACGGCCATCGCTCAGCATAATGCCAAGACCCTACGAGACAGAGCTCCAGCGCTGATTTTCAGCGACAACCGGCATTGACGTGATGACGTCAACCAGTGCAGCATACGATTAAATACAAATATATAACAACAATCAAATAAATTAAATATAAATTACAAAATCAAATCTACTGAGAAAATTGGTATAAACAAGGCACATAAATAATAAAGGACACAACTTTATACATACATACATACACAAACATACATAAAACATAATATACATATACCCAAACAAGAAACAATCACGTCATACAATTCCAATCATGCAACTTATTTAATAAAACTGTACTATGATTTTTATTACCTAAACAGTATGTAATCAATCTGCTTAACTATGTGACTTGTAAATGGAACCTTGAGGGAATATGTTGTTCTAAGGTTTAGGAAGACTATCCGCTCGTGATACAGTTTTATACTAGTACGAGGGGATAGGGCGAATCAGTCCAAAGACAACCAAACCATTCTTATGTTCTACCATTTCACATTGTCATAATTTTATTTTGTTTATACTGGGTTTATTACTAAGTTACTCTGTATGGTTGTCTCATATTCATAAATAAAGATTATTATTATTATTATTATAAAAACATGGTGTAAATATGAAATATTTATAGTGGTAACATTCCGGGCAATTTGGCAATTTTTTCATTAATAATCTGTGCGCGCGCGCAATTGTCATGTCACAAAGCTATCGTTTTGACATAGATGCAAAGATTACGTGATGAAATTATTAAGACTTTCAGTGGAGCAGTAGAAGGCCCAGAGACACAACAACACTTTATTTAACTGGCCTATGTATCCCTTGCAGTGGTAAAACTAACACCCGCCTGGTTTGAGACCACCCTCCTACTGGAGTCTGGTGTCTAGCAGACTGCTGGATTTTGTCGATGCGTTGGAGTTCCAGTGCCTTAGGCATCTTCTGAGCACGCTTGTTCTATCATAGAACTCATCTATTGCTTTCCATCAGGCGTAATAGAAGTCAAGACCGGGCCCGTTCAGCGATAAAAAAAAATATGTTCCGATTTACCGATTTGTGACGCAGGCAGTTTCAAATTCAATCATCATCATTAATTAGCCCGAAATCAACCACTGCCGGGGTATAGGCCCCTCCTTTTTTCTGCAAAACTTCCCAATTCAAAGCCTCTCATCCAGGTGTTTCCCGATACTTTGACTATGTCATCAACCCAACGTGCTTTTGGACGGCGCTGGTTTCTTTGGCCTAAAATTGGCCACCATTCGAAAGTCAATATCATCATCTGCCTAGCCTTTTCCAAACCATGTTGGGGTCAGCTTCCAGTCTAACCGGATGCAGCTGAATACCAGTATTTTACATGGAGTGACTGTCTATCTGACCTCCACAACCCAGTCACTGGGTAATACAATACCCCTTGGTAAGACTGGTTATCGGAATTTCGTGTTTCTGACTACCCGTAACGACTGTCAAAGATCCACGAATGACAGCCTGGACGAACGGCTTAACGTGCTTTCCGAGGCACGGAGGGGTCTCGGTATGTAAAGATGGTCACCCATCCACATGCCAACCGCGGCAAGCGTAGCTTAACCTGATCGATCGACCTGTGCGGCTGTTATTATTTATCCACGGGCCCCGAAAAGAAAGTTCAATATATTTTATAATTTATTCATGATTGTAATAAAATATTTATTATACAGTTCTCTGCAGCTTTTAGCACTCCGGATCAATAGATATTGCTACTCACTTTTGATGAAAATGCTATTTTATTGCGATCGAACAATAAAATTGCTTTGGGAGCTTTTCTTTATCCATTGCAAAATATAAAGCATTATCGTCCCCTTTATGTTTTGCATCCCAAGCATTTTCCGATTCCATTGACTATTCTTCATCTGGTTATGGCCCTTCTAAATCCTGCAAACTCGCCAAGTGTGAATCAAAATTATAACTTGTACCACTGCAATATGGTTGATATTTAATTGCAGTAGAACGAAGGGTATAAACGCGGAGCCTTTTGATCTTCGAGAAGCCTTCACCTTAAGACTTTATAGTCTTAAAATTATTAAATTACAGGCAGGTCTTTATAGACTTGTATGTAATTTAATCATTTCCTTTCCTTTGATATAATTTCTCACACCACTTGTATTATACTTGAGAAGAAATTGGATGCCTGTTTTTGGGCAAGAGAGAAACCTTGGCGATAAGAAATTTGTACAAAAGTGAATTATTATTATTTATTTTAAATTGTTTACTTTTATGATAGAATATTCACATAGCTACGCTTGCCACGGTTGGTCTGTGGGTGGGTGACCATCTTTACATACCGAGACGATCCCTAAGTGCCTCGGAAAGCACGTTAAGCCGTTGGTCCCGGCTGTCATTCGTGGGTATTTGACAGTTGTTACGGGTAGTCAGTTGGTAGATGTTACATCTCATCGAATTTTTGGTTCTAGGACATGCCGGTTTCCTAACGATGTTTTCCTTCACCATTTTAAGAGCAGTGGTGTTAAAATAATTTACACATAGTAAAGCGCTTATCAGGGTTCGAAGCCGAGGCCTTCTACTCGTCATTCACGCCCGTTACCACTGGGCCACCACTGCACTCCATAAGGCACCACTGCGTTCCAATAGGTATAATATACCTTTTGTTATTTCACTCAAATCACAATAGAGCTGTGTTACAATTTTGGTCTACAATAATGTATATTCCACCTATCTCATCATCTGCCTAGCCTTTTCCCAACTATGTTGGGGTCGGCTTCCAGTCTTACCGGATGCAGCTGAATACCAGTATTTTAGACGGAGCGACTGCCTAACTGACCTCCACAACCCAGTTACTGGGTAATACAATACTCCTTGGTAAGACTGGTTGTTAGACTTTCGAGCTTGTACCCGTAACGACTGTCAAAGATCCACGAATGACAGCCGGCGAATAGCAGCCACGAATGATAACGGCTTAACGTGCTTTCCGAGGCACTCAGGGGTCTCGGTATGTAAAGATGGTCAACCATCCACAGACCAACCGCAGCAAGCGTAGCTTAACCTGACCAATCGACCTGTGTGGCTGTTATCATGTAGCCACGGGCCCCTCCCTTGTTTTGCTTTATATACATTTATATTATTATCATTTCAGGTCTGTTAGCTTATTTATTATGTAAATATAATCTTGTTTGAAAATTAAATAAAAAATATTCGATACATTGTATTCCAGCATTTCATATAAAAAGAGCTCATAAATTCTTTTAACTTAACTTATGTTCCGATTTTACATAAATAATTCGCTCAATAATTATATAAAAACTGGAGTACGTGCCTAATTGATTTTTATCACTGACTACGCCAAGTACTTTAAAGGTTTTTTTTTTATTAGGCCCAACTGACAATGACCATCATGACCATCTGCCAGCACTAGCCAGCAATTCTATGGCTTGTTTACAGTAAAGGTTTTCTTAAGTCATCATTTTCCTGCTCTGATCCCAACTTAGGGACTACTCACACTTAATCAGCTCTATTCAGCCTATCGATTCTGTAAAAATCTCACCGTGATAACATAGATGAAGTGAGCGTGAAGTGAACTATCAATGGAGGCAATCCCTAACATCAGGTGGAATTACAGCTCACTTCACCTTAGTTTTCACGGTGAGATTTTTACAGAATAGCACTGCAGCTTATGCCCATAGAAAACAACGATTTTATGTGGAGACGCGTACGAATCCGTTCAGCTTTCCGCATCTATTCAGCTTTCGTGGCAAACGACTATAAAATGAGGACAAATGTGATATTATCATGTGAGTGCTATAGATAGAGTTCAGCGCTGTTCTGCCGCGTTTAGCTCTGTTCTGCCGCATTCAGCGCTGTTCTGCCGCATTCAGCGTTGAACGCGGCGGAACAGCGCTGTACACGGATGGTTCTCGATTCCTTGTTAACAAGTTGCGACCTGCATAGTTTCTGCATAGATTTGATTTATTCTTACGTAATCATTATGCAAAGTAATTAAGCAAAGTAATTAATTATTCCCCAACCAAATTTCTATTTCTCCACAGTGTGTCGACCCACTGTCGTTTGCGTTTTATTTTGTTTACGTTTCATTTTATCTATTTCTTCTGCAAGAAGCGAAACGATAAAATTATCGCACATAGAACTGTCCATGTTGAAGGCACAATACTAAATGAGTAGCTTACCGTCTTCGCAGTATATTCAGCGCCATACGCAGTAGATAGAAGCGTTTCAGCGGTGATATCACGCCGACACGGCTTTTCTCCATCTTACGATATACGCGGCTGATATGAAGCAGAACTGTATAAGTGTGACCAAAATCGTTCAGCGAAACGCGAATGGAGCTGAATGAGTGTGAGTAGTCCCTTACTGTCTTGTGGTCGGCGTAGCATGTCTTTCTATATTAATCATCATCTCGGTAGTCACCCCTTTCTACCCACATCATCTTTCACAGTCTATCCATCGTTTCTGTGGTCATCCCCTACTCTTATTGCCAAAGGTTAGACATAAGTAGGGTAGGGTGGGGTAGGGTAGGCTTAGACAAAAGTCTAAACTACTTAAGGTAAGTACTACGTATGTTTTGTTATCTAAAGTAGTTTAGACATAAGTCTAAACTACTTATGGTAACAAAAGCGAAAAAAAAAAGACATTACCTTACTCCTGTAACATGAATCCCATTATTTTTATTATAATATTCCATTCCGTTTAGATTATAAAGGTACACAAACATACACAGCTGTATTTTCATTACGCAAAAAGCTTCTGTGTGTAACATATACTTACCTACTAGACAACTACATTACTTATTTATTATATGCACTACACATTACCGTTTTCCTTTTGACATGTTTTCGCTGAGAGCTTCCCCTCAAGTGGTGGAAGGAACATGAAGTAAACATGTCTATGCCCTGTTCTTGAATGATTATGAGTAAACAACAATAACAAAGTACAGGTACAGGCTGTGTATTATTTGGTGGGGCTCGTGGCTAATTATTATTATTGTCTGTCTTGCCGTGAAAATGTATGGATTATTCAAATCAAATCAAATGAAAAGTTATTTATTCAAATTAAGCTGAGTATCAGCACTTTCCGAACGTCAAAATTACGTAAGACAGTTCCCCAAAACGCCCGTTCTTCACCACCTCCACCGTCCTCACATGGCTGACGAAGATTATGTCTGGACTTCGCCATTTCTTCTCAGGGGTAATCAGATAGGAAATGCCGACTTTATCTAGCTTATTTTTTAATATGAAGTGAAAAAGTGATTCCGATATCTTATTTATAGGATGAAAAATTAAATGATAATGATAAATGATTTTATTCTGTAAGTAGATTTTTACAAACACTTACACGTCAATCATATTTTAAAAACTAGATGAGATTGGCGTACCTATCTGACTACTCTGAGAAGAAAGGCCGAAACAAACTCAGAGGTCACAGTTTCTTTTTAAGTCCAGACATAATTTTGGTCAGATCATAATGAAGACCATGCAGATTGGTGTCTGAAATGGTATTTTGAGGAAACAACCACACAAACTGAGTGGAACTGTCCAGTCAGTGTACGCATTTTTCAGTACCTAATCATGCAGCTCAACTCAAAACTTAAGGAGCTCAACAATTCCATTTCATGTGTAAGTATTTATTTCTGAGATGTTGAAAATGTAATATATTAGACTAGCAACGTCTTTGTAGGGTTTAGGTGTAATGAATTCGAAAGTATTTGAGTCGTTTCGTATGTCTGTTTTTCCATTTAGCGAGTGTTATTATAATATTTGTTATGTCTGTATATAGATAGTTGTAGCGTGGTATAAATAATTTGTATAAAATAAAATAAACACTCGGGAGTATAGTGAAATGTAATCATTTGGAATTGATATTATTTATTTTGTAAATTCTCTTCCTATTTTCACTCTTACTTTCATTTTTACCTTTTATAAAGAAAAATGATAAACACATTGTTTATTCTCTTTAGGCTGAAAATCGGACACCAAAATCGTTTGTCTTGTTTTCGCAAACAGCCTGTATACTGACGTCCATTTATTTATCATACCAATATTTTCCTTTTAGGAAGAAAATGCGGAATTCCTTTACATGTCATCTTCAGGCATCTTCGGTATGACTGACCGACGATCTAAGGTTCATTGTCCGTCCCATTTTACTTTATGGATCCATAAATAAAGGCGGGAATTGACGTCATTATTCCGTTGGTCATTTGTTTTGCTGGGTTTTATTTTTTTTCTTGTTTTTCGGAATGGTATTGTGAATGCTTGGGGATGGGTCAGTAATCGTCATTGGCTATCATTTTCGTTAAATAATAAGTATCGGGAGTAAGAGTATTGGTAGTTAATGTAGATAAAGATCTTGTAGCGCAGAGTTGTTGTGTCTTCTTAAAAACAAAGTAATGAAATTGTTTCAATTTCAGTCGCTGTGGAGAAATTAAAGGTTTGAATGTAAATTTCATAGCCAATTTGTATAACTCCATTGTAATACCACATTGACTACGTAATCATTGGTATTGCCAATGATTGATATAACAAACTTACATTAAATACAAGAGCTGTTTTAGCAAAAGCCAGCATCATCACTCAATTTAATCATTTACTTTAAAGGTAAATGATTTCGGAGCAGCCAATCATTACTGATGTCCAGTTAGACCGGAATGTCCTTTGATCTCGGCTGTTTTGACTGTATTGTAGTGACTGTTTAGGTATCTACCTTTGTCACTATCAATTCAGTACGTGTCTAGCTTTGGCATAATGTCAATACAACAGTCCATTCACAGTAATTTTACTTTTGATTTTGCATCACTCTTGTAGAACAATTTCTACAAAAGTTCATGAAAATTGTTCTACTAGAATCGCGTCGCAATTGTCTGCAAGAGCCTACAATCTCGTGACAATATGGTAGCTAGGTGGATTGCTAAAATTCTAGTTAATTTGGTTCCTTTTTATACCATAACAGGGTTATGAAGTGGCAAAGTTCTGTTTGACTATATGTAATGTATAATAAACTGTATATTATACAGGCTTCATTCTGGTGGTATCTTGCCATGGAATATGGTTTCATCGTGAGAAACCGTAGAATGAGATCATTTAACTTTAAATGTGAATACGAATATTCTGTGCCGAAAAGTTTGAAATGATATTATGTTTAGACAAAGACATTACATTTCCCAAGCGTGAATTTTTAAGAGACGTTTGAGAGAAAACCTCTCAGAAAAAGACAGCGTATCAAACGACAATTACTTAGATACAGTCGAGATCATTAATATATTGGCAGTGACAAAGTTACAAAATATTATAAGCGTTAAAATGATGATCATTTTCCATCCCTAAAGCGCGATCACTATCGGACTGCATAGAAAATATGAAGCAATTATCTATTTACAAAAAATCTATTGTTTAGACTAAAAAATTAAAACACTAGTGCTTTAGAATATTGGTTGTAGAATAATCTGACAAAAAATCAGAATGATTGTATGTATATTGGTATGGTTGATATTGTGAAAAGAAATTTTTAGAGCTATATTCATGTTTTTTTTTTTATCGTGTCAAATTAGTTGTATTATGTTTTCAACACACTATCTAAGTAGCATATACCCTGAAGAATATCATATATTTTACTAATTTTGTTTACTGTAGTCAATAATATACTTTATGGCATTATAAAACTTGCGTTTTTTGCGTTTAGGTCTTGTAGTCCCCTTAAATGGCAACATATAGTGAAGCAGTAGTCCCCGAAATCCCAGATAATTTCACGTTTCATTTGCCTGTCCGGGCCGGCGAACCGTTCAGTCCATCCGAGTCGCTTCGAAGGCTACTATAATATTTATTAGCATTGTTTTCTTTGTCCTTTGTGGTCAATATCGCAAATTGAATATTAACGGATATACAAGAGCCCAGATGATTGCTTAATCTGGTTTACATATAAAAAACAATATTAACTTGTAATTGTCTCGCTACTGGAGATTCTTCTCTTGAAAGAGGGAACGGGACGGGCACTGATCATCACCCTTGCTTTTGACGTGTTGACGACCTTATATCGTTCCTTGCGGGTGGTGTTTTCTCCATAAAAACACTCTCGCCTGTTTTATTTCAGGTTAATAATACCATAAAGCAATGATTTTTCACAGAATAATAAATATCAACTACATTATATGTCCCTATGTTTTCCTCTTTGATGATACATTATTTTTATAAGCACTAGAACCATTAATAAATCCTCAAAATCGGCGATTTAAACCGCTGTCAACAGAGGCCTACTGTACAATATTAACACTATTAATGAAAAAAGAAAAACATAGGGACAAATTATATATCTGTCGCATCAATGGGTGGCCGAGATGCGATACATCGGGTCTTCTTCACGATTCGACATAGTTCAGATAGGTGTGGGCATTTCAGTGGGTACTCGAATGAAAAGATAATTTGAATTTACAGTAATTTTAATAAACTAGCGATTAACAACCGGAAGGCACACGTGCGTCGGAAACAAACACGTGCGTTGGTATTGAGCGTTTGCCAAGACTGTCCAAGCTCGACCGTTGACTGTAGACTGTCGACTGTAGACTATCGCTCTGTGGTCGCAACACTCAGTCTCTCCGCCAGTCCTCGCTGCATCCCCTCCACCGACGATCGTGTCAAGGGTAGGGCTCCCTTGTGTTTCCGATCACGTGATCCTTCATGTACCATCAAATTTTTAGACGGCGCTGTCTGCTGTACTGTGGCGCCATCCATTCACGACATATCTTTCTTATTCAGTTTATGAAATATATTTTAGATAATAGGCGAGAGCCAAACCTGGAATTATGAATTTTTACTTAGGCTTTTACAAAAGTCTCTCCGACTGCATTTCCTCATAAGTTTTTTTCTTGGAATAAAGCGGTGGATGGTATCACAGATAAAAACAACGGAGGTCTGTCATCCGCAATTTTCATAGGAAGCGATTCCAACACCATCCTTATGGTAGCCATTCACGTTGCGATATACTAGCAATTTCGTTCAAAATCCCTCGGATTTTGATTGAAAGTGCTTTACGCAATTTATTGGGGTGTCGCACGATAATTTCGTAACACACTCTCAATTACAGTCTGAATCATTTTGAAGGATACTTATTGCTAATCCATTGGTTTATTTGCTTGAAAAATTTGCCTGCTCGACATCGTAAATAACGCAATGAATGATATAGAATTATCAAAATGAAAGACATTGTATGATATGAAATTGCACCGCTGATCACTCTTATAAATATTTGGCTTAAAAAAAAGTAAAGGATTTTCAATTTGTAAGCTATTTCAGTGGTAATGCAATTTATTATAGAATCGATGACGGGCATTCCATTCCGATATTTTGGATTCAATAAAGGCAAGTATTTGCCTTCGCCAGTTTCTTTGACTATTTTTCACATTATAGTAGTTATTGCTTATTAGGTTTACACTTTTTTAAGTTTTCTTTTTTTTTACCTAAATTATTCTTTTCTCATGCTAATCAGGGAATTAGTTCACATTTTTAATATGCAATTTTTAGCCAACTGTGTGATTTACATATTTTTCGAAAATTAGAAGTTTTTAATAAGATTTAGAGAGAATATCTTCCTGCGGGCATTTTCATATTTTTGTAACGAAGTTATCTACCGAGTTTTTTTTTGTAAGTTTTGGATTGTTTTCAAAAGTTTCGGTGTATCGCATTATACTCATTGTCACGGGACAACCGCTTGGGAACTAAACTGAAGTTCTATTTATAAAACATTAGTTATTTAAAACCAAATACCCGTGTTTCGGTAAATTAATTTCAAATTCAATTTACTGTTATAGAGACGCAAAATTAAATGTATTAATTTAATTTTGCGTTTACTAAGAATCGTTCGTCCTTAGAACAGTTGGGCTTTATGAACTCAAACCCGTTTTAACTAGCTCAAAGCAATGCCTAATGCTGGGTTCCTGTAGGTACACAAAAACAAATCGCTTTGCTTACCAACGCTAGCATTTTGTTGCCAAGCTGGGCAACATCCGCGGTCGGCGTTGCCGAAAAGGCCACCGCGCACCAGAACTAATCACGGCGCTTGCCGGAATACTACGCTTTACGCGTGCGCAGCTGATTGGCTTATTTGCATGTGTGTTCTTTCGTTCGAATACTCGAGATATTTTGTCAATGTAGTGAAGTTTGGAGCCGAATTTCTCGTTGATTTTGTTCATAGTTACGCTTCCTCACTTTGTTATTCGTAGTGTGATAGTTACTTCCATATGAGAGGGTTTACTATGAGAAGCTATGGCGTATTTGCTTCATTATTGGTAAAGATACAAGAGTCTTCATTTTAACGAATAACGGTGGGTAAATTATAGCAATAGGCCATAAATAAAAGCGTGCTGTTGGATTTTCAACCGTAGGTTCAGTGCCAATAGTTGATAATCTAGCAACGCACTTTTATTTCATTTAGGTGTCGACTACACGAACAGTGATGCCCATTTTCATTAACATAGCAAAAAGGGCCTTTTTATTTCTTCGTGTAAGTAAAACCTTTTGCGCAATCGGACATTGCGCATTTTGCACAAACTGGACTGCACTGTATCCACAGTCCAGATGGCCCAGAGCTTGGAAAGTATAGAACCCTAAAATCTCTGAGCCTGAAACCCAATTCCAGTATTTAGCCGGTGAAATTCCGTAATTACATAAACAATTAAAAACTCTGAAAGTGTCTCGCGTGGATCTACGTTCATACAACGACGGCATACGAATGGTTAAAAACTTTCAAAATCCAGCCCCAATCTAATCTCAGCGACAATCAATTACAAAAACTTATCGCTATTGCATAAGGTTCAAAGTTGATTGGGAAAATTTGGCAGTTCGGGTAGCTTGATGTGCTTGGCGTCTGTACATTTGAGGTATTTTGACACACTGAGACTAAAATGTGACCGTTATTAAAAATACGGGAATCACCCCTCTGATATATTATAAGCAAACACTGATATAAAGCAAAGTCTTTGTCAAAAGCAACTTTGACGCTCAAAAGTGCCTTTTGACGTTCAAAAGTGCTTTTTATGTGCCTCGTTGAAATAAATGCTTTGACTTTGACTTTGAAAGATAACTGATAACCAAGCAAGCACTGACGTATAGTCAAAGTTAACTCATAAATGTAAGCAAAGAACCTAAGAAAAACTGTAAGATAATATTTGCTACTACAACGATGTTTTAAACATTTTGCATACAAAAATGTAGGTATTTTCCTCTAGAAGTCTAATTAATAAGTTCATTATTAGATCTCGCCTCTTATGCGAAAAAATCTCAAACGGAAATTTTCTTCAAGGAAATTCAGAGCTGTTTCTTGCCAAGCGAAGCCTTGCCAACATCTAGAATATTACGTGAATAAACAGTTTACTTCAGTAAGATAGTAACTTTAGTAAGAAACTTATAATCGATAAATCATTTTATTTCTGTAAGTAGGTTTGTACAAACACTTACACGACAATTATATTTTTTAAAACTAGACGAAGCCGGCGTTTTTTATCTGACCACTCTGAGAAGAAAGGCCGAAACGAACTCAAAGGTCACATTCTCTTTTAAAGTCCAGACAAAATCTTGGTCAGATCATGTGAAGACCATATAGATTAGTGTCTGAAATAATAAGATCTCAATATTCCAGGTATTGATAACCAAAAACTTTATCATAATAGTCTAAGCCCGGCGCTACTCAAAAGTAACCATTTATATAAGCAAATCATCAATTAGTATCCAGAATGTCACAGCACTAGTATTTCAGACGTTGGGCCCTAGGGCAGAGCGCTCTTTCTCACTCACGCTCATCCAGTCAGCTGTACACACAGGACTGAGCGCAAAAGTGGCGGCTTACGATTTTTGAACGTAAGTTGGTGCGAGTTTTGGCACGCGAAGTAGTTGCTCTTGCGTTATCTAGGTGTATGTATATCTGTGGTGCATACACACGAGACGAGAGAGTCAACTACAACCGTCGACGCATGTCAGCTACTCTGTACTCAAATACAAAAGCAGCAGTTGCCTCTGTCATCCCGAGGGGCCCGAGGCTAAATAATAACAGCCGTAAAGGTCGATCGATCAGGTTAAGCTACGCTTACCGCGGTTGGTCTGCGGATGGGTGACCATCTTTACATACCGAGACCCCTCCGTGCCTCGAAAAGCACGTTAAGCCGTTGGTCCCGGCTGTCATTCGTGGATCTTTGAGAGTCGTTACGGGTAGACAGAAGCCCGAAAGTCTGAGAACCAGTCTTACCAAGGGGTATCGTATTACCCAGTAACTGGGTTGTGTAGGTCAGATAGGCAGTCGCTCCATGTAGAATACTGATATTCAGCTGCATCCGGTCAGACTGGAAGCCGACCTCAACATAGTTGGGATAAGGCAGGCAGATGATGATGCCTCTGTCATCGACGCGTGTCGCTTGAATGTGTGCACACTAAATCACGCTGTAGAAAAAACGTGTACGTCAATAAGCTTCCATAGTGATCCATACAACGGACGGGTCCCTTAACGTTTAATCGAGTGTTTAATGATAATGGCTTTTAATTTATACCCCGACTGTACCTATTAACCAAACTCGACGTAACGGTAATAGAAAGCGTAAAATAGCAATATTTTGCAAAAACAATAGATTTGACGTAAAGGGAGTCGACACAAAGGGAACCATTCCATACAACACTGACGACCTTGCCTATACACGGCGAATAAACTGTAGTTTTTCACGGGAAAAAAAACGTAAGTGTACAAAGGGCCTGTCTTCTCATTAATCCAGGTATTGATTGCCGTAATATTTGGAGGTAGTGTGATTTATCATATTCGAACTAACATCTGTTGTCTCAAGGATTGGTACATAATTATATCTAAGTCATTTAAATTGAGGTCTTATAGGTAGGTACCTCTGTCTTGAACGGTTATTAAACTCTGTGGTTTAAATCCATGTGTGCTATCAAGGTGTATGTTTGATGTTAAGGATCCTGTAATTATGAGTTGTGGTTGAGATTTCTATGTAGCCACGAGTATACAAGGTATAACAGAATAAACGCATGTCCTGAAAGTAGTTTGTTCATAATTGACTACTAAATTGATTTCAGTAACTTTAAGAATAGGTATTTCTTTTCAAAAATTATGTAATTTTTCATACTAAGCGCCGATTAAGCCAAATAAAATTAAACCTTATTTCAAGGCAATAAGACTCAATTTTAAATGTATAAAGTAATGCTAGTGTCAAAATGATTTTCTTGGTAAAATAGCAAGCTTTAAAAAAAAAATAAGTTTTGTCATTGTATTATGCTTTTAACTCAATACCCTAAACGGGGTGTATGAGGTCTTGTGTAATTATGTTACACCTTGTATAGTTGGCGATTAGGTTATCACATTAATTGAAAACTTGTATTCTACATAACCTATTTTAAACATACACAATTAAAATAATGAATAACAATTAATATCCATTGAAAAAATGGCGGACTCAAAAATCGTAAAGTGTAAAACGTGTAATATCGTGATTAATGAGTTGTTGGCATTTGTGCAAAATAAGCAGGATGTGATGGACAATGAGAGCCTCATAAATATTTGTGCAACGGGTTTCTCCGGTGAAGATATCGATCAGGCAAAGTCGTTATTATTTGAATCTTTGTCGTCGGGCAAGCGTAAAATATCTAGACGTAAAGACAAGCGTCATAAAGACTTGGAAGACATTATAACTCTGTTCAAGAATACAGACCCTGAGCTAATTCCTATATTTGTGGCAAGAGAACTGAGCAAACTGCCTCCCGTAACTTTTGACCATGTTGACGTTACGGGACTGCTTAAGGATTTAGTGCTACTTAAAAACGAGTTAAAACTTGTGAAGAGTAACTACGCCACGGTTGAGCAGCTTCAGGAAATAAAAAGTGAACTGCATAATTGCAAATATGGATCAATTGTGGGAATAAGTGACTATAATGCCAACGTAAACACACGTAGGCGAGGTGCATTTTGTATGGATAGCGGGCCAGTAGGTATATCACCTGTGATAAACAAAATCAAGGAGCCGACACAGAGACAACGCGGCAGTGAGAGCACACCACAAGTGCTATCTCCGTCATACCTGCGCCTGGAAGATAACTCAGTGAGCGAGACCGGTATTAACGAGCAGTACACAAATATGCACAGTGTCGCGCCAGGTGGAAAACAACGTGTTCCAATGTCGGGTAAATTGTTATCGCAAACAGCTGAGGAGGTGCGTGCAACTGTACCGGTTTGTACCATGACTGCATCCACTGAAGGCTCCGAAAATCCATTAACTATGGCAGAAATTGTGAAAAAAGACGGAGATTTCAAGACAACTAATCCCGATTCTGGGTGGACTGTCGTTCAAAGAAATCGTCTAAGAAATCGCTTTGTGAGTCAGTTAGGTAAGGCAACCACGGAACCTCTGAGTAATTTTAAGGCAGCTGACACTAAAGTGCCGCTGTTTGTGTCCAACGTGCATAAAGACACTGTAGACGATGACATAATGCAATACATTTATAACAAAACGCAGGAAAGAGTGACCCTTACGAGAATTAGAATGAATTACGATAAAGGGTACAACGCTTTTAAATTATATGTATCGAAATGCAGAATGCATTTGTATCTTGATGACAATCTATGGCCGGACGGAATTAATTTCCGCCGTTTTGTGAGTATGAGAAAGGGGGCAGATGAGCAAAATTTTAATGGAACGCAACCAAAACAGCATACTGGCTAGTTTTAACTGCAAAAATGTGAAAAGGAGTGTGGAATGTGTGCGATCACTGTGCAAGCGAGTGGACTTAGTAGCACTTCAGAAGACGTGGCTGGTACCACGGGACTTGCCTTTTCTGGGCAGCATCGACGAGAAGTTTAGTTATACCGGAAAATCGGCGATTGACTTGTCCTCTGGAGTGAGGAGAGGGAGACCATTCGGTGGCGTTGCTATTCTGTGGCGTAAAAGTCTGTTTACGAAAGTGTCGGTTGTGAATTGTGAAAGTGATCGTATTACGGCAATTAGAGCGACTACTGGTGATAATCGTGAAGTTGTAGTTATATGTGTGTACATGCCTACAGACCAGTCTGACAACCTACCAATATTTACGAATTGTCTTGGAGAGATTAGCGCTATTGTACAACAAAATAACGTAGAAGCAGTATTTATTATGGGTGATTTCAACGCTCACCCTTCAGCTCCTTTCTGTGACGAGTTATTTGATTTTTGTGACGATAATAAGTGGATTTGCGCAGACATAGCTAAGCTTGGTAGGTCGTCAGATACACATACGTTTTTTAGTGATGCACATTCTTGTAAGCGCTGGTTAGATCACTGCTTAGTCACGGAATCAGCATGGCAAACAATAACTAGCATTAATGTTGACTATGGAGTTTATTGGTCAGATCACTTGCCTTTAATTGTTAAATGTAATCTTGACATTATTAAAACTAAATGTACTTCTGACGATTGGATTTCTAATGACATTTTGTGGGGTGATAGGGAAAGTGACGAAATAGGAATTTATTATGACATTTGTAATAGTAAACTTAAAGACCTTCACTTCCCCAAGGAATTTTGTGTTTGTGCAGACAGTATGTGTAGTAATTTTGAACATAGAAATATTATTGACAATTTATATAATGACATTGTTAACATTTTATGTGAGGCATCCTTGCAAAGCAAGAAGGTGAGAAAGCTTAAAAAGGGCAAAATGGTAGTGGGGTGGAATAAACACGTGAGAGAAGCTCATAGTCAGGCTAGGCAGGCATATCAAACGTATGTAGGGCATGGTAAACCTGAAAGTGGGCCTGTTCATGACAACATGTATCTTACACGGAAAATATTTAAATCTAGACTGAAGTTCTGTCAAAACCACCAAGACCAGCTTAAAATGGATCTATTGGCCTCACACGTTAAGGATAAAAATTTTCGAGCTTTCTGGAAGGGTACTAAGAGGATGAACGGTAGGGTCAGTATGCCGGTGACTGTAGGCGAGTGTAGTGAGCCTAAAGATATAGCTAACCTATTTAAAAATAATTTTAAGGTTGAGTCACCGCTCGTCGAAAGTTCTGTTGCCGCGGATGTAGAGGCTGTCACTGTCTGTGAGAACCCGATTAGGTTTTCAGCTAAAGAGGTGAAAAATATAATTAATAACATGAAACGTGGTAAATCTCCAGGGAGTGACGGACTCAGCATTGAGCACCTTCAGCAAGCGGGTAAACATTTATTCAGAGCACTGGCTATGTTCTTTACTTTCTGCATACGTCACTCGTACTTACCATCTAAGATGATGAAAACTATTGTTGTGCCTATAGCAAAGAATGTCACTGGTGATGTAACGGACAAGAATAATTATAGACCTATCTCCCTAGCTACTGTCTTGGCGAAGGTCTTCGATGGTCTTCTGGATGCTCAGCTCAGCAAGTTTATTAAGCTGCACGATGCCCAGTTTGGATTTCGTGAGACTTTGTCAACTGAGAGTGCTATATTGACACTAAAGCACACAGTCGCTTACTATGTTGATAGAAAAACACCCATATACGCTTGCTTTCTTGACCTATCGAAGGCTTTCGATCTGGTAGATTATAATAAGCTCTGGACTAAGCTTGGAGAGGTCGGGGCTCCAGCCGAACTCACTAATATATTTTCTTTTTGGTATAACCACCAAAAAAATGTTGTTAAGTGGGGAAACGTATATTCTGAAGAATATTCACTTAAGTGTGGAGTGAGGCAAGGTGGACTGACCTCTCCAAGACTTTTTAATCTGTATGTCAATCAGCTGATAGGTGAGCTCAGCAATAGCCATGTCGGATGTCATATAGATAACGTTTGCGTCAATAACATCAGTTACGCGGACGACATGGTGTTGCTGAGTCCATCTGTTGGAGGTCTAAGGAAGCTGTTGAGGATTTGTGAGGCCTACGCTGAGGGTCACGGCTTGAGGTACAACGTTGGGAAAAGTGAGTATATGCTTATTAGAGGTAATAATAAACAACCTGAGCATATACCACCAGTGTATCTCAACGGGGTATCTTTAAGTCGGGTCTCTCGGTTTAAATATCTAGGGCATGTTGTGACCGAAACCCTGCATGATGACGCAGATATTGAGAGAGAGCGGAGAGCATTGTCGGTGCGCGCTAACATGTTGGTACATAGGTTTGCGAGGTGTACAGCACAGGTAAAGATAATTTTGTTCAGAGCCTATTGCCAAAGCTTTTACACCAGCGCCCTATGGACCAACTACACGCAGCGGGCCTACAATGCTCTCAGAGTGCAATACAACAACGCCTTTAGGATTTTGGTGCGACTACCTCGATTTTGCAGTGCCTCGGGCATGTTTGCCGACGCGAGGGTGAGTGACTTTTACGCTATAATGCGCAAAAAGTCAGACTCACTAATTCGCCGAACTCGAGGGAGTGGCAACGGAATCCTAAAGATGATTGCAGACAGACCGGATTCGGCAGCTGTGAGAAGGCTCATCAGGCTGCATGTCACCTGATTCCTTGGTATTTTAATAGAATAATTTATTTCAATTTGGGTCCATTTTAAATTATTTATTTCAATTTTAATTTTAAATTATTTATTTCAATTTTAATTTTAAATTATTTATTTCAAGGTCATTTTAACTTACCTATTAACTTTAATTTATTTTATTTTATTAATTTATTTTCATTATTTATTTAGATATAATTTTAATTCAAATTCAATCATTTATTTTTGATGTTTTACACTTTTAAATTCATTATTTTTTTTTATCTCCTCATGACTAACCTAGTGTTAAGATAATGCAATACTAACAAAATATGGACATTTAAATAGTCTGAATTAAATGAATTTTATTTTATTTATTTTTAATATTCTAGCCGTGGGACCTTTTTTTGTTTGAGTATTTAACAATATTAAACTTAATTTGTGAATATTTTTTAACAATGCCATAAAGTTTGTATTGAATGGTTGATACCATCGCCCCGAGCGTGTCTAGTGCCATATTATTATTTCGTGACAATTTTTAAGCTATATGTTTTGTTTGAAGAGCGGTTTTCTATGTAAAATTGTTTATTTTATTATACAGGTTGAAATTTTAATCGCCGTTTTCCTCTTAAGAGGTCAATGTACTCAACATTATGAACAACTTTTACTATGGGACCAAACCTGAAATCGTGAAAAATAATCAGCTGTTCCCTACATTTATGTTCGCATAACTCGTCAAAATGCAGGGAACAGCAGATTTTTTAAAATCAGCTGTTTCATACATTTTGGTCAAGTAGGTATTGAACTTTTTTAGTAAACAGCAGATTATTTTTCGTGATTTCAGAGTTGGTCCCATAGTGAAAGTTGTTCAGTTTGATGATCTAAAGCACCTCTTAAAGTTTGTAGAGTTGATTTTTAAACACAATGTTTTTTTTTTTCTATGTAACCGTGAGATCCACGTTTTAAAAATAGACTCCTTAAAAGGGTCTAAGCGAAACATTGTATTATTCGAGATTTATCGAGACTTGTGTGGGAAGTGTTGGTAAGCTGCTTTTGTTTGCTATCTTTTGAACAAACTTTGAGTAAGTCTTCACACAAATAGGTACACATTTAGCTACTCCGCCGATCATGTAACCGTACCGTCTTACGAAAATGGTCCCAAAAATAATAATAATATAGACAAACATTTATTTCCCCTTACTAATAAACGTTGTATAGCGTCTGTATAGTTACACAACGCTGTCTTCTTCTTTCGAAACTCAAATTAATGACGACTGAAAGAGAGAAATCGATGTGTAACTATTCATCTGATACGCTTATTAGTAAGGGGTTTTTTTTTTGTGGATGGGAAATCATCAAATGACCCCTCCCGCTCTGGGTGGAGCAGAAGGGAGTGTCAGACTCTTACTGACTAAAACCCACCCGTGTTCCTTCCTTAGTCCTTTGTGTTCCGGGGTAGCGGTAACCCTTTCGGACAATTCCGCTGCCTCGGCAGGCTTCGGCCCTTTCGGGCCCCTTCCTTGTTGCTGACATCTCTTTGAGGCGCGCATGGAACACGTACGCGCCGTCCGTCACGGGCCTGGTCCTGATCGGACGGAGGGTAACCCATTACTCTCCGCCCGCAAGCCCGTGCCTACGGTGGCCGGGAGTCGTCACGCGGCTCCCGACGCCCGGAGCGTCTCCCGCGGCGGCTGGGACGTGAGGCTCTCTCCCTCAGCCGTCCTGCCACCTCCTTCGCTAGCATGACTGCTTCGCAGAAGGAGGTAACTGCCTCCCACTCCCTCTCGCCCCGGATAGTAAGGGGGTTAGGGTAACAAAAAAAGATAACGCTGTATGCGTTATCTGATATTTGAACGGTATCCGGCATAATGCTGGGTTTTTCAAAGATATCATTGCATTATTGAAAATGTGGGGGAAATCATACACTTCGTGAAAGTGGATCAATGCCGCGTTATTGAAATGGCTCGGCAGACTACTATTGCTCATGGCAATGCAAAAGGCATATTTTTTTTATATTCTGCCCTTAATATTAAATCTATTTCCTTTGGATGATCTTCCTAGCCTTTTTATGACGCTTTCACACAGAGGAATAAAAAAAAATAGGGATATTGTAATTATTTTAAAATGTTACTTTTTTCGAGTCCCATTTGATAAATACTAACACGATTTGTGAATTGAGAAGTTGAAGTTGAGAACTTAACTCTACTAGCATTACATAAGGTGAAAGGTCCCGAAATTCAAAATTTATTAACAAAACTCCTAAGATGTTTAGAATTTCGCAGGTTGCAAAAGGTGTTATGTTATAATATGATACATTTTTGGTTGGTAGGAGTAGGTACCTATTTATGGATCGTTATAGGTGGTTTTCTATAGTTTCTGCCAAACCCCATGGGAGGAAGGCGTGAGTTTATAAGTCTATAGTATAACAATATTAATATTGGCATTGAATATCTCGTAGACAACTTGCTCTCTAGTGAGGTCTATGAAGTTTCTATTTAGAAAATCTTAGAAGCAGCTCAGAGCCTAGATTTATGCCCGGTTCTATCAGTAGGCTCGACCTGCTTACCCTGTTTGGGAATACAAACGTAATGACATGTTATTTTATCATATAAATCCCAATCTGTTAGTTTGTTCCGCCAGTTACTCAACTGAACCGAGAGCTCGGCGCATCCTGGACAGTCACATCCAACACTTTATTTGACTGACCAATTCTTCCCTTGCGGCGGTAGGGCTAACGCCCGCCTGGTTTGCGACCGGGTTCCACCGGAGTCCGGCGTCAATCAGCCTATTGTGTTTCGTCGATGCGTGGCAGTTCCAGTGCCTTAGGCATCTTCTGGGCACGCTCGTTCCATCATAGACCTCATTCATCGCTTTCCGCCAGACGTAATGGAGGTCAAGAGTGGGCCCATTCAGCAATAAAAAAGAAAGATAGAGGTGCACCTCTGCCGACCTCTGCCTTTGCTATAAGTCAGTGACGTGCATTGCATAAAGGCATATAAGCAGTGCCTACCTCGATAAATCACCATAAGCCTGTCAATTACATTTAGTGTGTGTGCCCCACAGATAAGAAACTCACTATATTAATCATACGTGGGAAAGAAAATGATTTGAACATTCAAAATAGATCATCATCATCATCGTCATCCTCAGCCGGAAGACGTCTACTGCTGAACAAAGGCCTCCCCCTTAGACTACCACACCGAACGACAATTTATTTATTTAATCTTTTCGCACACAAAAAGGTACAAAGGCGGATTTAATCCGCCACTTGAATCCATCGGTTGCCCGCGACTCTCACGATATCGTCGGTCCACCTAGCAGGAGGCCTGCCTACGCTGCGTCTTCCGGTTTGTGGTCGCCACTCAAGAACTTTTCTTCCCCATCGGGAATCAGTTCTACGAGCGATGTGGCCTGCCCATTGCCACTTCAACTTGCAAATTTTAAGAGCTATGTCAGTGACTCTGGTTCTTCGTCGAATATCCTCGTTCCGGATTTTATCACGCAAAGAAACTCCGAGCATAGCTCTTTCCATTGCTCGTTGAGTGACTCTCAGTCTCTCGAAAAGCCAGCAGTTAAAGACCACGTCTCAGTGCCATATGTCATCACTGGCAACACACACTGGTTAAACACCCTAGTCTTAAGGCACTGTGGGATTCCCTTTCAAAATAGATACTTTTGTTTTATGTATTTTATTTATTTATTTATTTAATACTTCAAGCACATAAATGTACAGAGGCGAACTTAATGCCATAGGCATTTTCTACCAGTCAGAGTCGGTTGTCAGTATGTATCTGATTAGTGATCGCGTCTGCCTAGACTAGACCTAGCCTAATGCCTGCCTACTCATTATGGAAACCAATGCACATTTCGTCAGTTATTTTTGAGGGGGCCAACCCACTGCCATCGACCGAGCATAAATCTAATCTCCAGGCTGCCACCGAGAAATTTCTTATAGAAAAATCTAATAACACTTTGCCCCCAACCTGGTTATTGAACCTCATGCTTAGCAGTAACACTTGCGATCACTATATAAACAAGGCAGTCGTGATGAAGATGTCTGCAATTTAGATTAATTGAATGAGATCGTTTATATCAAATGAAGCATCTAGAACTCTAGAAGCAAGACAATTTAAAGGCTTTCAATTGAAGATAAGTATACAGTTACTTACTTAGAAAACCGAGGAAATAACGATGTATTGGAAAATATAGTATCAAATTGATGGTCGCAGATGTTCGCTCTATCAAAGTAATTGTACCTACATAGCGGGCTTATAAAAATAAGATTTGTTCAGAAAATGGTACTTTTTTGCAGTCACGTCCACTGATAAGTACCTACCTACGCGTCGCTGAATTTCCGTATGTTAACAGTAATGGGATTTCAGAATTAAGTGCGCTGTATGTACGTTTGCTTCAGAGAGTTATGTTATGAGTATAGTATGTTAGAGAGTTATGGTATGTGTGAGTTATGTTGTTATACATACAATTGCGTGCAAAAAAATCGACCCACCCCATACTCTTCGATTTGAAGCAATATAATCCAACAAGATTTACTAAAAATAACCTAATATAGCGTATATTAAAACCTTCCTAAAAGTGTGAAGATTACATTAGTGTAAGAATTATCAAAACTGATTCATTAGTTTTTGAGAAAATCACAAATATGGGTGTTGAATAAAGAACCTCCTTTTTTAAGGCCGTTGACAAAATCAAATTCAGTTTTGATTAAACAATCAGAAATAAATACAATTTAACGTTTGTTAATTTCATTGACAAAAAAGTCACGCACTTTTTCCGAGCAAAAGTGAGTGATGAGGACGTCTAAGGAATCGAGTCGATCTTGTCAAGAGTATTGCCTTGAAAAAATATTGTGTGTATTCAAATAAACTGTACCTTACCTACCTTCACACAATATAAAATAATAAATTATATTCATTAACTAGCTTTTGCCAGCGACTTCGTCCGCGTGGAATAATGACTTCCGGAAATTGAGGCACTAACTCTCATAGAGTTTAACCGATGTGCTCTTTCTTCTGCCGATTCTTGAGAACGCGTATTTCTCATTCAACGCGTTTTTCAAGACAATAGCGGGCGGACGCCGGCGTCCTCTTGAGGCTTGAATAACTAAAAATATATAACTACGTCTAATATATAAAATAATATTTAATAAAACCTACTACACTTAAAACTAAATACCTATAACTACTATAATTAATAATACCTATACCTATAATTAATAAAAGTACCTACGCTTTTACCTACTTAATATTAAAAAAAAACTGAACATAAATTAACCAAAACTTACCTACTACTAACTAACTACTACTAACCTATTACTACTTCACCTAATAAGAAATCCTGTTTTCCCAACATTTCCCTTCACTGCTCTGCTCCTATTGATCGTAGCGTGATGAAAAGTATACTATAATCTGCCTAGGAGTATGAAGAACAATTGTACCAAGTTTCGTTGAAATCCGTCGAGTGGTTTTTGTTTCTATAACGAACATACAGACAGACAGACAGACAGACAGACAAAAATTTTACTGATTGCATTTTTGGCGTCAGTAACGATCACTAATCACCCGCTGATAGTTATTTTGGAAATATATTTCATGTACAGAATTGACCTCTCTACAGATTTATTATAAGTATAGATTATTGGCTAGGCAAACGTCCACGTACAACAATTTTTGCAAAATTTATGATTTGGACATCTTCCACGACCATCCCACGCGTTTTAGATCTAAGATTATAAATGAGGGGAAGACTGAAGACAACAAAACAAAATAATATAATAGTCAATGTTTAAGTCGATGAGGGTCTCTATTACAGAGATTTTAGCTAGAGTTTTTGTTCTTTTATTGTTTTTGTTTTCTTTTATAATTTTTTCTTTTTAGTAACGTGAATACTGTGTTTTTTCTTCTCTTTTGTTGTGAATGCTGTGCACGTCTGTAATTGACGTAAACACTAGTCCATGTCTCTGTTCTCTGTGATTTGTAAATGTTTGTGAATGGAAAGCATGGGGTGGGCCGATTTTTTTGCACGCAAGTGTACATCCAGCTTTAATTACACTGTCAAAAATATCTCTTGAATGAAATGAAATGTTTATTTTTGTAACTAGATCTTTATAGAAATTTTAAACGTCAATATTAAAAAAAAAAAAAAAAAAAACTAGATGGCGCTGGCATTTCCTAGCTGACTGATCACTTAGAAAAAAAATCCGAAACAAATTCAGCAGTCATGGTCTCTTTTAAAGTTCAAACATTCTTAGAATTTTATGTGAGGCCAACAAAGCAAGGCCATGTCTGGTAGGCTTTTTGAAGAAAGATCTATTGCAGCTTGGTGTTGACCTGCCCAACAGAAGGCATGCATGCATCAGTCATCGTGTAGCTTTAGCCTATTTTAGAGAGCTCAACGATCCATCACACGACTCTACCAGGTCTGCAAGACATTTGCGTTGACAGTATACAAACTACTCAAAACCGCCAGATAGTTACAAAGTCATGTATTCAATCTAGCCTGCATTGTACTCACATTAACAGTCCGTTTTCTCTTTAAATGTCATCAAAAATATCATGAGTTACGTCACGTAAATCAATAAAAATAAAAAATTCAATATAAAGTAATAAATGTTATAAAAAATACAACTACAAAAATAACTTTGTAAATAAAAAAAAATGTAAAAATTGCGCTGTGATTTATTACAGTTGCGTACAACGGTTGTTTTATTACCGTTATTATTTCACACTGCAGTGCATAAAGCGCAATGATCAATCAAATCTCGAATAGTGATTAACTGTTTTTCCCAAACACCTCAATCTACCTAGCCTTTTCCATACTATGTTGGGGTCGGCTTCCAGTCAAACCCGAAATGCACCCGAATGAGCGACTAAGTTTTTTATTGTTTTCGGGGCGAAACCTTCAAAAGGCACCCGATGTCCGGGGAGGGAGGTCGGGGAGTGTGGGATTTTCACCTCACTAAAACCACCCCGGTGATCACCATCAGCATAGCACATTATTTTTGGCGTATATCAACGACCTTTGTAACCTCAAATTGTATGGTGGCAGGATCATTACCTTTGCGGATGACACGGCCCTGCTTTTTCACGCGGACTCATGGGAAGAAGTCTTTTCAAATGCTCAGCTCGGTTTTGACATGGTTGCAGAGTGGTTAAAAAATAACAAACTCACTCTTAACGTAGCTAAATCTATGTATATTCCCTTTACCATGAAAAATCACGCGATTCCATCTTATACAAATCTTTCAATAACATCACACACTTGCTCTTTCCTGCTAGGCAATCGTTGCTCATGTCCTATTCTCAAAAAAACGGCTGTTATCAAATATTTGGGTATTCTGATTGACGATCGTCTTAGTTTTCAGCCACACATAGACGCACTTACAGCAAGAACCCGGAAATTGATATATGTTTTCAAGAATCTACGCCATGTGGCGGAAACTAAGACCATTGACACCGTATACTATGCATTAGATCAGTCAATCCTATCATATTGCATAACGGCATGGGGCGGAGCCCCAAAGACATCTTTGCTGAGGCTGGAGAGAGCTCAGAGAGTTGTTCTTAAAGTTGGTCGTAAACTTCCCTTTCTGTTCCCAACGAAAGAACTTTACTAGCAGTTCAAAGTACTGACAGTTCGCCAATTATTCATTTTAGGCACTATCATTCGTAGGCATACTCAACTTCCTTATAATCCTGTTGAAATCCTGAACAAGAGACGCAAACACACAGTCTGTAAATCTAGGTCCTTCAAAACCAGCTTCAGCCGTAGATTCTTTTGTTTCCTAGGAGATTACCTTTACAACAAAGTCAATAAAGCCATTTCCATCTACTCCTTATCTTTATTTCATTGTAAAAATATAGTCAAAAATTGGCTTCAATCTCATGATTATGAAGCCACTGAGAGACTCTTGGAAGTCATCTCATAAAAAGCAGCTTGACATGTCCTAAAGTGGTATACCATATTAAGACAAGTTTTGAATATCACATACACATTCACTACGCACCCACACCCATGCACCCGCACCCACACACCCACACTCACACACCCACACCAACACCCACACCCACTCACCCTACTTTTCTGTTTAGTTAATTAATTGTTTGATTTTTACTTTCCATTTTTTACATTAGTTTTGTTTTTTTTTTTTTATCTTTCATCCCATTAACATTAGCATCTGTTAATAGACGTCTGTATCAGTGTGACTTGTCCGTGTAGTTTGGAGGCCTGGAGACCTGTGACACAGGTATTCCTAGTACAGGCTCCAGTCTCCACAACATCAATGTATTTATGTATACACAATTATGTATTGTACCTGCTAACTTTTCATTATGTGGTGGAGAAAATAAACGTTTTTATTATTATTATTATTATAGCATAGGGGTGGTACTTGTTCCTCTTAAAATACCAATTCCGGAACCCCCCGTGCAACGCTTGTAAGGCACATCCCTTGGGAGACTGTAAAGGGGCCTCCTCTGAGCCTCGTTGTGCATCGCAGCACACCACCACTGGCACCACTGTGCCATCGTCTTCCCTGGCGTCACTTGGTGGGCGGACAGAGTCCCCACTCTATGCGCCCGCGACCCCTAAGGTCCACCTACCTTGGTTGGTAAGTGGGTTTCAGTTACTAGGTAACATTATACCCCTTGGTAATACTGGTTGTCAGACTTTTGGGCTTCTAACTACCCGTAACGATTGTTACAGATCTACGAATAATGACTGTCAGGATCAACGGCATAACATGCTTTCTGAGGCACGGAAGTTTATATGTCACCCATACGCGAACCGACCGTGGCAAGCGTATACAGGGTGTCCCTGAAAGTATGAATCAAATCGAATAGGGGCGTGGACAAGGTCATTTCCAAACTTTTTGATCCTGAGAATGATTGATGATTGAAAATTATTTAACGGTTCAAAAGTAGTGACCAGTTTTTTCAATCGTTTTGCATAGTGCTCAAAGAAAAAAAATCATTAAAAAAACTATCAGGGCTGCCTAAAAAACTTAAATTGACAGTTCCTGGTAGTTTTTTTTTAATGGTTTTGTTCTTTGAGCACTATGCAAAGTGATTGAAAATAAGAAAAGTTGGTCATAACTTTTGAACTGTAAAAAAATTCACCAACATTCTCAGCAACAAAAAGTTTGGAAATGACTTTGCCCAAGCCCCTATTTGATTTGATCCATACTTCCAGGGACACCCTGTATATATAACGTATACCTTCGACTAACCCTTGCGGCTGTTTTATTGGGCCACGAGCCCCTCCTATTTTCCCATATACACACATCAAAAGTGTCTAGGGATCAAGCATTTTTATGCGGATTTCTTGAGATTGAGATGTGGCTTTGTAATAAATTTATGATTTTATAAATTTATATGGATCCTTTTTGGTGCATTTCATAATTTGAATCAGGAACTGAATCAAATTCGAGTAAAAGATGAAAATCAGCTGTCAATATTTTCTCTATAAAAACATACAACGCATTGAAGACATTATTAGTGCTACTGTTTCCCTACTACTGATTAAAACCAACGTTATTATGGAGCGGCGACGTCATTTAAGCAGGGAAGAAATGCTCAGAGCCGTGGGAATGATAGAAGCTGGTTCCCGGCAACGTACTGTGGCTTTAGCTCTGAATACAAGTCAGAGTGTTATCAGTCGACTTTGGACACGTTACCGAAGCACTGGTACCGTGGCTGAGCGCCATGGAGGACGGTATCGCTGCACCACACGGAGACAAGACCGATACATTCAAATCTTAACTCGAAGAGCTCCAACAATAACCGCCATGATGTTAGCCGTGAGGCTTCATCACTCTTCAGGGAACTTAATTAGCGACCAAACAGTCAGAAACCGCTTGCATGAAGTGAACCTTCATTCCCGAAGACCGCTACGAGTACCACCTATAGCAATGCACAATCGTAGGATTCGATATCAATGGGCTCTTGAACACAGAAATTGGGCAGAAGAACAATGGCGTTTCGTGTGCTTTTCTGATAAGTCTCGTTTTTATGAGACCGGATACAAGACGTATACGACACTGGAGAACCCCTGGACGCCAACAGCGATTAAAATCCTGCCAGGAAGTCCATCCTTATAGTGGTGGAACCATCATGGTATGGGCGGGTATTTGGATCGGCGGAAGAACTGAGTTGATTTGGATCAGAGGCAACCTCAACGCTCAAATTTATGCTGAGACGATTGTATCAGACGTCATCGTTCCTCTACAAGTGCAAATCGGTCCCTTATTTCAGTTAATGCATGATAATGCACGACCGCACACCGCAAGAGTTGTAAGACAGACTCTCGCCGCAGCTAACATCAATGTCCTGCCCTGGCCTGCACAGTCGCCAGACTTGAACCCGATTGAGCATGCATGGGATATGCTACAGAGAAGAGCTCTGCCGAATATGGAGGGTATCCAGTCGCAAGAAGACCTTTTTTTGTTGTTGCAACGAACATGGGCGGCCATTCCACAGCGTGATTTGGATGAACTCATTTTGAGTATGCCAAACCGATGTTCTTGTGTTGTTAGTGTTCGCGGTAGAAACACGGAATATTAATTGTTTAAGTTACCCAATAAAATTTTAGAGAAAACTGTTATTTCAGTCTTTTTTTCGAACTTTTGTGTTAGTGGTTCAAATGTCAAAAATCCCTTTATTAGGAAAATGGCAAATTTCTTTATTAATGCAAAGGTGACTTGGTTTATCGTTACTGTGACAAACGAAAACACTTTATTTGATGAATCCTTAAAGAAAATTTTAATTAATATCAATCAGGAGAAAAGTTATTGCAAAAATATATGTTGATCCCTAGACACTTTTGATGTGTGTACCTACAACTTAACATATTTAATTATCTGAGAGTTATCAAAAACAAAATGGAATTCACTTCCCATCCAATTTAAGCTAGCGGGTACCATGACCTAACTAAATAATCAAGTTTTGATCTCAGTCCAAATTGTTAGACCAAACTTAACAGAGCGGATCTTAATACAGTAATAAAATTTTATTAGACAAAAAACAAAATTGTCTAGACTGGACAGTGCTTTAAAACTACAATATGCCTAAATGTCTGCGTTTTCTTAAATGGCTTTTGGCATGCATTAAGGAAAACTGAAGCTTACTGAAATTGCAACCGCGGCATTGTACTTTTATGGTAGAATTCTGGTGCCAATATAAAATTAAAAGCTTGGTGAAATTCGGTTAAAAATGTAACGATGTGAGAGTGGGGTCATGATGGCATTAATTAATACCATTTCCGGAGAGCGTTTTTATTCATATAAATACAATCGAATATAAACACATTTCGTTTGAATAAAGGACCCTTCACGAGTGATGGCATTGGGTTTTCAAACTTTTTATTTGTCCCCATGGACGAGCGTTGAATGTTGAGCGATGGTTGCCAATTCTACGTGGTCTCAAACTTGCATAATAAAAAAAATCATAATCAGCCCAACATGTTACCACTGCTAGAAAACAGAGGGGCTATTCTCGTAATTTTTAAGAACGTTCACAGTCTGATCTCAGTCTCAATCTGTCAAAAATACCTCAAATTTCCCTACATTTTGACAAGTTTTTGACATTTTTTTGTCGCCGAGATGAGACTGCGACTAGATTTTGAACGTTTTATATTACGAGAATTGACCTTCAGATCTCCTCTCGGTGAGTGGGATTGAGCAATAATCCACCACGTAGGGCCAGTGCGGGTTGGTCTGACAACCGGTCTTACCAAGGGGTATCGTATTACCCAGTAACTCTTGGTTGTGGAGGTCAAATAAGCAGTCGCTCCATGTAAAATACTGGTATTCAGCTGCACCCGGTTAGACTGGTAGCTGACCCCAACATAGTTGGGAAAAGGCTAGGCATGATGATGATGACTTAGGCTAAAAGAGTAGTACAGTCACTATAAGAAAGCAAGGATTTCAGTCAAGTGGTAAGGGCGGGCTCAAAGAGATTTTTTTTTATTAAGGGGCCGGCGAAGCATGCTCAGTGTTACGCAGTTCATACAAACGTAACACCAAATTAATTTGTAAATCAAAAATATTCTTAAGGTAGTGTGTATTTATTCCAATTAGATTACAGAATTTCTAGATTCCCAAATATATATTTTGAATGGACACTGATTTTATAAAAAAACGGGTTATGAGGAAAATAAGTTTCTATAGAAATTTGTAATTCCTCGTTATCTCTTCTATAAATCAGTGTCTTTTCAAAATATATATTCGGGAACCTAGATATTCTGTTCTCTAACCGGAATAAACTCCACCTTTAGAATACCTGTTTGATTTACAAATTATTTTGGGGTTACGTTTGTATGAAGTACGCATGCTTCGCCGGCCCTTTAAATGTTTGAGTTAGAATGAGAAAGACGATAGTGTTGAAGTAAAATCTATTTATTTTTACTATACTCCAACACGCCCCAATATAACTCTATTTGTCTACTTAAGTTACGTTTGCATGCCATAACGTCTTGAGTGGATTTCAAAGATGATGCACACAGCTAGACCCATAATTTCGGTTGGGACATAGGATCATTTTCGTCCCTGTAGTATGTACGTTATTGTGGGATAATATCCTAAAACCATGCGTGCGAACCCTTCTTCTCTCTTCCTCCGGGCGAGTAAATGCCGACAGTACGCATCTGAATAGATGCGGCGTTCCAAAAAACTGTAGCTACCATCTATTTCCTTGTACGAAATAGAATAGATGATCAAACGAACTTACCTGTGTGAAGTTCGATCATTATTATACGAAGTGTTTCGTTCAAAGATATGTTCCCTACCCATCCCACCCCGGGTAAAATTGAGATAACCTTTCAAGAATATAAAAAGAATGACGGACCGCACCAGCGGTGCTATTCTGCAAAAAGACGTGATAACTTAGGTGAAGTGAGCTTAAAGTGAGCTGTTATTCCACCTAATGATAGAGGATTGACACTGTTGACAGCTCACTTTAAGCTCACTTCACCTAAGTTTTCACTGTGAGATTTTTACAGAACAGCATTAGACACAGATAACGCACACTAATACTTACTCAATACTCAAATTTTATTTGCATTCCACAATGTGTACTTACGTGGTAAATTAAAAAAAATAGTGATCATTATGGGCACAACAAAAATAGTAGGAGAGAGGAAGCTATAAATAAGCAGCTAAACTTACATCTAAACTAAATCCAAAAATACCACGTTGTGGATACTTTACACCTACAAGCTCTGTAACTTTATTGATTTGGAATTATATTGAGATAATCATGAGCTGTTAATTTTGATTTTAGTTTTAGCTCTGAAAATTGCGTAGTTGCCGAGTGACTCGAGAATGCTGCATGGTAAAATAACATAAATATCGAGAACGAAGCACGCAGTATTATGGTACGAAGAACACCTGCATAAATCGTTTGGTATCCCTTTTCACGCATTACAACAATTTTGAATATAGTACCGTGGCAGCTAGTAGCTTAGATGTTAAAAAACAAACCTGCAGAGTATTTTATCTAAACTCCAAATACCTTCGAAGAAATACTGTCTAAGTACTGTCTAAGAATTATTTCGTTCAATTTTCTATAGGATTACCTACGTTTTCTTTAATCAAAAATCTTTTTTTATGTCAAAATGTGGTACGTATCATAAGAAATTCAAGGCAAGATTAGACTTTTTGAGTCGAGTTATCTTTTAGAGTTTCGTATTCAGCTTATCGCAATCTGCAACAAGATTTATAACAAAAGTTGCTAAGAAAATGTTAAAGATAAGGTTATTCTCGGTAGATCTGTACCGCTAACTTGTTTTCATGGTTGGAGTTTTCTCTTTTTTATCTACAAAAGCCAAGAAATTATCCCCCCACATAAAAATACATCACAATAGCGTAAACATCCATAGACAAAAAAAAAATCCGGAAGCTAACCACAGACTGCATAATATTCATGCGATGCACCAACCAGCCATTTCACGTTGGCAACTCTATTGTTTCTGGTTTTTAATTAAGAGCCTTCAGATGAAGCATCGTGGCCACAGACTTTATAGAATTGAAAAGAAAAAAAAAAAGTATTTTTTAAGAGCTTATTTGTCTTTGTTCGGAAACTGAAGATTTCGCTGTAGTTTATGGTTAGCTATGCTCGAGTTACTTTAGACAAGGGATTATGCATTCATGTTCAGTGTTGTATGTGCAAATTTAGTTTTGCACATCGGCGTCCATTTTATATTTTACGCTTTAATTAAGTCCTCAGTTCGGAAATGACGGGTGTTCTAAATTTTAGTCATGATCTTCCGTCGGGAAACCACTTAGTGCTTTTTTCCACGTTGTCAAATTATATTACGCCAAAATTAATTTGTATTCAAAAAGCCTCCACGAGAGGCGATACTTATTAAAAGTGGCATAAAGTCCGCCTGTGTACTTTTTAGTAACTTCATGTAACTAAATAAAAAAAAAACAATATTTTAATTTATAAATATTAAATGTAAACGTAAACGAGACAAGGAGTATGTAAGGATTGTAGTTGGTGGCGTTCAGTAGTTTCTGCACATGGGACGAAGGCGTCTCTTATGTAGGTATTCAATGTAAAGTAAATAAAATTGGATTCTTGGTCATCTATCTATGCTTAAGGCATTATTCTTCCCTAGTACCTTGTACCTAATAAGAGTAGTTTATTATTATTAGCCAATCGCAGTACAGTTGAGTTCATTAATATATAGGCAGTGAAAAAGTTTCAAAATATCATAAGCGTTAAAATGATGATCATTTTAAAGGTATATTTTGAAACTTTAAATGTATGTTAACATTTTATTTATGTCTAAGTTTGTATAGAACAATATGATCATTTTAACGCTTATAATATTTTGAAAATTTGTCACTGCCAATATATTAATGAACTCGACTGTACTTAGTGGGGCAGATTGGATAGAAACTGTAGAAACGAACGTTATATTGTGCAAATAAACGGAACGCATCAAATATAGTTCTATGTGTGTCCGCGTCTCACCAAGTGGCGCTTTAACATTAATATTAAAAATATAGCTGTCATGGCTTCCTTTTATTTAACAAAATCACGTCTTTTAACTCAGTTTTTAATTTCTCAAAACCAGATATCCAAAGCAGAGGTATCAATCTTTCAAGATAAACCACTTGTGGGTTTGAAAATGGCGATTTTTTCCATCGTTTTGGCATAATTGTCCACTTATTTAGAGTTCTCTGGAGAGTAAATCCGGACCCAGTTTGGTAAAAGCAACCTGTTCAGATGGAGATTCATAAAATCAAACTCAAAGCATTTATTTCAAATTAACCAATTACAGGCACTTTTGAATTTGGGGTCGGTCAGTCAGAAAGTTGAAGCTAGTTGCCCATTCCAAAGCGTAGTAGGTTCCTATGGAGAAGAACGGGCAAGAAACTCCACGGACACAAACGATGGGACTCGTTACAGGAACTGATTCTGGTCGAGACGCTAAGAAGACAGGGATAAATTGCATGAAATATCCATAGAAGTTGATCCCAGCATACTCATAATACAACAAACGCCGGGCAAATGACTAACAATCAAATTTCCAGTTACTCACATTTACCCCTACGAGTGGATAGTGACTAGCAATTCACCCATGAATTCAAATTCAAGCAATCTAGCTAGTTTGGCGAATGTATTCACATATAGGATCCAACAAGTTAAATAGACGTGCTATTTGAGTTCTCCGAATGTAACCAACCTATATTTTGTCGTCTGTATTGACATAGGTCAAAGTGGAAGTGGAAGCCGACCCTAACATAGTTGGAATTTTGCTCATATGGACGAAAGCGAATGAAAAATATTAGCTGACTTAGGGCTGGGTTTACCAAAATCAATTTATAATATCTTTTATGCGTGGAATAAAATTGACGTCCAAAATTTATTCTCCGAATGAAACCTAGCTAAAAAAGTTTGGAGAAAGTCGCCCATTTGTCCTGAGAATAAATTTCGATTTTTTGCGCTACTAATTATGCTATAGGATTAATTTTAAAAGTACCTAATAGTTGTTTTACTTTTCAAACCTTAATGAGACAAATTCTATTGTTGCGAGACTCCCGGTAAGTTTCGTCGTTTTGTTCAATAAATGTTATACCTAAGTTGAAATAATAAGGTTACTATTTAAAATATATAAGCATGAAAAACTGTATATTAATTATTCAAAAATAAAAATGTATAACAAATAAAATTAAGCATTAATTGAAACAAAATTCACGTGGCCACTGTATTCACGATTTTAACATCAGTAATATATCAATTCCACCTTTTTACACATATAATATCATTGTATCGATTTTATTCCGTTTTTAGAAAGGAAACTGAAAATATCTCGTTGCGTATAGAGTAGTAAAAAAAAATTAAGTAGGTAAATAAATGCATGCATTAGTAAATTAACAGTAATTATTAGTGCAAATATTGAGTTTTCAGCTTCACATTTTTATTGACAAACTGTGTAATGGATCTGGCTTCATTCTATCTAGCCAGCATGCAAGTATCACTCACTTCTCGTTCACTATGCTCAATGCTTTTCTAACATCAACACTAGAGTGTGATTTGTTTGGCGAGATATGAACTTGTGTCAGAATCAGATTTGCTAACAATGTAGGTACAGGTTTTAGATGGTACAGAATACGATGTTTCTGCTACGTTCTACCTTACGGCATACAAAAAACATTAATAAACATTACAATAACATCGACATTAAAATTACAAAACATCAAAATTTAATACACGTAAATGAATTGTCACATAAAGTCATTACATTAAAATTATGAAGTTTATAAAATATTGCAACAAGGTATTTTTTAAAAATGTCAATTACGAAAAAGAAAAAAAAAAGAAGTCAAGGTACAGTTATAAATCTTTGTCATTCAAGAAGTCATTTACCGAGTAGTAACGTTTTTGTAATAGTAATTCAGTCAGTTTAGTTTTAAATAAGCGTGTGGGGTGTTCTTTGAGATTATGCGGAATTTTATTATAAACTAGCTGACCCGGCAGACTTCGTACTGCCTCATTCGATAAATAAAAGGCCTAAACTTTTGTATAAATTAATTTTAAAACAAACAAAACGAATCAGTATTTAATATTTTTTTTATTTTATTTTTATTTTTATTGCACTCATAGATATCATAACACAATATCGTAATTCTTTTTTCCGTGTTCTGAAGTGCGACAAAAAGAGTATATAGTCACTACGTTTTAGTGTGACAGGATGGAGTGACATATTAGATGGTTGTCAAATCTACAATTTAGCGTTCAGAAATTTAATTTGTGATAAAATTTAAGATTTATCAATCTTAAAAAAAAATATTTGATAGATTAACAACTGAAGTTATCTAAAATTAACTTAATCAGTACTACTAATGATCTATTACATTTTGTGACTATGCAATTTTGTCGCTTCGCGATTCACTTTTGTTTAGTTTCGGAACGCAACATTAGATCCTCCAACGCGCACGCGAAGACTATTTTGATAGATATGATTGAATTTGAACTTTGTGCAGCGGTAATAAATTGCAAATTGACTCTTTGACGTTAGGAACACACCTACATTGCTTAGACAACAGTGACTGATTATAATTTAATATGAACTTTATTGTATAGCAATAAAGATCAAATTTACTCTACATTTTATTTAGAAAACGTTTGTATGGGAAATAGAAAATGGCTGATTTTCGCGTTTTCCCGGGAATTATTCGATTTTTTCTCACCTTTTAAACCTTCCCTAGACCTCCACGAACATTTCAAGACCAAGATAAGATAAATCCGTTCAGCCGTTCTCCAGTTTTAGCGAGACTAACGAACAGCAATTCATTTATATATATATAGATGATTGGCCCCATTGACATTGCATTTTTTCTTAATAGTGCTGTATTATATTTTTGTGTATGTAATAAGAACTTGTATTGTAGTTTTAAAGGGCCTGACCTTGATCTAATGTCGACAAGTGACGGAAATAAATTTAAATTCGACTTAAATTCGAAATAAATTTAAATTCGACTGTCGTAAATGTTTAAGATTTGCTGAAAAGATGGGTGAGAGATAATCACCTATAAATAATGTTTTTCTTTTTCACTTGATTGCATTTTGCTTATTTTAAAAGTGTAAACTGTCTAAATGAAATTCTGGAAACTAAAAATACTTTACTTATACCAAAAAAAATATAAAGAAAATCATGATTTTCTTTGAAAATACTGTTTTTTTTAGTATTTTTTCTAGTTTTCACTTGAAAGCGTGACGGCAAAGAAAGGCTTTTGTTTTTTATTTTTCTTCATTTTTGTGTAGCCAAACTTAGAACCCAATCGCTGCAGGCCCAGATGGAGATGGCCGGATGAGCTGGACTCCTGTAATAAAGATTGGTCCTTGGCAGCTCTGGACAGAGAGAGGTGGAATGAGAGTAGGGAGACCTTTGCCCAGCAGTGGGACATTATTCTATACTAATATTATAAAGAGGATAGATTTGTATGTATGTTTGTAACGAATTGGCTCAAAAAGTACTAGACCGATTTTAAAAATTCTTTCACCATTTGAATGCTACATTATCACTGATTAATATAGGCTTTTTTAATTGCAAGAAAAAAATAAAATGTTTAAAAAATAAATGTTCACCCGTGCGAAGCCCCGACAGGCCGCTAGTGGCTAATAAAAAAACAGATATATTCGACTGCAGCATCACAGTAGATTTACGGTTACACGAGTTTGATTTTCTATCTGCGACGTTCTTCATAAGATCACCTCGAGAATAGCATGCGTGACATACTTAATTTAAAAAAATATCTCGAAAAAAAAATCCTTTCATTTTTTAAATCGGTTAAAAATTAGAATAATCTGTATCCGTAACACGTACACTCTTGCTACGTATGCCTATCAGTAGAAAAAGCGCCCCGGGGAAACGATTGGGGTAGGCTGAGCAAAGAGCAGTGTATTATCAGCATTTGAGAATAATGAAAATCCATTTCCTGAATCTCCAACTGATTGTCAGTGCACGATTTTATAATTTCTAACATGAAGATATTATCGTGGACGTTCAGTCCATGGAAGGTAAGTAAAATGTATGGAAATACGTGCACGTTATAACGTTATCGTGGACAGTAAAAAATATGTATCTACAAAATTACATATAACCATAATATTCGTCAATACAACTCTCGAAGTTATAATTGATGTGAAAAGTCACGGTTTCGTGAAATAGTCATTCGATTGGATAATTTGAGATTACACAGTTGAATTGATGATTTCAATTATTAGAATTCTGTAAATACTCACTTCTTGCCGTCATTAATCATATTTTGATGTCATACAATTTAATTTTTATACAAAGGTGTTTCAAAATCAACTCTAAAAACTTTAAGAGGTGCTTTAGAGCACCAAACTGAACAACTTTCCCTACAGGACCAACTTTGAAATCACGAGAAAAAAATTAGCTTTTTCATACATTTTGGTCAAGTAGGTATTGAACTTTTATACATATTAAACAGCTAATTTTTTTCTAGTGATTTCAAAGTTGGTCCCATAGTGAAAGTTGTTTAGTTTGATGGTCTAAAGCACCTCTGAAAATTTGTAGAGTTGATTTTGAAACACCTTATCTAAGCGTTTTCGTGGAATTCGCGCAGCTATTGACGCCAAATTGAATACCTTCATACAAGTTAGTTGACACAATCTGGGTGAGCAAATTGCGTCCTGTATTCAACGCAGAATACGCCTCAGTTCGACTAGGGCCATAATTCACTATAACCACTTAACGATTTTTTACATCGGAACCACGTCAATTCCTTAGCTAATTCCGACAATCTCGCGTTAATTTCGCGCGTTTATTTCATAGAGAATTACGGCCCAGATCTTTATGATACTCATGCAGCCGACGAGATGCTACTGTAATTATACCTAAAATAAGTATAAAGCAAAACTGTCTAAGTAAACCAACCCATATCATAAGCAGCCGCAACTTAGCACACTTAAATTAACTCACATCATGATCAAACCAACAGTTATAAAGAACGTTAACTTTAACTTAACTTTAACTTTCATCTTAGTACATGCGGATAAGAAAACACAGTACTCGTGTAGCAATTAGAAGTTGTGACGTCACCAGACTGAATTCACTCGACAAACATAGGACACGAGTTTCAGGGCTGTCGCTGAATTGAGCTCTTTATTTAATTACTAGTTTGCGGGATAGATGTGAAGTTTTTAGTTGGATGGAAGTAACCAGTTTATGTCTGGGTATTATTACTAACAGAAGTGTGTCAAAAGTTATATATAAAACGAGGAGCTGGCGAACATAATATACGGACTTGTCCTGTAATTGATTTTGTAGAGTAGAGGTTAAAATCCAAAATAAACTAAAGTTAATTAGGTAGAGTTTTAAGCTTTAGTAAACGAATAGTGTATTAAAATTTAAGCCCGGATCTGGCTTTAGTTCAAAAGAAACCCTTAAACCCCTTTTTAATAATTTTTTTGGACACGTCTGGCGTTGTCTGAAAACGGTGGATAACTTTGCTTTTGAAAGAAAACCATGAGGACAACTCCGCTTTTGATTTACAATTTTAGGAATATGTTCAGTTATGAAAATAAAACAAATTAATAATTAGGCACCTACTATGAATCCCGTATTTTTCCATTCGATGATTTCCTCCCAGACAGCCTAAAATCCATTTATACTACCTCTCCTCAACTCGTACATGAAACCAGAACTTTGTACAGAACACACCGTTGGACAATGGCTCACCGTTGGACAATTTCCAATTAAAGAGCTTGTACCAGCAGCGCGAGCTGATTCACTCGCCGAACGTAGAGGGTGCTAGTTTCAGGGTTGTCACATAAATTGACCTCCCATTGAATTACAAGTGAATCTTGCAGATGAATTATTTTACTGAAATAAACTATCTGCAAGTCGTGATGGATCAGTGGTTAAGGCTTCGCCTCATACACGAGGTTGGGATTACAAATCCGGGCAAGTAACAATGTGACATTTTCAATTCATATGTACTTTATCCTCCGTAATAATAAACACACCGATTTCTCTCTCTCAGTCGTCAGTAATTTGACTTTCGAAAGAAGAAGACAAAGCATTGTGTAACTATACAGACGCTATACAACATTTATTAGTAAGGGAGTAAGAATTTATCTTCGACTATACTGACATCGGTGAAGGAAAAATATCGTGAGCAAACCTGGACTTATCTATACTAATATTGTAAAGAGGAAAGATTTTTTTGTTTGCTTGTTTGTACCGAATAACCTCTAAAACTGCTGGATCGATTTTAACCATTTTTTTGCACTAATAGAAACCTAAATTTTGAACCCTCCATCTAATATGTATAAGTAAATGAAATATTAGTTCTGAAACATTTTATTACTATTCTCCATTAATCAAATCCTACTATAATGATGAAAGTTTGTGCTAATAAGTATGTACAGACGCCAGCACATCAATCTTCTACAATCTGTCAAATTTCTTTAATAGATTTTCAATCTTATCGCTACAGCATAAGCTTCAAGGTGGATTGGGAAAATTTCATAGGTTCGGGTAACTTGATGTGCTGGCGTCTGTACATAATATGTTTGTTACTTCTTCACGTAAAAACTAATGAACCGATTGAGATGAAACTTGATAGGTACATAGCTGTTACTTTTTATCCCGATTTTTTTCCGCCACGGAATTGAAACTTACGCGGGCTTACGCTTATCAATACTTTGTCCGCTCATACTAAACTGGTATTATTATTAAGTCTTGAAGGCGAATAATTTTAAATTGTACGTAAATAGGTATAATGTCTAATAATAAAACCTCATACGTAGGTTTTCCTTCCAAACGTTCCATTGTTTGTCAACGGAATTAAGTGCCAACATAATAAGGGTGAAACTGTATTACAGCCTATTGTCAACTGAGTTAAAGTCCACTTTAATAATATTTTTGGTTCGGAGTGAGAATTTGACGTGTACGTATAATATGCCTGCATTAATTTGGTGACCCTTACGTGTTTGTACCACTTAGAAAGGGTTCTCAATTTATGCAGGCGTGCGTGGCAATTTTTATAACATTTAATGGTCGACGCAAAAAATATCATCACAAAAATTCAACTTTGATTCTTTTCCCGTAACAGGTCAACTCAAACTCAAAGCATTTATGTCAATTAAACTATTTACAGGCACTTTTGAATCATCAAGAAGTCGGTCAGTCAGAAATATGAAGCTAACTGCCCAGTTCAAAAGGCCTAGTAGTATTTATGGAGAAGAAATTCGATAGACACTCTCTTAAATATATTGTTATATAAAATTATTAGTTAAGTCATTCATGTTGAATTTATATTATAATTATACATAATGTGGGAACGTACACGTTAAAAGCGTCCAGAGTACAGAAACAAAAAAAAGGATTGTGTGGTTTCATGAAACCACGGTAAAAGTGAAACTTTATCCCTACTCCGCGGCCGACCGTCACGCGACATGCAACACACAGACGAAAAAGTTTGAGACGATGTAATAAAAGTTTCACTTTAAAAAAAAACAATCCGAAAATAAAATAATTAAAATAAGCCGAGGCAGCTAAGAGTTAACCAGCCCGAACTAACGGCGAACCTTCACGAACACGACACATGGATCAGTATCATTCAGCTCAACCATTTTGAAGGAAGCTCAACATGATGACCTGTCAATGGTATATTCATTATCATAAGATCATCCTGGACAGTCACACCCAACACCATATTTGACTGGCCAATCCCTCTCTTGCGGTGGAAGGGGTTTGCGACCACGGTTCCCACCGGAGTCCGGCATCAAGCAGCCTGCTGTTTTTCTTCGATGCGTGGGTCCAGTGCCTTGGGAATCTTCTGAGCACGCTCGTTCCATCATAGATCTCATCCATCACTCTCCATCAGGTGTGATCAAGGTCAAGAGCAGGCTCATCTATACTTATAATAAATCTGTAGAGAGGTCAATTCTGTACATGAAATATATTTCCAAAATAACTATCAGCGGGTGATTAGTGATCGTTACTGACGCCAAAAATGCAATCAGTAAAATTTTTGTCTGTCTGTCTGTCTGTCTGTATGTTCGTTATAGAAACAAAAACCACTCGACGGATTTCAACGAAACTTGGTACAATTGTTCTTCATACTCCTGGGCAGGTTATAGTATACTTTTTATCACGCTACGATCAATAGGAGCAGAGCAGTGAAGGGAAATGTTGGGAAAACAGGATTTCTTTTTAGGTGAAGTAGTAATAGGTTAGTAGTAGTTAGTTAGTAGTAGGTAAGTTTTGGTTAATTTATGTTCAGTTTTTTTTTATATTAAGTAGGTAAAAGCGTAGGTACTTTTATTAATTATAGGTATAGGTATTATTAATTATAGTAGTTATAGGTATTTAGTTTTAAGTGAAGTAGGTTTTATTATATATTATTTTATATATTAGACGTAGTTATATATTTTTAGTTATTCAAGCCCCAAGCGGACGCCGGCGTCCGCCCGCTATTGTCTTGAAAAACGCGTTGAATGAGAAATACGCGTTCTCAAGAATCGGCAGAAGAAAGAGCACATCGGTTAAACTCTATGAGAGTTAGTGCCTCAATTTCCGGAAGTCATTATTCCACGCGGACGAAGTCGCTGGCAATAGCTAGTTTAGCAATAAAAACGGTAGCCAATCTCAAGTCTCAACGAAGTCAAGCTTTCAGCGCGGGAGATATTATTATGCACAAGTGTGTTCCGGGGGTATAACACCGCCAATATCCAAACATCGGGCTGTTATTGAGAAATTCCTGACGGAAAAACCCAATAACACTTTTCCCGGCAAGGGAATCGAATTCAGGACCCCACGCTCAGCAGTCGCGCTTGCGGCCACTAGACTGAAGGGCCTAAACTTTACTACTGACCTGGAAAACATTCCTAATTATACAGCAATAAGTATCAAGGCATAGACAAGTAATGAGGTTACGTCTGGCGCGGATATATTTTTAATATTTTACGTAATCTATGTTATTTATTTATTTTTTTATTTCTTTTATTATTTTTTTATTTCCATAACTGCCCGTGACACCACAGCGGGCCCTATCAGAATACCAGCGCTGCGATATTTATTTTTAAATATCGCAGCATCATGCTGAGATAGGAGCCTATTGGCCTCGTATAGGACTTTTTGTATCATTTTTCTTTTTGTTACTTTTTTAATTTTTTTAGTTTTTATTTTAGTATTTTAATTTAGACTGTGTTTAATTTAGTTTGTGATCCTCCTGTACGAGTCGCAATAAATACTTTTTCTTTCTTTCTTTCTTTCTTTCTTAATCAGCCTCTAACGTTCATACTGCTGAGACACAGTCTTCCTCTCGGTGAGAGGGAGTTGGCCGTAATCCACCACGCGGGCCCAGTGCGGGTTGGTAGATGTCAAATGCCTTCGAATTTTTGGTTCTAGGACACGTCGGTTTCCTCACGACGTATTTCTTCACCGTTTTGAGAGCAGTGGTGATAAAATAATTTACACAAAGTCAAGCCTACCTACCTATTTATTTCACCTTCGTTCATTAGTTATATATATAAAAAAAAAATATAACGAACTAGCTTCTTATCAGCACAAGAGAGCAATAGAAGGAAATAGGTTTTTATTGCGTCGGTAATTGCGGGTTGGGCAATAAATTGCGATAATTGTGTTTGGATTCAAGCCATACCCATTGTCGTTTTTTTTTTTGTTTCTGTAGTAACTGCGTACTGCGAGAACCGTAAGTTACTGCTAGATATAATCAAACGTATTTATTTTAAGTATATAATAAAATAACCCTTATGTTAAATGGAAGGTGGCTGTATTATTTTCACTACTTTTGAACCATGAATTTGAATACAAATCTAAACTTAAATTTTTTCAACGTGAGAATTTTTTATTTAAATACAAACAAAATGCCTGAACTACAATTATCAAATATAATTATAATAAAAGATAAATGGAGGAGCTCATTGGACATAAAAAAAATCTTCTGCATCGCTGTCAATGGAATAAGTGCCCAACAGGTTCTCACGGCGGCTCTCTACGTTGAATATCAATGCTGATTCTTTTAATAAAAAGACGTAAAATTTATGAGATTATATGTAGGGCTAATTTTTGAACTAGATAGGTACCTACTAATCCGCTCGAAAAAAATCTTTCACTAATCACTATGGCATCCTACAGTATTTCCGAGTGTCATAGTATATATTTAATGTTAATACAAGAAATTTCACGTGGAAAAAGTCACGGGCAGAAGCTAGTACCTTATTCCCTCGTATATGGATAAAATGAACGTGGATCCACGCGGGATATAATAGTTATTTAATTGTTTCTGTAATTACGGCAATCAGCCGGTTATAAACGCAATTTGAACACATTGTTTATTAACGAATTAACCCATTTGTAATTGTACTAATTATTCGAAATAAATATTTTAAACCTGACACACATCAATGCAACATTATTAACTATTTGGTACTGAGTTTGTTAGTTGAATTAAAATTATTCAATAAATATAATTATGAATTTTTCGACGCCATATTTTTGTTTGATAGATAATAGTTTCAGTTAGGTTAAGTTTATTACATTTGAATTAAAATAGTTTGTTAATTAATTTAATATAAAAAGTTTATCCAATGTATATATTTTTACTAGCTGCGCCCCGCGGTTTCATCGCATACGTTTTGATCCCGTGAAAATATCGGTATAAAACTGTCCTATGTCCTTTCCCGGGACTCAAACTATCTCTATATCAAATTTCATCTAAATCGGTTCAGCTGTTTAAGCGTGAGGAAGTTACAAACAGACAGACACACTTTCACATTTATAATATTTATTAATATATATATTAGAGTATGGATTCCCACAGGGTGAAATTTTAATCACCGTTTTCTTCTTAAGAGGTCATTCATTGTACTCATCATTTTGAACAACTTTTACTATGGCACCAAACCTGAAATCGCGAAAAACAGCTGTTCCCTGCATTTTGACGAGTTATGCGAACATAAATTTAGGGAACAGCAAATTTTTTTTTTTTTCACGATTTATGTAGGCCAATGCTCGTAATTTAAAACGTTCAAAATCTAGTCGCAGTCTCATCTTGGCGACAAACAAATGTCAAAAACTTGTCAAAATGTAGGGAAATTTGAAGTATTTTTGACAGATTGAGACTGAGATCATACTGTGAACGTTCAATGACCGCTTAGGAGGAAAAAGGTGATTAAAATTTCACCCTGTATAATAAATAATCATAATGGTAATTACCATTATACCTACTAGCTCCAACAATTAATATATTATTCAGAATTATTGTTTCAAAAAATCATAAGCGTGCCGAAGCTAAAACCATAGTAAGCGTTATAACTTCTACTAATTACAATAAAATCCTGAAATAACGGCGTAATATAAGCGTAGGTTGTAAAATAAATAGTAAACCGTTTCACTCACGGATATTTCTAGGCTAAGTAGGTGGTGCTTTAAAAGCTTCATAACTTTAATAGAATTCAAAACGAAACATTTCTTCGTCGATCACGCATTATCGTCAATATGAAGAAAAAAAAATGGCCGAAAACAAAACTGAAAAAAATATTTTTAATTCACTCTGAGTTATAAACACAAACTTCTATATTTAATTACTACTCTTCTATCCATCTGCAATATAATTATAATGTTATAAATAGGTAAAATTTGTGTTTGTATGAAGGGGTAATTTTCGGAACAACTGATCCGATTTCGAAAATTCTTTTATTAATGGGAAGCTTACATGATTGTCGAATGTCATAGGATATATTATTCATGTTAAAAAAAATTATGTTAAAAAATAAATTTCACGCGGACGAAGTCGCGAGCTTGAAGCAAATAAAACGTAATTGAAACGAAGAATGTGTATGTTATATAAATAATTGCTGAAAAAAAAAAACTAAAAAAAGTGTCAACCCTAGCTCTTATATAGTGCGGAGTCAGTTCTGAACTTGTTTCTGCTTATTCAGATTCGCGTTGAGTTGTAAAGCGACAGATTTCGTTAGGCATGCAGCGCCTAAAGCGGACTGTATTCATTCAGCTCACCAACACGCCTTTGAATCTAGCTGTTATTCAATATTTTTCAAACAACCTGTATCTAGGTACTTTTTTATATGTATTTGATAGTTAGGTGATTGGGGAAGGGCTCGTGGCTAAATAATAACGGTTCATGCGACCATTAATTAGGTACATGTTATCGAGACTCCTCTCTAATCGCTAAAGCATAAGCTTCACAGTTGATTAGGAAAATTTGAAAGTTTCGAGTAGCTTGATGTGCTGGCCATCTGTACATACTTTTGAAGAATATGTACTAAGAGATGTAGCTAAATAAATATTTAAAAAATATTATTAAAACACGTTTTTATTGCTGACTGACTTTTAATATCTAAACGATAAAAATAATAAAACAAATAGAACAGCACCCTAATTGCGTAACACACCTTCAACCATTTTTAAGGATGTTGCTACTCCATTACTTCATCATCATCATCTGCCAAGCCTTTTCCCAACTATGTTGAGGTCGGCTTCCAGTCTAACCGGATGCAGCTGTATACCAGTATTTTACATGGAGCGACTGCCTATCTGACCTCCACAACCCAGTTACTGGGTAATACGATACCCTTGATAAGACTGGTTGTCAGACTTTCGGGCTCCTGACTACCGCGGCAAGCGTAGCTTAACCTGATCGATCGACCTGTGCGGCTGTTATTATTTAGCCACGGGCCCTTCCATTACTTCATTATGTTCGAAAAATTTGTCTGCTTAGCAACTAAAATAACGCAATGAATGTTGTTGAACTGTGAAAATGAAAGACATTGCTATTATAGTCCCCGTCACGAGAAGTTATAAATTTTGTAAATAAATAACTTAAACTACGTTACATAGCGACGATTCAATCAACAACAAATAATCCCAAATTCAATCAACTCAAAGTAACATACGTGTAATACGAAACTTAAGAGTAATTTCACTTGGTCGGGTTATATTTTAGCGATATATAGCGCTGTTGTCTAATGCTTTGTGGTACTGGAACGCGTCTGACACATGGAACGTAATTATTTAGGCCGCCATTTTTATGTGAGTTAACGCTGACACTGTCAATGGTGCAGAATGCAGATGCAGAATACTCGGAATCGTCTGACTACAGTAATTAAGTACCTATGTGTGTTAGCATAATTATATCCCTATATAAAAACAAAAATCATTACAAAGCTGATTTTTTTATTTGATCCAAAGATTGCAAACCGCTGAATGTGTGTAATTTATAGCTTCTCGTGACGGGTACTTTAGTAGCAATAAGTAGTGTGCTACGCAATTACTCCGCGGGTGGCGTTCTGTAGTTTTTGCTTGCCTCCTACATGGGAAAAAGGCGTAAATTTATGTATTTATTATGTATAAACCCTTAAGCCTTTTCTGTAAAAATCCCTGCAGTCAGTTATTCTAGATTATTAGTGATTAAACCGCAATATGTATGCATGCAAATTATAATATTCTTGAATGTCCATTTTGATCAGGATTTAAACATGAATCGGCTTTTAGCTAATTACTAGATATACGGTTACCATTATTAAAAATTGATGATTCAAATAAAATTATTGCTACCAGTTAGTTATTATCAGATTAAGCTCTATTATTTTGAAATTTTTAAATAGTAAAATTTAATTTCCAAATAAAAAAAGTGGCATTGCTGAATTGTTTATTGTATCTCCAAAGTTAGTGTAGGAATATTTTGAAAATTAATTGAATAGGTAGTTGTGAAATTGAATAACTCTAACAACTCAAAAGATTTTCTAAAAAACTTTTTTTTTTAAGCATGACTCAGTCAGGTGTCTATCAAATTGTCAGTACAGTTAACAGCAAAAGTAGATGATGAAAATCAAAAATTCAATACTAATGAACGGAGTTCACGTCAGAACTGTGGCGTCGAAGTAATTCAAAAGTATGTGATTGTAAATTATACCAAACTTTTATTACTTCGACGCCACACAGTTCTGACGCGAGCTCCGTTCATTAGTATTGAATTTCTGATTTTCATCATCTACTTTTGCTGTTGACTGTACCAGATTTAACGCTCGTATTGCAATTTGAGGGTACACTAATAATATATTCGTGAAGGTGTATATTTGTGCAAGGATATAACCAGCCTATAATATTCCTGCTGCTGAAACATAGGCCTCCTCTTAGTGAGAGGGAGTGAGGGAGAGAAAAAACTCAGTAAACCCCTCAGCAGTGTCATAAAATGTAATATATCAATTGTTGTTTTTTAGGGTTTTGTACCCTAAGGGTGACAACGGACCCTTATTTATATATATAAGCCTTCGCTCTCCGTCCGTTTGATTATCAGCGGGCTGTATCTCATGAATAGGTAATAAGTAGACAGTTGAACATTGCACAGACATAGTATTTTTATTTTCGATATATCAACAAATAATAAACAAAAATAAAAATGAAACGGGCCTCGATATAAGGCACGTGTTTCCTTCGTCGTGTGTCTTTCGTGTTTTATGTGTGAGTCTAACTCACATTTGGTCGATTTTTATATTTATTCAAATATTTGTTGAATATTATAAAAATAAAAAATCGTATGATTCAGACTAGGTATACACACATTCAAACTAGACTATTTTATAAAAATAAATAAATAAAATTCATTCAATTCAGGCAAGACCCATCACTACATAGTATAAAACAATGTCGCTTTCTCTGTCCCTTTGAACGCTTAGATGTTTAAAACTACGCAACGGATTTTGATGCGGTTTTTTTAATAGATAGAGTGATTCAAGAGAAAGGTTTTTATATATAATACATGCATGCATGTGATGTCGTAAATAAACGCATTTTTTTGCGCTTACTTTTCAAACACTGGCTGAACCCTACGAGATATGTCAAAATAATGTGCTACAGTATTATACATCTTAAAAAGGTCTACAAAATAGTCCGCGATGGTATATGTCTATCTCTTAGGGATAACCCACAATAATCATTTTTTATCCTTTACTTTTTACGAGAAATAATGGCTTATGTACGAAGCGATTTTAAGCAATACAGCATTAATCCTTATCCAATTAAGTACTTTAAATACATTTTGCATTTAATATAGATAAATATGGCCCTTTACAGCATGTAATTTAAATGAATATTTTCGAAGATATTACAGATTTAAAATGCAGAGACATAGCGGTTGCTGCGGTACCGGCCGCGGCGGCGCGTGCTGGCATACTTGAAATACCTGTACTTAGTATCAGTATTGCACCCGTGCGAAGCCGGGGCGGGTCGCTAGTGTTACATAAAATAAAATTTGAAACAAATTTCAATGCCAAAATGGATGTAGTTACTACTTTTGAAAATTCAAATACTCCTGCTAGTAAAACCTTGGTACGTATTTACTAATTTTCACTATGCAAGCACCCTTATATTGATAGATTCCAAATGACAACGCGACAGCTTTTCAGTCCGTCGCCTTTCACAATTTGACCTATTTCACTCAGTCGACCTCTAAGGCATACCTACTATAATTATATTATATGTTCAACGAAGCAATGGGTATAAAAATATAAAGATAAACTTTCAACTTGTTATTATGCCAGTCATCTAAACTAATATTATAAAGAGAAAAGATTTGTATGTATGTTTGTAACGAATTGGCTCAAAAAGTACTGGACCGATTTTTAAAATTCTTTCACCATTTGAATGCTACATTATCACTGATTAATATAGGCTTTTTTTTCCCCCCACCCGTGCGAAGCCGGGACGGGCGGCTAGTAAGGTATAAGAAATAAATCCGTATTAAATGGAAATTATTCATTATTTGAGTTAACCGATTGTTATTGGCTCATAAACTTCGATTAATTTATTTAAGGGGATCAGACCGGAATAAATCTATATACCAAACCGCACTGGGACCACTCTCTCTCACTGAAAGGACTTCTGTGTCCCAGCTGTGGGAAAATTATAGGCTAGTAATTATAAGCTAATAATTATAGGCTAATAATTATAGGCTAATAATTATAGACTAATAATTATGCTATGCTTAAGCTCTCATGCACGTCACACATTTTATAATAGCTGGATTAATGGTCGGTTTTTTACCGACTTCACAAAAAGGAGGAGGTACTATGTTCGGATGTTTGTGTTTTTTTTGTATGTTTGTTCATCGAATACTCCGCCAATTGTCGACGGATTTCAAAATTTCTTTTTTTATTTGATAGGGTATGCTCCCGAGATGGTCCCATTGTCACCAAACTGAAATTTGATGAGGGAATCCCATAGAAATCGAGGGAAACCCTCAAATTTTGTAGGCACACCTATAGCGATTTGGGTATTTTTCATAGTAACTCGTGCATTTGCTCTCAGAAAGCACCATCCGGTGAAGAGGAACTGATGATGAAGACCACAGATGGCCATCGGAACTACTCAATAATAAATATTTCACGGGTTGCAATTCGATTAGGTACTTTAATGTGGTTGCTAAGCACAATGCGTATCGTGAAGTGGAGCTGATGGTGACTTCTCAATCAGATCCAGTTCTCCTGGTTCTTACAAGGAGAACTCCTAAACAATTAACGTCCCTGCATCGGGAAAATCAATGTTTTGTAAAAGGTGATGAGCAGTTGAGAGTAGGCTATTGTAACTTATACAAGTTACAAACTGGCCCACTAAAAAGTGAAAAATAAAAAACTTTTTACAAAAAAAAAACAACCGACTTCCAAAAAAACACTACAAAGTGAAAAATAACATTAATTTTGGAAGTCGGTATCAATAAAAGAAAATGCGGAACCAACGACACCGACTTCCGAAATTAAAGTTATTTTTCACTTTGTAGTGTTTTTTTTGGAAGTCGGTTGTTTTTTTTGTTAAGTTTTGTACATGAATCCTGACAGATCGCTGCAAACCACAAAGTTGATTTGCTGCTAAGTTAGTGAACATTAATTTGACAAAAAAAGAGTAAAAATTGAGGACTATAGGAATATGTATGTACATTTTTACGGGAAATAATGGCGGTTAGCACATAATGAATCAATCAATCAGTTTCATTTAGGTAATTTTACTTCAAAATCAATATTGTTTCCCACGACTGAATATAACGTAAATATTTACCACTTTTTCGACTTTTCTAATAACTGACTCGTTTTAAATGGCTCACTTTCCAAAAAGCAGAAAAATATCCACAATATACGGGCGATATGAAAAACTTATTCATAAAAATAAACGCCCAGACATAAAGCTCAAAGAGTAAAAAAAAAACATGGCGTTGTTCGAATAAATTTCAATTAAAAACATTGCACTGCGGTGCAGACAAATTGCGAAATTAGATTTTTTTGCTAGGATTTTTTTTTCTTTTTAACGAGAACGCTGTGTTGTTTTTAGCTTTCTGATGTGCGATTAATTTTGCAGCCAGCCAGTTGTGTTTATTATTTTTTTATTTTTGTTATTAATTAGGGTTTCTTTAGTCTTCCAAGTTAGTACTGAAGTGGCTGATAAACGAACGACCAAGGTCGTAATTGTTTTATAACTTTTTACAACAATTACTACTAAATTGAGACTTTGTAAAGATTTAAACTAAAAGTATACATTTATCAGATAGACAAATACGCCGCAGTCGCTCAACTGTCACTAAAGAAAGAAAGAAAATAAGTTTATCTGACCCAGGTTAAGTAAGGCACACAAAAACAATAACAACAAAAAAAAAACACTAATGAAACACAATTACTTTTTCTATTGTTACCGATCTTTAGAAGATTTCTTGACAGTTGAATCGTTTTATGACGTGCAAGTGACAGTCAACCTTAGAGTGATAAAGAAGTTCTAAGAGCAACTTAAAATCCTGTCCTACTTCCTACTATTCTACTCCTACTTCCTACTATCCTACTAATATTATAAATGCGAAAATTTGTGAGGATGGATGGATGGATGTTTGTTACTCTTTCATGCAAAAACTACTGAACGGATTTAGATGACGTTTGGCACACATATAGGGTGACTGGTAATTAGTGACCGATACCTAAACACGTGATTGTACTCATGATAACAAACAACTTTTACTATGGGACCAAACCTGAATTCGCGAAAAAAAAAATCTGCTGTTCAGTCCCTACATTTTGACCAGTTAGGCGAACATAAATGACTGAACAGCAGATTTTTTTTCACAATTTCAGATTTGGTTCCTTAGTAAAAGTTGTTTGTTATCATGAGTACAAGCATGTGTTTAAGTATCGGTCACTAATTATCAGTCAGTGTATATAGTTTATAACCAGGATTAACACATAGGATACTTTTTATCCCGATATTCCCACGGGATCGAAACTTACGCGCTATTTTGTAGCTACCTTTTTTTGTTTCTTAGCCTATACTGTTCCACTGCTGGATGAAAGCCTCCCCAAGTTCTTTCTGGAACTCATTGGATCTCGCCACCGCTTTCTGAGCTAATCTTAGCGGCGCCTTCCTTCTTCACATCGTCAGACATCCATTGTGTGGAAACTTTTGGCTAGCAGTCACCCTGCAACCTGCTCAACCCCATTTGAGCTTGGCGGCCTTCTTGCCTACTAGGGTGGAGTGAAAATGTATGGAGATTTTTTTTTGTTATAGCATAGTGGTAAAAAACTGCGTATGGATGAGTAAATATAGTATGTCGAACTCTAAGGATGCTAAACGCCCTCCTGACTGCCGACCCTGAATGTGATGTGTTTGCTGATGAATGGAAGAAAATAATGCGTGCTTGTCTGGTGTTTTGTGAGAGACGATATGCGAGGGTGTCCACTGTTACATGTTAGTTTATGGTGCTTTATTTAACCATTTACTCAAATAATTATTAATAATTTAATCCAGGAATTGTATATCTTTGAATTTGAATTTAATTTTTGTATTGTATTTTATTTGAATGCTTATTTTATTCTAATTTTGTTTTTTAATAATTCTATGTTAATTAATGTAATTGGACCTGTGCCGTTTTAATTAACTATAAATAAATAAATGTTAATATCATTTATGTATTACAAGCTGCGCCCCGCGGTTTCACCCGCGTAAGTTTCGATCCCGTGGGAATATCGGGATAAAAAGTATCCTATGTGTTATTCTGATGTATAAGCTATATTACTGTAAATTTTCATTAAAATCCGTTTAGTAGTTTTTGCGTGAAAGAGTAACAAACATCCATCCATCCATCCTCACAAACTTTCGCATTTATAATACTAGCTGCGCCCCGCGGTTTCACCAGCGTAAGTTTTGATCCCGTGGGAATATCGGGATAAAAAGTATCCTATGTGTTATTCTGATGTATAAACTATATTACTGTAAAGTTTCATCAAAATCCGTTGAGCAGTTTTTGCGTGAAAGAGTAACAAACATCCATACATCCATACATACAAACTTTCGCATTTATAATATTAGTAGGATTAGTAGGATAATGGTTCGAGATACTCCAGCTCGAAAGAATTTTGAAAAAAAAAAAAATGATCTATTTTCAAAACTTTGTCCTATATATTTAAAGGTGCCGGGGGCACCTAAAACTAGACAAAAAAAATATTTTCGCTTTTGTTTATTGTGCCTATCACGCAGCTTTTTGCGAGTAGGTATGCCATAGTAGTTTAAAGGTCTTCGAGAGACTAGTACATAATAAAGTATATCCAATTCTGCATAATATTATAATTCAGCAACAGCATGGTTTCGTCAAAAGAAGATCAACCACAACGAACCTAGTTACTTTTGTAGACTACTTATTTAACAACATGGACTCTCGTATCCAAGTAGACTCTATATACACTGATTTTAAGAAGGCCTTTGACAAGGTTGACCACGAACTGCTTTTGAATAAAATTGCGTTCAATGGCATACGTGGTGATCTTTTAAGATGGTTCTCGTCTTATATTTCAAATAGAACACAGAGAGTTGTGATAAATGGTTTTAACTCTAACACTTTGACAGTTACTTCTGGGGTGCCCCAGGGCTCTATATTAGGGCCACTTTTATTCATTATTTTTATAAATGATATTAATACATGTTTTCTAAATTCAAAAATATTGCTCTATGCAGATGACCTCAAAATTTATAGACCAGTTAAAAATTTAAAGGACTGCCTTCTGCTGCAGCAAGACTTGGACAGATTTTCTGAATATTGTTTGCATAATAAACTCCAACTAAGTATATCCAAGTGTTGCTGTATAACTTTTACCAAAAACAAAAATGTTTTAACCCATTCTTACACTTTAAATAACGTGAACCTAACAAGAGAGACATTGGTCCGGGATCTTGGAGTATTGCTGGATGATAAACTGCACCTTGACGCTCATATTAATAAAATAGTGAACAATGCCTTCAGGATGTATGGTTTTGTAATGAGGTCGTCCACTGAATTTAAACGCCCATATACATATTTGTACCTTTACAAATCATTAATCAGGTCTCAGTTGGAGTACGCTGTTGCGGTGTGGAATCCCTTCTATGCTAAGTACTCAGATGCGATTGAAAAGGTACAGATTAAATTTTTGAAGGCCATGTTTTTCCGTTGTTTTCGTAGCCAAGCATCTTACAGTGACCTTCTAGAGAGGTATAAGCTATTAAACTTAAAGGCCAGACGAACTATCTTAGAGACAATGTTTTTATTTGACCTATGCAACCATTCATATGACTGTATTGATATTAGTAATAAGATTTGTTACGTAGTACCTAGAACTACCATAAGCCGTGGAGTGCGCGCGAGACCACTATTTGCTATAACATCAACTCGTACGAATGCTGGCTTGCGCGCACCCTTACGTCGCCTTACTGCTCAATTTAATAACATTTTTAACAATATTGATATCTTCGCTGTGCATACTTGTAAATTCCGAAATCTAATCAACAAAAAAATTTCAGAAATTCAAATTTAATGATTTGTTTTTATTAACATAATGATAATGTTTCTTTCTTTTTCTTCTTTGTATTTGTATTTGCATGCCTATTTAGTTTTATTTACATATTTTAGCACATTATTTACGATAATATTATATAAGTATTCATTGCAATCGCACTACGTACATTAAAAATTCCTTTTTCTTATAATCTGTGGAAAATGTCGTGGGTTATACACTTGCTCCCTCTGTATGAATTGTTTGTATATTACTGTAGTGTGTAACTGTTTATTTTCCTAAATAAATAAAATAAAATAAAATAATAGTAAAAATTTAATAAAAAAAATCACTCCAACCTACGTCTATTATATCCGTTTTGGAACGCAGCGTGGTTTTCCGAGTTTTGTCCTATCTTTTTACACCCAGAATGCTGCGTTCCATCGCTCTTTAGAAAACTTACCAGTTGGTACCTATTATTGTTATTTATTAAGCAAGGCACACCAACGATATATTTACAAACATTCGATTCTTTCTTTTCGATTTTTTTTTTCTATAGCCCTAAAAGGTCGCGTACTTTGAGAGAAATGTGGGTGAAAAAGATCGTCAAGCCATCATCATTCAGCCGAAAGACGTCCACTGCTGGACATAGGCCTCCCCCAAGCACCTCCACTTAGAGCAGTTCTGTGCTTCTCGCATCCAACTGGTTCCTGCGGCCTTCACAAGGTCGTCGGTCCAGCTTGTGGGAGGCCTTCCAACGCTACGTCTTCCGGTACGTGGTCACCACTCAAGAACCTCTCGGCCCCATCGGCCATCTGTTCTGCGAGCAATTACTCTGCCCACTACCACTTAAGTTTGGCAATTCTTCGTGCTATGTTGGTTACTTGCTTCTCCCGCGGTTCTGATTTGATCACACAGGGAAGCTCCAAGCATAGCCCTATCCATTGCCCTTACATAACCACTATTTTGAAGGATAGCTAGATCACTCCTACAGAACCTTTTGGCCCCATCAGTCATCTGGTCGAGCCATTAGTAAGGCATACTTGCTAACACCTATCATCCACTCTAGATATTTCTTTTACAAAATCTCATCTCATAATCAGATTTTTAGTTTAATTAAAAAGTTTGTTTACCAAGTCCCGTCCCTTACGTTGTTATGTAGATGTTGTCAAGTTTGCCTGCAGTTGGGATTCAGTTTAGTGGACATTATGCAAATTGCATCTAAGCTGTATTTTGCTATTCGGTCTATCTGTACAGATTTTGTGCAATCGTGTTTTTTATTCATACGGTTTTAAATACACGTAGATTTTATTCGCATTGCTAGGCAAAAATACTAGGAATGTGGGCTGTTAACTTCTCTTATAAAACTGAAAATGCTTCTACTAGTAGCAGATTCAAGTCAATAGGGAAAATAGAAATAGAGATAGAAAATATTTTAGTGACATTGCGTTATTTACGTTGTTGAGTAGACACAGCTATAAAAGGAACGGCTTAACGTGCTTTCCGAGGCTCGGGGGTATCACACCGCCAACTTCAAAACTCCGGGCTGTTACTAAGAAATTCCTAATGGAAAGACTCAGTAACACTTTGCCCGACCCGGGAATCGAACCCAGGACCCTACGCTCAGCAGTCGTGCTTGCGACCACGAGACAAACGGGGCAGTTAAAAAAAAAAGAATATTTTCTTTATAAAACTCCTGCATTCACCAATTTACCGTAAACTCGCATGCAGGAAATTGAACGAGAACACATCAACAACTTTCCCGACACTTTGAGCTATAGAAGAAAATTTAGTTCGAAGTCTTCGCAGTAATTGCCATCATGAATGAAAGAACCGAGCTAGTTTGAGTGCACGCATCGCAACAGTGAACAGACTTGAGCCAAACGAAATTGCTGACATTACAGTTAAAAGCATCATCAACCGTCTAATATAGGGGTTAAGTTAGGGGAGGAAGAGTGTTGGTAGAAAAACGCTTTATTTTATTTATGTACTATCTTACTAATTTTAAAGCAACCTTCAACCGCTTTTTTAAACGTAGCATAACACATGATAGGGCACGCCGCGATAGCGGCGGTAAGACCCCTCTTTGAGGAGTGGCTAGAGAGGCGCCACGGCGCCCTCACCTACCGCCTGACGCAGGTCCTCACCGGACACGGGTGTTTCGGGAGGTACCTGCACATTATCGGGCGGGAGGATACGCCCGGGTGTCACCACTGCGAGGGTCGCCCGGAGGACACGGTGGAGCATACGGTGGCGGTATGCCCCAATTGGGCGGAGCACCGCCGTGTTCTCGCAGAGGCGATCGGCGGCGGCGGCGACCTCTCGCGCCCGGCCCTGGTTCAAGCCATGGTCCGGGGCGAGAGGGAGTGGGAGGCAGTCACCTCCTTCTGCGAAGCAGTCATGCTAGCGAAGGAGGTGGCGGGACGGCTGAGGGAGAGGGCCTCACGTCCCAGCCGCCGCGGGAGACGCCCCGGGCGTCGGGAGCCGCGAGACGACTCCCGGCCACCGTAGGCGCGGGCCTGCGGGCGGAGAGTAATGGGTAACTCTCCGTCCGATCAGGACCAGGCCCGTGCCGGACGGCGCGTACGTGTTCCACGCGCGCCTCAAAGAGATGTCAGCAGCAAGGAAGGGGCCCGAAAGGGCCGAAGCCTGCCGGGGCAGCGGGATTGTCCGAAAGGGTTACCGCTACCCCGGAACACAAAGGGCTAAGGAAGGAACACGGGTGGGTTTTAGTCAGTAAGAGTCTGACACTCCCTTCTGCTCCACCCAGAGCGGGAGGGGTCATTGGATGATTTCCCATCCACAAAAAAAAAAAAAAAAAAAAAGCATAACACATGATACCTGTAATCCCGAAGGGTTATTCAGAGAAATAGGGAAAAGGGGTGCGACAAATCCAGACTCTGAATTGATACTGAGATGTTATTGATGGAACACATCTTGGTTAGCAGTTGCGGCCTCTAGATCAACCAAGGCAGTGTTTTTAACTTGCCATTTACATAAACATTGGTTGTCTGTAAAGTCGGTTTACGGACGATAGTTTACGTTCTAACGTCATAAAGAAACATTGATGAATAAATGTGTCACAAGCCAACGCTTGGGCAGATCGTGCCTCTCTATCGCTTGTTCCGCGCTCTCGCTTGCACGCTCAGGCTCAGGCGGAACGTGACACTTTTTCGTGGGTGCAGCCGGTGTTCATATATTTATAAGACGTTATCACATCAATAACTCTCTAGTACAGACAAAAGTCTTGTTTTTTTTTAAACGCCAGGTAAATAAAGTCCTATGAAAAACTGTACTTGGGTTGTTAGATATTAAAAATTAACAACGTTTAGTTTTAATAACGGTAAGTGTGTACTTACTTGAGTCGCTCCAGTTAAGAGGAAATGTGGTTGGTCTTTTCTCCTTATAAACGCTCTCGCCTGTTTTCTTTCTGGTTAATGACCATAAAGCAATGAATTTTACAGAATAATAAATACTAAGTACTTGTATGTCCCGTATGTTTTCCTTTTAGATGATACATTATTTTTATAAGCACCAGCACCCTCAAAAAATGCCTATTTAAGCCGCTGTCAACAGACACCTAGTTTACAAATTTAACAAAAATATTAAGGAAAAAAGAAAAACAGAGACACAGTATTATATCCTTCTTATTCAGTTTATGAAATTTCTTTTAAATTGGTCCAATACTGGAGGAGGAAATGGCGAGAGACGAAACTCGAATTATGACTTTTTACTTAGGCTTTTTCAAAAATCTCTCCGACCACATTTCCTCTTAAATTTTTGCAAAATTGAGTTTTTAAACTGACGCCCTGATTTTCCTTCTTTTACCAAGTAGTGGATCGGTTGCTTAGAAATATTGATCCGAAATCCTTTGTGCGTGCCTATGTCTATTGTTTTGCTATTCATTTTCAAATAATGAGAACACTGCATAATGTCTTCACTACCTAAAATGGGTTATAATACCTTATTGATACAATAGCATGAGTGACCATTTCAATGAGATATTGTGTTACATAGGGTGGTTAATATTTCAGCGCTAACTCAATTGTTTGGTTTATAATTAGCAAACCAATTAATTTAAATTTCCGAAATGAATAGAAAATGATTGAAATATTTATTCAAGTGTCAATAATGGCAATCAAAGTTCATTCCATTAATTCCACAAGCCGAAATTAGATTGGTAATATGACCCAAAATAAAATGATGTTTGTTGTTTGGAAAAAATCTTTATTAACATAAAACATATACAAAGCTGTAATACAGCACATCAAGTTACCCGAAACTGTCAAAGTTTCCCAATTAACATTGAACCTAATGCTTTAGCGATAAAGTTGAAAATCTATTAAATAAATTTGATAGATTGTAGTAGCTTGATGTACTGGCGTACGTATGTAATAATAAAGTAACAGTTACACTAATTTTATAAACAACTCTTCTAAAGGCTTTTTTTTTTTTTTTGTGGATGGGAAATCATCCAATGACCCCTCCCGCTCTGGGTGGAGCAGAAGGGAGTGTCAGACTCTTACTGACTAAAACCCACCCGTGTTCCTTCCTTAGTTCTTTGTGTTCCGGGGTAGCGGTAACCCTTTCGGACAATCCCGCTGCCCCGGCAGGCTTCGGCCCTTTCGGGCCCCTTCCTTATGCTGACATCTCTTTGAGGCGCGCGTGGAACACGTACGCGCCGTCCGGCACTCTTCTACAGGCTTGGATCATCTTTATAAGTATATACCTAATTAGTGATGGTGACAAACTTATTACAACATGAGGCATTTAATAATTTAACCTTACATATTAACTCATGAAATAATTGTGATAATTTCATACAAAAAAAAATGAGTGTGTAGCAGCAAATATTTACCTCCCGCGCGCTCATAATAAAATTATAATCATAGTTCTATACAGGATGTTAGGAACGCCAACTGAACCAGCACATGATTCTGAACCTCTGCGTTGGGGTCTAGAACTGAAAAAATCTAATTAGTAGACTGACGGTCAGATTATCAAAAAATATTTGACCCGTATTTTTTCTTTTGTTACATAAACCAAAATTGACGAAGATACGACGCTTTTGAAATTCTCAATACGTCACACTGGTATAATTTTTAGTTCGTTCTGATGTCACGAGCCCCACTTCCGAGTTTTGATGGGTTTTACCTTTGTCAATATTCATTGATTTACAAATACAAAAAATACGTGTCCATTATTTTCCAATAGTTACTCTAACTGACGGACTTAATATATTTTCAATTTATTGATGGTGGAAACTAGGCTATCATGCGCTGAAATAATGGTTACAGTTTGTGCGCTGATATCCCTGATACCCTGCTTTGTAAAGGGAAATATTACACTGGTTCTCTAAAAACTTACTGACCTTCTTACGCTATACGTTTTTTAAAATTAATTAACCTGTAGAACTTTTTGGGCTTCTAATAATGCAAGCTTTTTCAAATAAATTAGCATCTTTTTAACTTCTGTTGGTCACAGCGATTAAATAGGTTAGGTTAGAACCAACATCGCATGAACCGAGTGAGCGAAGCGAGCGGTACTGTAGCAGCCGGCGGCAAACGTTACATCTAAGTTGGTCGCAGTTACTTAGCCATTTAGTATTTTAAAGACACCAAAATAGGAATTATTTGAGGTTCACAGAAAGAAGTGCATTCGTTATATCAGAGCGTTAATTATATTTTTAAAAAGCAAAGGGGGAATTGTTTGAGATTCGGGTTAAATACATGCATAATGTAATAATCTATTATTCTGTAAACGTTTACCAGTCATATCTGTTGGTTTATATACTTTTAAATCAATTCCGCTATATTAAAACAATTAGACTTTTATTTGACAATGTTTATAGTACGACAGTAGGCCAATTCTCGTAATTTAAAACGTTAAAAATCTAGTCGCAGTCTCATCTCGGGACAAATAAATGTCAAAATCTTATCAAAATTTAGGGAAATTTGAATTATTTTTAACAGATTGAGACTGAGATCAGACTGTGAACGTTCTTAAAAATTACGAGAATTGCCCCTCTGATTTTTTTTTGTACAAGGTTTCCTAAAACATTACAGAAGCTTAGAGACCCTCCACGGTCGTAGCACATTGCTACGCCGTAGCTACGCTCGTAGCTTGGTGCGTAGCCAGGCGCTTGCCCATATTCTTCACTTTGCGATTTACGCAGATGAAAATTATATTAATGCACTAGCGGCCTGCCCTGGCTTTTCACGGTTTTTACGGACAAAACCTCAAGATTTATTTATTATACAGCCGGCCACTTAAATGGCGACATTAATTTAACACACATTTACGGTTTCGCGTTTTCGTTTTTAGAAACATATTTTAATTTCATTACACGTTATTATTGATTTATTTATATACAATTTTATAAAAAAGCATCTTGAAGCAATCTGTTTTTAAATAACTGTGCGCAGGGTATTTGCCAAGGTTAAGGATCATAACATCGCATCGATGAAATTTAAACGAATTACGTGCAATGAGTCGAAATGATGGATATAATTATAGGAAATTACGAATTAGGTATTTTGTGTTGTTATAATTTTATGATTAGGGGCCACTGGCCCAACTCGTGTATCTTCATTGTAGCGGCACGTTGTTAGTTCCATATAAATGCATTATATACCTTCACCCTACGCTTCACAATCCGTTGCGAGTTTAAAATAACAATGCGATTCTAATTCCATGACGGTCATACCGACAGACACGAACAACAACTTGAATTTATAATTTGTTCAGAAGTTTATTCATTTAAGTGACTTAGGGTTGATTTTACCAACGTCAGTTATCTTTTCATCGTGGAATTAAATTGACATCTGACCGTTTTATTATGGAAAAACTGTCAAAAATTCAAAAATTATTTTCAGGATTTTTATTTATTTTTTATTCAGCCTTTATCTAGGTATAAGTAGTAGGGGTGGGGGTGGTAGTGTATTCTCATAATATTTGTTTAGTTTTATTAAGTGAATTGATTATGATTTTATGTATTTTTTTTTGTCTCCATTATTCTTTCACACGCTATCTACATCACCCTATTTATTGTCCTATCGCAGGTATGCTGGTTGAGATTTCTTATGGAATAAGCATCACCTTTGTACCTATTTTTCTTGTCTGTCTATATATGTGTGGGTTAGAATGGGTGAAGAAAATAAAGTCTTCCGTAGTAATTACACTTTCGTTTATTTTACTCTAAAAATCAGTCCTTCGTCCTACCATCTTATTTTGTATTTTTTTGTAATGGCGTCCTTCTACTATCCCTCCTTCATTCTTATCCTTCCGTTCACGTTCCCTCTCTTTCACACACACTACACTTGCTCTTTCACACTTCCGGGTGCGTTCCGATTCCCACATATGTGTGTACATAAACGGTAAAATAAATAATAAATAAAAGTTTGTTGAAATCCATCCTTAAACTTACATAAAAGACTACTTCCTAGAAATAGGATAATTTTATTTTATATACCTATTCATAAAAATTTTTACTCGCTTATTCTTGAACATCACACCAACGCTAAATAGGAAACCTCTAGGGCCGTACAACTAGCGATTAACTAGCACAACTTCAGGATAGTTTTGAAAACTTAAATTGCCAAGTTACGTGGATTGAAGCTGAAGTTATTTTCAGCTTATGCTTAATACCTGCGGGGTTTATCAACTTAGTAAATTATGCGAGAATACTCGTCTCGCGTGAGTTGCCTTTAATGCGGTTATTAATTCTTTTAACCATTTATTTTATTGTTGCTAATGAATTCACATTCCAGTTAAAATTCTGTTTTTGTTAGTTACAAATTCATTTAAGTTTCAAGGATTTTAGCGGGGTTTTGATCACTGTATTTTTATAATAAATGCCTCGTTTAAATATTTTTCTATTTTCCTAATTTTTCTACTTAATTACACAATTAGTCTTGAACAACCAACCCACCCCTACCAACCATTTTTTTTGTTTCCTTGATGGAATATTTTCATGGATGTCCTCCGCCCTGGGGCGGGCGGCGGGGTCTGTCAGGCTCTTACTGACTAAAAACCACCCCGGTGTCCCATCTCACACCTACGCCGGGGGTCGCGGGAATGTACGATCATTCCGCAATCCCCGACTGGTGCCGGCCCGCCACTGCGGGCCTCCTCGGGTCAGGAGTGGAGTGCGGTGTTTGACTCCCCGCGCGACATCTAAGAGGCGCCCGTGAAACATTACGCGCCGCAACCTTGGGTCCTGATGTGTGGGGGGCCTGGACCCATTTAGGGGGGCTGGAAGAGGGCGTTGTTCACCCCGCGCCGACGCCCGTTGCACCTGCTTCGAGCCGGGTGAGTGGACGAGATCTCCCTCTCCCTTTCCACAGCCTCTCGCGAGACGTCTGTTTCACAGAAGGAAAACACTGCGTCTCAGGACTCTTTGCTGCACTTCTAACAACCAACCTTAACTCTCTCCATAGAAGATGGCGGGACGATCTGGAAAAAACAAACGTCCAGTGGTCCACTTTAGCCCTAGATTGAAAGAGCTGGAAGTCATAGGGAACCTTTTACTCACCAGTGGGATGATGCAGGCTAACACTAACATCTCAAAAATAAAAAGTCAAAATCCATACAACAAATACTTGCTTCCAAATGAAATTATTTTAAACTCGTCTTTTTTACATTAATTAAAAAACGAATAAGGATATAGATTAAAACAAAAATATATATTTTCAAACAACCAGGGTCCATAATGTTAGTTACAAAAAAAACTATGTATAAAAATAAAAGTGGAAAATAATTTCGCTTCATCAACCCGCATCTCTCACATGCAGATTGATAAATCGCTTGAAGTCAGCCGCATCCAACCTCTCTACTATCATATTCAGAATGCTGTTGCTATTCCCCCGCACGGCTTTCAAGAGTGACGTGGTTGTCTTCCGCATAATTGCATAGAAGATTTTAAATGTACGGGAAAATTTTTCGTAACAGTATAAAAATCTACTACAACATTAATAATGATTTTATACATTCTCGTCTGAAGCCATTATAAAAAAACCGGTCAAGTGCGAGTCGGACTCACGCACCGAGGGTTTCGTACAAAGTAGGCACGTAACTATAAATTTACGGTTTTCGGATTTTTTCCTTTACTTGTGTTACATGACCTCGCTTCTTGTCAAATTTCATGATTCTAAGTCAACGGAAAGTATCCTATACGTATTGATTCCCTTGAGAGTGTCGAAATATACGTTTTTTTGCGGCATAAACGGCCGTATATTTTTTTTACATTAACTTAGAAATTTGATTTTTTCTCAGCTTCAAGGGACCGCCATCCTAAATATATGGTTTTTATTTCAACTCGATAACTCCACGCGTTCTTGAGATAAAGGGTCTTGACAAACAGATGGATGGACGGACGGACGGACGGACAACAAAGTGATCCTATAAGGGTTCCGTTTTTTCCTTTTGAGGTACGGAACCCTAAAAAGTAACCTAAGGCCCGTTTGTATACGGCACGATTTCTTTACGGAACGGCGTATAAACCGCGCCGTATAAAAAACGTTTTTACAAGAAAAACGCGTGTGTACAACGGACCTAAGTCCTACCACTTCCATATCCACAATCAATAAGGAAGGTCTCACAGAAAATAAATTACATGATTACTCAACGCGGTAACATCTGTAAATCTAATTAAAAACCTTTTACCCGTACTGAAAAGGTTCCTGAATTACGTGGAATACCATCCAAAGGCCATTATTGAATTTACCAGAAAGTGTGTAATTCCTTACCATTTTATCGGTAACACACGCAAATTCCATTTTCTGGTACATTACACAGGTCAATCTGGAACCCCGATTCTATTATTGGGCTAGAATGTTAAGAAATTTTCCGTTTCTTTAAGGAAGTGCTTTGTAAATGGATTCTTTTGGAAGTCTTTGTTGAATACCTGGGGAGTAAACAACAGTTATTTAATGTATAAACAGGTTATGAAAGGTAGGCTGGCGAGATACGTAGTGATTTGAATTTACGATGGAATTTTCAAAATATTAGGCAAAATATTAGGTAAACCTCTGCCTATTGGCGTTTGCACAAGTGATCGCTTCCCACACAGAACCAAATATTTGGATGGCCGACATTTTATAGTTCCTAGTTTACATTTTTGTGAATTTTAGATTTCTGAATTTTTCACGACACAGAAGAAATTCTAGCCTCAGTTTATGAAAAAAGAACTCAAAAATCCACTCGTATGTATACAGTGTCAAATTAATTGCTTTATTTCATTGTAGTTTTTAGAATAAATGTAGGCATAAAATATTTAGGTCTACAAACGCTAACAAATGGTGCCTAAAGTTTGGTCTAGACATAAGAGTAATCGAATCAAATTTGTTAGTCTGAGAAACTTATTGAGAAGTCACAGCCTTACATCTCAGGAATACAAGGAATATAGACTTGTACCTATAAGTCCCGATTAAATTGATTCTGATATTTTATTGAAATTGTTACAAGCACTTTCATTTAATCTAATTTACCTAGTTAGTATCGAAACTATTGTTAGTTTACATATTTTGAGTACACCATAAATAGTTTTTATTTTGAGACCATAAGTATAGTAACTAATCTTTTCGCGGGTGGTTTGTGGATGGGTGACCATCTATTACATATCGAGACCTCTCCGCGCCTCGGAATGCACTTTAAGCCGTTGGTCCCGGCTGGTCGTAGATTTTTGACAGTCGTCATGGGTAGCCATCAGCCAGCCTTATCCAGTAAATATTTTGTCGAGGTCAGATAGGCAATCACTCCATGTAAAGTACTGGTATTCAGCACCATCCGGTTTGACTGCAAGCTGCGGTGGGCTAGGCAGAAGAAGAAGTATAGTCAACCTCGGGATTGCTTGTTCACCATAAGATTCAAACTCATTCTCACTCAACTCAAAGCATTTATTTCAAATAAACCAATTACAGGTACTTTTGAATTTTCAAGGGGTCGGTCAGTCAGAAAGTTGAAGCTAGTTGCCCATTCAAAGAGTAGTAGATACCTATGGAAAGAAACTCCACGGACACTCTTTGAGTGATCACCTCTATAATATTATGTTATGTAATATCTAAAAAACATTGATTCATTAATTCGTTTTCATTGTTTTTTATTAATTTTTTGTCAATTAATTTGGATCCCGGGCCCTGACATGACGCAATGGACAAAATTGTAAATTTTTTAAATGCTTGAGTAGTGACCCGGAATATTACAGGCAAACTAATGACATGTCAATTTCAAAAATATGTGTAAAAAAATAAAAATATTAGCGGTCCCGTTAATCAGTTGAAAGTCTTATTTGGAAATACCTTATTTTCCTGGGCTTTAACAATGATTGCCATTTCTTTTTTGGTGTAAACAGATTATGTAGGTACAACATTTACCGAAAATATTCCATAAAATCTTTATGAGTTCGTTTTGTTTCGAACCTACATAATTATCAGTCTGAGCGCCGATGCCGATGATTTGATCCAAAAATTGCAACATTGTGAATGAAAATGATTTAAAACGTTGATAGCGTATCGTGTCGTTGATTTGACACCTAATTTATTTAATGGTAGACTACTCCACACATTTGACAGAACACTTTATAAAAAAAGTATATTTTGTGTATTTTTTAACGTTGATAGATTGTGTAAATGACATGCTGTGTATTTTATAGTATAAAAAAGAAACCGACTTAAGGCTTTTTTTTGAGTTAAAAAGTCTCAGGCGTGAGGCGCCTTTAGTAGAATAATTTCCATAAAAATTTCATAGACATTCGTCTACTAGAGTTGCGCGTTTTGACATCGCCCTTATAAGAAAGATTGTACAGGAGATGTTTAGAGCGTTGTTAATATGTGAAACGAGATATTAGACTTCAAAAATAACATAATAGCCCATACCGTCGCTGAAACCTTTATGTTCAAACTTAGAAGATAAATTACGAGATCAAAATGATCCCACGAGTAATACAGACATCAAAGGTACAGAGGCCAGCACCAGCTACCCTAATCTGTCAAATTTCTTTGATAGAGTTTCAACTTTACCACAGAGGAATAAGGTTCATATTCAATTGGGAAAATTGGACAGATGTGTGGTAGCTTGATGTGCTGGCCTCTGTACTACAATAATTGACACCTTAGTATCTAGAATAGACTTTTACAATGTGAAGACGAAAATTATCATAGGTAATATAAATGTGAAAGTTTGGATGTTTGTTACTCGACTCAATTCACGCAACAACGGCAGAACGGATCATTTTGTTAAAAGATAGGTAGTTGAAAAATGACGTAGGCTATTTTTCATCCTGGATCGCAGACAAAGTCGCGAACAACAGCTAGAATGACAATGAATGAAAACACTGTCAATACGCACAGGAGTATTTTGAAACTTCACTACATAGTATAAAACAAAGTCGCTTTCTCTGTCCCTTTGAACGCTTAGATCTTTACAACTACGCAACGGATTTTGATGCGGTTTTTTTAATAGATAGAGTGATTCAAGAGGAACGTTTATATATATAATACATGCATGCATGTGATGTCGTAAATAAACACATTTTTTTGCGCTTACTTTTCAAACGCTGGCTGAACCCTACGAGATAGGTCAAAATTTTTAAGTTGTACAATACTGTAGTACATTTACTACAGTATTGTACAACTTAAAAAGGTCTACAAAAAAGTCCGCGATGGTATATGTCTATCTCTTAGGGATAACCCACAATAATCATTTTTTATCCTTTACTTTTTACGAGAAATAATGGCTTATTTACGAAGCGATTTTAAGCAATACAGCATTAATCCTTATCCAATTAAGTACCTTAAATACATTGTACATTTAATATAGATAAATATGGCCCTTTACAGCATGTAATTTAAATGAATATTTTCGAAGATATTACAGATTTAAAATGCAGGGACATAGCGGTTGCTGCGGTACCGGCCGCGGCGGCGCGTGCTGGCATTCTTGAAATACCTGTACTTAGTATCAGTATTGCACCCGTGCGAAGCCGGGGCGGGTCGCTCCGTGCGAAGCCGGGGCGGGTCGCTAGTATCTAATAAATCCTAACATCGAAATTGAAAACGTGATTTTTTCAAACAAACTAATAGAAGTGATGAGCCGACTATGGGTTTTGAGCCAGACTAGCTACATAATCAGCCTATAATGTTCCCACTGCTGGGACACAGGCCTCCTCTCTGTGAGAGGGAGTGGGCCGTAATCTACCACGCGGGCCCAGTGCGGGTTGGTAGATGTCGCATGTCTTCGAATTCTTGGTTTTAGGACATGCCGGTTTCCTCACGATGTTTTCCTTCACCGTTTTAAGAGCAATGGTGATGATATAATTTACACAAAGTAAAGCGCCTGACGGGGTTCGAACCTACGACCTACAACTCGTAAGCCGTCGCTATTATCACTAAGCCACCACTGCTTCCATTTGCCAGTTTTGCTTACAGTCTTTTTAGTCTTGCAATGGAGAACTTTTAAAGAGAAGCCCCAAGTGTCGATACTCTGGGATGTTACAATACTATCCATTCACCACCACAACACGACACTTAAATGTATGCTTAAATAAAAGCGCAATTAGATTTACAACGATCTCGGGACTCCGACCTACACCTACGACCTACAACTAGTAAGTCGCACTATAGTATAGCGACTAAACTATTTTATAATATGCAATATATAACATAATTAACGCAAGATCTCATACGCTCCAATTAGAGTACCTATTGAGTTAGGTTAGGTTAGGGATTACAGGACCAAAACGCAAGTATTAGAAGCAATAAAAGTATATGATCGACTACAGTAAACAAAATCAAACATATATGATATTCTTCAGGGTATACGCTAAGTAGATAGTGTGTTGAAAATATAAAAAAACTAATTTGATACGATAGAAAAAATCATGAAGATACCTCTAAAAACTTTCTTTTTACAATAAAAACTATTCTAATATACCTCAAGTATTATGTTCGTATTTTTATATACACATTGACATTGATGAATTTTATTTATACAATGACATGAATATTTACTTTGTAAAGTATTTTTTTTTCTTTCTTTTTTAATTAACTATTGTGTATGTGAGAACTATGTGGGTCATTTCTTTCTTTTTCTCTGTTTTCCTTCTTAGTTAGTTTTAATCATAATCTGGCAGTTTGAGTAATCTACGCGGCCTACCCAAATGTCCAATCTTTGATATTTTTCGTCGAATCGTTGAGCTCCTCAAGTTCTGAGTTAAGTTGTATGATTTTTGACAAATGCGTGCATTGATTGGACAGGTCCGCTCAATCTGTGTGGTTCTTTCCTCAAAAGACCATTTCAGACACCAATCTACATGGTTTTCACATGATCTGACCAAGATTTTATCTTTACTTTAAAAGAGACTGTGACCTCTGAGTTTGTTTCGGCCTTTCTTCTCAGAATAGTCAGATAGGAAACGCCGACCTCATCTAGTTTGAAAAAAAAATAAGATTGGCGTGTAAAAGTGTTTGTACAAACCTACTTACAGAAAAATAAATCATTCATCATTTATCATCAATATACATAGGTACAATCATTCTGATGTTTTGACAGATTATTCTATAAGCAACATACTAAAGCACTAGTGTTTTTATTTTTTAGTCCAAAGAATAGATTTTTTGTAAATAGATAATTGCTTCATATTTTTCAATAAATTACCCGTGTTGTGTCATCGCGCTTCTCTTTGATTTCTATGCAGTCCGACAGTGACCGCGCTTTAGGTAATGTAGTTCCCCAAAACTTATTTTTTAAAGCTAAGGAAATTGTGTTGACCCTAGTATTACTTTATGCACAACATTGAGTCCTATTCCCTTGAAATAACATTAAATTTTCTTTGATTCAATCGGCCGTCAATCTGGCTAAATACATAATTTAAAAGAATAATAGGTTGTATATTAAAAGTTACTGAAATCGATTCAATCAATTAAGATCAAACTACTTTCAGGACTTGCGTTTATACTGTTACTCCTTGTATTTAGTTGAATTTTTGAATGTAGACTGAGAACATCATTAGATATTCGAAGTTTAATTTACTGTCGTATAATTATCGTCTCCACCTTCTATAATCTGGTTAGTTTCTATTAGAAAAAAAAACATCAGTAAAATCTTTTCTTGTCCCATTTCGTATCGCGTATCGGACCACGAGCGAATGTCTCGGATGCAATTAATCAACAACCGTTACCACTTTCGTGTGGGCACAAAAATAGCTCATACTGAAGGGAACACATTACTTAGTCAGCTAAATTGGTAGCTGTGCCGCCCAGAGATGTACCTCCGTATGCCCAGTTTTTACAAAAAGCGCTGTTGGATTTTTAACCTTCGGCGCTGAGTCCCAAGCGTTGTAAATCTAATTGCGCTTTTATTTAAGCATAAATTTAAGTGTCGTGTTGTGGTGGTGAATGGATAGTAATAATAATAATAATGCTTTATTGAAAACAAAGTAAGTACACAGTTACATAAGCGCACTGCCTCCCGAACTAGGTTGTTAGCCTGTATCTCAGGAGACAGTTCCCTTCCAGTTTACATAATTACTAGATTCTTACAGCGTTCTCAAGTAGTTGAAACTAAACACAAAAAGGTAAATTTAAATTTAGATAAAAATAGTATTGTAACATCCCAGAGTATCGACACTTGGGGCGTCTCTTGAAAAGTTCTCCATTGCAATAATAAAAAGACTAAGTAAAACTGGCCAATGGGGGCAGTGGTGGCTCAGTGATAACAGCGACGGCTTACGAGTTCACTAACGGTGCATCGTGCTGTTCAGCTAGGGTTTTCAAAATACTGTTGCTGCTAGCCCTCATTCTGCCTACTAGGGATGCGGTCTGTTTCCTCATAATGGCATAAAAGTCATCAGTTCGTGATACAGCAAACATGCTTGACGCGCTGCAAAACCTGGGCAACCACAACAGCACCCTGAAGCCATTATTATATTGCACACGCAAAGCATCTAGAGCCCTCCGCGTATAGCTGACCCACAAACTGCTCGTGTAGAACCCCTGACAATAAGCTTTAAACAGAGTTATTTTGACTTCGTTGCTACAACGAGCAAATCTGTGAGCCAGCATGTTGCAGCTGGCTGCGAGCGCCCTGCGCTCTCGTTCCATATCTACCTGATCTTTCAGGTGCTCGGTGACATAATGACCTAGGTATTTAAATTGAGCGACCCTTTTATGAGGCATAAGTATCAAATTACAAGACCGTGATATTAGTAGTTCCGATTTCTTCTAATCATTATCGTTAAGTTTTTCCCAACTATATAGATCAGTTTGCAGTCTGACGGTTCCCTCTAACGTTGTTGGAAGCTGCAACATTACAATACTGAATTATTATATAAATTAAGTTGCATATTTGGCAAAAGCTTGAATAAATGTATATTTCTATGCCAAATGGCAAAACACAGAAACTATAATATAATAATTGTAACACCTTGCACAATGTTGGAACCTATGGTTACAAATAAAGACTATTAAATGATTGATTGAGTTAATATTAACACATTGTAACATTATACTACTGTCATTTTGACAGATCATCTGTCTGTTTGTTGTGTGGTTTTTTGTCACTGCCTTTTGGTAGTGAGAATATAGAACTCTTCGGATTCGCATTCAAGGTAACAATTGCGTATTATTTGTCGTTATTCTTACCCGTCATCTTCTGGAAAGCAAAACAACCTACAGTCCACTATAAAAAAGAGAGTCGAGCGGGTTTGCTGAGTAGTACCACACACCAGCATTTCACATCGCCGATACCTTGAACACAGTTCGACACAAAACTGTGATCTTTGTCTCCTTCATAGTATTTTTTTTTTGAGGATGGGAAATCATCAAATGACCCCTCCCGCTCTGGGTGGAGCAGAAGGGAGTGTCAGACTTTTACTGACTAAAACCCACCCGTGTTCCTTCCTTAGCCCTTTAGGTTCCGGGGTAGCGGTAACCCTTTCGGACAATCCCGCTGCCCCAACAGGCTTCGGCCCTTACCCTTTCCTTAATGCTGACATCATACAGTCATACAGTCTGCCTCAATGACCTGACTTAACCATACAATTATCACCTCATCACGTTTTTCCTCCAAGCAGTACAAAAGAATCCAGTTCTGTTCCGGATAATCCTTGGCCTTGATTCTAAGCATTGATTAATAACTTGGCACAGATCCATCATTCTACAAGCCTGATGTCAGGCTTACGATGGATGACCAACGCCAATGTAGTGCTTAGACGTTAAAACTACTCTGTCTCGAGATGTTTTGTCTGTCAAGGATAAAATAATAAAGTAACATCATTTGTCATTTTGTGCTGGAAATCAACACACAATTTTATTTATAACGGGTGTAATTTGACGCTTAATGAACCCGGTAAAATAAAATGAAATTGTTTATTCTGTAAATAGGATATCGGAATCACTTTTATAAGGCATATTAGGTATAAAGAAAAATATGCTAGATGGAGTAGGTATTTTCTATCTGACTATCCCTGAGAAGAAATGGCGAAGCAATCTCAAGTGTCAAAGTCTATTTTACACAATCTTGGTCAGATCTGTGAGGACAATGTAAATTAGTGCCTGAAATGGTCTTTCAAGAAAAGACCATTACCGTTACTTTGAAATATAACCACGCCGTATTCCCTGAAGGCATAGGCAAGCCTACAGTATAGGCCACATTTCGTTGGTATAAACTTAATAGTCTCATGTTATAAGGCCTCCTTGTGGAATATTTTAGTGTACATACCTACACACGAGCGACACGTATCGACGACAGAGGCAACTACAACCGTCGATGCGTGTCGGCGACAGTCGTCAACGAGAGTTGACTACCTACCGTACTCAAATACACGAGCAGTAAATTTGCCTCTCTCGTGGACGCGTGTCGCTCATGTATGCACACTTACCCAAACAAAAAGAAGTCAAAGTCAAAGTGTTTTATTTGTTAAATATAGGTGTAAAAATATGTGAAACAAAATAGGTACAGAGATCTCTATGTTTTGCCGTTAACGGCGTACAAATATTAAGTAAGCATTCTAAATTACAATTTAATATTAAAATTACAATAACAGAGTTAAAATATCCTCTATTAAGTTAACAATATTGCATACAAAATTTATAAGAGTGGTTACATTAGGTATGTATTATATAAAGAAAAGAAAGAAAATACATTGATTAATCACAGACTAAAAGACAGTTCGCCAGATATAGGCAAAAGTGAAAAGTGGGTCACAGGTGTGTTTAATATTTATTAACTGCATATCATAGAAATAGGAGAATAATAACGTGATCGATTGAATAAACTACACGGTTCAGATGTTCACAAAGGATGTCTACCATTAATCGAATTCATTCTCAATGACAAACGTACTATTAATTTGATTCCCAGATTTCCGACAATCGTTCTATAAATAATGTAATAATAAATTCGTGATTAATTTCTATCAGACTAAACCTTAGTACATTGTATTAAATTCCCTTTTATGAAAAATATTGTCATTCGCCCCGCTATGCTCCTGATCCGCTTAATACGGAACTTTTTGCGTTCTCCGTTCCACACTTCTTTGAAGTCCATATTAAAAATGAATTTTATATGGGCTTGGGATTATCCGAATGGCAGATAAGAATTCCGTGCTACATGGTACAGTTGCGAATGAACGGTTCGAAAATTCGGTGTCATTTCATATTGCTGCGGAATGTCAGATTGAATTTCGAATTTTCATTGTAATTGAAAGATTACAGTTGAAAGGTTACACTTTGAGATTATGTGATTATTATTGTATGTATAGATAACGAGCTATGTACACTTGGTACTAAATTAAATGACGTGGCATGAATTAGGCGTCGAGGAGGTAACCGCCTTGGCGCCTAATACGCCGAAACCCATTTACCAACCAAGGTAGGTGGACCTTTGGGGTCACGGGCGCATAAAATGGGGATTCTGTCCGCCCACCAAGTGATCCCAGGGAAGACGGTGGTACAGTGGTCACGTGCCGCCGTGCATAGCGAGACTCAGGGGAGGCCCCTTTAGAATCTCCCCAGGGATGTGCTTTCCAGGCGTTGCACGGGGGGTTCCGGAATTGGTCTTTTAAGAGGATGTGCTGATGGTGAGCACCGGGGTGGTTTTAGTGAGGTAAAAATCCCACACTCCCTGACCTCCCACCCCCAGAGGTCGGGTGCCTTTTGAATGTTTCCCCTGAAAAAAAAAAGTTACTAAGTATTTAACTTAGTAACTTTTTTTTTTCGGGGGAAACATTCAAAAGGCACACAGACTAACTAACTAACTATATAAATACATTCCAAAACAAAAGGACTTATCTACCTATATTAAAATACCAAAAAACTTTGAAGATTTGCCAAATAATTTATTTTTTAAAAAGTTAAAATTATATCTGCTGGAAAAACGATTTTATTCTATAAATGAATTTATAAATAATGTGTTTTAAACTATGTAATGTGCAGATGATGAATATTGAATGTATTGTAAAAAGTAATAATTGTTAGAAACTTATAGTAATTATTTAAAGCGTGCCATTGGACGTAAATACACTATTAAATTGTAAAACTTTGTATGTCAAATGCCTATGTATTAGGAAACTTATTTAAAATTTAAGACCAACGCTGTACCAATACTTATTGCAAATAAATGATTATTATTATAAGGACACAGGCGTCTTAGGTAAAATATGCGCAGAAGACAGCATGAATGATTTTTATTTTCGATATTTTTAGCATACTGACCTTAATTGGTTGGCAAGTTTGAAGAAATCCTCCTAAAAAGTAGTGAATATTCCACCTTCATACATGTATATTGTGTCGTTTTAAATAAGTTTATTAGGTTAAAACCAGGATAGATGCCCCAGGGGTATAGTTGACCCGATTGTAATTACTCTAGTTTCGCGAATGAATCGCATGCTATTTTATTTCTTTATTTATTGAAAGACTCTCCAACGACCACTAAGGTGACCGTCTCGCATGACTGTGTGATTGCAAAGGAAGGAAAAATGCGATCAAAGTTTTTTCTGAATACTTGTTCTATTTGGTTCGGTGGCTCATCTTTCCCAAACGTAATTTATATGGATCTACTGACTTTACATACCCTATGTGGGATAGATGTCATAGATTGTTGCAATGTTGTCCGCAAAAATCGCTAATAATCTGGAAATATTATAGATAACTAGCTGACCCCGCAACCGTCGTTGTGTTTTGTGTATCGATTCTCAGACCTACCCGATATGCACACAACATTTCATACAAATCGGCCCAGCCGTTTCGGAGGAGTTTGGTAACTAACACTGTGACACGAGAAATTTATATATTAGATGTGTTTACTTTTCATAAAGGGGCTTGAGGAATATCAGAGGGCAATACTCGTAATTTTAAGAACGTTCACAGTCTGATCTCAGTCTCAATCTGTCAAAAAATAATTCTAATTTCCCTACATTTTGACAATTTCTTGACATTTGTTTGTCGCCGAGATGAGAGTGCGACAAAATTTTGAACTTTATAAAAAACGAGATTTGGCCTTCTGACCTGTTTATTTTTCAAAGCTTCCGCGATGCATGTAGTATAAATATATGGGTAGGGAAAACTTATACAAACAAAAAATTTCGAGTATCATGGTACCTTAAAGTGTCAAGTTTCCGATTTTAGATAATAATTAACTATAATATTTTTAACTACTAATACTAGATTCATATAAATGTTACACTTCACTATTATAAAATTCTATGGATTTTACACTGCAATTTTTAAATTTCTAAATTTCCTAGCCAATTTAAATTAAATTTTGTACAAAGCTTGTTTGTGTGACTAAAAATATCGTAAGATAATTTTCATTCCGGAAAATGATAGCAATAATTTATGGCCGCACAGGTAGGCATTATCTTAAATCTAAATTCCAAGTAAGTCCGAAAATCAACTTGAATTATTTATTCTCCAATATAAAGCCATGTTATCAGCATCACAAAATAATAAATCACTGTCTTCCACACCCGAGAGACGTGTTACCCGATTGCTTCCTCATTACAGAGTAATGAGTTTTCACAGTAAGTACCATCTTGCAGTTCTACAAGGTACTTTAATATTAATACAGACTTACTCTTACTCTGTGCACACAGTTCGGCAATTTCCCCAGAATCAAGTAAAGAAATCCCAAATGACTTGAAATGGAATCTCATATTATTGATTTCGTTATTTGTTGTAGTTTTTTCAAAAATATCTAAAAATTTTTGCTTGTAAGACCAGTAAAAAAAATTCTTCATGTGTTTGAGGTATTTTTGTATGTTTTATTTAGGTGTATGATGCATTCTCGGTCTATCAAAGGCAATGGTAGATGCAAATAAGAACTGAATAATTAGTTCTGAGCTCTCAAAGTAAAAGGAACTCTCTTGATGTTGGGTTTTGCCATGTAGTAAGTTTTAAATTATAGTTCCACAACTCTCAGTCTATCAAAAAGTCATCGTATCGTAAAGAAATAGTCAAAAATTATGGTGTTGCAAACGCAAAGTCAAAATATGTTTATTACATAGATTCTCCCTTTCTAACCACCTTAAATACTTAACAATAATATTTCGATGTGATTACATAACTGAAGTAATAATCATATTTGTGACACTTCATTCATCGTCTGACGAAGCTGTGTTCAGTGTTAATTAATGTTTTTAATACAATGAGATGAAAATATTTTGATTCATTAAAGCTCTTTATCTCTGTAATGTGACACTTTAAGATATCATGTTATTTATGACTTTTGTTCCTCTATATGTCCTCTATCTATATATATATATATTGAATATATATATATATATATGAAAAAAATCAAAATGGCGGACCAATGCGGGGTCAATAGGTTTAAAGTCCTTTTTAATTGTTACCTGCATTAGGCATAAGGACACGTAAAACGACTTTGTAGTAAGTTTAGATATAGAAGAAGGTGCGCCATATATGTTTAGTACAAGAGATCAGTGTAGATGTCCTCGGACTCTTAAACGACGACAACAATACATCAAACAAGGGCCTTTTTTAAGGATCCGTACCCAAAGGGTGCTAACGTGATATTATTACTAAACCTCTGCTGTCCGTCCGTCCATCCGCCCGTACCGTCCGTCTGTCTGTCAGCGGGCTGTATCTCATGAACCATAATAGGTATACAGTAAAAATTTTCATAGTGTGTATTTCAATTTCCGCTATACTAAAAAATAATAATAATAAATTTAAGAGGGGGTCGCCATAAACGTATTTTTTTTCGGCGTTTTTTTTACTTGTAGTACGAAAACCTACGTATGCGAGTCCGAATAGCACTTGGCCGCCTTTTCTGCGAGAAAAAACCAATCACAGTTCAGCTCAAGTGGAAAATCGAAACCGAATCGAAACCGGGACTCCAGAAGAGTTAATGATCCGAAGCAGTGGCTAGCAATAAATAAATGACTTTAGAGAGTAATGTTTTGTGCGAACTCATGTAACTTAATAGGTAGGTACTAGAATTAAGTGTCGTGAATAATGGCGCGGATAACCAATTTATTCACCTTAATTACTGTTACCGTTAGCCTGCATCATCCCACTCTCCCCATGACTGCCAGCTCTTTCGATCCAGGGCTTATGTGGACCACTGGTGCTTTGTTTTCTCCAGTTCGTTCCGCCATCTTTTACGGAGTCAGCCGCGATGCCTTCTACCCGTGTTAGGGCTTATTGGACTTACGGCAGACATGGCGAGCCACTTCCCCACCACCCCACTTCTACGCAGCCCACAGACTACTTCTTAATAACGACCTTAAGAGGAAATGCGGGTGATCGTTTCTCCATAGAAAAGCTCTCGCCTGTTTTCTTTCTGGTAAATGACCATAAAGCAATGATTTTTTACATAATAATCCTACTTACCTAGCTCTATAATTTACCTAGGTATATTTAAGTGTCTTTGTGCATCTTCAACAATCAAGTTTTAAAAAACTTTTTTACAAAAAACAACCGACATCCAAAAAAAAATACTACAAAGTGAAAAATAACTTTAATTTCGGAAGTCGGTGTCGTTGGTTCCGCATTTTCTTTTATTGACACCGACTTCCGAAATTAAAGTTATTTTTCACTTTGTAGTGTTTTTTTTTTGGAAGTCGGTTGTTTTTTTTTGTAAAAAAGTTTTTATTTTTCACTTTTTAGTGGGCCAGTGTGTAACTCATCTATCATCACCTTTAAAAAATAATTATACTGCTTTTTGCAGGGACGTTAAAGGTTGTGGAGTTCTCCTTGTAAGAACCAGGAGAACTGGAGCTGATTGAGAAGTCACCATCAGCTCCACTTCACGATACGCATTGTGCTTAGCAACCACATTATAAAGTACCTAATCGAATCGCACTCTGTGAAATATTTATTATTGAGTAGTTCCGATGGCCATCTGTAGTCTTCATTATCAGTTCCACTTCACCGGATGATGCTTTCTGAGAGCAAATTCATGAATTACTATAATACTCAAATCGCTATAGGTGTGCCTACAAAATTTGAGGGTTTCCCTCGATTTCCATGGGATTCCCTCATCAGATTCCGATTTGGTGACAATGGGACCACCTCGGAATCATACCTTTTCAAACAAAAAAAGGAATTTTGAAAATCGGTTCACAATTGACAGAGAAATCGGTGAACATACATAAAAAAAACATACATAAAGTCAAACATATCGTCGACCGTAGGATCAATTGAGGTAAGGGACATTGGGTATCTTGTCCCTTACCTCAATTGAACCTACGGTCGACGATATAACCTCCTCCTTTTTGGAAGTCGGTTAAAAAGATACATAACAAACAATATAACGCGGTCAGGTTAAAAACATTATATGGAACAAAACATTTTTTAAATATTTTACTGTGTAACAGTAATTTTTTTTTGTTGTTTTTGTTTACGATTTCCGGAAAAAAACATGACAGGAATACAAATATTTTATTAAATATGTGATTCACGTGATCCACCAAAGCTAAAAAATGGCGAATTGCAAAAGCTCGAATAAATGAATACACTCACGATATTCGTACACATTTCTCATTTCAATTAGAGGCAAAGTATATATACTTACTCAATATTAAATGTATCCACCGGGATTAATGGGCAAATCAAATTAATTATGTCTGTGAAAGCAAAATGTTCGTTAAAATTATGGGTAGAAAAATATATTACACGGTAGATCCGTCAAAGACTTCTTATTGAGACCTCTTAATGAATAAGTTTTAAAATAATGGCATGTATAAACCATTATCTTATGACATACCGAAATTAAATGTAATTTTCGTAACGAAGTCACGTGATATTGATTCGATGTGAATAGGAAAAATAAATGTTCGTAATTTTAAAAACGTTTACAGTCTGATCTCAGTCTCAATCTGTCTAAAATACCTCTAATTTCCCCTTCATTTTTGACATTGATTGTGGTTGAGATGAGATTGCGACTAGATAGAACGTTTTTCATTACGGGAACTGGTCTACTGGTGCGTGCGTCAAAAAACCGGCGTGCGTGTGTAGCGGTATCTACAACGACGCAACATGCGAACAACGCGTCATACTGACGTCACAAAATCCTGCATCTCACAAGCAGAGTTTACCGCGCAACTAGCATAGATACAACGGCCCGACATGAATCATTGGGCAGTTGCCCGCCAGACATAACACCCGTCTGGTCGTAGGATCCTCCCTTTTCTATGGAGTATGAGTGAACTTTACACCCTGTTCCTCATACCTCTATACGTGTATGGCTAGAGGTATGAACGTAACCGAAGCAAAAAGAGTATCTGCCCCTAGTCGCCGCAGGAGAAACTCAAACTCAAAGCATTTATTTCAATTAAACCATTTACAGGCACTTTTGAATTGTCAAGAAGTCGGTCAGTCAGAAAAAATTAAGCTAGATGGCCATTCCAAAGCGTAGTAGGTACCTATGGAGAAGAACGGGCAAGAAACTCCATGGACACTCTTTCTAAATTATATTTAAAAAGAGTATCCATGGAGACGCCCTGGGCGTCGGGAATCGACAGCCAATTCCCGGCCACCGTAGGCGCGGGTTTGCGGACGGAGAGCAATGGGCAGCTCGCCGTTCGGTAAGGACCATACCCGGGTTGACGGCGCGTCAAGTTCCACGCGCGCCTCAATGAGATGTCAGCACAAACTGACGTGGTCCGCTAGGGCCGATGCCTGCCAGGGTCGCGGGCTGTTCGAAAGAGACCGTGGCCCCTGGCACAGGCAATTGAAGGCACACGGGTGGGTTTTAGTTAGTAAAAGACTGACGGCCGCCCAGAGCGGGAGAAGTTATATGATAATTTCCCACTCTCAAAAAAAAAAAAGGATCGTAGCAGGTGCCGTTCTGTAGTTTCTGCTGACCTCCATGGAAAGAAGGCGTGAGTTTATTATGTATTTAGATATGTGTATTATAGTAGATATTTTGCTAAATGTCATCATATGCCTCGCCTTTTTCCGACTATGTTGGGGTCTGCTTCCAGTCTAACTGGATGCAGCTGGAATACCAGTATTTTACATGGAGCAACTGCTTATCTGGCCTCCACAACACAGTAACTGGGTAATACGATACCCCGAGGTAAGACTGGTTGTCAGAGTTTCGGGCTTCTGAAGATCCGTAACGACTGTCAAAGATCCACGATTGACAGCCGGAACCAACAGCTTAAAGTGCTTTCCGAGGCACGGAGGAGTCTTGGTATGTAAAGCTGGTCACCAACCTCGGCACGCGTAGCTGAACCTGATCAATCGATCCATGCGGCTGTTATTTCTTAGCTACAAGTCACTTTCATTTATTTATTTCATATATTTTGCCAAATGTATGGAACAAAATAAGTAGGCGGTTACATTTTGGTCGTGTTCTATTGAATTTCGTTTCCAACGTCTTAATAAGAGTGGCTTTATCCTTATATCTTAATGATATTACGTGATGAAGTACCGGCTCAAAAAATGATCGATTTGTGCGTAAGCAATAATTTGATTGATGATGTACCAGCTGTATTCTTTAATACACGCAATTTACTGAAATGAAATGGCATTTGATCCTCAATTGACAGAGCCATTGACACAACAAAGTAGATTGATCGAACATCATTGTGTAGGTCTCTGTGCTTTCATGCAGTTCCTAGTATTTGTCTTCCCATCTTATATTGATATTCTTTATTTATACCTTTTAATTATGAATAAAACCTTTGACTGTATTATGACTTGACCTTGGTACAACTTTAATTCGGCAGCATTGTATTTCTCGGGGGGACCAAGGGTAAAGTAAATCCCCGTGGTACCTTCCAGGGACTACGAGAGGGACCACGGGTCACACACGTGTAAGACTAGTGGGTAAGGTTGATCGTCCATATGACCAAAGAAAAAGTGCGGGCTAGTAAAATATTAACTTGTGGCGACATCTACAACGCCACATGTGAACTTCCCTTCACACCAGAAGGGCAATTTTCGTAATTTTTAGAACGTTCACAGTCTGATTTCACTCTCAATCTGTCAAATATATCTCTAATTTCTCTACATTGTTGACTAGTATTTTCTGAGATGTGATTGCGAACTAGATTTTGAACAGTTTTATTTGTACACAAATAAAAACCGTTCACAACACACACAACACAAGGAGTTCGGCGCAATTGATATAGGGATGTATCGATGCCAGCACATCAAGCTACCCGAAACTGTCAAATTTTCCCAATCAACTTTAAACCTTATGCTTTAGTGACAAAGTTGAAAATCTATTAAAGTAATTTGACAGATTGTGGTAGCTTAATGTGCTGGCGTTTGTACTAAAACAAACCAGACACCAGTTATCTGGCAGTAGACATAACACCCGTCTGGTCAGAAGATCCTCCCGTTTCTATGGAGGATGCGGATCTTTACACCCTGGTCCTCATATCTGTATAAACTAATAGAATTTCACTGTATTCACACCATTCTTAGTTCAGTGCACATGAACACTCCGCTACAATACTCAAGACTAATAACTCGCTCTTCCCCGCTTACACGCTCCACTCCAATGTACAGACAGTGTCAACTCAAATATAAACGTCTCATGGCCAAAAAAGGAAATTGCCAAAACCCTCATATTTTAGAGAAAGACTGGTGACCGCAATTAGTACCTGTCTACCTAAGTTTTCACGTGTTTTTATCTTACGAAACGGCGCGCGCTTTACTTGTGGTTACCAAGTGAACAAATACGCTGTGAATGTGTATGTGAGCACAGGAGCTCTCGGTACCGTCCGAGACAGTAGCTAAGCCGGAAGGGTGTGAGGGTGTGTGTGTGTGTGTGTTATGTGCTGACGCTACTCGTCTTCATGCATACATCACAGAGTGTTTGTAAAACATCATGTCTAAAATAGTAAACACTTAATCGTTGAGCTCCTTAAGTTTAAGTTGAGGTGCATGATTACTGACAAATGCGTACACTGACTGGACGGGTCCACTCAATCTGTGTGATTCTTTCCTCAAAAGACCATTTCAGACACCAATCTACATGGTCTCCACATGATCTGACCAAGATTATGCCTGGACTTTAAAAAAGACTGTGACCTCTGAGTTTGTTTCAGCCTTTTTTATCAGAGTAGTCAGATAGAAAACGCCGAACTCATCTCGTTTTTAAAAATATGATTGACGTGTAAAAGTGTTTGTAGAAACGTACTTGCAGAAATAAAATCATTTAAACAAAACGGCACTTCCACCAAAACAAACAATAATTTCCATAAACCTTTGATTTCAGGAACCCCCTCTTGGGTCAGAAAAGGCTTCTGAAAACAAACGTGAAATATCCCATTATTATCTTAGAATAAAAGTCCAAAAAAATATTTCCACTGGCCTGTATCACAATTCAATTTGAATGTTCTATTTCATTCTGTTCCAAAGATACCTGGATAAACTATGGAAAGTTCTGGATGAATTCGGATGAAGTACGAGTATAACGTCTGTATAATGGAGGACGTGTTGAAAGTTTGTAGTATTTTTGAGATGTGACCCTTAGAAATACACCTACGTTACACAGAAATAGGATGTTTTTCACGTGGAATATTCAATTACGTATTTAAGTTTTCTACCCTAATTAGTTAAACACATACGGATTCGAATGATTTTTGAATCGAAAATAAAACTATTGCATTTTGGTTTTTTATGTGGCAAGCACAATTAGGCCCTTTGAAAACACACGTTTGTCTTGCTGTGAATAACTACGGTTTATTAACCGTGTGTAGGCACGTTCGTCCACTATGGAAGCTTGTTAACAGACACGTTTTCTATACGGCACGGTGTATACGCCGTACGAAAGAAACTGTGCCGAATATAAAGGGCCTTAGTAAAACCTTTAGATATTCCTAGTCTAAAAACTAAATAAAGATTACGTAGGACACGAGTATTTTCAAATTTAAAATTTGCAATACTGTTCCTTTTATCATTAACAACCCTCATATAGGACATAGCACACATATCAACTCGGAAAGGGATCGTCTCCGTAGGTATCAACTCGAGCCATTCAGTATTCTTTGTATGAAACTCCCTACTGCAACGCACACTAATAGGAATCGTAACATAATCGCCTCGTCTCGGGACAAGATCACGAACCGCGAGTCGTAATCGCGGCGTCGCCTAGCCATAGCTGACTCGACGTATCGGAGCTGCTGATTCGCTTTGGTTACGTGCTTACGTTAGGTTGACGCCTGTTTGACGGTGAGGCGAAAGACGATACGGTCACGATCCCTTTCCGAGTTGATATGTGTGGTATGACCTTAAATGTACTTTAGCCTAATCAGCAAATACGAATGGAAAGATAGAAAAGAGATGACAAGAAAAAACTAAAATCTCTTTACGATCCCCTGTGATCTATTTGCTGTCAGTTCATCCGATGGCAGGTAATAGACCTAATTTTTCGTTTATAAATCACAAAAAAGAACCACTATTACTTACATAGAACTGTGAATGACAGTTTCGTAATGACCGATTTCTTGTCCTAGGGCTCAAATCTTTGTTATTATAAACTACACAAATCATATCTTTGTTAATTCACAAAAAGATTTTCTTTAGATTCTAGGGTACTCTGTAAAGATTTCTAACTCATTTTCTCTTCTTTAATCTGTAACGTTAAAATCAATCTGTCAAGCCTTTTGTCAACTATATTGGGTCGGCTTCCATTCTAACTGGATGCAGCTGAATACCAGTATTTTACATGGAGCCTGCCTATCTAACCTCCACAACCCAGTTACTGGGTAACATGATACAATTTGGCAAGACTTTTGGGCTTCGGCCACCCGTAACAACTGTTAAAGATCTACGAATGACAGCCAGGACCATCGGCATAACTCGTATTTCGAGGCACAACGAGGACCATGGATAGGCACCCATCCACGAACTGTTCGCGTCTGGTCTACATTTTGTAACGCTAGAAAGAGCATCCTCATTCCCAAGTACTGATTTTCCTTAGCAACAAATAATACTCTCAAAAATCTTTTACCTTCTAAATTCAAAACGTACTGGCTGGTGCTACTCCAGTATCCAACTTTGCCTCTGCAGCATAATAAAAAACAACAGCCACTAACAACTCCATGGATTATAAATGTCGCATTACGAAAACCTAAAGAACACGGATGTCGAATCTTTATTATTTCCCGAAAACACTTTCTGATGCCAAAATAGATTAGGACGCCATTTCCAGATAGAGATCGGGTTGTTTTCCGAAGAGAAAATTTAAATAATGACGCGATTTTACTTGAAGAGCGGAAAAGTTACATTAAAATTATGCAGATTGAAGTATATTTCTTTGTGTAACGACCTATTAATGTGTCGGTTTATGTTCTAGAGTCTTTGGAAGGTACAAAATAGGATTAACGTAGGTTTTATGGCTGGCTGCTATCCCTGTAAATGACTTGCCGCGAGGATGTCACTTGTGAATTTTACCCAGGGATGGGAAAAAATAATCGATTATTATTTTTATAGCATAAAAATCGATTTTTATCGGAAAAAAAATTATTTTATGTATAATGGATTATTTTTTCACATTTTACCTACCGTTTTCTGTAACAAGGTTAGGATTATTGAATAAATCTGGCTTTAGAGATCTTTGCGACACTCGTACCTTCAAGTATATTGAAACGAATTTGTGAAAAACGACGAGTAATCGTTTAATCTGAAGCAGATTTATATTTACTTTTGAACCGACTTTAAAAAGGAGGAGGTTTTCAATTCGACTGTATGTTGTTGTTTTTTTATTTTTTTTTTTGTCTGTTTGTTACGCAATATTTCCGGCAATTGTAAATTGATTTCAAAAATTCTTTTCTTAATGGATTGATATGCCTCAGGGGTGGTCCCATATAAATTTTATTAACTTTGCTTGTGTAGTTTTAGAGTTAAATAATAGTCATTTTGCCACTTATTTTATATCGATGATGTTCTAATGACTTTCTGTAACTGATATTTACATAGCACGTAGTGTTATACGAATTTGTGTGGGGTAGGTACAACTTAAAAGTGAAAAATAAAAACATTTATTTCCAAAAAAAAAAAAAAAACAACATACTTCTAAAAAAGACACTACAAAGTGAAAAACAACTTTAATTTCGTTTGTAGTGTATTTTTTGGAAGTCGGTAGTTTTTTGTTTAAGTTTTCAATGTTTAACACAGATTTTTTCTCAAGCGTTTTGACGTGATCCTAAGCATTCGAGAAGCATTGAGTATAGTTGAAGGGGTCACAGTACCGCCGATATCTAGACCTACCTACGTTGTAGCAAAAAACGAACTTTTGGATGCAGAATGACATTGTGGCGCGACATCTACATCGCCACATGCGATCTACGGCATCACAATAAAGTCTTGCAAAATTCTGCATCGCACAAGTAAAGTTTGCCGCGCAACTTGCATATACAGGATGTCCCTGGAAGTATGGATCAAATCAAATAGGGGCGTAAAGTCATTTCCAAACTTTTTGATCCTGAGAATGTTGGTGAATTTTTTTACAGTTCAAAAGTTATGACTAACTTTTGTTATTTTCAATCACTTTGCATAGTGCTCAAAGAACAAAATCATTTAAAAAAAACTACCAGGAACTGTCAATTTAAGTTTTTTAGACAGCACTGATAGTTTTTTTAATGATTTTTTTTTCTTTGAGCACTATGCAAAGTGATTGAAAATAACAAAAGCTGGTCATAAATTTTGAACCGTAAAAAATTTCACCAACATTCTCAGGATCAAAAAGTTTGGAAATGACTTTGCCCACGCCCCGTATACAACATCCCGACATCAATCCTCGGGCAGTAGCCCACCAGAGACAACAACCCTCTGCTCGGAGGATCCTCCTCCCTTTCCTTGTTTTTTTTTTTTTTGAAGATGTGTGAACTCTTATCCTGTTCCTCATAACATTGAAAGGGTTGTTAATAAACATTTGTGAAATTGTCACAGTTAGTTCCAATTTTAGCCACGCGCCCAAAAGATTCTTGTTCCTTTCGTCCGTTTTATACTATCACACTAATATCGCACTAATATTATAAAGGCGAAAGTTTGTGTGTGTGTGTGTTTATATGTTTGTTACTTCTTCACGCTCAAACGACTGGACCAATTTTGATAAAATTTTGCATGAAGGTAGCTGATACCCTGGATTAACATAAAGACTTCTTTTTATCCCGATATTCCCACGGGATCGACACTTATGCTGATGAAACCGCGGGCGGGGCGGAAGCTAGTAGTATATAAAACATAATCGCAAGTTACCTTATTTTTTAAAATAAATAGTAAAAAGCGTATTTTACAAAAAAAAAAAAACATAAGATTAGACATACATACATTAAACATGATTGTACAAGAACTGGGCAGAGACAAATTGAACAGCTGGCTCCTAAACTAAATAAAAGGATACTTGTATCTAAAGAGCCAAAAAAAATATACCATAAAAACTACACTATCAAGTATCAACGTCCTTTAACCTGTTATTATAGTCAGAACACGTAGTTAGGGGTCCGACAGTAAACATCACACTCCGGTTTTATTTGCTCTCATTTCGATGACACAGGTACCTCGTAGTGAATGTTAAACGCGTTGTTTTATAGAGGTCCTTCTTTTAATATTATTTTTGAAGAATAAACCTCTCTCATGTTGGATTTAGGACCCTTGTAGTTTTCACCATCTCTGAAAGTTCCGGATGACTGATACTGGCAGTATTTTTTTTATAAATATAGAAAGAAAGAAAAAGTATTTATTGCGATTCGTACAGGAAGATCACAAACTAAACTAAGAAAAGTACAAAAAAAAACAAATTATATAGGTACAACGTGTAACGTTAAATGCGCAAAACCTGAAAACAGTTTGTTCATAATTGACTACTGAATCGATTTCAGTAACCTTTAATATAGGTTTTATTTTTTTTCAAAAATTATGTATTTTCCCATACTATCCGCCGATTGAGCTCAAGAAAATTAAGTCTTATTTTAAGGCAGTAAGACTCAATTTTGAATGCATAAAGCAATGCTAGGATCAACACGATTTTCTTAATAGTAAGAGTTAGCTTTAAAAAAAATAGTTTTGATTATTGTATTATGCTTTGAACTCAATGGTCTAATTGGGGTGTATGAGGTTTTGCGCATTTAACGTTACACGTTGTATAAAAAAAATTAACAAAAATAAAACTGAATCAGAAAGTCCTATTTGAGGCCAAAAGGCTCCTATCTCAGCATGATGCTGCACCATTTAAAAAATAATGTTGCAGCACTGCTGGTGCGTGCCTATCCAAATGAATTGGCAAACGGGCTGCATTGCTCGCAGAATATCCGTCGATGAGACCGAAAGGTTTTAGAATGGCGCTTGCGTACCGCTAAGGCTTCTCACAAGGTGGACCGATGACCTTGAAAAGCCACGAGAAACCGCAGCATGCGAAAAGTATGCTTAGGACCACTCAATGTGGGGCGCTTTGGGGAGGCTGGTGTCAGCAGTGAATGTCTTTTGACTGAAATGGTGATGATAATGCAAAAAAACTTTTTTACAAAAAAAAAAACACAACATAGTGAAAAATAACTTTCATTTCGGAAGTCGGTGTTGTTGGTTCCACATTTTCGTTTTTTGACACCGACTTCCGAAATTAAAGTTATTTTTCGCTATGTTGTCGTTTTTCGGATGTAGGCTGTTTTTTTTTCACTGTTTAGTTGTACATACCCCACAAAAATTCAATTAACACTAGTGCATTGAAGAATTGAAGACACCGAGTAGAAGAATCAATCAAAATTCGCATAGAAATGCCGATGATGCAGTACATTTATGCATATAACTTCATACATGAGAATAATTACCTAGTGTATTTTTTTATACTAAAACCCTGAAAATATGTAGATTACATTAATGAAAGAATTATCAAAAAAAATCGCGGATATACAAACATACATACATACATACGGGTCAAATATAGAATTACCTTTTTGAAGTCGGTTAAAAATGACCTTTATTTTCACACGTAAGTACAATCAGCAAAGGAGATAAGTATGCAGGGTCGTCGAATATGTATACTTAGTTGAAGTTTACTAAGAAACCGATTGATGTTTTCGAATGAAATTTAATTTGGTAAATGAGCTGCTATCTAAATTAAATTTTATTCGAAAACATCCGTCGGTTTCTTACTAAACTTAAACTATACCGACGACCCTGGTAACTTATCTTCTTTGGTGACGGTACATAATTATCATTTCAAAAGTTACCAATTATGAATGAGCTAAAACCTTCGTGTAGGTATTATTTTAATTAGCAAAATTGTATACCTAATTATCAATAGAATACACAACAATAATCATGATTATTAAATACCTTCACAAAATGATTGTTCTGCTTTGCAATGTTTTATCAGAAGGATAACCACGCATTATTTATTTAATAATTCAAGCGCATAAATGTGGCATTTTCTACCAGTCAACCTTTGGGTGATGCAGAGACAAACAGTGGTAGGTGCAATCATGAAAATTGAGGAATAAATATTTTAAATATAATGATACGCATAAACCTCTTAAAACTATAAATATAATATATACCTAATTACATATAAATATAAGCAGAAATAAAGAATATACATAAATAACATGAATAGGTAAAAATAAATATTAAGCAATGAGAAATATTACTGTTGTGATGATACTGCCAGCTTTTTGCAAATGAGCTCGCGAACCTTAACTTTAAAGGATTATCGGTTGGTTGCCATCCTGATTTCCTGGGATCATTAAATTAATTAATTATCTTTGAGAGTAAACTGTGGTAAGACTTCTAACGCCATCTGTTATGATAAACGTGAACTAATAACGTGTATTGCCTACTAATTAAGCTGTGTAATGTTCGTCGAAGCATGAGAATTTGAATTGGAAACTGCTGATATTCTTGCTTACCTTTTCAAAAGTTAACAATTATGTTAACTTTCATTATGTATTTATGAATATTCAACTAAAAAGCCACTGAGAACTGTTTGCTAATACTATTGGGAACTTCCATGAAGAGACTTTAAAGTTCAACCCTAGTATTTGTCGGATAGTTCTCAAACTGTAAACATTACATGACTGAAATGTGAGCATAAATATGCTAACAGTTCAGTAGACCTGTCCTTAAAATAGTGGTTATGCAAGGGCAATAGATAGGGCTGTGCTTGGAGCTTCACGTAGGGCGTGATCGAATCAGAACCGCAGAAGAAGCAAGGTAACCGACATAGCTCAAAGAATTGCTAAACTTAAGTGGTAGTGGGCAGGGCACATTGCTCGCAGAACAGATGGCCGATGGTTCTGGAGTGGCGACCGCGTACCGGAAGACGTAGCGTTGAAAGGCCTCCCACAAGATGGACCTTGTGGAGGCCGCAGTAACCCGTTGGATGCAAGAAGCACAGAACCGGTTGAAGTGGAGGCGTTTGAGTGCCCAGCAGTGTAATACGTCTTTCGGCTTTCCTTAATAGGTATGTCTTTCAGTTGAAACGATGATGTGTTTATGCTGTATTTGTATGGCGGCCCGTACACAGTCGATTTCGATCGCGATCCGCGATCAAAATCAATGATCGCGATCCAGATTGATAATGTACGAATTAGATTGACGGATTGATGCATCTGATTTCAAAATATCTAGATATTTTCGCGATCCGCGATCATTGTTTTTGATCGCAGACCGCGATCGAGACTGACTGTGTACGGGCCGCCTAATTCCTTTGTTGGCTTGGCTACAAATATATTGGTAGTAAAAATAAAAAGAAATTCAGTAGAATTTCGAAATGAGGGAAATAGGAAAATGTTCAAGAAAAGACCAAGTATCTAACTTACTGTACAAACTAAACAAACCGTTTGTTTATTTTATAATTATGCAAATAACAAGAATAATGTTATTGTTTTTCTTTGTATAAAAATGGTGGTGGTGGAGGAATGTTGCCAAGGAATAATACCCACTCTTCATCTTAATAAAATCATTTATAAAGTAGGTAGATATTTAAAATCGAAATAGGAGGTGCAGTAAATGTTACTAAATTATTATAAATTGTCATTTCCCAAATCTAAATTGACCCGTGGCTAAATAATAACAGCCATACAGGTCGATCGATCAGGTTAGGCTACGCTTGCCGCGGTTGGTCTGTGGATGGGTGACCATCTTTACATACCGAAACCCCTCTAGAATCTTTATCAGTCGTTACGGGTCGTCAGAAGCTCGCAGTCGCTCCATGTAAAATACTGGTATTCAGCTGCATCTGGTTAGACTGGAAGCCGACCCCAACATAGTTGGGAAAAGGCTAGGCAGATGATGATTTCCCAAATCTAAATTCTTGAAAAAAATCGTGCAATTATCATCTTAGATAGTGCATACTGAGTTATTGCCTTCAAGTAGACACGAATTATTATAGTCATTCCAATATATTTTTTTTCAAAATTCATCATCTGCCTAGCCTTTTCCCAACTATGTTGGGGTCGGCTTCCAGTCTAACCGGATGCAGCTGAATACCAGTATTTTACATGGAGCGACTGCCTATCTGACCTCCACAACCCAGTTACTGGGTAATACGATACCCCTTGGTAAGACTGGTTGTCAGACTTTCGGGCTTCTGACTACCCGTAACGACTGTCAAAGATCCACGAATGACAGCTGGGACCAACGGCTTAACGTGCTTTCCGAGGCACGGAGGGGTCTTGGTATGTAAAGATGGTCACCCATCCACAGACCAACCGCGGCAAGCGTAGCTTAACCTGATCGATCGACCTGTGCGGCTGTTATTATTTAGCCACAAGCCCCTCCAATTTTTTTTTCAAAATTGTTATAACAAATAAGAAAGTTTAAAGTATAAATTTTAGAACGCAAGCAATCCATTCATCGAAAATTTCACAACATGAAGCAATTTGGCAAAGTGTTGAGCTAGCAGTATTTAATTAATTTTGACCGCTCCTACGAAGTCAAATCAAAAGAAAGAAAGAAGATAAGTTTATTTGACCCAGGTTACGTAAGGCACATAATATTCACACAAAATATCATTGTTTTGTGCCTCACGGCTGCACCAAATAGGCTCAGTTCAGCAAAAATGTCAGATAACTAATGCCTGACTCTGGTTTTCAACTGGACCCTATGATAATTACGAGGACGTCTTACGGATGTAAATCATTTTTATGATGTGTGGTAAATATTTAAATAGAAAAATAGATAGATATGTGTAGCAAATAATAAATAATCGATTAAATATTAGTTTAAAAATAATTATAGATAGTAATAATATAAGTGGAGCTTAAGGAAATAAATAAAAATCGCTCGCATTCGCGCAAGTATGTGCATCCCTTCCCTTAATGACATGCTCTAAATTTACTTTAAAACACGGTGAATTTGGATATTTTAGTTTAGCGCACCTATTCAATTTCATCCCGTAGGTATAGGCTGATTATGCTAAATGTAGGTAGCTATACCCAAACAGAAACACCTTCTCCATTTACACACATTCACATATGAAGTAGGTATATCAAAACGTACCTCACTTTCAAAGAGCATTTCACTCGGTCTTCATGTTCAAAGTGAAACCAAAGTTAAGAACATTAACAACGCCCTGTAAATTTCCACTTACCCGCACTTTCGTATACTTGGCATGCTTGTGGTTAAACAAAATGTTCAGTTTTCGAAGTATGTAATTGTAAAATGGAGGTATTATTTACATTACTGTTAACTACAAGATAGAAACTTTGAGTGGTCTGTGTCAAATAGAGTGTTTCATTACACTAATAATATTATATTATATCATATTTCATTATAATATATCATATTATATTATATATCCTACTAATATATAAATGTGAAAGTTTGTGAAGATGTTTGGATGTTTGTTACTCAATCACGCGTAAACCGTTGAACAAATTTGGATGAAATTTGGCACACATATAGTTTATAACTAGGATTAACACATAAAATACTTTTTATTCCAATACTAGCTGCTGCCCGTCGTCTGCGTGAAGGCTTTACAGCACCAAAAATACCTTAGATTCCAGTGTCGCTATAGCATTATAAGTACACAACTTTTAAAATAGCATTATAATATAAGTTTTTTTGCAAGCGAAGCAAGTGAAGAGAGTTATATGGGAATCCTGCTGAGTTCAGTCATAAGATGTGACTGAAGGAAATAGAGAAAATAATGCAGGAATACATTCCAGGACACAAAAGAGTAAAAAAACGTACAAAGGTATCATACCTTACAACACTTCTCTATAAACTACGTTGGTAGTTATGCTGCCAGGAGTCAAAATGTAAAGAGAGTCAGGACTGGTGACGCGGGAGCAAGCGACGCACAGTTGCCCTTGTGAGAAGCAACTCGTCCAGAGGTCGACACCCGCTGCCCTCAGTATCTGCCCCTGCGACCTATTGATGGTCATCGCGAAGCAAACACTCACGGGGAACTGTACGCGCTTAAACTGGAACGGGAAATTATGAGGTATGAGGGGAATGCGTGGTATAAATACTGCCTCGCCGACGCCACAACCCGTATGAATTTCAGCCTCAATGGTGTATCTGTGGAGCGAGATGACTTTAAGGCGGGTTACACAACTTCGGAGGAGATAGGTTCCGAAGAAGCATAATCGGAACACCGACCTTCAGCTTGATGGTATGCGCTGGAAGTCCACTTCCTGACAGGGAACTCAGAAATTCCACGGGATAATGTGTGGCGTCATCTTGATCGACAACAGTGTTTATCGAGGTGTAGACCACTTTATTCCCCTCAATTTCCGAGAGAATGCATTCGTTAATTGCTGCACCCTGATCATTTTTGGGCATCAAAATGGCCCGCTCACACACCCAAGAATTCTGCTGGTGCGGTATACGACTGATGTCCCCGTACACACAGCGAATTAGTTCTTCTAAGCTGGATACCACTCTACCGAGAGACTCTGGAAGCACCGCCTGTCCACCTATATCTTCTGGTAGAGTGCCTTCGCCAAGACTTAGAAGGACATCGGAGAATTCTTGAGCACGTGCATTGCCGCCGAGCCGAGCTCTCATATTAATGGTCAAGCGCAGCGTACGAACTCGTGACCACAACGAAGATCGTTTCAACGAAGCATTCACCTCGTCAGCCCTCGAGCCCTGCGTCACCACGGGAAGCGTTTGCCGAAAATCACCACTGAACAGAACTGTGACATCACCCATCAAATATTCGTTCCTGCAGATGTCCTGCAGGATTCTGTCCACGGCCTCAACTGCCTTCCTATTGGCCATCGAACACTCATCCCATACGATCAGAGAGCAATCCTTGAGCACGTGTCCCTTATCGCTGTTACGTGACACACCACAAATAGGTGTTTCGGCGCTCTCTAAATCGATGGGAAATTTAAACATAGCATGTGCTATCTTGCCACTCAGAAGCAGTGTGGTAGCGATTCCCGACGACGCTAGAGCAATAGCAGTTTTGCCTTGCCTCCTGACCTCTGCAAGTATGCCAATGGTAACAAATGTTTTTCCTGTTCCACCAGGAGCATCCAAGAAAAACATTTTGCCCTGGTTTTGCCCAACGCTTTCAAGGACGGTGTCATTAAGTTTGCTCCGAAGAGAACAAAGCGACATGGTCATTTCGTGTGGTGGTTATTTCGCCCGGATCGTAATTCGTCTCAGCGTTATACTCCCGATTTCCACGGTCGCTGGGGAGCTGGTAACCCATATTCGATCAGTGGATTGCCGCCGATAGAAATGACCACATCTTGAAATGAACTGAGACAGGTGTTCAGCACGCGTTCATCAGTTACTTCGACTTCGTCTCCAGTAGCACGCCTAAAAGCTCGTAGAAAATCTTCAGACAGATGATGGCGATACTTCTCCCACAAAGCTACCGGGTTCGCGACTCCACAAAACACCAAGATGACGGCAAACAGATGACGCATGCGGCTGGGACTGTCACTGACGCTAGCCTCCGCGAGGGTGTCATGAAATGAAATGATCATCATCAATGAACATAACTTTTTTGTAGTACTTAACACCGCATTTTTTTTAAATTGTCTTCCTCAACTCTGCTCAAAGATTTTGAGGGTTTTGTTGGAACTTGAATTTGTCAAAACGAACTATACGATACAACTTTTAAGAAGAAAATGCACATCACCATCTATGAATTTTAAGAATAACTAACTACTTACCTCGCCAACATGATCAAATTTAAATTATTAATTTCCAAAAAATGTTAACATGTAACTTGATTTGATTTTTATGAAATCTCATAGATGGCGCTGTTTTAAAATTGTCTTTATACCACTAACATTCATTAAACTATATTTCTCTGCCCAAGTTACTTAAATGGCGTAGTTTTGTATAGTGTAAAGCTAGATAATAGCATGGCTTACTCAAAAACAACATTTAAATATGCGTCGTTAGATTACACGCTGTCACAGAATGCGTAAGAAAAATAAAGATTCACAGCTCCTCCCCCTTAGGTGATAGCGTGATATTATATAGCCTATATGTTGACCCGACCTCTTAGTAATATTCATGCAAAGTTTAAAGTAAATCCATGCTGTACTTTTTGAGTTTATCCCGGACAGACAAACAGACCAACAGACAAAAATTCTAAAAACTATATTTTTGGCTTCGATATCGATTGTAAATCACGCCCCAAGTATTCCTTTTAAAAAATATTCAATGTACAGTTTTGACTTTCCTACGATTTAATTATTATTCCAATATTCTCACAGGATCGAAACTAACGCGGGAGAAACTGCGGGTCGTTGCTAGTCACATTAAAATTATAGAGGCGAAAATATCACCACACAAACTGTCTCCATGATATAATGGACGCAAGCGTCACTTCTGAGCAAGAGGTCATGGGTTCGATCTCCAGGTCGGGCAGTGTTATTTGATTTTTCCATCTCGAATTTCTCAGTAGCAGGCTGGAACCAAACCGAGCGCTCGGCGCATCCTGGACAGTCACACCCAACCCCTTATTTGACTGGCCAATTCTTTCCTTGCGGAGGTAGGGCTAACGCCTGCCTGATTTGCGACGATCCTCCCACCGGAGTCCGGCGTCAAGCAGCCTGCTGTGTTTCATCGATGCGTGGGAGTTCCAGTGCCTTAGGCTTCTTCTGAGCACGCTCGTTCCATCATAGACCTCATCCATCGCTTTCCATGAGGCGTGATCGAGGTTAAGAGCGGGCCCATTCAGCAATAAAAAAAATAAAATCTGCATTTGTCCCCAGTTGATGGCAATTATAGGCTCGCCCCATATTACATGTAACTTAAACGTAACTGGCGGAATGTGGGTCTAATATAGATACACTTCTGCCTGGTCCTTCGGGGATTAAAGGTGTAATGTTATGATATCTATTTGGCGCAACTTTTCAATTTCATTCTGTATAATGTTCCCATTACTGAGGGGCTTATGGTTAAGTAATAATAGCCGCACGGGTCGATCGATCAGGTTAAGCTACCCTTGCCGCGGTTGGTCCGTGGATGAGTGAACTCTCCGTGCCTCGGAAAGCATGTTAACCCGTTGGTCACAGCTGTCATTCGTGGATCTCCCGAAAGTCTGACGACCAGTCTTACCAAGGGGAACCTATCCATCAGTAACTGGGTTGTGGAGGTCAGATAGGCAGTCGCTCCATGTAAAATACTGGTACTCAGCTGCATCCGGATAGACTGGAAGCCGACCCCAACATAGTTGGGAAAAGGCTAGGCTGATGATATGATGGCTGCTGAGACACAGGCCTCCACTCTGTGAGAGGGAGTGGGCCGTAATCTACCACGCGGGCCCAACGCGAGTTGGAGATATCTTATGTCTTCGAATTATTGGTACTGGGACATGCCGGTTTCATGAAATTTTGGAAAATGCAGGCTCTTGCAGGAGAAAAATAACCACACAAAAGAATTTGTTTGCCAAAATATTTCAGATTAATAAAGATTGCATGAACCATGTCGTTAAATGCGAATTTTAACCATAATTTATGAGCTTCAGAAAAATTGCTCAATTTATAATCTTGATTTAATTTACTGCCATTAACGAAGACTTTAAGTTGTCAATACCGCGTGTTCGTCGGTAATGAGTTTATCTCGCTTAGAATGGGTTAGCCTTTGTGGCTCGCTCGTGTATTGACCCAAAAATATGAAGTGATTTATGTCCACTTTCCTAAGAGCAAACACTACACTATCCTCAATTGATACTAACAAAAACTTCACTGAATCCAGTAAAGTTTGCTTAACACGAAAAAAAAAAAATGCTAAGAGTATTTGTTCAGATATATACAGGGTGAAATTGAAAACATGCGACAAATCGAAATGGGAGATTGTACTCATCATTATGAACAACTTTTACTATAGGACCAAACCTGAAATGACGAAAAAAAAAAACAGCTGTTTCCTACATTTACGTTCGCATAACACGTCAAAATGTAGGGAACAACTGATTCTTTTTTCGGGATTGTAGCTTTGGTCCCTTTGTAAAAATTGTTCATAATGATGAGTACAATCTTCCATTTCGGTTTGTCGCATGTTTTCAATTTCACCCTGTATATATTAGGTGTCTTCTTCGAACTCAAAATTTGGGTCGGTACAAATAGGTCTGGGCCTTTTTTATTGTGTTGGATTCGGTCAGACAATATGTCTTGTAAGAGTTATGAGACAATCGATCTGAGCTTCGGTAAAGGCCCTATCTATTAGATATCAGGAAATGTGATCATACTTCGTCATTTGTTTTTTCGTCGCGGTTTCTCATGACGTCAGGATGTGTTTGACGATTTATTGAGCTGGCTTGGCTTAAGCAGCTTTGTTTTGTGGTATTACGTGGCTTTGTTCCTGTAGGTATACATTTAATTTTTTTTTTAACAATTTACTCTCTCGTTCAGTGCAAACCATTATGAATTGTGACTTTTATGATGATAAAATAGCATTATCATAAAAGACAAACAAAAGAGATTTCAACAAACTAATGTTTAAAAACATGACTTTGCTGAAATCTACAGTTTTTTTTCAAATTCAGCCATTACAGACGATTTTTTATTCATATCTGAATAATGTCGAAAACAACTGACTCGATTATGATAACGAGCAGCGTTTCTGTGAACTCTCAGATCTGATTACTCACGTAATATTTTTTATTGAATTTAGTACTAAAGATAAAAAATCAGCATTTAACGCAAACAGAATTTTGATTGTCATTGAGGGCTTGAAAAATACCTAATGCTTTAACGTAAGATGTAACGATTTTACTCACAATTTATTTTTTAATTTTCAGGAGTCACAAGCCTTCGAGACGTCATGCTCCTAGTACAGCCTTCCACAGTCATTAGGGGTGGCACAGCCGCTTTAATTTGCTCCCGGGACATGCAGGGGGCGCCACTGTACTCCGTCAAGTGGTACAGGGGCAACCATGAGTTCTACAGGTATACGCCGATGGAGGAACCAGATACGAGAGTGTTTGGATTGCCTGGGATCTATGTAGATGTGAGTAAAAATTTGAAGTTGTATGCCTGTTTTGTAAGTCATTTGATGGCGTTTCATGTCGTGCTTAAGCCATCAGATTGTCCCAGTGTAAGAGAAAGATAGAGCTATACAGGACGCATAGTACCATCCCATAATTGTAATGAACAATTTATTATGACTTTAGTATTTTATAATAGCCGTATTTGAAACTGCTCAAATTCTGCAATAACTCTAACTACCTACGTAGTAGTTTAAAATCTTTGTAATTTTTCTGAGTTCCGACTTACATCTGCTTAAAGTTAATGCATTCTTTATGCTACCATAACTGATAATTATGTATGTTAGTACAGCGGCATGCGACCACGGGAATGTACTTTCTTGTTTTATCCTTTTCAGTAGTCTGGTTTTAGTTTTAAATTTTTTTTTTCATACATTTTAAAGCGTGATTTTTCAGTAGTCGGGTTTTAGTTTTTGAATTTAAATTATTTTGGGATTATAATTTCGTGATAAAGTAATAGCAGAGCCGCTTATTTTTTTTTTTGTTTAGGTTTTATTGTTTTACATGTACCTAGGTAAGATACCAAACTAATACATAAATATGTTTGTCTCAAATCCGAGGCGTGATTTCATAGAAATTATTCCTAATTATCGGGTGTATGCAAGCAAAGCCGTGAGCAACAGCTGACAATATATATATTTTTGAAATGTGCTAATTAAGCCCTTTTATTTGATACCCAACACAGTATGATTAAACATATTTTTAGGTCATGACATTTTGTCCGCTAGAGGGCGCCATATTCAATTTAATGTAACATCACATAGCCAATGACCAGCGGACAATTAAGACGCTTCCAAAGATACCTCATTTGTCAAATTATGACAAGGAATTTAGAAGTTATGAGGGAACAGATGAACATACATACATACATACCGGTCAAAATCATAACCCTCCTTTTTGCTTGGCAGTAGTCGTGTAATTTTTTTTTTTTAATTAAACGGTTTTAATGAAAATAATGATGTAGAATGTAGATAATGTACCTAAATAATTTGATAGGTCCTAGGTACCAGTCATTTGAGTCATTACACCACTTTTTTCATCAATATATAGGGTGACTGGTAATTAGTGACCGATACCTAAACACGTGATTGTACTCATGATAACAAACAACTTTTACTATGGGACCAAACCTGAATTCGCGAAAAAAAATCTGCTGTTCAGTACCTACATTTTGACCAGTTAGGCGAACATAAATGACTGAACAGCACATTTTTTTTCGCGAATTCAGGTTTGGTCCCATAGTAAAAGTTGTTTGTTATCATGAGTGCAATCACGTGTTTAGGTATCGGTCACTAATTACCAGTCACCCTATATAGCATTGAGCAGACAAAAAAATAAAATTGTGGGGTGCGTGAAATTCTTATCGGATATTTTTTCATAAAGGAAGGACATTAAATTCTTCTCCAAATACTACTAGGTTTGGTTGTGACAGCGGACTTTTCGTTTACTTTTTTTATTTTTTTTTTCTTTTACTTTTCTTTTTTAGTATACTAGCTGCGCCCCGCAGTTTCACCCGCGTAAGTTTTGATCCCGTGGGAATATCGGGATAAAAAGTATTCCATGTGTTATTCTGATGTATAATCTATATTACTGTAAAGGTTCATCAAAATCCGTTCAGTAATTTTTGCGTGAAAGAGTAACAAACATCCATCCATCCTCACAAACTTTCGGATTTATAATATTAGTAGGATTAGTAGGAAGTAGGATAGTAGGATTACTCGTAGTAGAATTAGTAGGATTTAACGGAATTCTCTTTTTGATACTTCAGCCAAAAGCAACATAAAGATAATTAGGGTCTTTCCCTACCTTCCAATATGTTTTTCCTGCTCTGCCTCACGGACAGATTAAAGACTCTATTACACGGATGGATAGTTCTCGATCACAGAATCTAATTCTTTCAGTCACCTGCAATAAACAAAGAAAACGATCCTTGCTCAGTTGATTGGTTTGGTTCAGAAGTGGAATGGTGCACTGTTCATGCAATTTGTTCAATTGAACGACGAGAACCATTTTGTTGTTTGAGGGGGCTTTGGCCCTTTGTCAATCTTTTTTTGTAATTGTGCTTACTACTAGGCTCAGATGTTTTACCCAGTATCTGGGTTGTGGAGGGGGTTATATGCAGTCCCTACTGGTAGCCAATTACACTGCAAGCCGGCCCCAATATTGTTGGGAAAAGGCTAGAACAGATAATGATTATGCTTAGTTGTTACGTGACTGAATATGTAACTATTTATGTACAGACCAGCACATCAAGCTACCCCAAACTGTAAACTTTTCCCAATCAACCTTTAACCTTATGCTTTAGTGATAAAGTTGAAAATCTATTACATAAAGAAATTTGACAGCTTGTAGTAGCTTGATGTACTGGCGGCTGTACCAATCCCTGATATGTTTTTTTTTTTAATATTCTCATGCATATAGATAGTGCAATCCACGAAGACGCGCCCCACTCTTTTTCCTAATGCTTACAGCAAAAGTGTGCAACATTTCGCTAGTGTTTTAGTTTTGTAAATACCCACGAATTATTATTAGTGAGTAATTAGAGTGTATCGAAAGAACTAAAACACTAATGGAATTAACTAGCGATAAACACTAACGATTCGGAAGAAGAGTGGGGCGCGTCTTCGTGGATTGCACTATCTACATTAAGATAACAATTTATGTAAAGAACACCAAACATAGTCGGTCACCTGAATCAACGATCGTGTTCGACCGCAAGAAACAAAGCTAAAAAAAATCGTAAGCACAGCGTAAAAACATAACTAAAATTGAAAATGGCTACAACGTACTTCCGAAAAGTTTTATGGCCAATGTACCGCAGGTTGGTGAGCAAACGTTCCAAAATTTAAACAAAGTCGAGCAGTTTCACGTTTGAATATGGTCAGCGAAAAAGGAACATACAAAAAGGCTGCGAGGCGACAAAAATCTAGTACACATATTGTGTATCTGTTTGAAAACATTCCGAATTTCGCTACCGACGTCAATGGTATGGTCTCACTTTGCTAGATTGAATCGATAAAGACTGAATCGGGATTGAAAACGATTTTCGAGGTGCGATCCAGCGTCTGTGTAGTGCTGTCTTCTTTTCATTACTGCGGAATGAGATTTTTCACATCTCTTTTATTGTAGAGGTGTTTATAGGGAATATCTGTTGGTAGTGGATACTTTAAAATCCATTCCGGATACTTACTGCACGAGTTGCACTGTGTTGGATGTTTTCTATTTTTATCTTGAACCGAAAATCGACGCTTCTAACGGTAATTGTGTCTGCGATCCGGAAAATGTTACAAAGTGATACTTCTTGGTTAATGGACTGAAAATAATTGGATCTTTGGTTGTAAATGGCACAGGACAATTTGACGAGTCCCTTCAGCTTTCTAAAATCGCTGTGTAGTGAATTTGCTCATATCTATTAATACTAATACCTATTAAAGCTGAAGAAATCTCTGAAGCTACCAGTTGGATTTGAAAGATTTTTTTGCATTTGATAGCCTAATTTTTGAGGAAGGCTTCAGGCATTTTTTTTAATTTTCTTTAGATCCAAGCATGATGATAACGCTAGGGCCCTTGGGAACCAAGCAGAAAGAAAAAAAGTTATAAAGAACGCTTAGTGAAAACAAAGTAATAGGGCGGGCTGGCGACGTGATGTGCGGGGTGGGTCGCGGGTACAAGAAATTTCACGTTGATGAAGTCGGGGGCAGAAGCTAGTACAGTTAATAATATTCTGAATAATAGTGATAATGTCATCATCTGCCTAGCCTTTTCCCAGCTGTGCTGCGGTCGGCTTCCAGTCTAACTGGATGCAACTGAATACCAGTATTTTATATGGAGCGAATGCATATCTGACTTCTACAGCCCAGCTACTGGGTAATACGATACCCCTTGGTAAGATTGGCTGTATGATTTTCGGGATTCTGACTACCCGTAACGACTGTCAAAGTTCCACGAACGACAGCCGGGACCAACGGCTTAACGTGCTTTCCGAGGCATGGAATAATGATAATAATGTACGAAAATTAAACCATCTGTTACTTTGCCAGTAATGTTGTTTTAAGTCTTCTTAACGTTAGAATAATGAAGTAGCTACAAAAACGTGATAATTAACAAACCTAATTAGAATTACACGCTATCATTATGGATATTTTCTTAATCTTCACTTGGTAACTTATAAAGAAATTATGATCCCATTAACATAAAAGCAAAACATTTTTGACAGGCGGTCAATAACCTCTGACCTCTCTTCTATAAACGAGTTCAAATCAGCTGGAAAATTAAATTATTCTGCCGAAAATTAAAGTGAATTTGTTCCACAGATTTGCTCATAGAATAAAATTTTCAAATAAATATTCATCTTTGTAATGTTAGTTATTGTAGTAGGTGCTGGATAATCTAACATATTTAAGATACAGTGAAGGAACATTACCCACTTGTATTTGTGGCTTTTTTCTCGTAGCTGTACTAACCTAAAAGGCAATTCCTGTAGTTAAAAACGTTGAAAATCTGGTCGCAATCTCATCTCAGTGATAATCAATTTCAAAAACTGGCCAAAAATGTAGATATTTTATAGGTATTTTTGACAGATTGAGACTGAGATCACACTGCGAACCTATTCAAATTACGAGAATTGTTGAACTCTTGTTTTCGTAGCTGTAGTAGTAATAATCTGTAGTAGTGATTTATTTTTGATCGTAATCAATATGATACTTATTATTTTGTTCCAAAAACAATCCAATTTTTTTATATCCACACAATCACTGTCCATTCCAAGGTTGCCTGGAAGAGATCGCAGAAAGCGATAAGGCCTCCCATTGTGTTTTGTAGTGTTAAATGTATTTTTTTGCTATGTATATATAGGTTAAGAAATCTCACTTGCGTGATAAATAATTCCATGTCTCATAACAGTTCGATCCAATACGAGAGAAGAAGGAGAACGATGTTGTCTCTTTTCTTGATGATAACCTGTTTAGAATTCTTGCAAAATAAATGTTACCACTCGCAACTCAAAAATCTCCTGGTACTTTTACTAAAGAGTTTTCCACTGTGATTTTCAGATGAATAGATCGAACGGCACACAGGTGCTGCTCCGAAGACTGGACCTGACGTTAGCTGGTAACTTCAGCTGTGAGGTTACTGCAGACTCGCCGTCCTTCGCCACGCAGATTGCAACCAAGTTCATTGATGTCATTGGTAAGAATACATTCATTTGTCGTTCAATTTAAGAGCGGGTTGTTTCACGTCCACTTGACGCACGTGTATACGTCAAAAATGGCGCTTGCTATCGTCAAACCAAAAAAGCGCTGTTTCAAATTACAATTACAAAATGAAGGATAATTACGATTATGGACTTGTTCTTATTTGACGTATGTATGTTACATTAACTAACCGTATAAAACAACCGGACATAAATACGTATCGTAATAAATTTGTAGTTACATGCCTACTTTGTACGGAACCCTCGGTGCGTGAGTCCGACTCGCACTTGACCGGTTTTTTTTTTCCTTTACGTGCTAAGCGAATTTGATCTTCAATAGCTACCAGAATTTTCGTGCTGATAGGAACGCATTCTGTCAACCAGGGACCGAAAACCTGTATAAATTACGGTACCGGTATCGAAGAATTTCGGTTACCTCTACGATTAAGGTAACCGCTATCTGGGTAACCCCAATAAGAAAAAATATGTTACCTTTATTTAGGTTACCGTTTTAATACCGGTTACCTAAAAATGACCTTGACTACGAGAAAGAAACAGAATATCGCAATGCCGACAATTTGTTGGCGTTAGAAAATACATTACTAGGGAGATCGTCGTGCGTGCTGTACCTGTACTGTTTATATTTATTTAGTTCACCTTTTTGAGGAGTATTTGATTTAAAGTAAAAAAAGAAAATGAACAAAGGTAATTAAGATAATATTACATTGTAAATTGGTAAAATACCATTTGTTTATCTTTTTTTCTCATCATTATAGATGGGCAATCCACCGTGTTTAAACCAAGGTAAACACCCAGAAAATTGGGTGCTTAGGTACTTGATTTGACGAAATTGCATTAGTGATGTTAAAAAATATATGTGATTTTGATTCATCTTACATCATTTTAGACAATATTAGTGGAATCAGGGAGGGTAAAATTAATTGGTATGAGATAAAAACGAAGTTTGAAAAATCACATTTTCTATTATTGAATAGCTTGTGTGGTCACAAGTCTGCAAAGGGATTACTTAGCATTGAAGACTCGAGCATTAGCGTGTTAGTTGTCATTTTCTTAATTTTTAAGTTGATTTAATTGATACCCCTTCATCATAATCATCATCATTTCAGCCGAAAGACGTCCACTGCTGGACATAGGCCTTCCTCAAGCACCTCCACTTCGACTGGTTCTGTGCTTCTCGCATTCAACGTGTTCCTGCGGCCTTCACAAAGTCGCCAGTCTACCTTGTAGGAGGCCTTCCAACGCTACTTCTTCCGGTACGCGGTCGCCACTCCCGAACCTTTAGGCCCCATCGGCCATCTGTTCTGCGAGCGATTTGTCCTGCCCACTGCCACTTAAGTTTGACAATTCTTCGGGCTATGTCGGTTACTTTGGTGCTCCTGCGGATCTCTTCATTTCTAATTAGATCACGCAGGGAAACTCCAAGCATAGCCCTCTCCATTTCCCTTTGGGTGACATTTAGCCTTTTACGTTTCCGTGTCATAGGCCATTACTGGCAAGTTGCCAGTGGCAACACGCACTGGTCAAAGACTTTCGTCTTGAGACACAGCCGTATGTGGGACGAGAAGATATTGCGTAGCTGCCCGAACGCTGCCCAGCCGAGTCGGATTCGACGATTGACCTCTTTTTCGAAGTTCGACCTACCCAACAGGACAGTTGGTCCTAGGTAAACATATTCGTTCACGATTTCGAGTGTAGCGTCTCCGATCTTCATGAAAGTAGGCGTTACATGGGCATTTGACATGACCTTCGTTTTGTCCATGTTCATTTTAAAACCCACTCTTTCAGAGGCTCTACTGAGGTCATCGATCATTGTACTGAGGTCCTCCATAGATAGTCTCAGCCATGAGTACGATATGGTCGGCAAACCGAAGGTGAGTTAATTACTCGCCATTGATGTTAATGCCAGCCCCTTTCTAGTCCAGAACCTTGAAGGCATCCTCCAGTACAGCGCTGAACAGTTTCGGAGAGATAACATCTCCCTGTCTCTCTCAGAAGGATAGATTTCGAGGTCTGGTCCTGGAGTCGGACTGACATTGTGGCATTTTCGTACAGACACTTCAGCACCTCGATGTACTGATAGTCGATCTGGGTCCGTTGAAGAGACTGCAGTACAGCCCATGTCTCGATCGAATCAAAGGCTGTCTCGTAGTCCACAAACGCTAAGCAGAGAAGCAGGTTATACTCTTCGGTCTTCCGTATAACCAGTCGTTGCGTATGTATGTGGTCTACGGTGCTAAACATTTTACGGAATCCGGCTTATTCGGGACGCTGGAAGTCGTGAAACCTGCGCGCGAGACGGTTCGTGATGACCCTTGAAAACAGCTTGTAGATATGGCTCGGAAGTAAGATGGGCCTATAATTCTTAAGAAGGGCATTGTCGTCTTTCTTAAAGAAAAGTATCACCACCTCTGTTCCATGCCAGTGGTGTTTCACCCTCGAGTATGACTGAACCACGCAGCTTCTGAAGGGCCTTAAGCACGGGTTTCCCGACGGCCTTTAGGAGTTCGGCCGTAATTCCATCATCACTCGGCGACTTGTTATTTTTGAGCTGCTTCAGAGCCATCCTAATCTCATACAGGCTGACGTCCGGGATGTCTTCGGTATAGTATCGGGTAAGTCTAGCTCTCGAGTCGTTTGCCAGATTGGTAACGGGGTTACTTGTTGACGTGTATAACTGTCCTTAGAACCTTTCGATTTCTCTTTAACAGCTGAGGTTTGGCAGATACGATCCTGCCATTATCGGTATTCAGTTTCGTAAGCTGACTCTGCCCTATAGTCAGATGTCTAGCAAAGACCTTGGAGCCTTTATTCTGCTCTATCGCGTCCTTAATAAGGTTTGTATTAAAGCGGCGAAGGTCGCTTTTCAAGGACTTAGAGATCCATCTATTGAGCTGCTGGTACAGACGCCAGCACATCAAGCTACCCGAAACTGTCAAATTTTTCCAATCAACCTTGAACCTTATACTATAACGATAAAGTTGAAAATCTATTAAAGAAATTTGACAGATTGTAGCAGCTTGACGTGCTGGTGCTGGCGTCTGTACTTGAGCGTATCATCTGAAGACTGCAGAATCATCTCGCGCCTCTCCTTCATGAGCTGTAAAGTAGGATCAGAAAGCCTCTTTTTTGTATTCGTACGACGGGTCTTGAAGATCTTAGACCCGACCGTGTGGACAGTTTCTACGAACCCATCGTTATACTTGTCCATAAAGCTCCCTAGGCACTCGAAACGATTCTGAAGTTCAAGCTGAAAGTTCTCGGTGTTTTAGACTTGGATCGGTGCTGAGCGGAGTGTAGACTTTATCAGTCGAGATCTTTCCAGCTTGATGTGCCTCTTACCATGCGGTGATCACGTCCGGTTTTCACCGCGTTGGTCACAGAGACATCATTGAATACTTGCTTCTTCGTCGAAATAATGACGTCAATCTCATTTTTAGTTGCATCATCCAGGCTCTGCCAGGTCCACTTTCTGTGCTCACGTTTTCTGAAGAAGGAATTCGTCATAAAGAGACCTTCCTTTTCCATAAAACTGGCCAGGAGATGGCCCCGGGGGTTCCGGCGTCCAACTCCAAATTGCCCCACTCGGAGCTCATCATCGTTTCGTTTACACAGTTTCGCGTAAAAGTCCCCCATGAGAACGGTGAAGTGAGTTTTAGAGCCATGCATGGCTCTATTTAATATCCTCATACATGGTCTCCAGCTCATCGTCGGGGCGTGAACCTGTACGACCTTCAGCGCATATTCTGAGTACTAGGCACGCCACCCTGGTCGACACACTGTCGATCTTCACCACGTTGCTCAGAAGGGACTTATGGACGATAAGCCCGACACCACCTTGGGACTGCTGGTCGCATTCCCGGAAATAGAGCAAGTTTCCAAATTTGAAGATTATCGAGTCCTCCCCCTCTCTTCGGACTTCAGATAACCCCACTATACTCCATCGTAACCTGCTCAATTCTTTCTCGAATTCGGTGATCACCTCGTTGGCGTCGGTCCGGAGTGTACGCGTGTTGTATGTTGCCAGGTCCAGTTTTCGGTGATTGTGGTAGCCAAATCTCTTCCGGGGGTTCTTAGCACCCTTTCCCTTACCGTGGCCTTGGCCGCTACCGTAGCCAAGAGTAGGCGGCCCGCTGGGTACTAGGGGCCAAGTGTTTTTGTGCTTCTCATTCTCGGGAGGGTTTTCCATAATCGCCATGGTTGGCAGGCGGGTTGGTGATCGCAGTATGGTGGTAAAATGTCTAGAGAACGCTGCTGCCCTTTCTCCGGTACCTACGTCCCTTAGTCGTCTTTTACGACACCCACAGGAAGTAGGGTGTTGCTATTCTTTAAGTCCGGCACCACGCACCACACAATACTGATACCCCTTAGCTTCCTGTAAATACTTTAAGATTTGTTCATAACATTTGGTGCGCACATGGCTTAATATACTTACTTAAGTTCCTTCGCTACAAATTTTCCGAATAGCTTATTTCTTTTGTCTTCTCCCTCTTCATAAAAAGCACATTTTGAACAATTCTTCTTAACTGCAATATCTTTTCTTTCCTTCTTTTTATACCCGTGGGGACAGAAAGGCTTGACTTTAGTATAGTGCCGCAGAAGTTGCGGGCTAAAAAGGGTCAAAGCTGGTAGGGCTTGAGTCCCCGATTATAACGCTACCACTCTTATTACAAGGTAATTCATATTTTTCGAGAAATTAATAAAAATTGTTTCTAACCTCATTCAGATAAAAAGGGAAAACGAAACGTTATTATGGGCGATTGACAACCAAATCTGTACAGTTTGTCCAGTATATTGTCTGAACGTAAAAAAAAACTACGCCACTTGCGTCATGTCACTATAAGTCCCAAGACCGAATCGGGGCACCCCGACTTCACGTAGTCTTTTAGCTGTTACCCCTAGAGTGTTTATAAAAAACCGGAGGCGCGAAGGGAGAGCAGCTCACCTACGCAGCTTCGGCTTGCTGGTCGCATCCGGCGACCAGCCTCAGCCGCTACGGCTTGCACGGGTGCCTATGCTTTGTTACGTAAGGGCGAAGGGGCTGCACTTCCCGCAGCGCCGGAGACGTTGCAGAAACAACTTTGTTTTGACAACAAGTGTTTTGAGGTTAAGTTACAATAATCAATTTTTCTTAAGAACTGTGCTTTACCTTTTCATGGGAATGGTACCAGGGGAAAGGGGGCAACGCCCCACTTCCCCCCTCCTACTCCCTAACCCCTTCTCGTGCCCTTTTAAGCAATTTTTGAGTGTTGAGGGTAGGTTACAAAAGATCGTTTTTCTCGGAAACGGTGAGTTACCTTTTCATGGGAGTGGTGCCAGGTGGGAGGGGTCAACCCCCCCTCCCTCCCCCTCAAGTACCAACTTCCCCCTCCTGCGGCACTATTCTAAAGTTATACCGACAGAAATAATAGATGAGGAACTTGGTCTGGGTAGCTTTCTTGGTGACGGTAAATCATCTGAACATTGTGTCACACTATCAAAATTTTTTTTCTACCGGCTCCGAGAGCAAAGTCTGTTCTTTTTCTCTCCTACGATTACTTAATAAAAAATTATTAGATGGGCTATAATACCTATCTACGTAATATTTATTATTATTGTTTTACCATTTATGTAAGCACACCATAAATTATACAGACAAAAAAACACACACAGAAAAATTGTTACAAAGGTGACGCTTATTTCATAAGAAATCTCTTCCAGCGAACTTGCGATAGGACAATAAATAGAAAGATGTAGACAGCGTGTGAAAGAGTAAAGGAGACAAAAAAATTGGTTGTCTGTAAAGTCGGTTTAAGGACGATAGTTTTACGTGATAACGTCATCGTCTCAAAGAAACATTGATGAATAAATGTGTCACTTGCCAACGCTTGGGCCGATCGTGCCTCTCTATCGCTTGTTCCGCGCTCTCGCTTGCACGATCAGGCTCAGGCGGAACGTGACACTTTTTCGTGCGTGCAGCCGGTGTTCATCGATTTATAAGACGTTATCACGTCAAAAAAATTAATAAAAAATATAAAAATAAAATCGTAAACAATCCACTTAATAAAAATAAATAAATATTATGAGAATATACTTACATTCAAATAAACATACATACATACTTACTTCTAAAATAAATATCACTAGAATGTTAATATGTAATTATATCGTAATCAAAATAATAAATACATACAACTATGATGAAGTGGAAAGATACGAGTTCTTTTACTCTTTTTTTAAAATCTGCAATCTATAGGTACCTACTCATCATAGAAATCAACTCGGTAGTTTTGACACATACACAGGCGATGCGCGCCCTTTAACTAATGTCGGCGGCACGTGTAAGATAGAGGTAATTTTTATTTCGGTAACCGGTATGAATACCGGTTGTATTCAATAGTTAAGAATTAATGTAACCACCTGTAAAATACCGGTAAATCAATAAAGGTTGTAACCGAAAAATACCGGTATTGATCGTACCGGTTTCGGTCCCTGCTGTCAACAGCCGGACTGTAGATTTCCTGTGTCGTTTAATGAATAAGTTGCGGCAAACGAATAAAAACAGATATGAAAAATGTAAAGATGCAACGTCATGCTCATCTTACAGCCAGAAAATAAAATTCATTACATTGTAGTACAGTAAGCTTCAAAGAAAAGGACCCCCCCGTCATTACCAACGGGGGGTCCTTTTCTTTGAAGCTTACTGTACCCTATCGATATAAAATACGTATGGCTGCAGTAAACGTAGCCGCGATGTATCATCTCAATTTATCCCAGTTACTGAGCTAGTTTATGGGCATTTGTTGGGTATTTGTTGTTACCACAGATGTAGATATTAGACCTAGATAACGCAAGTATCACGATCTGTATGAAAACCGAGCGTGCCATTTTTTTGACTGCCTTCTATGACGTCACAAGCGCTCTTTCTCACTCACGCTCACCCAGCCAGCAGTACACAGGACTGAGTGCGAAAGTGGCGGCTTACGATTTTTGAACGTAAGTTGGTGCGATTTTTAGCTCACTCACGCTCACCCAGCCAGCAGCCTTTAGATTCTGTAAAAATCTCACCGTGATAACATAGGTGGAGTGAGCGTGAAGTGAACTATCAATGGAGGCAATCCCTAACATCAGGTGAAATGACAGCTCACTTCACCTTACTTTTCACGGTGAGATTTTTACAGAATAGCACTGCAGAGTACACAGGACTGAGCGCGAAAGTGGCGGCGTACGATTTTTGAACGTAAGTTGGTGCGATTTTTGGCACGCGAAGTAGTTGCTCTTGCGTTATCTAGGTGTATCTATATCTGTGATTGCTACTTCAAAAGAACACGCCATATTGCTTATTATTTATCGAATAGACTGTCGCTGTATTAGATACTTTGTTTCTGCATTACAACGAGACAACTTATTGATCATAATCTGAAAGGCAGTTCTCGATAATTTAAGAACGTTTGCAGTCTGATCTCAGTCTCAATCTGTCTAAAATACCTTTAATTTCCCTACATTTTTGACAAGTTTGTGACAATGATTGTAGGTACCTGAGATGAGAATGTGACTAAATTTTGCACGTTTTTAATTACGGTAATTGGTTTGAGGCCAAGGATCATCATCTGCCTAGCCTTTTCCCAACTATGTTGGGGTCGGCTTCCAGTCTAACCGGATGCAGCTGAGTACCAGTATTTTACATGGAGCGACTACCTATCTGACCTCCACAGCCCAGCTACTGGGTAATACGACTCCCCTTGGTAAGACTGGTTGTCGGACTTTCGGTCTTCTGACGACCCGTAACGACTGTCAAAGATCCACAAATGACAGCCGGGACCAACGGCTTAACGTGCTTTTTGAGGCACGGAGGGGTCTTGGTATGTAAAGATGGTCACCCATCCATGGACCAACCGCGGCAAGCGTAGCTTAAGCAGATCAGTTGACCCGTTCTGCTGTTGTTACTTAGCCACAAGCCCGTTACGGCGTCAAGATAAGAGATCTTTTGGAAGCAATGGCTGAATAATTTTCTTGTCTCATTCTGTTGATGGCATGTCGTATCTAAAATGGAAAGTTAGATCGTATATTAAAAAAATATATATATACAGGGTTACTTTTTAATGACCAGCCAAATTTAAGGGTATGGTACAGACCATCAAACTTGTTTTGATAAAATTATAAAAAAAAACTTACAAAAACCTGTCGGTTTTATTAATTTGGCTCCAGATTTAACTAGATTCTACCAAAACCATTCAAGACTTGTTAAATAGAGATCAACTTAAATAATCTTGACACTTAAAATAAAACAATTCACTTCCACAAAATGACAGCTCACTGTAACTACCCTCTCATCTCGAATTTTAATTATAACCGTTATAATTTTATAGTCTCGAGTACTAAAACGAACCTTTTGCAGCTTTGATTCAATTTCGGAATCTTAAGTTTATTCGCAGTTTAAATGTTATATCTGAATGATGAAATAAAAAAACTTTTAATTGACCGGGAAGCTATCAAAATGGTGTTCTTAAGTGGTCTTTTAACTTGGACGTGAAGGGACAATGCAGAAGGTGAAAGCTTTGTAATTTTGGGGACCTTGGTTAATATTGAAGTGAAAGGTATCGATTTGGTTGAATGTACCCTTAATATGTTACCTTCTGATCTAAAAATTTCTCCGTAAAAACTTAGGTTCAGTGAGCTGTAATTTCATCGCAAGGATATGGAGGGTACGAAGAGTCCTGGGATGCGGCAGCGCGTAGTGTTCTCTTAGACGTCGCGGGGGGAGTCAAACACCTCACTCCCCCCCTCCCCTGACCCGAGGAGGCCCGCAGTGGCAGGCCAGCACCAGTTGGGGGTTGTGGAAGGATCGTACGTTCCCACGACCCCTAGCGTAGGTGTGAGATGGAACACCAGGGTGGTTTTTAGTCAGTAAGAGTCTGACATACCCCGCTGCCCGCCCCAGGGTGGCGGATATCCATGAGGATTTACTACCTCGGTAAACAAAAAAAAAGGGTTTGGAGGGAAGATGTATGTCCAGCTATAAGCAGTAAATAACATATTAAAAACCAGCCAAATTTAAGGATGTGGTACAGATCATCAAACTAAACAACTTTCTCCATGGGACCAACATCGTAATCGCGAATAAAAATTCAGCCATCCCATACGTTTAGGTCGAGTAGGTGTTGAAGTTTTCTATGGGACAGTTGATAAATTTTTCGCGATTACGATGTTGGTCCCATGGAGAAAGTTGTTTAGTTTGATGGTCTGTACCACATCCTTAAATTTGGCTGGTCATTGAAAAGTAACCCTGTATTGGACTTGCACAGATTTCTGATTGGAAAGAAAAATTTTGTACGGTCAAGGTCGACCTTCATAAAAATAAAAAGGAGTTTTTATACATAAAGTTCTGTTCTATCTTTTGGCCAAGGATTTCCGACAAAAATACTCGTTTCAATTAAATAGTGAACGTTATCCACGTACCATCCTTTCAATACTGCTTCCTGACCTTTTAAAATGAATGAGTGAGCAAATTAAACCGTATTCAGTTTAATTGGTGGTCCTATTTTAAACAAGGAAGCTTTAAAAAATCTATTGTGAGAATTTGTTTACCGTGCAATGCAGATTTAAGCTTATGTATCTGTACTTAGGTACTCATTTCTGAGACAAGAAATCTTCCTGTAAAATAAAAGCTTCTTTACAAAAAAAAAAAAGAAAATAACCGACTTCCAAAAAAAGACCCTGCAAAGTGGAAAATAACTTTAATTTCGGATATTAGGGTCGATGGGTTCACATTTTCGTTGTTTGACACCGACTCCCGAAATTAAAGTTATTTTTCACTTTGTAGTGTTTTTTTTTTTTTTAAATGGTTTTTGTTTTTGTTAAAAGTTTTTAATTTTCACATTTAAGTTGTATACGTATACGAATTAGTCTGGAGTAGTCCACACAAATTCGTTTAACACTAGTTGCTATGTAAATATCATGAAGTAAAAATGCGGGAAGAAAATACAGGAAGTATAAACACGTATTAATGAAACTAATTCAAAAACTTCCCAAGCAAAGTTAATAAAAAATATATGGGACCACTCCCCTGCGACATATATAATCTATAAAACAAATTGAAATCGTTTTACAATCACCAGAGATATCGAGTAACATATATCCAAAAACAATTTCGTTTACTTGAATTTTTACCACAAATTTTGGTTTAAAAACCAAACTTTGAACCGATTTTGATGAAACTTCTATGGTACAATATTGTTGAAGTATGTATAACCGAATTGATAACCTCCTCCTTTTTTTGCAGTCGGTTAATATTAAAAGATGGAGGGGCTTGTGGCTAAATAATAACAGCCGCACAGGCCGATCGATCAGGTTAAGCTACGCTTGCCGCGGTTGGTCTGTGGATGGGTGACCATCTTTACATACCGTGGACCCCTCCGTGCCTAGGAAAGCACGTTAAGCCGTTGGTCCCGGCTGTCATTCGTGGATCTTTGACAGTCGTTACGGGTAGTCAGAAGCCCGAAGATCTCACAACCAATTTTTACCAAGGGGTATCGTATTACCCAGTAACTGGGTTGTGGAGGTCAGATAGGCAGTCGCTCCATGTAAAATACTGGTATTCAGCTGCATCCGGTTACACTGGAAGCCGAGCCCAACATAGTTGGGAAAAGGCTAGGCAGATGATAGTTAATAATAAAAGTGATTATTATGACAAATGTGTCTGCCAATTACCTAGGTACCTAGCTGGTATAATAGCCAATTAAAGTAATGTATTTTCATTTAGACGGTAATAACAACGTTCATCAGAAGACATTATACCGACTAGAATACAGTAAAACGGTGACGGGTGTATAGGGGGGTGAATCGGGACGAAACAACTTTAAAATAGATTTTAAAGTTTCGTCCCTGTTTCGTCCGATTTAAAACGGAAACGTTGTCCTCTCTAGGCCAAACAATAATTCGATTAAAGGCTGATTTCGCCATCGCCAGGCTTTTATCCAAGGAATAAAATTGACGTTTGACAGTTTCTGTATTAAATAACTGTCAAAATTATTCTTCAAATAAAATTATTAAATGATTGAGAAATCAGCCCTTAGGAATACAACCAGCGTTTGATCGATCGTGGCCTAAAAAGTTGTATAGCTAAAGAATGTTCATGATGAAGGGTATTTTATCAAAACAACAAAGTATTCTGCTTGTTTGGCTCTAAAAAAACCGTCTTAATAATTCAATGAAAAGTTTACTTAACTCAGTAATTTCTGGCGGACATTTGGTCCTCTGTTTAACGTCATTCAATAAAAGTTTTACTGTGTCATAAGCCATAACAATTTTACTGTCTCGTTCGTAATTGAGTAATCGAGGCAACATTTTGAAAGAAATCGAGTTCGTGATTTTCAATTTTAACTTGATAAACATACAAAGTAAAAAAACAACAACATACCTACAGTCGAATTTAGAACCTCCTCCACTTTGAAGTCAGTTAAAAATAACCCGACCGTAAAGAGTAGACACAATAAAATATGTTACTTTAGTAACTTTTCTTGATAGGTTGGATTTTTGTATTTTCAAGCCTAGAGAAGCAAGTTTATTTAGGTACTCACGTCATGCCCTTATCTGAGTCGTTTCTTATGGCAAGTTCGAGTTGTAGTGCAAAGGTATGAGGAACAGGGTGTAGAATTCACTTATCCTGCATAGAAAAGGAAGGATCCTCTGACCAGATGGGTGTCGTGTCTGATGGGCAACTGCCCGACCTTGTATGTATGTTAGTTGCGCGGTAAACTCTGCTTGCGCGATGCAGGATTTTTGCGTGAGTTTGCATGTGGCGATGTAGTTGCCCGCCACAGTAGACTTTTTTGTGAAGGAGCTCGTCCAGAGAATGTTTAATATATACCTATTTTGCCGTAGCTATCTTCGTTTTCCCAGAGCATATTAGTATGTTTCTTGTGTTGCAGACGTCCTAAGGTGGCGCCATTAAGTAGACTGACTGCTCATTTGCCACTCAACTGAATGTCTAGCTTTCACATAAAACAAACCCATCTAAAGAATGTAGGTACTAAATTCTTTAGCCACAAAAACAATCTGCCTAGCCTTTTCTCAACTATGTTGACGTCGGCTTTCAGTCTAATCGGATGCAGCTCAATACCAGTATTTTATATGAAGCGACTGCGTACCTGACCTCCACAATCCAGTTTCTGGGTAATACGATACCCCTTGGTAAAACTGGTTGTCAGACTTTTAGGCTTCTGACTACCCGTAACGACTATCGAAGCTTTACGAATGACAGAATCATTCCACTTTGCCCCACTGAGCCGCCCCACTGGTGGGGCAAAGTGGAATGCCTTAAATTTTGCAGTGGAATCTGCCCCGCTAATTCGATTTGATGGGACAGACTCCACTACTCTAAAATCTTGTTGGATTCTGCCCCACTATACTCCATTTACAATAAGATTAGACATTTAAACAAATCTTTTTTACCGTCTGTTTAATCGATTTTGACTTCTATTCCGTAGGTATAAGGATAGCATTAAAAGCAGTAAACGGTTGTTATTGTAAGGACTTTTTTTGCTTTTAACACCATCCTTATGCCTACAGAATAGAAGTCAAAATCGGTTGAACAAGCTGTAAAGGTGTCTAATCTTATTGTGAATGGAGTATAGGGTTGATGGTTGGCCGGGACCAACGGCTTAATATGTAATGGATGCTTCAATTTGTAATGGATGGTCACCCATCCACCGAACCAACCGCGGAAAGCGAAGCTTAACCTTCGATCGACTCGTGCCGATGTTATTATTAAGCCATAAATAATGGAAACAATCTCTCAAAACGGTGAAGGAAAATATCGTGAGGAAACCGGCCATCTACCAACCCGCACTGTGCCCGCGTGGTAGATTACCCGCCCCCTCTCACAGAGCGGAAATATTAAAAGTTAATTATGTAATGGCGAAAATTAATTCAATCTCCTCCACAGCTGCATTCCTACTTACCACAACACAATTTCGGAAGGTCCTAATTGCATTTTGCGAAGTGTTTGGCTATAACAGTTCCAGTATTGTTATTTTATGGGACATAAAGTTTGCGATATCAGTATCGTTATCTCCGACCGATCTTGTATTTATTAGGGATTCGATAGTCTAAGTTTCGGCATAACCTGTACTTTGTAATGGAATAGGTTGTAAATAGTTGTTGTGTTCCAGAACGGGGCTATAAGGTTTTTAGAATGGGTTTTTTTTATTGTAATAAAAGTTTTTGGTTTATGGAAAGCCTAGTGTTCTTATAATGTCGGCAAAATAAAATTCTATGAGTGATAAGACCGCCAGTGTGTCCTTGATTTTTACTGGAACATTATTCATTATTTATGTGTTTTTATCGTGTAGATACCTATGATGGAGATAGTTATCTATATACCTATGCTTCTATAGGTAGTCGGTGTGGTACTTAATTGCATAACACACTAAAAGTAGTAATGTCTTTTATTTTGTCAGTTCAACAACATTTTTTTTAGGGTTCCGTACCAATATGGTAAAACGGAACCCTTTTGGTGAGAAAATCCGTCTGTCACAGCTGGATATCCCAAGAACTACTAATGCTATCAACTTGAAATTTGGAATAGTTTTAGATGACGTTTGCTCAACTATTTTGCAAATAAAAAAGTTTTTTTTTTTGCGACTGATATTGGAACGGGGTCTGAAAAATTCGAAGTGAGGCTAATAGAGCATGTGGGGTATCTTAATAAAGAGCGCAGTTTGCACATTCTCAAGTTTCAACCTTTTATCTTTTTTCCGCCGCAAAGTTTTCGACTTTTCATGAAAAATGTAAAAAAAAATGCCGTTCCCCCACCTTATCTCCGAAGTTTGCCTATGCAAAAAAAAAAAAGAAGTAATAACTAATAGAATAATTTCAGATTTTTCTATAGAGAAAAATCTGAAATTATTCGATGTGATAGAAGTTTATGTAAAGATTACAGGAAAAATAAAACAACGTCTCTATAAAGCATACTTGTTCAGAAATCATTAAAAACTACATTAGTGTCACTATCAGTCAAGAGATGTCGCTGACCTAAAACTGAAATATTTTACACCGTAGTGTTAAAATTCTCTGACGATGGCATCGTCGATGAAAATTTAAAAATTGATCAATTGATCATTGCGTTATTCACGTTATTGAGAATTTTTTTGAGCATATGAAATGCAGTATCCTTCAAAAGTATTCAGATTGTTATCAATAACAGGATAGCACAGTGCAGCAGTGCTATTCTGTAAAAATCTCACCGTGAAAACTAAGGTGAAGTGAGCTGTCATTCCACCTGATGTTAGGGATTGCCTCCATTGATAGTTCACTTCACGCTCACTTCACCTATGTTATCACGGTGAGATTTTGACAGAATCGCTTTTAAGAAAAGCAATCTAGTTTCAAGCAAAGTAAAACGACATTTGTAGATTTTTTAAACAAAGGCTATTGACTGTACCCGTATCTGTCTTTTTATGTAGTCCAAGATTAGAGGCTCTCCTCAAGTATAATTTGGATTCGCTGCCAGTTTAATACAATGCAAAAAAAGCAGCATTTTTCACGAAACCACTTTTTGGTAGGATTTCTCTACCTTCTTCTGTTGAATACCTACAACACGCTTTGTTTTATCAAACGATTTATAACACAACAGTGTTGCTATATTTTTGTACCAACCATTTTCTTCGAAACTTTTTTATATCCCATTTACGAAAACACATCGCGTCCTTATTTTCAAATTATGTTATAGGATGGAAAATATATCTTCGATCTTGTTTTATTAGTAAATAAAATCCTGCTGAAGAAACGTAGGAAAACAAACATATTCGTAGGGACATATTTTCATGTTCAGCCTTGATATTTTGAGATTGACAAACGCATGTAGATATCTGTTTCCAAATGTGTGCCATTTGAGTCCCAGTGCCTAACTTTTATTTTGGCGTTGGTGATCTAAAGGTAAGTAAGTACTGCGGGACGACTATTCTGCAAAAAAAAAAAAAATCCGTGAAATCTTAAATGAAGTAAGCTGTCATTCCATTTAATCTTCATTCGCGAATTATTTGCCAAAAATGTAAACAAACATAATAGTTTATGAAAAAATAACTTTAAATCCTACACAATAAAGTTCAGTTAACAGTACAACTTCAAACATTTTTATAACTTTTTCAATAGTACTAGTAATTCTGAAATCAACTTAATTACCACTAAAATAAAGTTGATATTTGTTTAACTTGAAATACTATTAATTTGAAACTTATGTTTGAATAGACTTTAGCACTTAACTAGTGATGGCCACTATTGACAGGCGCTTATTCCGCCTAAGTTTTCACGATGAGATTTTAAAAGAATCGACCGGCAGGTATACAGTGTATAGTTAGGTATTTTCTTGTAATTAGGTACCTTCTTAATTTCTGATGATCACTGAGCTGATGATAGTTATAAAGTTTTTTTTTGCTCTAATGCCAATAAACGCATTTTTCTTTCCTTCCTTTTATCTTTCTTTCTATGACTTATCCTGATCTTTCATCTATCTCTCTATGTCTGTTTGTCTATTTACTTCTTTCTTAAGGGAGAAGCCCCAGGGCAGGCCGTGAAATTCAAATTTTCTTACGTTTCTTGCAATTTGCAGGTCAGTTTGAACATTCAACATGTTGAATATTGATTACAATATGATTCGCGAGCGTAAAAAATATGACATTACAGAATTATAATCATTAAAATCATAATCATAATCATCATATAATGCTAGTGAATGACTATTTCATGAAATGTCAATCAACAGGATTCGCTTAATCGACTCATTCGTTGACATTTACTTCTTGTTATGCAACAATACTTAGCTCACAGCCTTCCACGTTACCTAGCAGTCCTTAGGTTATTCTTTTCTCATATCAATACAAAGTGTATAAAATATCTTAAGGCTAATTCTCGTAATTTAAAACGTTCAAAATCTAGTCGCAGTCTCATCTCGGTGACAAACAAATGTCAAAGTGTAGGGAAATTAGGAGTATTTTTTGACAGATTCAGCTCGAGATCAGAAAGCTAATTCAATCAATCTGCCTAGCCTTTTCCCAACTATGTTGGGGTCGGCTTTCAGTCTAACCAGATGCAGCTGAATACCAATATTTTGCATGGAGTGACTGCCTATCTGACCTCCACAACCCAGTTACTGGGTAACACAATACCCTTTGGTAAGACTGGTTGTCAGACTTTCGGGCTTCTAACGACCCGTAACGACTGTCAAAGATCCACGAATGACAGCCGGGACAAACGGCGTAACATGCTTTCCGAGGCACGGAGGGGTCTCGGTATGTAAAAATGGTCACCCATCCACGGACCAACCGTGGCAAGCATAGCTTAACCTGATCGATCTACTCGTGTGGATGTTATTACTTAGCCATGAGCCCCTCATCGGAAGGCTAATTCACGTAATTTAAAATGTTCAAAATCTAGTCGCAGGCTCATCTCGGGGACAAACAAAATTGTCAAAACGTAGGGAAATTAGAAGTATTTTTGACAGATTGAGACTGAGATCACACTGTGAACGTTCTTAAAATTACAAGGATTGCCCCTCTGATGTTGTGGAAAAACGTAGACTAGTCGGTAAGGTGGGTAGCGGTGCAGACTCTCGAGGATGCACCAGACGGACTCGAGTACCGTCACTCGTTTTCATGCTCCCCAGACTATGAGCTAACGTGTGGGGTTAATATATATTCCAAATGCTTGTCATGCTCGATGGAAATACTACGAGTACTGACACTTTTATCCGGGTACAATAATAGTCAACCGTTTCCCCTGGACGGGTACCCGCAGGCAAGAGAAAACACGTTCTTATTGGTCGTCTTAATTTCCAATCATCCAAACATTATAACAAGCAAAGTACAATTCTCTGCTGTCTAAAACCCGTTTGAGCAGATTAGGTATTAGTTTACTAACAAGATCGCTTAGCTAAATCCGATTATATCATCTAATCAGACCTGCAGGCTTGTTAATGAACCTTGAATATTATATTTTCCTAGTAATTACATGCATGAGTTATTAACAATAATATATCTAGCTTTGATAGCAGCCAATATCATTTATTGAGTATCTTATTTGCTGCATATTTATAAACATTGCCTGCGGCTGCGCCCGCATAGAGATAGATAGATAGAAATATAATTCAGATATCCACTCAAATGACCAACGGACGAATGTATTTTACCAGGGGTAAAACAATTGGCGGTCATAAAGGTCGGAAATTATGACACGGGAACTTCCTACCGGGATTGAAAGTATTCTATATTCTAACATAAGTCATGTCTGTGTGCCAAATTCCATCGAAATCCGTTCAGCTGTTAGAAAGACAGACAGACGATTAGTAATAGATAGCTGTTCACGAAGTCTGTTTCTTTTGAACTCATCATCATTTCAGCCGAAGCGCAAGAGGTGCGCTACGGGGTTTATGCCTTTCCCAATTTCGCTACATTTTAGCTCTGTTTGTATCCGAACATAGATTTTAAGTTTAATTTGGTTTAATAAGCTGGCTACATTTTAAGTTTACAGCTTAACTGGCAACACCGTTGTACAGATTTCTTCTCGCGCTAAAAATGGTCGAATGTCATGGACCAACTTAACATACATGTGCACTAAAATAATTATTAGGTATTGTATTCCATATCGAATAAAGTGTCTCATGTCACACTATAATTTTATTTATGTTTAATATGTCACACTATAATTTTATTTATGTTTTCGCCACGAACAGTAAACAATATTTGTTTGTCTTGAATTAAATAAGACACTCAGGTGAAAATTTTCAAACTGCTAAGCCCCTGAAGCATTGTTTAAAAATAAAAATGAGTTGTAGAGCTGTCTTCATCCCTAATTGCGTAACACACTATCGTAAATCACAATCTGAATCATTTTGAAGCATATTGCTAATCCATTGCTTTATGTTCGAAGACAAAATCTTCGAACATAAAGCAATGGATTAGCAATACAAAAAAGACAAAATCTGCTCAACAACGTAAATAACGCAATGGATATTGTTGAACTGTCAAAATGAAAGCCATAGCTATCTGATTGTGTATTACGCAATTACCCCTGTGGTTATATCTGGCTGACTCGGCGAACTTCGTACCGCCTAAATGTATAAGAATATGAATAATTTATTTATTTATTTTACCATTTATGTACACACATAATATATAAACAGACAAGAGAAAACAGAATAGAAAAATAGGTACAAAGAATAATCCTATTTTTTTTTTTCGTAATTTTTCCCATATTTTAATAATTATTCTGCTATTCGGTGCGTAGAAAAATCCAATAAAGCAGAGATTATAAAAATCGGTCCAGCCGTTCTCGAGTTATAAATGGTGTAACTAACCTTGTTGTCGATATAAACTGAGTATGTACAACATTCTTATAAAATAAACAAACAGAATCTATATTCCGGTCAAGGTATTGAAATCAAGTGGGCCCCTTGGGATCGTAATATTCATAGATGTGCATGTATTTTGGATTCCCATCTCCATTTGAATAAGTATTTGATTTTGTTAGGATTCAATTTAGTATACATGTTTTTCTTCGAAGGAAATCCCTACAGATATAGGAACTGTATGATATTGTGATGTTAGATGCTGAATATATATCTGAATATAATACTTGTCACCCGCCCCTTCTTCGCACAGTTTTTACGACTTCACAATACATCGAGATTTCTTTATTAGGTATAGATAGATATTAGCGAGGCTTAGGGGAGGCCCATTTACAGTCTCCCCAGGGGTGTGCCTTACAGGCGTTGCACGGGGGGGTTCCGGAATTGGTCTTTTAAGAGGAACCGGGACCACCCCTATGTGCTGATAGCGACCACCGGGGTGGTTTTAGTGAGGTAAAAATCCCACACTCCCCGACCTGATCCCCAGAGTTCGGGTGCCTTTTGAAGGTTTCCTCCCGAAAAAAAAAAGGTATAGATAGTATATGTACGTTTCATATTAATGTATGATACACCTAAACCTTTTGGGATAAATTTCTTAATGATGATGCAACCCGCATCAAAATCCATTGCGCAGTTTAGAATAACAACGTAGTTCTATGTTATGGGCTTCGATCAATAATATGTTATGGGGTTTGCTTTCCGCTCTTAGTCCTTCAAGTGGACCATTATGCGTATAATAATAACGCAGTAATATAGACAAACACGATTAGCGACTTTTTATAATAATATCGAGCCATTACCGCCGACTTATCGCGACATTTTTACCTAAACAGCGTTTTTCATCGCAAATAACATTTTAAACTATAACGGACAATGGCTTTGGCTTTTTTGAACTTTCCCACCAAAATACAACAATTATTATAGTAATGGGCAAATCTTAAATTTCAATTTAATAGCGCAACTATTAGTAAAAATAATTTTAAAAAAACCTTCTCCTGTAAAATTTGATTTTTGTCGCTTACGATAATTCGGCGTTAATGGCTCAATGTGTACTTATAGATATTGAAGATTGTGGAGATAAAAGCCTATAAAAACTAATGATAAACAGCAACAGTAACAGCTAATAACTTCGACGAATGTGATGTTGATTTAACCTATAGTAAACATCGTGTGGTTTTTAGTAGAAAGTTAGGTATTTCATTTTCTTGGATTACAAATAAAGTCAGTAACATTATCATCAAGGAGATAAGTAGCGTCTACATATTTTTCTCGTCTTGATGATTCAAAAGTTTACAAATATGTATGACCAATGTTGACGTGTGATTCTAAAGTTTACATATAAGCATTGACCATCTTTGGCAAGTCAACAGCTTTAACAATCTAACAGTGGCGAAGGTACTCGATTCCCGCCGGCTTCCTTTCGAAAATTCAGAACACAACCACTCTATAGTCAATTCATTATTGAAATATAATGAAACGGTTTATTGACATTTTTTTCTTGCTCTGGCTTACCTCTGTCATAAATTCACCCTTTGCCACTGCAATCTTATAACAAATAATTTGATCAATCTTTATGCTAAGTATAGTGTTAAAAATGGGAAGTATTCTATTCCTTCCCACTGCACACACATTTCCGTTCTCTATTATCTCCCATTTCCATAAACTTATGCAACTTTTATCTGCTAGTAGGTACAGTCAATAAAAGAGTTAAGTATGCAGGATCGTCGGATATAGTTAAGAAACCGATGGATGTTGTCGACTGAAATTTAATTTGATAAATGAGCTGTTTGTTTTCTATTAACAAAATTAAATTTTATTCAAAGTTAAACTCAAAGCATTTATTTCAATTAAACCATTTACATTTACATTTAGTCGGTCAGACAGAAAATTGAAGCTAGTATTAGAGAACATCCATCGGTTTCTTATTAAACTTCAATCCGACGATCCTGTATACTTAACTCTTTTGTTGACTGTACCTAATAATTAATTAAAATGTATAAATCTTTGATTTCACTTATAGATTATTCATATTCAAAGCTTTATTTGCGTTCTGTTAAGTTGACAAGATGTTAAAATCACTAATAGACCGAGTGAGGTAGGTACATAAAAAGTTTGTTTTAATGAAATAAGGTAATAATTACCAATTTTTAGTTATTAAAAAAGTAAATGAATAGTTCCAAACTAAATAATTAACTGTGTAACTTAAATTTGGTCTATCACTGAACAAAATTTAATGACTTTATTCTAACTATTCCAGCGTTGCCGCCAGTCGCACCAGTACTGAAGGCAGACAAGGATCGTTACCAGCCTGGTGAAGTGCTGCAAGCCAACTGCACGTCTTCACCTGCAAGGCCTGCTGCCAACCTCACCATCTATATCAATGAGGAGCCTGTAAGTATCTTCACTATTTTCGTTATTATTTTTATTTTTCCTTTTCTATCCCACTGCTGGACAAAAACCTCTCCTAAATCCTTCCAGAAACTGTTTTCCCGCGCGACCTTGAACTCTCGCGGTACGCGTCGAGGTCATTTCGTCATATCTTTCTGGGTCGGCCTCGGCGGCGCCGTCGATCTTCAGACACCCATTATTATTATGTGGCTCAAAATACGTCCCTCATAGGGTTGGCAATATGACTGACTAATCGACTTTGATACAGAGAGTCAAAGTAAATATTGTTATTTTTTGTGTGGCATCTCGCTGACCCGCTTATGTTGTCGGCTGCTTAACCGGGCTATTTTATTTTATTAATACACCTGTGTTTGCGCACACACTAATTGTGCACTATAATATCTCCTGCGTACTTAGCTAGTCTCCGTTGAGATTGGTCACCGTGACCGAAATCGGTCGGTGAGGACATTATTTATTTCTATAACTTAGGACATTTACTCTCAGGATTTTAATTTTGACAAAACTTTCGGCATAACTGCTATTATAAGTCTGAATACAAAATAATAACAAATAGAAATATTTTTTTTACCTACCTGAAACGGACCTACGCTTTTAAAAACAATTAAAACTTTACGCGGTGGACAGGCTATATTTTCTGTTCTATTCAATTCCTTAAAAGTCTAAAGCGCTTTCCACCAAAGAAATTTTCTTTTTATACAATTTTAATGGTTACAAACGACCTAATTTGTAGATGTAAAAGTTTTGTAATTAGATTACTTTGTAGGCCTCCTGTAACTCAGACACTTGTTACTTTTTTCAACGAGGCTTGTAAAAGTAGGTGGCTTTTTTAAAATGTAATATTTCTCATTAATTATTTTTAATACTTACTGTGTATTTAAGTAAAGTTTTTCTTTTTGACACTCTTTCATCGTTATTGTAAGTACGTCTATTGAAGTTTGCGATATCTTTGATACTTGTCATCTAATTTATTTTATAATATTAACTAGTATGCCCATTTAAACCACTATACCTACTGTTATTTTTTTTAACACCTATACAACGTGTAACGTTAAATGCGCAAAACCCGAAAATAGTTTGTTCATAATTGACTACAGAATAGATTTAAGTAACTTTTAATATAGGTTTTTTTTGAATGATGTATTATTTTGCCATACTATCCGCCGATTGAGCCAAAGAAAATTAAGTCTTATTTTAATGCAATAAGACTCAATTTTGAATGCATAAAGCAATGCTAGGATCAACACGATTTTCTTAATAAAATAGCTTTAAAAAATAGTTTTGTTCATTGTATTATACTTTTAAGTCAATGCTCTAAATTAGGGTAGGTATATGAGGTTTCTCGCATTTAATGTTATACGTTGTATATGTTACAAAATACGTTACAGTAAAGGATATTGTCCTTTGTACGGCATTTTGTGTTACTTGTGTTAAAGTTTTTGATGGGGGAGAGTTTGAATAAAAGAGCAATGGTGGTCCAGTGGTAACGGCCCCGATTTACTGAGTTATAGTCGCAGGTTCAAACCCAGACAGGCGTTTTACTTGGTGTAAATTATTTCATCCACACTGCTCTCAAAACGGTGAAGGAAAACATCGTAGGGAAATCGGCATATCCTAGAACCAAAAATTCGAAGACATGTGACATCTACCTACCCGCATTGAACCCGCATGGTAGATTACAGCCCACTCCCTCTCAAAGAGAGGTCTGTGTCCCAGCAGTCGGAACCTTATAGGATTATCATGCAAAGTGTTAATAAATAATTATTTTTTTTATCTCTACGTATTTTTCTTGCTGTCCCTGTGTTGGGCAAGGGATTTACGCATGTATTTACTTTTTTTAATATTGAGGCATACTAACTCAACGAGTCATCATGGACAAAGAACTTAGGCCCTAGTATGAACGCGTGAAAGAAAATAATATAATACATAACGTAACATCACGCTTATAATCCCTGGTTAGGTACCTGGTACACCTCTACTTAAAATAATACTATTCTATATAATTCTTTATTCATTAAATGTTATGCTGCAAAGACAATTAGTATCACCAGTAGAGATTAATAAAGACTTAAAACTAAAAATAATACTGGATAAGAATATTATGTGCAAAACAAGTCCTAAGACATTTATTATTGATTTATTTACCATGAGTACAATAATAATAATAATCTATACTAATCTATTCTATACTAATATTATCTATACTTCTATACTAATATTATAAAGAGGAAAGATTTGTATGTATGTTTGTAACGAATTGGCTCAAAAAGTACTAGACCGATTTTAAAAATTCTCTCACCATTTGAATGCTACATTATCACTGATTAATATAGGTTTTTTTAATTGCAAGAAAAAAATAAAATGTTTAAAAAATAAATGTCCACCCGTGCGAAGCCGGGACGGGCCGCCAGTGCAGTGGTATTTATAGAGATCTATGTTAGAGGTCGTACAAATTTTTGTAATTAAGCAATGAAGCCAGGCAAGTTTCAATAATTAAATAATCAACGTAGATACCAATAATTTCACTTTTAAAATTGTTCAAATTTGTGTTACCAAGCCGATTGAGTCCCACTAAACGCACAGCACCATCGCGGCAGGCTGAGACTAAAATGGTGGGACGAGCTTAACTCCTACCGAATGGACTGGCAAAAGACAGAATAGGCTAGTTTCCACCATCAATAAATTGAAAATTTAGTCCATCAGTTATAGTATTGGAAAATAATGGACACGTATTTTTTGTTTTTGTAAATCAATGAATATTGACAAAGATAAAACGCATCAAAACTCGGGAGTGGGGGCTCGTGACGTCAGAACGCACTAAAAATTATACCAAGTTGTGACCTATGTGTGGTGAGAATTTTAAAAGCGTCGTATTTTGGTTTACGTAACAAAAGAAAAAATACGGGTCAAATATTTTTTGATAATCTAACTGACGGACTAATTAGATTTTCAATTTATTGATCGTGGAAACTAGCCTATTGTGTGGAAAAGGGAGAGAGAGGCCTTTGCCCTGCAGTGGTTCAAAACAGGCTAGTTAGTTATGACACCGCGTGTTCGTCTGGCCCACTGTCCTCGTAAAATCTTTATTTAAATTGAAATTATTCTATAAAAACCAACTTAACAGGATTAATGTTCGAAAAATATTTACATGACATAGAGAAAACAGGAATGCTACCTTCAGACAAGCCTTCCTCCTTGTGCGCCTTCAGAAAAACAGAAAATATTACCACGAACAGATAGCGTTGATCCTCCTTCATTATTTCATGAACTTTTCAAATCGCGAATATCCGCGATAGAAAAGTATAGAGGTTGCGAGGTTATCCGCCCACGCGCACGTTTTCTGGCAGAATACCTGACACGATGCCCACCCCACTCGCACTTTTGAAAACAATGACACTTCCATAGTAAAAATAACATTACTTGCCAGTGACATGACAACTGACAGACAGATGGAATGAGCTCACTATCGCCATTTTTTTAACAAATGTAAGAAGTTTCTTAATCTACGGCTTCCTGCTGCGACATACATACTTAGAAGCTATATCTATTGAATGATTTAACCTCTACTAACACTTATCTGCATCTCATTCCAGCTCCGTTCAACAGAGACGAGCCTCCACCCTTCAGAGAGCGGTCTTCTCTGGACCAGCGTCAAGGCTGACGTGAAGGTGACGTCGGAGCTGTTCCTCAGCGGCCGTCTGAGGGTCGCCTGCCTTTCCACGGTGTATGACGTGTACAGGAGCTCAGCCAACCTGGACTTCTTCACGCCAGATACGGATCCTAGACCTGAGAGGAGTAAGTTTATTTATGTTACTGGATGTCGATCGAAATCGACCAAAGAGGCAAGGCAATTCCCGTGCTTTTAACTCGGTTCACATTCTAATCTTCTTTGTTCTCTGGTAAGTGAAATGTTAATTTCTTTATGAGAAATAAATGTCTTTAACCAGAATCTATACTTATAATAAATCTGTAGAGAGGTCAATTCTGTACATGAAATATATTTCCAAAATAACTATCAGCGGGTGATTAGTGATCGATACTGACGGCAAAAATGCAATCAGTAAAATTTTTGTCTGTCTGTCTGTCTGTCTGTATGTTCGTTATAGAAACAAAAACCACTCAACGGATTTCAACGAAACTTGGTACAATTGTTCTTCATACTCCTGGGCAGGTTATAGTATACTTTTCATCACGCTACGATCAATAGGAGCAGAGCAGTGAAGGGAAATGTTGGGAAAGCAGGATTTCTTTTTAGGTGAAGTAGTAATAGGTTAGTTAGTTAGTTAGTAGTAGGTAAGTTTTGGTTAATTTATGTTCAGTTTTTTTTAATATTAAGTAGGTAAAAGCGTAGGTACTTTTATTAATTATAGGTATTTAGTTTTAAGTGAAGTAGGTTTTATTATATATTATTTTATATATTAGACGTAGTTATATATTTTTAGTTATTCAAGACCCAAGCGGACGCCGGCGTACGCCCGCTATTTGTCTTGAAAAACCCGTTGAATGAGAAATACGCGATCTCAAGAATCGGCAGAGGAAAGAGCACATCGGTTAAACTCTATGAGAGTTAGTGCCTCAATTTCCGGAAGACATTATTCCACGCGGACGAAGTCGCTGGCAAAAGCTAGTCTAGCTTAAATCTGTCCTAAAAAACTTTTAATTTATGTAAATTTTTGACACTGATTATTCCTCAAATGAGATTGCGACTTGAATTTGTACGTTTTTTAATTACTAGATATATCCTTCTGAAGTTATGTAGTCCAAGCCGCTTATAGACAGATCTAGGAATCATAGTTGGGAAAAGGCTAGGCAGATGATGATGAGTAGCAATGACTTTTATTTTGACGGTTCAACAACATTCATTGCGTTATTTACGTTGTAGAGTAGACAAATTATTCGAACATATGGAGCAGTGTATTAGCAATATCCTTTAAAATGATTGAAATGTCGCAAAGGGTCCCTTTGCCAGAGATAAAAAATAATGTCTTATGTGCCTGTTATTACAACGCTACCAGGTACTCTCTTCATATCGGAACCCATCAAGGCTGGTCGGTGGCAGATGGCGTAGTGGCAGTACTTCTCCGGACGAGCTTCTTCACAAAGAGCTCTACTATTTTATATACTAGGATTATTTTAAATTGATGCCGATTCTGTTGTTCACAAACTAAACTAAATTTAAGTTCAGTGCATCTTGTTCTTTCTATTTCATTAAGAAAAGGATTAGTACCATTAAAGGAAAGACGTATTTTAAGTAGGCAATTTTTTAATCACTTCTAAACTTGTCTATGGAGTATCTTAATTTGACAGGACTAAACTAATATTTATCTTCTGTCCTTTTTTTAAATAAAACAGATAGAAAAAAATGCACTGAATTTAGTTTATGCAAGGTAATCGGCTCCATGAATGAGCTACATGAATGGAATGAAGTCGTTTAAGGGCCTATACTACCTCAAATGGCTTAGCATGATCATCCGTTATGTCGAAAATACTGCAGCATTAATTTTGAAATAAATATATGGTAAAGTTAAGGATTAATGTTAGGGCTTATGTTAGACGAAAACACGATTTCATAAAATTTTCTCGATGGAAAAAAATTCCAAAGTTACCTCCAAACCGAACAATAAACCGCTGGTATTCAAAAAATACTTCAAATTAGATCATGAAACTTTGTATACTAACCGAACTAACTATAAAGCAGGTCTTATGTTATTTACTTTTTTTAATTTACCATTATTTTCACCGTAAAAAGCAAATACCTAAACTATTGGCGCTGCCTGCCGCCTAGCACCGCACTCTGTCTCGCTCTCACTCAGTCCGCGAGCAGTATCGTGCGAGCGAGATAAAGAGTGAATTTTAGCTGAGGTAGTGTAGGCTCTTAACTGGAAATTCCTTTATCAATAACACAATACCAATCTTGCATACTAAAATTTTATTTCTTTTTCTAATTCCAGTCACTCTCAACAGTGCATCGAAGTGCTTCCAGAGTTGGATCCTTCTGTTCCTGCTGTTTCTTCTGCCAGTGGCGATGGGCCAAGATTACTTGGTGCCAATGCTGGACTATGAAGATTATGAAGATAAATATAAAGACACCGTTGCGTTCGCGTCACTCGTTGGCGGTTGAATGTAAAGGGACTTGTAAAAATACGAATTTAGTGTGATAAAATAAATTTAAACACGATACCTTATTAAGCATTACACTGTTTTGTAAGAATTCGCTTTTAGGGGTTGATTATGATTTTTTTTTTTTGTTATTTAGAGTTTTTATGTTGGACTCAAAGACTAGAGATATACAGACGGAAACACTCTTCTACATCGATATTATTAATTCACAAACACACGAATGACCCTCGGGATATATATGTTACGGCTAAAGATGGGTGTGAACATAAACTTAAGATTAGCCGGGTACAACTAGGTGCATCCTACGTCGATGGAGCTATTTCTGTGTAAATGGTTTAAAGTAACCTAACCAAACCTAACCTCGTGGTGTCCTTCGATCGCTCTTGCATCCTACGTCGCCTATCGACTGACCGCAACCATGCAACCGTTGTTACACGAAGTACACACGAATCGCATTTGGCCGGCTACACCTAGTTGTACCCGGTTAAAACTAGGTTTAGCCGAACTTCGGCCGGCTAAAACTAGGTGTAGCCGCACTTCGGCCATTAGCCGTGACATATACATAATTAAAATCTAAAACGATGATTTCCATTCCTGAATGTTTTATTTTTAATAGACAAGGAGTAATGCTACGACAAACTTAAACCACGAAAAATGTCATGATATATCTGAATTGAAGCTCTCTTATACTCTCTCATTGCCTGTAACTACACTCTGCATTTGTTAATAAGGGGTCCCTGAACTATCTCCGGACACAAGTGGGAAGATGTAAGTCCAACTTAGTAAAGTTGGGCTATCTTGACGGAATAGCAGTAGGGTCTTTTTTTTTGTTGATGGGAAATCATCAATTGACCCTCCCGCTCTGGGTGAAACAGCAGGGAGTGTCAGACTCTTACTGACTAAAATCCACCCGTGTTAATTCCTTAGCCCTTTATGTTCCGGGGTAGCGGTAACCCTTTCGGACAATCCCGCTGCCCCGGCTGGAGCAGTAGTGTCTGGTTATGGAGTTGTCACAAACTATGTTCCACCTCCTATCCTGCTCTCTGTGCCCCAAAACATGCAGTCAAAGTTACCTCTGCGCTGCCACCGACAACGCCATGGAAGTGACAAAGTTTTAGGCCAACAAGATTTTATTTATTAATCACAATTTGTACAAGAATAGAATAAATGGTGATCCCCAAACTAGGCATTTGCCTGTATCTTGGGAGTCAGAGTTGCGACATAATAAGATCTAAATCCTGCCAGCAACACGAATAAGAAGAAGAAAAATGGGGAAATAATTTAAATTGGTGTAGGGTGAGGAGGATTCAAATTCTGTATGGTATTTGATTCCGATTTCCGAAATAACTTGTAATAGGAGTCAGTCTTTGGCTCTGCAGTGTTTTAGTCTTTGAGTTCAAATCGGTTCCTTTTTTTAGAATAAAAGCGTTGAACAAATTAAAGCTTGATCTACATGGTCGGTCAGGTTTTAAAAAGATGATCGTGGTACCCAAAACCAGGGGCCCAAGTCTGCTATTTTTATAAATTTGTCATTCCAACACGATCCCATTGTCATGTTAAAAGTTCGTAATCTGCTAAATTCATAATGGTCGATCATTGGTCGGTCAATGGTCTGAGAAAAACTACTACTTTTCATGCTAGATTTAATTTAATATATATTTTTACATATTACGTATTAGTGTTCGCAATCTGAAGTAGTAAGAAGTTCGTAAATAGCAATAAATATTACATTTATTAATTTGTCATTATGTACGAGATTACCATTTTATGTCATTCCTTTCAATGGAGTGTCAGTGGTTGACCATTGGAAAGTCATAATGACGCCATTATATTAGTAGATTACCAAACTTGTCAAAATCAACAATTATGAAATCAATGATAGACCATTCTGATACTATTGTAATAGCAGACTTGAGGCCCAGAAGTACATAATACTGAAAAAAATATACTTGTCTAGGTAGCAATGGTTGCTCAGTGGTAACGGTCGCGACTTAAGTGTTAAGTGTGGTCGTAGGTTCGAACCCACACAGGCGCTTTACTATATGTTATTATTTCATTACCACTGCTCTCCAAACGGTGAAGGAAAATATCATGAGGAAACCGGCATATCCTAGAACCAAAAATTCGAAGACATGTGACATCTACCAACCCGTACTGGGCCCGCGTGGTAGATTCTGGCCCACTACCTCTCACAGAGAGGAGGCCTGTTTCCCAGCAGTGGGAACATTAATGCTTATTCTTGTCTAAATCGTAGGCAAGTATCCATATTTTAGTCGGCTGTTCAGTTTAGTATTTCTGAAAGAAGGAAACAAGTCTTATGATTTCCAAAAGAAATTGGACGTTCCCCCTTTGTTGAAATGACGTAGATATCCTACAGATTCTTATAACTTTTTTTTTTTTTGAGGATGGGAAATCATTAAATGACCCCTCCCGCTCAGGGTGGAGCAGAAGGGACTGTCGGACTCTTACTGACTAAAACCCACCCGTGTTCCTTCCTTAGACCTTTATGTTCCGGGGCAGCGGTAACCCTTTCGGACAATCGCGCTGCCCAGATTCTTATAGCTAGGCCAACAACTTCACCACGTAGATCATGCTTTAATGAATTTTTAGATTATTTTCAATCTCACTTCATTCCTATTTGCTTTGCACCTTCTGTTAATTAGTGCCGTATATAAGGGAATTTCTTAATTCAATTATTATTGTAACTTTGTACATTCCATTTTCTATGTAATAATATTCTACACTGTTAGACGTATTCATGTAAATATTGCTGTCTTTCTTAATGTACACAGTTATAAGATATTGTGATAACGTAAGGGTTGCCACGCCCAGTAGTATAAGTATACCTTGGAAAATTAAATTTTCATAGTAAATAAAATGTATGTACAGTTTCCGATGAAATGACATTGTTTCGTTAAGTGGGATGCGGTAAGGTATCCCGCGAAATTCAAATTTACTTAGGTTTTTTACAATTTGAAGGTCAGTGTTAAGTTGTATTTTGATCAAAGTATGATTCGCGATCATAATAAATATGGCTTTACAGAATTATAATCATTAGAATCAGCAAAACGACTCCTGGAGTTAGACTTGGCCTCAAAAGTCATGATTTCATGAAATAGTTATATATTAGGGTAATATGAACATAGAGAGATGTATTGATGATTTTAAGATTATAATTCTAAAAATAAATATTTGTTACAGCGGCGAATCATATTAAGATCCTGCAAATATTAAAAATTGTAAGAAAATTTGAATTTGGGGGGTACCCTGACGCTGTCACCTTAAACGAAACTACTCTGTAATGATGTATGGCTAGGAAATCTAAAAGTGATCTAACACTGGATTCTGTTGATAAAGTGACTGAGTTATAAAAATATCCATTTTGTTTCTACAATTTCAATAATTGTTTTGAATGCTTTTGCTCGGCTGCCAAGTTATCAGCCAGAGATTTATATGAAACACTTCTGCATTATACTCATCACTGGTTCGGATTCTTACTGATTTCACATCTATCTCTTACAGTCAGAATTTCTGGTTTTGTCTGTCTAACCATTTTAGTGGAGTGAGTTATTGGAGTAAAGCGAGGTAGTTTTGAAGTGTAGATCGAGCTTAGAAATGTATCAGTAACAGCTTGGAGTCAGAATTTAAGCCTTTTATTGGCGAAATATGGATGTACAGATGCCAGCACGTCAAGCTACTACAAACCGTCAAATTTCTTTAATAGATTTTCAACTTTATGTCCAAAGCATAAGGTTCAAAATTGATTGGGTAAATTTCATAGTATCTGGTAGATTGATGTGCTGGCGTCTATACTTCTACATCTCTGCCAACCCTTTCAGGAAAAGCAAGCGTCATGGTAATTAATGTTTTCCTAGATCTGCACTTAACCGTTCAAATGGACAGGCAGGCTAACAAATTTAATTCTGATATTTCTGAGAGGGGCCCGTGGAAACAATAACAGCAGCACAGGTCAATCGATCAGGTTAAGCTACGCTTGCCGCGGTTGGTCTATGGATGGGTGACCATCTTTACATACCGAGACCCCTCCGTGCCTCGGAAAGCACGTTAAGCCGTTAGTCCCGGCTCATTTGTGGATCTCGTTACGGGTAGTCAGAAGCCCGAATGTCTGACAACCAGTCTTACCAAGGGGTATCCTATTACCCAGTAACTGGGTTGTGGAGGTCAGATAGGCAGTCGCTCCATGTAAAATACTAGTATTCAGCTGCATCCAGTTAGACTGGAAGCCGACCCCAACATAGTTGGGAAAAGGCTAGGCAGATGAATGATTTCTGAGTTTGACATAGATCACTGTCAAGAAAAGAAAACCGCTTCCGTACTGCCGTGACATTGAGCGGTCAACACACAAGGCGGACATCTGCCACCACTTCCATCAACCCTGATGGTCCTCTACCACCCAGGGCCAACTCCTCGGCTCCGGCGTCATCATCAGCTACGCGTAAAGCCAGGACAGTACTTGACGCGCCTACCTCCATATGACGGAAAAATTTATGACGAGCCTTTTGTACCTACGACCTAAAATAAATTCATATTGAAAGTGTTTAGTGAGTTTGTTTTTCTCTCCTTAAAATTTAGCTAATTAATTTTCTCATTCTCAGTCTCATTAAAATTTTGTTAATTAATAACTCGCAACGCTTCATTGGCACAGTCACAGTGATCTTTATTTCTATTGAAATAAGGTTGCTGTTGACAAGTCTGTTACTAACACAATGATCCTTATTTTAACTAAAGTAAGGTTGTTGTTAGGTTACTGCTGTCACCGGTAAAATAACTATAGATATGGACTTGTATTAAGATCTAATGAATGTCTGTGTCCTTTTCTTACAAGAAGCCTTTTTAAAACGGTCTATCTCTTTCTAGCAATACTTTTGCGAATCTTCTAAATCTGAGGGCAAAGAGTGTTTAGTGTTAAAACAATACACTTACTTAATCTTATGAACCTAACCAATAGAAATGTATGAATTATTATGTTAATATTAACATCGAAATAAATAGATAACATAATATTATACAATTTGTAAATATTGTCGATGAATCAATATCAATCAAATCTGTGAAAATAGATCACTAAAACATAACAATGTATGTTCTGGTGAACAATTTTCGCTTCTTCATTTTGGGTGTACAGTCAGCAATAAAAGTCGATTACCACTACAGTTCTTTGAAACATAACTCATAGCTAAATATTTTAATTAAATGTTTAGCTCAATAACTAAGATTTTTAATAAAATATAAAATCAAAATTAAAAGAAAATGAATTCGAATAATTTTGTGTTAATTGCGATGATGTGTAAAAGTAGCCGTATTAATCGACTTTTATTGCGCTCAATAAGCGGTAAAAACTAGCTGGTTCACTAAATAGTCAGTATTTACGGTCTAGCTATATTTTGTTTAACGGTGAAGCTGGGTACCACTCTTCATCCTCTGTGAGCTCCTTTTCGTTCTGGCTCTGAACCAGTAATGAGCTTAATATGTCCACTTCTGTTTAAATTTATTTCAAGGTCGCGCAATACATTGATGTAATTGGTGATATGACCTATTTCTTCTACTTTTCTACCCGTAATTAATAACGTTCAGAATCTAGTCGCAGTCTCACCTCGGCAACAATCAAATGTCAAAAGCTTGTCAAAATCGCAGGTGAATTAGAAGTATTTTTGACAGATTGAGACTGAGAATAGAATGCGAACGTGCTTGAAAATACGGGAATTGTCCCTCACTTTCGGTGTCAGCTTTCATCATCATCATCATCATCATCATCATCATCAGCCGGAAGACGTCCACTGCTGAACAAAGGCCTCCCCCTTAGACCACCACGCCGAACGACAATCCGCCACTTGCATTCATCGGTTGCCCGCGACTCTCACGATATTGTCGGTCCATCTAGCGGGAGGCCTGCCTACGCTGCGTCTTCCGGTTCGTGGTCGCCACTCAAGAACTTTTCTTTCCCATCGGGTATCAGTTCTACGAGCGATGTGGCCTGCCCATTGCCACTTCAACTTGCAAATTTTAAGAGCTATATCAGTGACTCTGGTTCTTCGTCGAATATCCTCGTTCCGGATTTTATCACGCAAAGAAACTCCGAGCATAGCTCTTTCCATTGCTCGTTGAGTGACTCTCAGTCTCTCTAAAAGGCCAGCAGTTAAAGACCACGTCTCAGTGCCATATGTCATCACTGGCAACACACACTGGTTAAACACCCTAGTCTTAAGGCACTGTGGGATTCCCGTCAGCTTTAATTTCTTTTTATTAATGTTGTCTTCCACGCTATTTATCCTTGACCTTGTGCGGTGCTTCTGACCAGACCATGCCCCACTTGCTGAAGTGTCCTAAGTGCTCGTTCACCTGGATGACCTAAATAATGCATCTGATGCTGCAATAAACGTAGCGAACTACTGGACACAAACTATTAAAAAAAAAACAACGATTAAGAGTACCGTCGATACGGAAAGAAGAAGACCCTTGATCTGTCTTACTTTGTAACTGCTTTGGAGCCCTAAGGTACTAATTGCACGTCATAAAACTGACAAGGTCTACGTAACAGATATTTTCAACCTAAAGCAATCGTTTCCTAAAAGAACGGTGGCCGCCACATTACGGTCGCAGTGACGGCTGTTATGAAAATGATGGCATTGGGGTTTGACTTGATGGTGTCAAAAAACGATCTTTAGGAAAACACACCAAGTTACTTCCAGCGATAGTTTCAGTGACGTCATTCGACTACGGATGCTATGTGGCGGCCACCGCAGTCTTAAGAAACAGTTTGAATGAAGTTTCAATTCAGTGGAAATTGTTGTCAAAACTGCTAAACCAATTACGAGATCGACTATAGGTCCTTAAAACTTTTTGTTTCATAGTTCTTCCTCCACATTACATCATTTTCATAATAATGTAGGTACCTAATACCTCTACTATATTTGATTAATTTTGATATTGTTACTCACTGCTTCTTGCAAGATTAATTCTTAAGTAATTCTAACTATTATTCTAATAATTTTACCAATTAAATGTTACACAAAGCACGAATTGTTTAATAATTTGGAATTGTTGATAATTTGTCCAAAGATTTTATTACTTATATCAATGAAAATTGTAAATAAAGAATAAATTTTTGAAAATAATTTTGATTGTTTTTTTTAGCAGAAGTAATAACCTATAACATTGATGCTGATTTCCGATGACAATCGATGAAAAACCTCGGCCATATTATGTACTATTAGTTATTCTGTGGCCATACTGCTATTATAGTAGGGTCGGTACATATCTGACGGAAAATGCGTCGCGTATTGTCGGTCGCGTAACGCCAGAACAAACAGTTATATGATAAAACATTCACACTCAACCGATGATGCGTTAGTGCGAATAGACGCGATCGACGATACGCTCGACGCATTTTCCGTCAGATATGTATATGTGTTATCATTATCTGTTAGGCCCATTATACACGGGACGGCGACGTTCTTGACGGTAAAGCGTGCTAGCAGCACCGCAGAATAATCCTGTGAGCTTGAATATTGACACGACAAATCACCGTTTGTATAGTAATGTATGCTGACGGTGCGGCAGTGCTATTCTGTAAAAATGTCACCGTGAAAACTAAGGTGAAGTGAGCTGTTTGGGATGGCCTCCATTGATAGCTCACTTCACGCTCATTTCACCTATGTTATCACGGTGACATTTTTACAGAATCGGCTGTACCGTCTCTGTCAACATGGTTCCATAGTAATCCATGCAACACTGGTGACAGCGCCTGTACGCGGCGAATCAACCGTAGTTTTTCACGGAAAAGAAACGTGTATGCACAGACGCCAGCACACCAAGCTACTACAATCTGTCAAATATCTTTAATAGATTTTTAACTTTATCACTAAAGCATAAGGTTCAAGCTGTTTTTCCGTTTTAGCCTGTATTTAGAATCTCCACATAAGGGCTCCAAAATTTCAATTCGCTTTTACAAAAATGTAGTACGTATTTGATATCTCAACATAGGTATATTTTTTTTCTAGATGTTTAGGGCAAAGAATAAAAATTTTACTAGAGATTTTTTGTTTACTATGTTAACTAATACAGAAAATCAAATGACAAACTATTTTTTCTGTGCACTTGGTGATCTTATGATTGCGTTAGTGAGCGAAGTTCGCACAGCTAAATCTTGGGCCAAAAATATTAAAACTTTTTGTCATCGACAGGCTAAGAAGAACATAACATACTTGGTAAACAGTTCACAAGAGCAGTGAGTGTTCCATTTAAGAAGTTTTTTTGAAGGTTTAATGAAAGTTTGAGCTAGATAGTCAAATATCAAAAGTGAGTGTTCTTTATTTACATTCTCATTATAGCCAAACGGTTCATCAAAGACCAAGTGTTTCATTAGTCAAGTGGTTGCAATCACGACTTCTGAGTGTGGTGGACTCCCAGTATAGCTATTCACAACCATTTGAAACGCTTCCGTGCCAAATCAAACGTCAGTCCTCAATCTTAAGGGCCTATACTACCTCAAATGGCTTAGTATGATCCTCCATTATGTCGAAAATATTGCAGCATTAATTTTGAAATAAATATATGGTAAAGTTGAGGATTAATGTTAGGTCTTATGTTAGACGAAAATACGATTTCGTAAAATTTTCTCGATAGAAAAAAATTCCAAAGTTACCTCCAAACCGAACAATAAACCGCTGGTATTCAAAAAATACTTCAAATCAGATCATGAAACTTTGTATACTAACCGAACTAACTATAAAGCAGGTCTTATGTTATTTACTTTTTTTTTATTACCATTATTTTCACCGTAAAAAGCAAATACCTAAACTATTGGCGCTGCCTGCCGCCTAGCACCGCACTCTGTCTCGCTCTCACTCAGTCCGCGACCAGTATCGTGCGAGCGAGTTAAAGAGTGGATTTTAGCTGAGGTAGTATAGGCTCTTAAATCAAATAAACGGCCGCTATTCTTCCGATGGCTATTTGCTGTCGGTGGGCAAAGCAAATCATGTAACGGAAAAACTGTCATTTTCGATACGGCAACGTCTAATGGCTGTGAATAGCAATGCTGGTCAGGTGAAATGATTTGACAATTTTTTCGTCAGATCCGTTGCAACCCCGAAAAACTGACGAAAGTATCGTCAGTTTTTTCTTGTTTGTTACGAAAATATTTAGTTAAAGAAAAAACTAAAAAACACGCTTTTAAAACGCACTATAAATTATTAAATAATTAAAAAACATGGAGCGCTTTTTGACGACTTAGTAGCCGCTGAAGAGTTCCACAATCCACGTCCTGGCTCCACCATCAGACCCTCGACATTAAGTGCAATCTATTGGACTCATCAAAATAAATCATATGAGTCCAAACTCGAGAGGTTTACTAGTAGCCACTGAAGAGTTCCACTATCCACCTTCGAGCTCCATCATCAGATCAGCTCCAAGATACGAAATTATAGTTTTGTCTTCCGAACTAAATACATATATCTATCTAAGGAGTAGGTTAAAATTGACTTCTAAGATTTTGATACATTGGCGCCGCGCTGTCAAATTAGATAATCCCTACACATATAGACGTGATTAAAAAATTGGCTACTAAAAATACGTCAATTTACGTCAGGCGCTGAATAATTTGACAGGACTAAACTAATTTTCTGTCCTTTTCTTAAAGAAATAGAAAGAAAAAGATGCACTGAAATTTTTAGTTTAGTTTGTGAACAACAGAATCGGCGCCATTGTTAGTTAGTTACAACTACGCTAATAAAAGCGTGTTAAAAAAGGTTTTTTTTACAAATGATTTAACATTAATCATGTAATTAATATTTTGTAACATTAATATTTAAAAGAGTAACCATGGAGTTTCTTGCCCGTTCTTCTCCATAGGAATCTGTGCCTGTACACGGTTTAATTGAAATAAATGCTCTGAGTTTGAGTTTGAGAGACGTATTATCTACTTATCGTAATCCAGATGGACAAAGACGTAGTACAATAGTTACCTCTGATCTAATCCAATTCCAGGTGCAATCTAAAATCCAATCAAACTGGTTCCAGTCCAATATGTCGCTACTGGATTTAACGTAATTCTTCCACCGAGGCTACTTTGTCTTGTAAAGGGTCGATATTCTTACCTTACATTTTATAAAAATCCAGTACGACCGGTAATCTTTCTGGTTATCGTGTGAGTGTCATCGTGAGTTTTTATATCGTCTTGTTATGTCTTGGTGAGGAATTAGTATGGAATAATAAACTTAGGTAACTGTATGTACAGCAAGCGGGGTTGCACCGTGCTTACTCGTCGTAAATATCGTCTGAACGTGTTGGTTTTCCCGACCAGACCAGTATCAAAAGTGTCCCTACATTTGCACTTTAGAGGACATAAAATCTTGACTGACGCCGCAATTAACGCCACCTTATATGGGCCCAGTAAGCCCGTGTAATATGACAATACGTTCCTAAAGTCAACTGCACATAAGTGGTAATACTTGCACAATGAAAATCGCCCTTACTGATACGACACTAAGGCGCCGTCAATGTAAAATTGACTGTACAGTCAACAAAGGAGATAAGTACCTATGCAGAGTCGTCGAATATAGTTGAAGTTTACTAAGATACCGATTGATGTTTTCGAATGAAATTTAATTTGATAAATGAACTGTTTCTTTTTTATTAATTATATTTAATTTTATTCGAAAACATCAATCGGTTTCTTACTAAACTTCAGCTATATTCAAAGACCCTGCATAATTATTTCCTAGAAGACGTCGGTTCTATGAAAGTACGGACTTAAATAAGATATAACACCGGTAATGGAGTTTGTTATGGGCACTAAAAAAGGTGCTAGTGCTCATGTTTGTGACACCAACTTACACTTTGTACAAAAGTTTACGTCGACCGTGAAAAGGAAGCGGTAGCCCTTTCCAAAAAGATTCACATTTCAAACACAAACATTTTAAACACAAATATAAAAATAAACGCAACCTAATTGTCTTCTATGAGTGAGTGGAGAATTATAAGCACACTGCAATTAGAACGCGCTAGAAAAATCAAATTAAAACCTCTAATGAACAAACATAGCGGGAGGCGGTTGCCGGTTAGCGGCACAGAGTAGTCGACGAAACAGATGCTGTGGAGATAGATAGTAGATATAAGAATCCTGGTAGAAACATCCCCAAGGCACTGCTTGCAATCATCAAACGGATGGTCTTACTAATCGATCTGTGCTACACAAAATCTACAACACATTGAGAGAAATGACACAAACATAAAAAAAAAGAATAAATAAATAAACAAATAATAAAATGATGAAGTGGTGTAGAATTAAATTTGTGCAAATTCAAAACATGTACAGTGCGGCCAATGATAGAATGCATTCTTGGCACATGTCAGTTACATGTCATGCCATGTCAGTTGTCGAATACGTGTTTGCCGAATTTCATCTATGTTAGTTACTAGAATAAAAGACTTTCCTCTTCACAAAACGTAATTTTTTTTTTGTTGTAAATTCTATATTTTTTAAAAGACAAGTGCATTTTGTATTGATCTTCGCAGGATGGCTGGTTGTAGCCGAGAATCGAGTTGAATGGCGTGCTTATAGGTGCATTTTGTGAAGTTGTTGGTCTAACAGTGGTCTGTTGTAAGCTGAATATAGTGTTACTTGCATTAAATCTTCTTATTCTACACACAAACTCTAACTAGGACACCCTATGTTATTTACAAATTTAAAAAAATCTCATACTGTGTCATCGTTTCCATAAGATATTAAAAAATATGCTTCATTATTAAAACTCTCTGCTTCTTCCTAGTCTATGCAACGTTATTCAGAATGTTCCCGTCGCATAGTTAGTCTCCGCAGCTTCCGCTAGGGGCGCCCGCTGCCGCACGCCACAAAGCTTCAGAAGAATTTTATTCTGCTTCAACTTTGCACCAATTATTTACTATGCCACGATGCGCATTGATTCTCTTTGTTTGCTATGCTAATGAAGGACGCAGGTGGTGTTTTACTTATAAAAACTTACATAATATATTTCACACAGATAATATGAGTTTGGGTGTTAATTAAAATGAAGATAAACAAACGTGTGGAAAACGTGCGTTTCATCAACAAAATATGGTATTAAAATCCTCCAATTGAGTCATCGATGCTTCAGGTTCCGAAGCTGAAAGGTTCTCACTGGCTAAACTAGTAGGTATATATTTTCTCTTTACGTCTATACTAGTTTAGTAAGCAAAGAAGGACCTTTTCCCGGTAGCAAATGAAGTCGAGCTGTGACAGAGGATGGTGATGATGAGCTGTTGCTTGGATAGGTACCTAAATATGCACAATTTTCGCTTATTTGTTATGGGATGCATGAAAAAGCTCTCGTGTAGCGCAGTTTGTTCCGCCAGTTACTCAACTGAACCAAGCGCTCAGTCAAACCCAACACCTTATTTGACTGGCCAATTCTTCCCATGCGGTGGTAGTGTTAACGCCCGCCTGAAGGCTCCTTCAAACAGGCGACGCGACACGCGACGCGAATCACGAGCGGTGCCTTTGTGTCGCGTGCGATTCGCGTCGCGTGTCGCGCCTGTTTGCAGGATAGCCTTGATTTGTGACCACTCTCCCACCGGAGTCCGGCGTCAAGCAGCCTGCTGTGTTTCGTCAATTCGTGGGAGTTCCACTGCCTTAGGCATCTTCTGGGCACGCTTGTTCCATCATAGACCTCGTTGATCGAGACCAAGAGCGGGCACATTCAGCAATCAAAAAAAAAATAATAACAAAACACGTAGCAAATTTATTGCCTCTTTTTTATTAAGATAACATGCACAACATTACGGAATTAAATCCCTAGGCGTTGTACAGAGCAATTTACAAACTAAAAAGTTTACTAATTCATAATGGTTTATGCCATTGACAGCCAGCAATTTACCTAGTTCGCAACTCATTATCAAGTAACCAACAGAATTAAATATATCTGAACAACCAGTATCAATTTCAATCTCCAAATAATTTAAAACGACACCAGAAATGAAATGTAAATAACACATCTACACAAGTTTAGTAAGCAAACGGCCGAGACGTAGATAAATATGTATATCTTGCGGAACCCCTCAACACTATAGTGCAAATCGTTCGCTTGTATACCTAAGAATCCCGTTTTTCCCGTGATTGAGGAGCTTCGGATAGAGGTGGGATTGAGCCGGGATTTACCGTGGGAATCAAGTCGGCAAGAAAATGTTTTCGTTCTGCATAGTGCAGTAAGTTTCCAGGTATTTCTCGAGCTCCGGATTTACAATTGACAGAATTGAAATTGTTTATGATTATCCCCTTTGTGTGTCTGCTTTGTTATTTTATAAAACTACTACTGCTTTTCTTGAAACGCTTTGTTTGTTCAAATATCCTTCATTGGAGCTAGAATTTTAATAATGTATTATTGCGTTGCACTATTTTCTTGGGTCTTTAAAACAATGTACTCGTAGTTGTAAGAAAATTTTTGTTATAATTATTGACCAACAATCTAGTTTTATTTGTTATTCTATTGTTAATTTTATTGATAGGTACAACCAAAAAGGAGGTTTTTTTTCCAATAAAGGCTGACTTTTTAATCGACAGATAATTTTTATTCGTGGAATAAAATCACAGTTTTTCGGAAGAACTGTCAAAATTCAAAAGATTTCTCCGATAAAATTATCTGGCATTGGAAAAATCAGTTGACATAATTACATAGCTGAGTTACATCTTGTAGAAGATTGATATTTCATTTTTCTAAATAAAAACAATAATTCTTTTTAACATAACACTATGCCAGTAATACCCGAACGATTAGTTAGCAGTACACCCACATTTTTCCAGTTTTGCAGTTATGTTTTGCATTTTTATTTAAGGGATAGAAACACATAAAAAATAGGAAAGAGAATCATGCCACTTTATATCTCAATCAAAATCCTAAGGATAACATTCTGAGTGCTCTATTTCCTCGCTTTTTGATAGCGATCGAATGAAAAGAGTACCTCCATCCCCCGTTACTATGAACATAAATTTGCTTTTGGCAACCAGGTACTAGCGGCTTTGAAAAGCGAGCAAATACCACAAATCCTCGGGGCTTAGATAAAAGTAACCTCACAGTATTGCAGTTCAGGCAATATTAGATGCTTATCTTACTATTAGAAACGTCGAAATCTGGGCCATTGTGGGTATGGGATCGCTTTTTGATAACAGTTTTGGAATGTACAGACGCCAGCCACATCAAGCAACTACAATCTGTCAAGTTTCTTTAATAGATGTTCAACTTTATCGCTAAAGTTTATGGTTCAAAGTTGATTAGGAGAATTTGACAGTTTCGGGTAGTTTGATGTGATAGCGTCTGCACGTAATATGATCGACCCTTTTACATATTGTTGGGTAATGGAAACGGATCTTCTACCATCTACATCTACATTATGTTTTGCATACACCAAATACGTACAACAGCAGATCTATTCAGTAAAATCGCAGTGAACATTTTGTACCGTCGCCAGTATATTAAGCTACCCGAAACTGTAAAATGTTCCCAATCTACTTTGAACTTTATGCTTTAGCGATAAAGTTAAAAACCTATTTAAAAAAATACAGATTGTAGTATATAGTTTGATGTGCTGGAGTCTGTACAAGAATAGAATAGACGGTGACCTCCAAACTAGGCATTTGCCTGTAGGCATTTTGGGAGTCAGAAATGAGATGAAGTGAGTTGACAATAGGGTGCATATTAGAAAATCAAAACTTTCTCGAGCAAATTTCAAAAGAACAATAAACGAAATAACAAAATTTTAATGACCAAATGTTTTATTTAGAAAAATTTTAAAATTCTAATGTATGTGACATCAAATGAACGACTGATCAAAAGTTGCCAGATGTAAATTTAAAATATCAAATCATTACTAATCAAATTTTATAGTCACAAATGATTTATTAAAAATTATTACTTTTAATGTAGCAGCAATGCAGAATGTGTGCAGCTCACTTTACCTAATTATTCTCGATGATATCATAACAGAATATAGCGGGTGCTCTTTTCAAACTCACTTTTAGAGTTTTAAAGAATAAGCCTGCAAATGCTCTCATCAAATGAAATATTAACTCGGGTCCTCCTATTGGTTTCCTTACTACAAATTTATAGGTCACAAAGAACTTGGTGACTTAGAAGTATTCTGCACAATTTAACATTCAAAACCTTTGCGAGAACGTGCCTCTAGGCAAAGCTTATTTAAATACGAGTACAAAACAACCCAAAACTGCATACAAATAAAAGAGCCAACTTTAGATAAACGTAGGCGTAACTCGTGATTGTAAGATGCACTAACATAGTGACATTTACATGGACCCACACAAGGAAGTTAGCAACGGCGGGGTACCCACAATTAACAATGCAAATTTGCCAAGTGCGAAAGCTGTTCTGAATTTCATACAGAGGATACATATGGTAATTGGGTTTGAACACAGGAAAAACGTCATAGTACGCTCGGCGACGTATCGAGCGGCAAATTTCCAGTGTGAGCTGGTCTGGCATTGTACGAAAAGCCTATGCAATGGGAGGCAAAAGGTATACTGGAAAATTTTAGCTTGATGTATCGCCGTGTGTACCAGGCTTGAGGCTCGTTAAGATCCTGCAGGAAAGGTTCTTCTTGCGCAAAGTTTTGTCTTCGTTAGTATCTGAGCTAGTTCATGTCGTGGTGTATCTTTAAAGCCACGTCCACACTTGTAACATGTTCGCATCAAAATCTGAAAGATGACTAGTAAAATGTGATGTCACACAGCTATCATCATCTGCCTAGCCTTTTCCCAACCATGTTGGGGTCGGCTTCCAGTCTAACCGGATGCATCTGAATACCAGTATTTTACATGGAGCGACTACCTATCTGACCTCCACAACCCAGTTACGGGGTAATACGATACCCCTTGGTAAGACTGGTTGTCAGACTTTCGGGCTTCTAACTACCCGTAACGACTGTCAAAGATCCACGAATGACAGCCGGGACCAAGCTTAACGTGCTTTCCGAGGCACGGAGGGATCTCGGTATGTAAAGATGGACTCCCATTTACAGACCAACCGCGGCAAGCGTAGCTTAACCTGATCGATTGACCTGTGCGGCTGTTATTATTTAGCCACAAGCCCCTCCCACACAGCTATGTGTTTCAAATTCTCATAAAAAAATCACAACATTTTGTCAACTTTAAAGCCGCGTCCAAACTTGTAACATGTTGGTCAACAAAACGTCCAACATATACAAAAAGAGTAGCAAAATGTGAAATAACACAGCTGTCTCAAACTCTCATAAAAAATAACAATATTTTGCCAATTATAATCGACATTATTTCAATGAATCTTGAAATGCCTGTTTTGAGTTTATCGCAGACCCCGTCAAGCATTTCCGAGATATTAACGTTCAAATTTGATCACAACTATCGAATTATAAAGGATTCATGCGTGACAGAAATTTTGAAAAAATGCCAGGCTCCTAAAAATCTTCACTCCCCTTTGTTGTCAGCGTTTTATATAGGTACTCTTTAATACCTACTTGTTGTTGTGACATCTACCAACCCCCACTCGGCCAGCGTGGTAGATTATAGTCAACTTCCTCTCGAAGAGAGGCGGTCTGCGTCTCAGCCGTGGGAACAATAAAGGCTGATTATGTGTTATGTGTACCTACTTGTCCGTACTTACGTTAACCTATCAAAGCCAAGGTATTTATTCTTCTGTCCGCCCTTTTTTCTTACCTATACTAATATTATAAAGAGGAAAGATTTTTATGTATGTTTGTAACGAATTGGCTCAAAAAGTAGGGGAAGGTTGCTATGAATGGACCACCTAACTTTACGACAACATATCTCAAAAAATATAAGTGATAAAATGAAAGCAGTTTATTATTTTTATTTTGTAGGACCTTTATTTATAATAATCAAACGTACAAACAATTCGGCCTTACACTTTTTGATATAAACGAAGAAAACTAAATCTTGGGCTGTTACCTTCTTTGGACCACGGGCACCTTCATTGAACCACCAGGTTGCCATCAATGGACTTCGAGAAATTTGTTCTAGAAGTCCAATCAAGGAAACTTATTATAATTATCAATATGATTAAATTATGGCATAAGAGCGAGAGACAAACAATACTCATACACATACGACTAGTAAACAAACTATAGTTATAGGAATACTTAGTTACTAATTTAATTTTACATCCGGTATTTAGACGTGTTCTTTGGCTTTTTGGTTTACTCCATCTAACCTTCGTTTAAGTGTTGCTTTCGGGACTCCGTATATTCTGCTTGCTTCATTTAAACCAGTTTTTTGTTTCCTTACTGATTCTAAAGCAAGGTTTCATACCTGTTTCATTCCATGCAAAGTATTTTCTTTTATTCGGCGACATTCTGAAATTTTACATTTATAAGTACTTAATCATTATCCAGAGGTTTCTTCCATAATTAAATATTAATTAGTGAAAGACTCGGTGCCTATTCCCATAATTATGACCAAAAAAAAAAATACAAAAAAAAGTTACTATGATTGGACCGGTCCAACGGTGGAACTCCCTTGAGGTCCATCGATGGCAACAAGGTACTCGTTAAGAAAAGAAAATCTAAAATATACATGGACATGATTAGAGAAAATTGAATAACACACATGGAATCACAATTAAATTGTCTAATATTTCATAACAGTGCACGCAAACAAATATGAATAGAATGATACTTACATCAAATTCTTCCGAGTCAAATAATAAGATTTTGACCTCCGCAAATACAACCACACGCGTCACTCCTCGCCACGTGCCGCAGCATCACTGAGGTAAGAGGGGGGTGCAACTGAGCCGGCACGGACTCGTTTCTACTGGTTTGGGTGTTGCTAGCTTGGACAGTTTTGGAAATACCTTGGTGGTCCAATGAAAGAACTAGTCCAATGATCGAAACTTTCCCCTACTGGACCGATTTTAAAAATTCTTTCACCATTTGAATGCTACATTATCACTGATTATTATAGGCTATTTTTTTCTTTTTTTCCACCCGTGCGAAGCCGGGACGGACCGCTAGTTATGAATATTCTAAAAAAAAAACTCTGTATGTGTACAGTTAGCAAAGGAGATAAGTATGCGGGGTCTGCGAATATAGTTGAAGTTTAGTAAGAAACCGATTGGTGTTTTCGAATAAAATTTAATTTGATTAATAGAAAACAAACAGTTCATTTAACAAATTAAATTTCATTCGAAAACATCAATCGGTTTCATAGTAAACTTCAGCTATATTGGACGACCCTGCATACTTATCTCCTTTGCTGACTGTACATAATATTAAATGAAACGAAAAAAAATGCTGCCAATTTTTGTTGATGGCGGCAGTCTAACCTTGAACAATAAATCTTTTTTTCAGTTGAGCTCTCTAACAAAGGGGTAAAAAAACATTCCAATAATGAACAAAAAAAAAACATTCAAAATTCATGAACAAACGTACCTATAAAAGAATTGGTTGGCCAATAAAACATACATAAAATAAGTCCACAACAGGTTTTCAATAAAATTCTGAATCAATTTTTTATTCGTTCAATATTTATTACAATAAAATTGCTAGTCGACTAAGGCAAATGTGTTTCTCTTGTTGAAAAAATGAAATCAGATGTACTGTGGTGGACCTTTTACTTTTATATTTGTTATGTGCAGAGAACAGAATCTGTAAGGATTTTTCAAAATCTCGTGACACCTCCTGCAGCTTGGTATACAAAATTCGTGCCATCTGGTAACGTGATAATTATATTTTTATTATCACCATCATCATTATTATCAGTCCACACACATTCTGAATGTAGACTTTACGATACAGCATCTTCATTAAAAGCCTGCTTTTACCTTTAATAGCCTCCCCGACCGATTTCGGTCACGGTGGCCAATCTCAACGGAGATTAGCCAGGTACGCAGGAGATATTATAGTGCACAAGTATGTGCGCAGACACAGGTGCACTCTCTGTTCCTTTACTCTCATAGTCCGTGGGACGGCAATCCGACACGACCGGAGAGATATCAGGCGCAGGACCAACAGCTTTACGTGCTTTCCGAGGCACGGGGGTATTAAACCGCCAACTTCCAAACCCCGGACTGTTACTAAGTAATTCCTACTGTAAAAACTCAATAACACTTTGTCCGACCTGGGAATCGAACCCAGGACCCCACGCTCAGCAGTCCCACTTGCAACCACAAGACCAACGGGGCAGTCACCTCATCGCTAATCAATCAATCAAAATTAAAAGTCATGTATTCACATAGGCTTAGGCATAGGCTGAGAATCAGCACATTTCGAACGTCAAAATTACATAAGATAGTACCCCAATACCCCGCCATTCACCAGTTCCTAGTGCTTTTGCTGTTTTTATTTGATTAAAGCTAAATCTTTGTAATTGCAGTGACCTCAAAAACGTGTATGCTGATACCAGACAATGGTCCCTGCCGTGATGAGATTCCTATGTGGTACTTCAATCCAGCGTCATCAAACTGTTCTATTTTCAACTGGGGAGGCTGTCAAGGGAATGGCAATAGATTCAATACATTTTCGGATTGCTTGGAATTTTGCTTGAGCAAGCCAGGGTCTAGTAAGTATATATTGCAAGAGATTTTAAAGGTTAAGGTTTGCTAAGGAAGTGAAATCCTTTTATAGAGCGTTTTTGACATCGTAAAGTCAACTCGTAGCCGTTTAAACAATATGCGAGCTACCTACATCGTTACTCTTGCTTTACCTATCTTAAATATAGCCTGTGGTAATGGCTTCGAATCCTGGCGATTCTAAAATACCAGCTTCTTTTCTGTGCCTTAGTTAGAACAAAAAAAAAAAAATCCAATAAAGTCGATTAAACTACAGTCTTCATTACTTCCATGTGGTTCTTCTGAGATGATATGGCGCATTAAACGTAACAAATCTGTCTCACTTTTAGAAAACCGTCCAAGATATTGCAGCTTGACTTTCGACTACGGATTCTGCTTTGGATCAACACGAAGGTGGTTCTATGACTCAAAGTGGAAAGTCTGCAAGTCTACTATTTACTCCGGTTGTGGTGGAAACAAGAATAACTTTTATAGTAAAGAGCAGGTGCGTTTTATACGACTTTCAAAAGGATGAGGTTATTTATCTATATTTATTTGTGCTGTAGTTTTAGGAAGCAGTGGTATTGGCCCGATCGTCAAGTTGTAGGTCGTAGGTTCGAACTCAGACAGGAGCTTTACTTTGTGTAAGTTATTTCATCATCACTGCTCTCAAAACGGTGAAGGAAAATATCGCGAGTGTGAAACCTGGTGATGGAAGAAAGCTTTTGGCCGCAGGATGTGGTATTCCGCCGCTTTCGCGGACAAGTGCCACCAGAATGCTCTAGGACATAGTGCAAATAAGTGATACTAACATAGTTATTAAGTTTTATTTACTAACAAAGTTGTTACTATATTATTATGTATACTTAGGTTTTTAGGTATGTATCTATGGGTCTTTGTTACTTGAAAAAAAATGGTTTATTATTATTATTATTATACCCTGGAACCAAAAATTCGAAGACATGTTACATCTACCAACCCGTACTGGGTTTGCGTGGTGAATTTCGGCCCACTTTCTTTCACCGAGAGGAGGCCTCTCCCAGCAGTGGGAATATTATAAGCTGATTATGTAGGTATGACGTGATAGATCAATTGTCATTAAATGAACAGAGTTTCAAAGTTTCTGTTTTTGGATACAATTATTTACCAATATGTAACAATATGCTAAAAATGTTGATAACCGAATTAAGCTCTCATGTTTTTCAAGAATTTATTAAGCTTGTAAAGATCATCTTCATTCTCCTGCCCTTATCCCAGTTTATCTGTGGTCGGGGCAACAAGTATTTTTCTTCCATACTTCTCTATCAGTCGTCATCTCAGTAGTCACCCCCTTTCTAACCATATCATCATTCCCACAGTCCATCCATCGTTTCTTTGGTCTTCACCTACTTTTATAGCCATCGACATCCATACTCAAAACTCTCCTCACGAAATTTTCCTCATTTCTCCGTAACACATGCCCATACCATGACAACTGATGTCCACGCAACTTTTCAGTCACCGGTGCCACTTTCAAATTTCCTCTTTTGTACTCATTAATAATTTTTGTACTCAATATATCATTTTTATGTATATATATATATAATAAATATATAATTATGTCATATCCTTATGTATTTTACTGTGTGTACATAAATAATAAAATAAATAAATAAAAATCTTAAATAAGATAAAAAAAAAACAAAAAACAAATCATATCTTTCAAGCAGTTTTAGGACAATTTCCTCTTGCCCCATCAATTTGTATGTGTTCGCTCGTTAAGTTCATTGACGTTCATGACGATACATTTTAATATTATAATTTTGCAGTGTGATCAAGTCTGCCGCTTTGGCCAACCGCCGATGGTCGGTGCAGCAATTGAAAAGGGAGGCGGTAAGAAAGTGTTGATCATTAACCCTGAAAGCACCTCGAATCCTGAAAAGTTTGTAGAAAAGTTGAACGATAAAGGAGCTGCTGCAAATGCGAGCAGCCCAGCCTAGACAATATCTATGCATATCACAGAGCGATTATAAATATGATACCAGCGGGGCCCTATTTAATACAACTGACAATGCGACTTAATTGCCAAAAAATTACATAGCTGTATATATTTATTTACTTAATCAAGATAATACTTACATAAGAATATAAGTATTTACATTACATATTTTTTCTCATTTTTAAATGTTGACTACAAAAAAAAAATTGCTGTTAAATAAAGCAGAAATCTATGAAAAAAACTTACAAAACTGCCAGATTGTCGACTGTCACCTGTCGCTTGTCGATTGTATTTAATAGGCCTCTGATCACACAAAAACAAAAATGGAAAGATAAACCCACCTGTTTCGGCGTAAGATACTTAATTTTACGTTGCTTAACGTACTTGTATGTTTAGTTGAATGCAAGAAACTGCATGTGTATCGCAATGCAGTACAGCGTCCATCGCCTTCGAATTAACCTAAATGCTATGTGATTTAATAATATTATTATCTTCTGTTTTTATCTGAATAATAATATTGTAAAGGACTATTAGTAACATTTTAAAAGTATTTTTATTTTTTAACCGTCTTCAAAAAGGAGGAGGTTCTCAATTCGACTGTACCTATGTCGTTTTTTTTTTATATTTGTTACACGATATCTCCGGCAATTGAAAAAAAAAGTAATGTTATACGAACTTGTGAATACAACTTAAAAGTGAAAAAGAAAAACTTTTTACAAAAAAAAAACAACCGATTTCCAAAAAAAAGATACTTACGCACACTAATCGGAATCGTAACGTAACCGCCTCGCCTCGGGACAAGCTCACGAACCACGGTGCGGTGTGTGGTCAACTTGCAGTTTCCGCGCTTACGGCTCGTCATCCCCGCGCTTACGTCTCGTCGTCCCCGCGCTTACGTCTCTCTGTACCCGAGCTTACGTCTCTTCGTTCACCCTTGCCCCTCTTACCCATCCCGCGGCCTGCCTGCAGCATCAGCCATAAGCGCGGCGTCGTCTAGCCGTAGCCAAGTCGACGTATCGGAGTTGCTGATCCGCTTTGGTTACGTGCTTACGTTAGGTTTACGCCTGTTTGACGGTGAGGCGAAAGGCGATACGGTGACGATACCTTTCCGAGTTGATATGTGTGCTATGACCTCACTGCATCTATCGAAGAACTACTTCAAATAGTTTACACGTTCGGCTATCCTGCCAATTGTGACATAATGACCGACTGTCGACAAAATTAAATGATCCATTTGTCTATGAGTAAAAAAATATTTAAAAAAAAAACAAACGAATAAACTCAAAGCACAGTGAGTGAGAGTGTATTAGACTAGAACACATTTCGTCCTGGCTGTCATTTTTGGAACTTTGACAGTCGTTACAGGTAGTCAGAAGCCCGAAAGTCTGATAGGCAGTCGCTCCATGTAAAATACTGGTATTCAGCTGCATCCGGTTATACTGGAAGCCGATACCAACATAGTTGGGAAAAGGCTAGGCAGATGATGACATTTCGCACTATGGGCGCGATGAGACTGAGTTATACTAGTACTTGCATAACGGACTCTTCTATAATTATAACGTTTTCTGTGATACATCGTAAGAAACAACACGAAACGACAGTTTAAAATAAATGTTTTTATTTGGCATAAATCACAAATTAACAAACTCAATCACCAATACTGTTCAACTAATAACAGTACAAAATTTTCCTAATAATATAAATTTTATTGATTTTTAAAGTACAATCTGATAAACCCGGTCCCAAAAAAGTTTCTTTTTTTTTTGTAAACTAACACCGATGGTAGATATAAACATCTCGTTTCGTAACTTAAGACGAATGTCACTCACCTATGAAACTGAAAGGAATCAAGTCATCAAAACCACGATCAAGAGCGTCATTATTGTTACAGAATTTTGACACTGACACTGAGGCTTCAATGGGGCTTAGAAGATCTAATCGTGTTTCATTGGTGAATTGCCCTCAGGTTTTGTTTTTCCGTCTATGTATTGTTAAGGCCTATTCAGATATAAGCGATATCGCTTAAGGTAGCGATACCGAAACGGTACGCGATATCGCTGTGGTACTCGGTAGCGATACTGGTCCGCGTTCTTTTAGTCACTTTGCACCAGTATCACTACCGAGCGCGAAAGAAATATCACGTATCAATTCGGTATCGCTACCGAACGCGACAGTGATATCACTTATATCTGAATAGGCTTTTAAAGACAAAATTGTTTCTAATTAAGTCTTAACAAACATAATAGTATGATTCGTCTAAATTCTCCATTCCGTATCACATCGCATTTCGAATGAGCTCCGTGAAACTCTTGTATACCATTTCAGACCTGAAACAAAAGAATACGTTATGTTAGAAATAATAATCAACAAGTTAAAATGTTATCAGTCTCTGCCAAGCTCCTTCTTTATGCTGTCATCATAAATCATAGTGTGATGGCTGGCTATGTAAAGTACCTTTCTTTTGAGAAATAAATTTTTGTTTCTCCTTTAACCACTTTACTGGCCATTTTTAAGTTTTACTGAGATGCTATATGATGCCTTCGGTCTGATAAGTTTGACCAGAAATTAGCTACCTTATTATTTCTTCGGGTGCCGTGTATGAGAACATTTATAATGTAACAAACATTAATAATGTGGCTAATAAAAAACGGTGTATGTGAAAGTGTTACATGAAATCTAAGACATTGGCGCCGATTCTGTTGTTCACAAACTAAACTAAATTTAAGTTCAGTGCATCTTTTTCTTTCTGTTTCATTATGAAAAGAACAGAAGATAAATATTAGTTTAGTCCTGTCAAATTAGTCAGCGCCTGACGTAAATTGACGTATTTTTAGTAGTCAATTTTTTAAACACGTCTAAACTTGTCTATGGATTATCTAATTTGACAGGACTAAACTAATATTTATCTTCTCTCCTTTTCATAATGAAATAGAAAGAAAAAGATGCACTGAACTTAAATTTAATTTAGTTTGTGAATAACAGAATCGGGGCCAATGACTTTGGAATCATTTCACACATAACTGGGATTTGAAGGGGATTTGCATTTTTGATTTGAATACAATATTTATTATTAGATTGGGTTATTTTTCAATTGAACCATATTGGCACCATAAAGGCACCATATATATTATTATTATTAATGTATTAAAAAAGAAAATAACTAGTGTAAGCTACTGAGAAATGAAAAATTCTTTAAAATTTAACTACAGTAAAAACACACACATACATTGCGATTTACCACTCTACTAACACTTTGACAAAAAAAAAAAGAAAAACTGACCTTTAAAACTATATTAATTTAAGTTGAAAATAGCAGTAAGTAAAAGCCGTACCTCCCGTTACTGCAAGACTTCATGAGATTGAGCACATAGCTGGGGCACGCTTCAGGATCCATAATGCGAGCATTCATAAGCGTACCCTGACAGAAACAGAATAGAATCTCCGGCAGCGGCACGTTAGATGGCAGCACTTTCTTCTCGTAGAGAATGGTTGAATACAGCTGGAAGTGGTAAGCCAAGTTAATATGTTGAAGTAGAATTTAATAGGAGACTTCATCGCGAGTGGACCTGGATGTATAAGAAATCAGCTGTCCACTTTGAGTAAGCGTGGTAATTAATGAAATAATATTAAATTGTTTACTCTGTAAATAGGATGTCGGAATCACTTATTCAAGTCAAATAAAAAAAAATAGAAAGGCTAATGGAGTCGACATTTTCTATCAGACTAACCTAAGATGGAATGGCGAAACAAACTCAGAGGCTGTGCCAAACAGTCTCTGATGATTACTTGATTTTTTAAATAAAATGTAATCATGTTTATAGATGAGCTGAGCTTTTAAGACACTTTTACCCTACAATATTTAAAAACTAGATGGCGCCGCATTTCCTAGCTGATTGCTCCCTAAGAATAATTGCCAAAATCAACTCAGAGGTCATGGTCCCTTTTAGCCGGTTGAATGTCGTAATTACAGAAACAATTAAAAAGCCATTGTTTCGCGTGGATCCACATCCAAGTTCGAACATATTTTTATTATTAGGATTTTATGTGAGTCTAACAATGCAGGGCCATGTCTGAAATGGCCTTTTGAAGAAAGGGCCATTGCAGCGTTGACTTAGCCAGTCCTAAGCCTAACAGACGGCACGCTCGTATCAGTCTTCGTGTTGCTCAACCCTATTTTCGGGAGCTCAACGACCCGTTACATGACTCTACGCTCAGATATAATAATAATAATTTTATTATCAGGAAACTAAGGACCATAGATAAAATACATAAAATAATGGTACATACATTTTAACGCAATTTTATGAATAAATAATAAATAAAATAAAAATTTTATTTATTTTTCCACACTAATCAAAACACAGTGCATTATTAAAATAAATGCAGTGGACTGGAGCCTAAACTAGGGCAGCCCTGTATTTCAGGACTCCAGGTCTTCCTCCCGCGGCGAGTAAGTTGGTACAATTTATTAATTAATGACAACTAGAGATGTAATTAATATATATTGTGTGTGTTATGAAATTATGCAGAGGATTAGATATATAAAAATGATTTCTTACTTTAAATGCTGCGGTCAGTGACGCTATGGACAGCCCTAGGCTAGGGCTGAAAAGGAACGATATTCCTGCGGCATATCCTGCTGGTAGCGCGTACATTGCTGAGTCGAACCCCTTCTTACGACACAAGTAGCATATGACCGCCTGCAATGTAAAACAAAATTATTATAGGTACTTTGACGTCGGACGAAGTGTGAAGTTTTTTTTAATAATTTACGGTAAGCACTTGTTTGTTGTTGTTGTTGGTGTTATCAGTATAATAAAGCTAAGTACCAATATATGCAGTGAAATAAATCTAATCTGAGTATAATAGTACATCTATGTAGTTATGTAAGCAGTAATAGCATATCTTAAGTTGAAAGAAAAAAAAAACAAATAGTTTTGACTTGGTTTGGTTTTTTAGCACCCCAGTTGCCAAAGAAACTAAAATAAGTCAAAATTGATATGTGTCCAAAAAATACAATTATTAAAAGAATGTGGTCGTATTACTAAATATTCTAATTTAAATTCAATTATTACACAAACTAAATTAGTCGTACTCTGTAAATACCGATATAACTGCTGAAGAACAGTGCCAACTTGAAGTGTTTCCCTCTTATAGAAGATATGGCCTTCATCGGTGTCCGGATCTTCGGTAAGATTAGCCTCGCTAAGGATATGCCGAGGCCTACTCCGAAGTACGTGGCGAAACCCTGAGGAAAGAAAGGAAATGTTTCTTATTAAATTTATGAAGAACATAAATATACATTATGTCTGTCTTTAGTATTACAAGAGCTGATTGTGGAAGACATCGTCAAGAGAAGTACTTTCTAACTGGATTAAATCTTAGAGCTGCGCGAAAAAATGTCCTTAGGTAATGGCGTCTATAGAAACGTGACCTGGGGCCCAAGTCTGCTATTTTTATAAATTCGTCATTCCAACACGATCCCATTGTCATTTTGCTAAAAGTTCGTAATCTGCTAAATTCATAATTGTCGAAAAACTACTACTAAATTTCATGCTAGATTTCATTTAATATACCTATATTTTTACATATTACGTATTAGTGTTTGCAATCTGAAGTAGTAAGAAGTTCGTAAATAGCAATAAACATTACATTTATTCATTTGTCATTATGTACGAGATTACCATTTTATGCCATTTCTTTCAATGGAGTGTCAGTGGTTGACCATTGGAAAGTCATAATGACGCCATTTTAATAGTAGATTACCAAACTTGTCAAAATCAACAATTATGAAATCAATGATATACCATTCTGACACTATTGTAATATCAGACTTGAGGCCCTGTACAGATGAAAGCCATTATGGAGTATCTTTCAATAAAATCAAGTCAAGTGTCTGCGACATTGTGTCAGTTGTGTCAAAAAAAACAGAAACGTGACCTTCTATTGACGTGGAAGGACGGATCTACGATTGAAATCTTTGCTTAACACCGATTTTTGTCGGCAAGCAGTAGCTGCTGAGCTGTTTTGATTTCAAGATTATGATTTTAGATATTAAAATTTTTTTAAATGATGTGCTCGTAAGGCTACGTTCGGTCATGTCAAATGCCCATGTAATATCCACTCTCGTGAAGATCGGAGACGCTACACTCGAAATCGTGGAGGACAAACTGTTAAGTAGGCTCGATGATTAACATCTTTCTCGAAGTTAGACCACGGTGCCGATTCTGTTATTCACAAACTCAACTAAAAAAGTTCAATGCATCTTTTTCTCTCTATTTCATTAACAAAAGGACAGAAGATTTTTTTTTTCTTTTTTGGCCAACACCACTGATAACATTTAAATTAAGTATAGGTATAATATCTAATGTTAGTGTAACAATTAATTACAGGTTAGCACCGCATGCCCCATAAACAAATAAGATGTGCCACAAGCACTGAACTATACTTAAAGATTAATATTTGAGTAACTAAAATTAAAATTAATAGGTTTTAAGATAAATATTACTATAACTTTCAAATTAGATAATCCATAGACAAGTTTAGACGTTATTAAAAAATTGGCTACTAGAAATACGTCAATTTACGTCAGGCGCTGACTTATTTGACAGGACCACTTCGAGAAAAAGGTTAATCGTCGAATCCGACTCGGCTGAGCAGCATTCGGAAAGCTTCGTAATCTTCTTCTCGTCTCACATACCGCAGTGTCTCAAGACGAAAGTCTTTAACCAGTGCGTGTGACCTATGGCACTGAAACGTGGTCGCTCACAATTATTAGTCGCTTAGTAGAAGGCTAAAAGTCACCCAAAGAGCAATGGAGAGGGCTATGCTTGGAGTTTCCCTGCGTGATCGAATCAGAAATCCAAGCAGGAGAACCAACGTAACCGACATAGTCCGAAGAATTGCCAAATTTAAGTGGCAGTGGACAGGGCACATTGGTCGCAGAGCAGATGGCCGATGGGGCCGAAAGGTTCTTCAGTGGAAGACGTAGCGATGGAAGACCTAACAAGGTGGACCGACGACCTTGTGAAGGCCACAGGAACCCGTTGGATGCAAAAAGCACAAAACCGGTGGAAGTGGAGGTGCTTGGGGGAGGCCTATGTCTAGCAGTGGATGTCTTACGACTGCAATGATGATGATGATGAAGGCTACGTTCGCAATGACAGGTGGCTTGCTTACCGTCTAAAGCCTAGCCAGTCACCTAGCGAGTAGCGAAGTGTAACGAACGCTCTCGAATTTTCACAACCAGCCGTACTGCGCGCTTGACGCCTTCGGTAGTCGCCAGCGTGTATCGAAGGACGTTAATAAAGAGCTGAGAGGATACACTTTCTATTTTTTTTTGCATTCAGATATAAGAACAGTAAATTATTCTCATTACTTACCTTAGCTATGTATTTTTCGCATTTCCCTTCGTGAGGACAAACATTTTCGGACTCATCGGTCTTTCTTCTTACTTTTTCTGGAGTAAATAACCTGAAAATTAAAATTACCGATGGTCATTGACAATGAATCACTATCCATAATGTCAATATTTTAAAATCAAATGGATATTATCAGACTGGATATAAAAAATAACCGAACGAGAGTTTGCTGAAACATGAACGCAAAATGTAGTCGAATATTGTTTTTATAACTTAAACTAACCTAAAAATGAAAATGCGAATATGTTTCTGATTGTGTTTCGAATTTAAGGGCAAATAAATCATATAAAACTACAGGGCTGAATACGGTTTAATAATATCAAAAATGGTTAGCTGTTTTGCATTCCAAAAATGTTAACAGTTGTCGAAAATATTGAGTTCAGCCGATCGATTCTGTAAAAATCTCACCGTGATAACTTAGGTGAAGTGAGCGTGAAGTAAGCTATCAATAGGGGCGATCCCTAACATCAGGTGGAATGACAGCTCACTTCACGCTCACTTCACCTAAGTTATCACCGTGAGATTTTTACAGAATAGCACTGCTGTTTATATTTGAACTAACTGTAGCCCACGACTTTGTCTGAGTTTTTTTTTAAGTACAAATGTCCAGGATGAGAGGCAGCGTACGTAAGTTCTTCCCCGGGACCGAGGCAACCAATCTGTCAAATCTCCTAACGATGGGTTCGGTGGTTCAAGCGTGAAAAGATAACACACAAAAAGAGATACCTTCACATTTATAATAAAAGTATGGATCGTTGAACTTTTCTCTATAAAGCCAGATTTTCGCAACAAATCTTTGTATAAAAAAATTTATTATTGAGCACTAGCAGCACCCCGCTGTTTCACCCGCATAAGTGTCGATCCCGTAAGAATATTGGGATAAAAAAATAGCCTATACGTTAATCCAGGGTGTCAGCTACTTCAATACAAAATTTTATCAAAATTAGTTTAGCCGTTTGAGCGTGAAGAAATAACAAACATGTAAATTCACAAAAAAGTGATTAGTGTGATTACGGCAACCAGAATAGCAATCGATTCATAATTAGCTTTAGCTTTACCACTCCTACGACACAGCCCTCCTCTCTGTGAGAGGGAGTGTGCCATAATCCACCACGAGGGCCCAGTATGACTTGCTGTATGTCACATGGATCCGCGAGTAGATGTCACATGTCTGCGAATTTTTAGTTCTAGGATATGCCGGTTTCCTCACGATGTTTTCCTTCACCGTTTTGAGAGCAATCGTGATGAAATTATCTACGTAAAGTAAAGCGCCTATCTATAACTTGTAAGTTGCGGCCGTTACAACTGGGCCACCACTGCTCCCTAATCAATTACCTACTTGTATTGTATTTAATAACTTGAAAAAAAAAAAAACATCAACTTACTGTAAATTTAATTTAGGACTTTTATTTATTGCGACATTAGAATATAATAGAATGCTCTTTATTCTCTCTCTTTACTCTTTATTACTCTCTTTATTAGTTTAGCCACTTTGTATTCTCAATATTGTTATAAAGCATACCTAGAGGATATTTAGCTGCCAGCCGATTATCTCCAGCGTGCCTACGAAGGTGACCAGTCATTAGACTTACCTACAGGGAAGTATACATAACTCACTAATTAGATACGTGGCAATGCCGACCTCATCTCGTTTTAAAAAAAATATGATTGACGTGTAAAAGTGTTTGTACAAACCTACTTACAGAAATAAAATCATTTATCATTTATCATTTATCATTTATCATTTATCAATGAACTGTGACCGATAACGAATGCATTGTTAAATGGATACGTTATTATATAAAAACATTAAGTTCATTGTTAGATTACTTTGTGCTGCGATTTATAATGTGTTTACAGTCCTATTATTATTATAATAACAGTTATACAACGTGTAACGTTAAATGCGCAAAACCTCATACACCCCAGTTAGAGCATTGAGTTAAAAGCATAAATACGGTGACCAAAACTATATTTTTTAAAACGAACTATTTTTATTAAGAAAATCGTGTTGATCCTAGCATTACTTTATGCATTCAAAATTGAGTCTTACTGCCGTAAAATAAGACCTAATTTTCTTTAGCTCAATCGGCGGATAGTATGGCAAAATACATAATTATTGAAAAAAAAAACCTATAACAACAATTATTGAAATCGATTCAGTAGTCAATTATGAACAAACTATTTTCAGGTTTTACGCATTTAACGTTACACGTTGTATATGACTACTCTCGTTCTTAATAAAAGGTATTTATAAGGCAGGTGTGAGTGGAAACGCCGAGAGGGGACGCCTCAGAAGGACATATAATGACCTTATTAGTGATGTTCTTCTAGAAGGTCATGTGCGTAGTACTCGCAACCGCATGCGTGCATGACCAGAAACATATAATATGAACACAAACGAAGCAAAAAGAGTATGTAAGGATCGTAGCAGGCCCGGGGCAGCGGGATTGTCCGAAAGGGTTACCGCTACCCCGGAACATAAAGGGCTAAGGAAGGAACACGGGTGCGTTTTAGTCAGTAAGAGCCTGACACTCTCTTCTGCTCCACTCAGAGCGGGAGGGGTCATTTGATGATTTCCGTCCTCAAAAAAAAAAGATCGTAGCAGGTACCTAGGGTTCTGTGGTTTTTGTTTATGTACCTATGTGAAAATGGGTATAATTTACTCAAAAAAAAAATGCTTCGACTGCGTTCATAGATTACCAACCCACACTGAGCCCGCGGGATTACGACCCGCTCCCTCTTACCCAGCAGTGGGAATATTATAGTTATGTTAACTGTACATCTAGATTCATTCAAAAGTTACAGTGATTGTAAAATAATATTATCGGTGTTTCTAAGTGACTTTGAAAAAGGAGCTTCTGTATTTGACCCGTATATATATGTATGTATATTTGTACGTCCGCGATTTTCTCAAAAACTAATTAACCGATTTAGATGTTTCTTTCACCAAAACGATCTACATACTTTCAGAAAGGTTTTAGTTCATAATACATTCGGTAATTATTCTTATGTACGAAGTTATGCGCTTAAATGTACTGCATCTCCGGCAATTATTTTCCTCTTAGTTTATATTGATGATGTTTTAACTGATATTTATATATCAAGTAGTGTTATTTGAATTTGTGTGAGATAGGTACATCTAAAAACTGAAAAAAAAAAAATTCAAAAAAAAAACCACCGACTTCAAAAAAAAGCACTACAAAGTGAAAAATAACTTTGGTGCCCAAAGACACCGACTTCCGAAATTAAAGTTGTTTTTCACTTTGTAGTTTAAAAATAGTTTCTTACCAAAACAATGGTGTCCTCTCTTTCTTGTCTCCTTCGAGTCTCATCAGGTAGAACAACAACGAGCTCCCTACCATAAACATGAGCGTCTGCTGTGACTTCGTTATCGACAGATATCCAGCTCTCTGCAGAACTTTGAGGTAGTACTCGATCAACTGGAATATCAATATTGAAATGTTACTTGTTAATTCGCGACGAGAATTTCATCTTTTATATTCTTATTTGAGTGTTACTTGCTTAAGGTGAATGCTTCAGGTAGCCCGCGAAATTCGAATTTTCTTACGTTTTTTGCAATTTGCAATTATGTATTAGGTTGAATGTTGATCAAAATTTGATTCGCGACCTTACCAAGTATGTTTTTACATAATTATAACCATTAAAGTCATCAATACGACTTTATAAGACCATGTAATCCTAACTACGACAATTCCATGATGTTAGGATTACCTGGTTTAAAGAGTTGTATTGATGACTTTAATGATTATAATTCTGTAAATACATCCTTGTTACAGCCGCAAATCAAATTTGGATCACCATATAACCTAATACTGACTTACAAATTGCAAAAAACGTAAGAAAATTTGGATTTCGCGGGCTACCTTGAGCATCCACCTTAAGGGGGATGCAAGACGGAAAGGTCATGATTCCATGAAATTGTCGCAATTTTTCATCTTAATCTAACTTCGAGAGTTGTATTAAAATATTGAAACAATAGGTTTATTTGGTACAAATACACGTGCATAAAAAAAGATAAGTTAACTCAATTTTATTCAATTTATTATTTACTAGCTTCTGCTGGCGGCTTCGCCCGGTTGCCGGAAATTATCCCACGGGAACATGCTACAAAAGTAACCTATGTACGTAAAATTTGTTCAGTGGTTTAGGCGTCAAAAGGTATTTACAGATATATAGCCAGAATTACGTTTGAACTTATAATATTAGTATGAATGAAGACACAGTAATACAAATATGACATATGTATAAATATTCGGTACATAAGTAAGAAGACTAATTTAATTGAAAGAATAAAATCTTCGAGCAGTATTTCTTCTTTTGCAGGACTGCTGCAAAAGAAGAAATAAAAAAAATATGTAGTCTGTAGCGGTATCTACAAACGCCACATGCGAGTTTTCGTCATACTGATGTCACACAAAATCAATAATATCTCGTAAACTATTGAATTTCGGCCATACATATTGGAGGTTCAATTTTTTGCATTTTGGCCCCCCTATCAGCTCCTGACAGATATACGTCCAATTACAAGTAACCCTGTATAATCATTTATTTAGAATTTCACAAAATCCCTACCAGACTTGTATATTCCGACTTGCTAGGTACTGTCAATCTATAAGTACAAATAAATAAAATTGAAAAATAGACACTGTTTGTAATGTCGAAATAACAGCTTTTTACTAAATACATATGAAAATAATATAAACGGTTTAAAAAAAAAATGTTTGCCTGTCGTGTCTTTTTGCTCCGTCTGATCTCCGAAACGGCTGGATCGATTTTGACGAGACACTGGCAGAGGCATAGCTGAAGTTATAAGGAGAACAAACTTAGGCTACTTTTAGAAAAAGAATTAGGGTTACGCGCAAAAAAATGAAAACCTATGAAATCCAATTAATTTTCCGACACGCACGCGATAGTAGTTGCGGGCACAGATAGTTGATAATAAAATATGTTATTATAATGTTAGTCTACCAAATTTTTATACATAGAATAAGTCATATACTGATAATAAATTTTGAATTTTTGACAGTTTTTCCATACTAGAACTGTCAGACGTCAATTTTACTCCACAGATAAAAGATATCTGACTTTGGTAAAATCAGCCCTAAAGGTTCATACGCACTATGCGGGTAGCCGCAATGCGGCTAGCCGTGCGGCTGACCGCAAGATGCGGTTGCGAATGCGGCCAGCCGGATCGCGGGCAGCCGCATTCGCAACCGCAACGTGCGGTTGAAGAACCGTTGCGATTTGCGGTCATAACGATCCATTTCAAAGTTCGATTTGCGGTTATATCGTCAAAGATTGACTTTTTTAAAGATTACCAAGTTCTTTTTTTTCCTCCTTTGTCAATTCCGTACCGTGATAAATATGCACCAACTCTTCCCATGCTCTTTGTTTTAATATTCTATCGGAATACTCTGGTAATTTGGTGTTCCAAATTGCTGGTCGACTCTGGATTTTGATGATAAATTTTTCCGTATCGAATTCCATTTTCCGCTCACTCAAGCGTGTAGCCGCATCCCAGTGCGCATAGAAATGAATATTACGTACATAATTGTGCTTGCGATCAGCCGCACGGCTAGCCGCATTGCGGCTACCCGCATAGTGCGTATGAACCCTAAGAAAAAAATATTAGACCGTTTATTTTGACACAAAAATAAATGTGTCGAAGTCTATAATACAGAGAGTAGGTATGTACATGGATCCGATGGACATCTTTGCAAAGTTCTGTCGCTTTCACATACATGACTTGATGTTTGTTGAAGCGTGAAAAAGAGCATAACGATCGAGAAAATATCATATATTTTTCTCCATGAGAGATTCTTGCGTCTATTCTTAAAACCTACTCGTGTATCCACGGAATTTAATTTTGTACTCCCATAGTACACGAGGCTTCACAAGTTTTCTGCTCAAATTCGACGACTTACAAACGCAAAACCACATAAATTCGTATAAATACACCATTTCAATTACTAATACAGGGTTTCAACATTCACATCTGCAGTTTTTTTAGAGATGAATGATGCTATACAGGGTCAAATTAAATTAGCTAGCAAAACTCCGCAGATGTGGTGGGTAAAGATATGAATATCATCATCTGCCTAGCCTTTTCCCAACTGTGTTGGGGTCGGCTTCCAGCCTAATCGGATTCAGCTGAATACCAGTATTTTACATGGAGCGACTGGCTATCTGACCTCCACAACCCAGTTACTGGGTAATCCGAAACCCCTTGGTAAGACTGTTTTCGGGCTTGTGAAGTTGTGACTACCCGTAACGACTGTCAAAGATCCACGAATGACAGCCGGGACCAACGGCTTAACGTGCTTTCCGAGGCACGGAGAGGTCTCGGTATGTATAAATGGTCACCCATACATAGACCAACCGCGGCAAGTGTAGCTTAACCTGATTGATCGATTTGTGAGGCTGTTATTATAAAGATATGAATATACATATAAACATGACAAAGTAAAAATATAACCAATTTAGTAAACATCACACCCACAGATCGCGTGCCAAAAATTGCACCAACTTACGTTCAAAAATCGTAAGCCGCCACTTTCGCGCTCAGTCCTGTGTACTGCTGGCTGGGTGAGCGTGAGAAAGAGCATTTGTGACGTCATAGTAGTTAGTCAAAAACATGGCACGCTTGGTTTTCATGCAGAGCCGACTTGCGTTATCTAGGTCTATCTATATCATAGATAATATGATCACACTATAAAAACTTAGATGAAATGAGCTGTTAATAGTGACATTCCCTAGCATCAAGTGAAACGACAGTTCACTTTAAGCTTACTTCACCAAAATTTTTGCGGTGAGATTTCACAGAACAGATCGGCTGCATTATCATTAAAGTTGAGTGATTGACTTCTGCACTAGGGGTGATATTATAGGCATTCCCACACAGAACAAATATTAGCATGGAATACATACTGTATTTCAAATCTGGGTCTTTGTAATTGGAGGAATTATGTTTGCAAAAGCGACCATAAAACGAAAGATATAAGTGTTGGGTTGCTAAGTCACTTTTATGAATAATTATTTATTTCTCGTTGGTGCGTTGGTCTTGTGGTCGCAAGCACGTCTACTGACCGTAGGGTCCTGGGTTCGATTCCCGGGTAGGGCAAAGTGTTATTGAGTTTTTTCCATTAAGAATTTCTTATTAACAGCCCGGAGTTTAGAAATTGGCGGTGTATTGGCGGTGTGATACCCCCGTACCTCGGAAAGCACGTTAAGCTGTTGGTCCTGCGTCTGATCTCTCTCTGGTCGTGTCGGATGGCCATCCCATCGGACTATGAGAGTGAGGGAAGAGGGAGTGCACCTGTGTCTGCGCGCACACTTGCACACTATAATATCTCCTGCGTATCTGGGTAATCTCCGTTGAGATTGGCCACCGTGACCGAAATCGGTCGGAGAGGATATTATTTATTTTTATAACTTAGGACATTTATTCTCAGGATTTTAATTTTGACATAACTTTCGGCATAACTGTCTTGACTATGGTCGCCTCGTTACAATTCCATGAGTGTCCTTGCAACAGTATCGTAATGTGTAAGCTCAGTTCCGCGAAATTCAAATTTTCTTACGTTTTTGCAATAAGCAGGTCAGTGTCAGGTCGTTTGTTGATTAATATATGATTCGCGATAGTAACAAACATGTAATTACAGAATTACATTACTGCAGCGGCCAGCACAAGAGGCATTAATAGACGAACGTGTAAATGTGGGCCGAGACGAAGCCGAGGCACACATACGTAGGTAAGTCCATCAATGCATAGTTGTGGCCAAGGCTTGTATAGTACTTTTCTCAAATAATGCGTAGAAAATAAAACTAAGTAGTACCAAGGCAGAACTTTTTATTTGAAAATACAATTACTTTTCAAAATCAATGGCGAACAACAAACAACAAAAATTTTTCCCGCGTTAAAGTGTCCATTTGTTTTTTTTTTTCAATAAACAGCTTTCAATTTGCAAATCAATTCGAAATTTAAATAAAACCTTCGATAAGTTACCTCCTTGGTTGCCATGTTTCGGAGTAAAAGATCGTTCCATTTTTAAATTACACGACAAATATGAGTTTAGTAGTAAGTAATTTATTTGGCCGCTAAACCACGACAGATATGGATTTTCATACAACTTTTCCGGCCGCTGCTCGCATGTATTTGGCCAGTACCTACAGCAATTTCGATTTATCTCGAAGAAGGTTATCAAAAATATGCTCAAATTTCCAAGCATGTTTGAGAAATAATCATTAGAATCAATGAAATGTTTTTTTTTTATAGAGAAACTTACCAAATTACAAAACAGGTTGATAACCAACCCTCTCCTACTCGGCGGCTCCAGGTATATAAAGAGACCGCTAAGTGTGAAAGGTATGAGCAGGTACGTCGAGGAGGTAAACTTGTCACCCATCAACTTTCTGGAAGAATTAAAAGATCAGTTTAGATTTTGAGAGGCAGACATTTGGGAAAGAAACATAGCTTGCAGATTGAGCTAACTGAAGTGGCAACGCACTGGCCATATTTGTCGAAGGATCGGCTGGTGTAGCAGACGAGTTCTAGAGTGGAAATCGCGTATCGGCAAGCGTAGTGTGGGACGCCCCGTAGCTTGATGGACCGATGACCTAAATAAGACCGCTGGGACAGACTGTATGCGGAAGGTGGAGGACAGGGTGTTGCGGCGCAGCCTGGGAGAGGCTTATGTGGTATTGAAGGTTTGTATGGAACAGTTGATAACTTTTTCTCGATTACGATATTTGTGCCATGGAGAAAGTTGTGAAATTAAATGGTCTGTACCACAACTTTAAATTTGATTACACCTTGATACGCATTGTATAAAATGTAAGCAACGCTAGTAATTTCAAAAGCACATTATACTGGAACAAAGCAATGCACGTAACTGGCTTATAGTTTTAGGTCTACCACTAAAGGTGGGTTTAAACCAAACGAACATAAACGTATTATATCAGATAAATAGTTACACACCTATTTCTCTCTTTCAGTCATCAGTAATTTGACTTTCGATAGAAGAAGACAAAGCGTTTAGTAACTATACAGATGCTATGCAACGTTTATTAGTAAGGGGGTAACAGTAGGCCACCGTAGGCGCAGGCTTGTAAACGGCGAGCAATGGGCAGCTCGCCGTCCGGTAAGGACCAGGCCCGAGTCGACGGCGCGTTGTGTTCCACGCGCACCTCAAAGAGATGTCAGCAACAACTGACGGGGTCCGCTAGGGCCGATGCCGGCCAGGATCGCGGGTTGTTCGAGAGAGATACCGTGGCCCCTGGCACAGGCAACTGAAGGAACACGGGTGGGTTTTAGTCAGTAAAAGTCTGACACGCCCTCCCGCTCCGCCCAGAGCGGGAGAAGTTATTTGATAATTTCCCACCCTAAAAAAAAAGAAAGAAAAAAAAAGGGGGTAACAGTAGGAATGATTTAATTTTGACAGTATAACAACATTCATTGCGTCATTCATGTTGTTTAGCTTACAAATTTTTCGAACATATGAAGCAATAGATTAGTAATATCCTTTAAAATTTTTCTGATCGTGACTGTAAGTATGTTACGTTATTAGGATGCAGAACTAGAGCAAGGGCATTCCTTTCATGATACTTTAGCATGGATAGATCAACGAAATAATGCTATTTCCCTGTATATAGAACAAGAACATAGAGAAAGTTGACATAATGTGCAATTGTTTATTTGGTGTTGACTACTGAACTGGGGCCCAAGTCTGCTATTTTTATAAATTCGTCATTCAAAGACGATCCCATTGTGATTTTGCTAAAAGTTCGTAATCTGCTAAATTCATAATAGTCGATATTTGGTCGGAAAATGGTCTGAGAAAAACTACTACTATTCATGCTAGATTTCATTTAATATATATTTTTACATATTACGTATTAGTCTTTGCAATCTGAAGTAGTAAGAAGTTCGTAAATAGCAATAAACATTACATTTATTCATTTGTCATTAATGTACGAGATTACCATTATATGCCATTTCTTTCAATGGAGTGTCAGTGGTTAACCATTGGAAAGTCAAAGTGACGCCACTATATTAGTAGCTTACCAAACTTGTCAAAGTCAACAACTAAGAAATCAATGATAGACCATTCTGACAATATTGTAATAGCAGACTTGAGACCCTGATCTCGAGACAAAAACGCGTCTAAATTGTTTCAAATGCACATCTTCAACTGCTAAGGTAATTAAGGACAGAGAATTTACTGTAGATTATAGAAATTTCCATACAACCAATTTCCACATACCTTACCTAATCATACAACTAATATTGGGTGCAACGGATGTAACTAGCAGTCCTAACATCGTCGATCTCACGTAGTATTCACCCATCTTGATCCACTGGTCCTTTCTCATCATTTTTTTGCCTCGCATCAAGATTTGTGCCTGGAAATAAAAGTATCATATTTTTTAACAGTCGTTTTTATTCTTGGTTAAATTATGATAACATCCTTTTCCCAACTCGCTCTCATTCATAGATCTTTGACCGTCACTGATAGCCACGTTTAAAAAGGTCTGACAACCAGTCTTAACAAGGAGTATCGTGTTATCCATTATCTGTGGAAGTTAGATAGACAGTCGCTCCTTTTAAAATACTGGCTGCTGCATCCGGCTAGACTGGAGGCTAACGGCCGTAATTGGGAAAAGGCTAGGCAGATTGAATGAGAATTTCCTTCCTCTGGGAACTGGGTGTTGCCCAGTAACTGGGTTGTGGCGGTCAGATAGGCAGTTGCTTCATGTAAAATACTGGTGTAGCGGTATCTACAACGACGCCACATGCGAACAACGCGTCATACTGACGTCACAAAATCCTGCATCTCGCAAGCAGAGTTTACCGCGCAATTAGCATAGATACAAAGGCCCGACATGAATCATCGGGCAGTTGCCCGCCAGACATAACACCTGTCTGGTCGGAGGATCCTCCCTTTTCTATGGAGATTGAGTGAACTTTACACCCTGTTCCTCATACCTCTAAACTGGCGTTTGGAAATACTAGAATCCGACTCTAACATACTCTTAGTTGGGAAAAGGCTAGGTAGAAGATGTAGGTAGCACAAAAACAAGCAGGTAGGTGCAGACGCCAGCACATCTAGTTACTTTAATCTGTCAAATTTCTTTAATAGATTTTCAACTTTATCGCTGGAGCATAAGGTTCAAAGTTGTTTGGGAAAATTTGACAGTTTCGAGTAACTTGATGTGCTGGCGTATGTACTTACAATATAAATAATGGAGTAAAACTTCGCGCTGCCAATAACAGCATCTTTGTACAGAACAGGTGATGCTGCCAGGCAGCTCTCGTTCCAAGGATGAGTCATGACACTGCAGTGTGCGTCGCGACACACAGCGTCGAACAGCTGCTTGCTTACCGCCGCCATCTTGGATTACTTGCTTAGGTTCCTTCTTTGGTGTCACTCTGTATTGATAGCTGTAACAAAAGATATATTTTTTTTTACGACATGTTAAAACATCGCGATTTCTTTATAATAATATGTTTGTTTATAATTAATGCTTTAGACACATAAATTTTCTGGAATAAATTCTCTAAAAGTTGGTAAAAACACACCATTGAATTTCGTTGCGACTACGCAACGGAATTTAATGGTATTTTTACCAACTACTTATTACTATTAGAAGAATAATACGGTTACACAGACTCAGACGAAAAGCGATTTTAATTTATTTTATGAGTAGATGGAAAAATAAAGGCTTAAAAAAGTATTAATTCTATGTTGCAAAACGCCATGTATAAGATGTTTTTTGCCCGTAGCGTACAATACAATTGAAACACAACTTTTATTGTTGCTACAACTAATGATACGTCACAGGTATTTAAATCACTCCGTCAAAATTCGGTTGTTGCTAGGTCTTAGAAGTAAAGTGTTTCATATTGCAGATTAATAAAAAAATATGTTTTAAAATCTTTCGCGCCTGCAAAAATTGTCACAGCAAAAAGTAAAATTCGCAGTAAGGATGAAACAATCTATATACTTATATAAAAAGAGAAGTCCTGACTGACTGACTGATTGACTGACTCATCAACGCCCAGCCTAAACCCTTGGACCTAGAAAGCTGAAATTTTGCACAGAGGTTTTCTTTATAATGTAGACGAGGAATAAGGAAGGAATTTTCAAAATTCAACCCCTAAGGGAGTTAAATAGGGGATGAAAGTTTGTATGAAAACTCTTATTCCTTGGGTTAATAAACTTGAAACTTGGCACGAATACTTATCTAAGTAAATTATGAAAATTGTTTTTTTTTGTTTTTCTAAACTACCTTCTAAAGGGGGATGGGGGGGTGTCAAAATTTGTGTGGAAGAATTTTAACGCGCGGTCCGATTAACTCAAAACTCAGTATTTATACTTAATACCAAAAATAAAGAATTACGTGTATCAGGGTTTTTCGAAAATCTACCCCTAACGGGGAGAAAAGGGGTAGTTAATTTTACAGGGCAAATTTTACTGCCTGGCTTAATTAACCCGAAAATTGGTATAAATAATCTGTGAGTCAAGTAATGAACACATTCCAAACAATTTTTCAAAATTCCACCCCTGTGGGGGTGAAAAGTGGGGATACAGCTTATATGAAAAATCTTATTCATTTGGTTAATATACTTGAAACTTGGCATGAATACTTATCTAAGTAAATTATGAATTTTGGCATTTTTTGCTTTTCTAAACTACCCCCTAAAGGGCGATTAGGGGGTGTCAACATTTGTATCGAAGAATTTTAACGTGCGGTCTCCAATTAAGTCGAAACTCAGTATTTATACTTAAGACCAAAAGTAAAGAATAACATGTATCAGGGTTTTGCGAAAATCTACCTCTGACGGGGTGAAAAGGAGTAGTTAATTTTTCATTTTCCATTTAACACATCCCAAACATTTTTCAAAATTCCTCCTGTGTGGGGTGAAAAGTGGGGAAAAACTTTATACGAAAAATCTTATTCATTTGGTTAATAAACTTGAAACTTGGAAGGAATATTTGCCTAAGTAAGTAATAAGAAATGGGTCTTTCGAAAGTAGACCCCTTTTTTTTTTTTTTTTTTGTGTATGGGAAATCATCCAATGACCCCTCCCGCTCTGGGTGGAGCAGAAGGGAGTGTCAGACTCTTACTGACTAAAACCCACCCGTGTTCCTTCCTTAGCCCTTTGTGTTCCGGGGTAGCGGTAACCCTTTCGGACAATCCCGCTGCCCCGGCAGGCTTCGGCCCTTTCGGGCCCCTTCCTTTATGCTGACATCTCTTTGAGGCGCGCGTGGAACACGTACGCGCCGTCCGGCACGGGCCTGATCCTGATCGGACGGAGAGTTACCCATTACTCTCCGCCCGCAGGCCCGCGCCTACGGTGGCCGGGAGTCGTCTCGCGGCTCCCGACGCCCGGGGCGTCTCCCGCGGCGGCTGGGACGTGAGGCCCTCTCCCTCAGCCGTCCCGCCACCTCCTTCGCTAGCATGACTGCTTCGCAGAAGGAGGTGACTGCCTCCCACTCCCTCTCGCCCCGGACCATGGCTTGAACCAGGGCCGGGCGCGAGAGGTCGCCGCCGCCGCCGATCGCCTCTGCGAGAACACGGCGGTGCTCCGCCCAATTGGGGCATACCGCCACCGTATGCTCCACCGTGTCCTCCGGGCGACCCTCGCAGTGGTGACACCCGGGCGTTTCCTCCCGCCCGATGGTGTGCAGGAACCTCCCGAAAGACCCGTGTCCGGTGAGGACCTGCGTCAGGCGGTAGGTGAGGGCGCCGTGGCGCCTCTCTAGCCACTCCTCAAAGAGGGGTCTTACCGCCGCTATCGCGGCGTGCCCTAAAGTAGACCCCTGACGGGTAAAAAAGGTACTTCGATTTTTAAGGCCGGTATTATAGTGCGTAGCTTGATATACTCCAAAAAAATGATATGAATAAATTTAAGCTTCAAACTTGGCACAAATACTTATCTAAGTAAATTATAGTTTGTCATTTTATGTTTTTCTGCTCTAAAGGGAGATTGAGGGTGTCAGTTTGTATGGAAGAATTTTATCGCGCGGTCCAATAATATAAACTCGGAACTCAGTATGTATACATAAGACCAAAATAAATAAAAAAGTGTGACTGGGTTTTTCGAAAATCTAACCCTAACGGGGTGAACGGGGTTAGTCCATATCACAGAGGAGTATTTTATTGCGTGGCTTCATTCAATGGGAAATTGGTATAAATAATCTTTGAGTCAAGATATGGAAACGTCCCAAACATGTTTTCAATATTTCGCCCCTATGGGGATAAAAACTGTGAAGGTGAAAATGTGGTCTTATTCCTTTGGTTAAGAAACTTGAAACTTTTCAACATTTGACTCAGTAAATAATAAAGATTGTCACTTTTAGGGGTTTACTACTTACTTACTTAAAATAAAAAAGTATTACTTTTAGGGTCTTACTTATTCGACTCCTACCGGGGTGGAAAAGGGTAATAAAGTTTAAGGAGTAGAAACTTCAACTTCCATTAACACGAAAATGGGTATAAATAATCTTTATATCATAAAAATGGAAACGTACCAAATGCAAAAACAAGCCCTGTCGTGATGAAAAGGTAGGATAGTTTATTTGAAACATCTTAGGTAGTTTAACTAAAATATTGGCCCGAATACTTATTTCTTTAGATAAAGTAAGTATAAAAATCGTAATCAATAATTTTCGGAATACCTTTCAGGGGGAGGTGGAGAGGGTGTTAAATTTATTTGAGGAAAGTACGAAACCCGCGACTTTTGCTTTTGCTTACTTAAGCTTTTGCCCGCGACTTCGTCCGCGTGGACGAAGTCGCGGGCAAAAGCTAGTTCTATATATAAATATAGGTACTTATATTTCTTTGCATACTAAAGCATTTATTTTATCATAACATAAATATAAACTAATACAATCTCCCCTTCTCTACAAGCATTTTAATATTTTGTGCAAAACAAATTAACTAACCAAACAATTTTCTTTGAAAAAATAAAACTGTATTTATCTTTCAGGTTCAAATTTTCAATTTAGCCTAAACTACACGTGTTCTCTGTTGTGTCATATTCAACGTCCCGCAGTCATAACGAGACCAATACAATTTCATAAACCACTCCGTCGGGATTTGAATCTCTGACCTTTGCAGTGCATGTTACGAGTAACTTAACCTTTATACCCTTACGGTCAAGAACGTTAACTTGTGGTTATATCGTGCGTTAGAGTTAGATTAAGTATAATGGGAGGCATATTAATATTGTGGCTAACTGTAAGTATTTCAGCACGTGGAAGAAAAATAGAGGCTGTATCATAATCAATAACAGGGCAGACTAAGTGCGGGTTGTTTCACGTCCACTTGACGCACGTGTATACGTCAAATATGGTGCTAACTATCGTCAAACTAAAAAAAACGTGGTTTCAAATTACAATTACAGAATTTATGACCTTGCCGTGTGTCAAATAATAACGATTACATACTTTGACGTACGTATGTTACGTTAACCAACCGTTTGAAACAACTGACCCGTGACACAACACGCCCTTAGTGCAGGCAGGGTCGTAGCGTGTTAAGAGCCTACACTACCTCAGCTAAAATTCACTCTTTAGCTCGCTCGCACGATACTGCTCGCGGACTGAGTGAGAGCGAGACAGAGTGCGGTGCTAGGCGGCAGGCAGCGCCAATAGTTTAGGTACCTATTTGCTTTTTACGATGAAAAGAACAGTAATAAAAAAAAAATAAAAACATAAGACCTGCTTTATAGTTAGTTCGGTTAGTATATAAAGTTTCATGATCTAATTTGAAGTATTTTTTGAATACCAGCGGTTTATTGTTCGGTTTGGAGGTAACTTTGGCTTTTTTATCCATCAAGAAAATTTTATGGAATCGTGTTTTCGTCTAACATAAGACCTAACATGAATCCTAAATTTTACCATATATTTATTTCGAAATTAATGCTGAAGTATTTTCGACATAACGGAGGATCATGCTAAAGCCATTTGAGGTAGTATAGACCCTTAAGGTGACAGGTAATAGTTGCACTGCTCATGGTAACCCTACATCTGCTCTAAAAACAGTGAAGGAAAACATAGCCAGGAAACCGGCATGTCCTATAACCAAGAATTCGAAGACATGGTGACATTCACCGACCCGCACTGGATTGTGGCCTATTCATAGAAAGAGGAGGCCTGTCTCAACAGAGGGAACATTATAGGCTGATTGTGCTACGTGGTAGGGTCACAGTAGTAATAATAAAAAAAAAAACATTGGTATAGGCATCCGTACGTCAAGGGGCCTAATACTGCATTCACGACTAATTTGATAAAAATGTAAACAAATATAAGTTTATGGAAAAATATATTTAATTCCACACAGTAAAGTTCAGTTTACGCTACAACTTCAAACATTTTTATAACTTTTTCAATAGTGCTAGTCACTCTGAAATCAACTTAATTTCCATTAAAATAACGTTGACATTTGTTTAACTTAAAATAAAATCAATTTGAAACAAGTTTAAACAGACTTTAACTCTAAACTAAAAAGTCCGTAGTTTCTGCTGAAGTTATGGGAGTTTCTTACTCCGTATTATTTTCGGATATTGTTTAGTGCCTGATCTTCATCATCTGCCTAGCCTTTTCCTAACTATGTTGGGGTCGGCTTCCAGTCTAACCGGATGCAGCTGAATACCAGTGTTTTACATGGAGCGACTGCCTATCTGACCTCCACAACCCAGTTACTGGGTAATACGATACCCCTTGGTAAGAGTAGTTGTCAGACATTCAGGCTTCTGACGACCCGTAACGACTGTCAAAGATCCACGAATGACAGCCGGGACCAACGGCTTAACGTGCTTTCCGAGGCACGGAGGGGTCTCGGTATGTAAAGATGGTCACCCATCCACAGAACAACCGCGGCAAGCGTAGCTTAACCCGATCGATCGACCTGTGAGGCTGTTATTATTTAGCCACGGGCCCCTCAAAGAATGAATGGACCACGATTTGACAGCTGTCTCTACTAGCGATGTGTTTTTGCCCGTCCAAAGAGCAATTAATCGGTTGTAGGATTCACATCGAAGTTTCGAACTACCTTTGGACGGGCCCGTATCTTCGTTGACGGACTTAAGAGTACACTCCCAGACACTTGAACTATGAATACCGGCGACACAGCTACGACAAAAAACATGCTGTCAATGTCAAACTGTTACTAATTTTACCGTGTACGTGCGGTTGACAGTACAAAATCGCTTCCAAATTTACCAGAGGGGCTATTCCCGTAATTTTAAGAACGTTCGCATTCTAATCTCAGTCTCAATCTGTCAAAATTACAATGAATTTACATACAATTTTTGACATTGATTGTTGATGAGATGAGATTTCGACTTGAATTTGAATGTTTTTTTAAGTACGATAATTAGTCTTCTGATGTCTATTATTGACCTGCTTGAGTGTATGAGTACCTTCCAGATGTCTAAGGTCATTCTGTAGTTCCTGCTTACCCTATAGGATCAAGTGCGAATTCGTAAATTTGGCTTTTTTTTTTTTTTATTAATCCTTCCTTTCGCCGCGAGGAGGCCTGTGCCCCAGCTCACTTATAGGCTGCTCAGCCACATTATAAGCTGATTATGCCTATTCTGTATTCAAATTATTATTCAGTACCTACGTTTTGAATATTAGTTCTTTTCCGCACCGATGTTGCGAAATCTACTATAGATCGGTAACAATAGAAAAAGTAATTGTATCATTAGTGACAGTTGAACTATTATCATTAGCTAAGATAAAAAAAATATTATATTTCTATACATCATTAAAAATAATCATTTATTATTTTGTTGGACCAGGTCCGCTATATTGATAGCTGGATACCTAAGCATCGTGAAATAATGAAAACTGTATTGTAGGAATGAATTATATTGGAAATTAAATTAAAATGGTTACAATATTTGAATCGGCGCGACAGTAAAAAATGAGTGTGTTCGTCCGTGAGTCGGAGACGAGTCTGTCCGATGATGGCCGAACGGGAGCGCGAGAGCCGACCGACGCTGGTGGCCTGCCCCTACGTACCGCACCGTGCTTCATCAATTTTATTATGTATTGTTTTTTAAATCATGTAAAACAATATTTTATCCTATTGTTATTATTTCCTTGCATCTTTATGAACATTGACTCATAAATACACTATGGCGCATTTCATTAGTGAGTTGCATTGTCTGTATGATAACACTTATGATAATTTACGTCATGTTGCACTTGCGTTTGTCATTCAGTTGGTATGTGGATTGTACACCTTTTTCTATAGGTAAGTACTTCGATATTATTTTTTGAACTTTTATTTTATAAAACAACTAGCTGCGCCCCGCGGTTTCACCCGCATAACAGTCGATCGCGTAGGAATATCGTGATAAAAAGTACCCTATGTGTTAATTCTAGTTATAAACTATCTTTGTGCCTAATTTCATTCAAATCCGTTCTGTAGTCTTTGCGGGAAGAAGCAACAAACATATAAACACACACACACACATACACACAAACTTTCACCTATATCTATACTTCTATACTAATACTATAAAGAGGAAAGATTTGTATGTATGTTTGTAACGAATTGGCTCCAAAAGTACTGGACCGATTTTAAAAATTCTTTCACCATTTGAATGCTACATTATCACTGATTAATATAGGCTATATTTTTTCCACCCGTGCAAAGCCGGTACAGGCCGCTAGTACCTAATATTACTGTGAATAGTGTGAATTCGTGTCAAAGCATAAGATAACATCTAGCCTAACCTAAAATAGCAAAAACGGTGGGGCAGATATGCTTGAATCCCACACATTATATTAAAAGAGGGCCAGTCTTTACCATGAATCCAATCTAATAGAAACCTAATAACACTTTTCCTGAACCCGAGAATTGAACCCAAAACTTTTAAAGATGATGAATTCAACGATAACCTATTAGTTATCTGCAAAGCAATTATGAGGTGGACTGTTCACATAAACCTCAAAAGGAGATGTTCCAATATGTATGGAGCCTGGGCCAGGTCCTTGTACACTATACTTAAAAATAGGGAAATTTATTTAAAACAGATCTCAACTGTCCAATTGCTTTAAAACAGCTTGGTTTTCTGGTAAACAGAAGAAATTACACTTGAAATTGCAACACACAAAAAACAACCCGTCATGGCAGTAAGCTGTCATTTTGATTGATTAATGACGTTTGACATGTTTTTGTTTATTTCGACGCTAGACGAAAGTGACAGAAGTGACACTGTTGTGACAACTGACAGTTCTCTTTTTAACAACAGAGTAACTAAATCTGTGACACGCCATGTTGAAAGACGATAAAATTAATTGATAAATATCAGTTCACTACCACAACAGTACACATTTCATTGAATTATCTGTATTTTTCCTGAATTCTACGGATTTTTCTCTTTTTTTTGAGATACTGTACATAGACCTGGCCCATTTTGAAACATCTCCTTTACAACAACTTGTTAGCCAAGAGTCCAATGGTGCGTCTAGCTATAAGTTTTAACAATATTTTAATAAAAACATTCTGTTAGATTAATGTGTGTAATAACAAATTTTATGACCGCCCAAATTGGTCTACTGAGTTAATGGCATGCATTAAAGATAGTTAAGATGTATATTCACCCTTAATTTGAGACACCTAAATTAAGTGGTCACCTTAAAAATCTATTTTCATTTTTTTATATAACTGCAGTCTTTATATATTGTTATTCTGTATTAGCTTCAGCCCGCGACTTCGTCCGCCTGAAAATTCTTTTGCTGTGACCAAATGTTGGCCAAGATCAGGCCAAAGAAACTAGGGCTTTCAAAGCGGGCTAGGTTGACGATATCATCAAAGTCGCGGGAAACATCTGGATGAGAGACGCACAGAACCGGGAAGTATGGCAGAAGAAAGGGGAGGCCTATACCCCCAGCAGCGGTAGGTTCCGGGCAAAAAGAATCAGCTGTTTCCTACATTTTGATGATAGCTTCCTAATTATTTATTCTAAATTGTTTCTGTTCAACAACGTAATTGAACTATCAAAATGAAAGTAATTGGTACTGATAGTGAGTTACGCAATTACCCCCAGTTGTAAACACTGGTTGCCAATACTATTTTAATACGAGAAGCCGACGAAGATGATAAAACGCAGTCTGTCGCGTCCTTTTCGGGTAACCAATGAAAGTCAGCGCTGTGCTGTGGGTCATAGCACAGCATCATGCTGAGTGGAAGCCTTCTTGTCACAGTCATGACGTGCAGCCGTCGACTATCTCTGCTTTGTGCTCATGTATGATAATAATAATAATAATAATTTATTTAACAGATCATACAATCCAATTTGTTAGTAATACATACACATCTTAAACACTAGTGTTAGTACGTAATTATATTTGAAAATTTATTTTTTGTTTAATAATGTCAAAATAATCAGTGATAAAGATGTCAAAATCATAAAAAATAATGTCAAAATCACCACTAATCATATCAAATCATTAATAATAAAATAAACAATGAACAATAATCAAATGAGCAATCATCCAAAGAACCATTATTTCAAGGCACGATTTGAAGGTAATACTTGTAAAGATATATATTTTTTTTGTTTTTATTATATATGCTGTCATTAGAATTAATTATCTTTTTGTTTGCACGTGCTTCTGTGACAAATAAACCTGTTTTTCTTTCTTTCTTTCTGATAATATTGGCACAAATCACTAGAAACCGTATCTCTATTGCGTGACTATTACAAAGGTGTTATTATCCTTACAAAGCGTAGGAAAACTGCAGGAAATTGACACACGATTGCGTATTATGCAAGTTTGCAACGCTGTGCAATATTGCAATGTTTTGTCGTGCACTGTTAGTTGTAATTTTTTATAGATTAAACAGTGTTATAAAACTTCTTCTTTTTCTTTTTTTATATATTGCAGCATTATGCTGACATAGGAGCCTTTTTGATCACACACAGATCTTTTTTTTTGTTTATTTATAAAAATCAGCTGTTCCCTACATTTAAGTTCGCATAACTCATCAAAATGTAGGAAACAGCTGATTCTTTTTGCCCGGAATTTCCCGCTGGTGGGTACAGGACTCTCCTTTCTTCTGCCATACTTCCCGGTTCTTCCGCGTTGCGGTTGCGGGGGAATGCACTGAACCTAAATTTAGTTTAGTTTGTGAACAACAGAATCGGGGCCATTGTGTGTTATGCAATTAGGGTTGAATGAATATGTTTTTGCGACTATATGTGTAGTTAGGTAGGTACTGTCAATTTCTTTTGAAATTAGCCGCCGCCGCTCCAGAGATTGGTTCAAGCCTACAATAATAATTTTAACGATATCGATGTATTTGCCCTGTCTAAACAAAAATTTTAAAAAAAATTATTAACCTCCTTGTTAAAAATTCTTAATTAATGTAGTATTATTATGTATGTATTAATTAAGTATGTATTAACTATTGGGTTTTAAGATAGCGAAAAAATTGTATTGTTGTTATATATTGATCTTATTTAAATTTACCAAAACTGTGTCATAGATTAGTAACAAGTGGAAACGTAGTGGATTCTATAGCATACAGTATGTCTAGATTTAATATACAATGTACGATTGTTTGTTTTCCCAAATAAAATAAAATAAAAATAAAAAAGTAGATGACTACACACACATTTTTTGTCTTAGAGAAATTAGCTCATACAAAATCTTAAAAGTAACAGATGGTCTGCCCTTGGCTGGACCTATTCAAAATTCTATTTGAAATAACTGACCACTGCGACTACATGACCTAAAGCGCAGTCACTATCGGACTGCATAGAAAAGAAAGAAAAGCGCGATTACACAACGCTAATAATTTATTGCAAAATGAAGCAATTATCTATTTACAAAAAATCTATTGCTTGGACTAAAATAATAAAACACTAGTGCTTTAGTATGTTGCTTGTAGAATAATCTGACAAAAAATCAAAATGATTGTATGTATATTAGGATGGTTTTTATTGTGAAATTAAAGTTTTAAGAGGTATTTTCATGATTTTTTTTCTAACGTATCAAATTAGTTGTATTATGTTTTCAACACACCTTCTAACTAGCTGTCCTGAAAAATATCATATAATTTTCTGATTTTGTTTACTGTATAGTCGATCATATACTTTTGGGCATTATAAAACTTGTGTTTTTTGCGCTTAGGTCATGTAGTCGCCTTAATATAACAACAACCTGTTGTATTTTTGTGGTGTACAATAAAGTATAACAGTGTAGATTAAATAAAAAAAAAACGTGAAAATTTGAAGTAGCTCTAGACGAGAGAATAGAAAAAAGTATTCAGTCTGCATTCGCGATTTATTTGCCAAAAATGTAAACAAATATAAGTTTATGGAAAAACAACTTTAAATCCAATACAACAAAGTTCAGTTTTGCTAGTCACTCTGAAATCAACTTATTTGCTGTAAAAATAAAGTTGATATTTGTTTAACTTGAAATAATATTAATTTGAAACATGATTTTGAATAGACTTTTAGATGTTTTATTATAATAACATAACATAACACCTGTACCCCGCGAAGAGTTAGACAGAAGTGCAGTGCCTATAGCACCTCCAAATTTCGGTGAAATTTCACCCCCCATTCACGCTCTTAGGGGTGGAATTTCGAAAAACCATTTCTTAGCGGATCTCCGGCAATTGTAAATCGATTTAAATTATTTTTTTAATGGATATGTTATGCCTCAGGGGTGGTCCCATATAAGTTTCATTAACTTTTGAGTTAGCTACATTAATACGTATTTTTGGCAATTAGTTTATATATATTGATGATGTTATAATGACTTCTTGTCACTGATATCTACGGTAATATACGAATTTGTGTGGAATAAGTGCAACATAAAAGTGAAAAATAAAATATTTTTTACAAAAAAAATAAACAACCGACTTCACTTTGCTTTGTAGTGTCTTTTTTGGAACTCACTTGTTTTTTTTTTTTTTGTATAAATGTTTTTTTTTAGAATAGAGATAGGCCACATGTTCTGGACTAATATGAGCTGAATTCAGTTTGAAGTTTGAATTAACAAACGTAGAGTCGGTAGCGTTTATCATAGTGTTCGCAGTATTCGTAACAGACGATACTATTGCGCCCACGTATCAATCAAGCACAATTACTTGAATAGTGTATAATGACACTCGTGCGCTCGCTCTATTTTCTTCATCGCTTGAGGAATTCTGATAGGAATTCAAGGTGTTACTCAGACTTGTTACGTATTTATTGAATACTAGGTTCTGCCTGCGACTTCATCCACGTGAAATTTCTTGTTCCCCTGACCCACCACGTCGCATCGCATCGCCTGCCAGGCTAATACTTCGTTTTAGCTAAGCGTTCTTTATGATTTTTTTTGTTTTTGCTGGGCTCCTTAGGGTCCTAACGTGATCTTAAATAGAATCAGGCTATTAAAAACAAAAAAAATCTAATAGTTCCAGAGATTAGCGCTTCAGCTTTATTATTAGTAAGCTTGTTTATAGGTTGAAATTTTAATCACCGTTTTCCTCATAAGGGGTCATTGTACTCATCATTATGAACAATTTTTCATCATCATCATCATCAGCCGGAGGACGTCCACTGCTGAACAAAGGCCTCCCCCTTTTACACACAAATTTTAACCATTTAATTTATTATAAATTTAATTTTGAACAATTTTTACTATATATAAATTTAATTGTGAACAATTTTTACTATGGAACAAACCTGAAATCGAAAAAAAAAATCAGCCGTTCCCTGCATTTTGACGAGTTATGCGAACATAAATGTAGGGAACAGCTGATTTTTTTTTTTCACGATTTCAGGTTTGGTCCCATAGTAAAACTTGTTCATAATGATTAGTACAATGACCCCCTTAAGAGGATTACGGTGATTAAAGTTTCACCCTGTAGATGGTTTCGAAATATAGATAATTTGTTTGTAGTATCTACAATTCTACATAATACAATCTGTCTACTTCAAAGTATTATCATTAATCATTATACTATAAATAAACAAAAATATAAGTACATATTTCGTATAATTTAAATATGCTTTGTGACATTAAGACGTTATATAACAAATTATCTTTATGGTTTATTTATGGTTTCCGCGTATCGGCAAGCGTAGTGTGGGACGCCCCCCAGCTAGATAGATGGACGACCTAAAGAAGGTGGCTGGGATGGACTAGATGAGGAAAGCAGAGACCAGGGTGTTGTGGCGCAGGCTGGGAGAGCAGTAGACTGCTGGAGCTTCAACTGAATAGGCTGAGTTGATTGATTAAAGGTTTTGCTAAGACTATTATGAAATGGTAGAATGTGCAGACGCCAGCTCATCAATCTACTACATTCTGTCAACATTCTTCAATAGATTTTCAACTTTATTGCTAAAGCATAAGGTTTAAAGCTGATTGGGAAAATTTGACAGTTTCGCGTAGCTTGAAGTGCTGGCGTCTGTATCTATACCACAAGTGCTGCCAATCAGCATATTTGAAAATCTAACAATAGATCGATTCATTAACTGTTTGGCACAGTGTTGTTGCTGCACCGTTTAGGGTACGAACACACCAGACTGTAACTCTGAAACGTAAAAAGGTTTATAATCAAACCTTAAAAGTTCGTGTCTTCATTGAAATAACACTTTTTTGAACCGGAATAGATCTAATTTTTGACTTAAAAACATCTTGGCGCTCTTTTTGAAACTGAACCGTCACGCTCCGGTCGGTGACGCTGAATTGCGTCTACTCTACGCAGAATTGATTCGTTTTGCGTGGATGCGACGCATATTTTGCCCTAGCTTCTTTTTCTGTGTTTGTGTTCTTTTTCTGCGTCACGTTTACTGCAAATAAACGTATTTTTTTAATTACGCATGCTCGGCTCCAGTCATAAGTTTTATCTTCTATCGTGTATTTATAACCACACAGTCTCTTTTTTACTAGAAATAATGGTGAAAAGATCTCTTTTTTTTTCGACTGTGTACCAAATTAATCTCTCAAAGAAAGCCTATGCTGCGTATCATCATCATCCGCCTAGCCTTTTTTCAATGTTCTCTATGTATGGGTCGGCTTCCAGTCTAACTAGATGCAGCGGTATTCCAGTATTCTACTTGGAGCGACTGCCTATCTGACCTCCACAACCCAGTTACTGGGTAATACCCCTTGATAATACCGGTTGTCAGACTTTTGAGGTTCTGACTGCCCGTAACGTCTGTCAAAGATCTATGAATGACAGCCAGGATCAACGGCTTAACGTGCTTTTCGAGGCGTGGAAGGGTCATGGTATGTAAAGATCGTCACTCATCCACAGATCAACCGCGGCAAGCGTAGCTTAATCTGATCGATCGAACCGTGCAGCTGTTATTCCATCAGTAACGAACAAATGCCTTACACCTATGAAAGATTCAAAAGTAAATTTACTCCCAAAGTATTGATAGATATTTTACGGTTTTACGGTCACAGTTTTAGATGGGTGACCATCTTTACATATCGAGACCCCGCCGTGCCTCGGAAAATACTTTAAGCCGTTGGTCCCGGCTGGCATTCGTGGATCTTTGATAGTCGTTACGGGTAGTCAGAAGCCCGAAAGTCTGACAACCAGTCTTACTGAGAGGTATAGTATTACCGAGTTCCCATAGTATTAGGACAATGTATCTTCTCAAAGTTACCATTTTTATTTCACAAGAAAAACCTTAGTTATGATTGCGCTTGTACACGTTTTAGCCCTAATAAAAAATGTTCTGGTATTAGACTACACAATAAAACACAGGAAATTACACAATGTTGACATGGCCTTAATCTTTACAAGTCCGTCATTAGAGTCAGCCTTAATACGAAATCGTACTAAGCCTTAGATTACCCAGGCATTACGCGCCAATGTTTGACCACCCTAAATTCATAATTAGAACCGTATACCAATTATCATAAGGTTGATTATTGCTTATATTCATGAAACTGGTTCGAGGCCGAATAGGTCACGGTTTTGAGCGAATCTGTGACTTCATTACTCAATATTTACGTTGGAAGAACAATGTTTTACGGGTTGCTATACAATGTGACATTTGTACTAAATATCAGAAGGGGGACCCCTTGGCCGAAATTCGGTCTGGACTATATTTTTATTACAATTAAATGAAAGAAAATTTAAAACTCATATCAAAAGTACACTTTGTAAACAAGGATATTGAAAATTAGTGGATTATATCCAAGATAACAATGCTTGGAAACATGCTGGTCCTGCTTCATAGGACAGTCTAGAGTCTAGACAAAATCAAACTGGTTGCTAGTTTCATTATTTTTTTTTTGTTTTATGACATTGTTTTTTACATTCTGTGATTAATGTAACTCACACACTTGTCAAAATTCTAGAAAAAAATTATTGATAATATGTTGTGTGTTGTGTGTTGAGCTGGTCATACACGTACGCCGGTTTCGATTACTAAGTACAGACGCCAGCACATCAAGCTACCCGAAACTGTCAAATTTTCCCCATCAAATATGAACCTTATGCTTTAGCGATAAAGTTGAAAATCTAGTAACGTAATTTGACAGATTGGAGTAGCTTGATGTGTTGACGTCTGTACCTATGCTTTCTGAAGTCACCAATAACTTCACTATTCTATGTCTTAGTGCTCACCTTCGTTATAAAATAAACTCATGTGCAACATTTCTAGCTTCTAGACATAGCGGTTTAGTCTGTGCTGTAAGTATGTGCTATAATTATGTGTGTGTGAGTGAATGAATGCCTCGTTCCAAGTCGTTTCGTCAAGTGTTCGAAAGCGCTACATGAATAACTAAAAAATACTTTGTCCGACTCGGACTGGATTCCATCCAGATTAGACAATCTTTACATATCGAGACCTCTCCATGCCTTGGAAAGCACGCTAAGACTATGCTGACCGCACAGTGACGCCCTCATCGTTTGTTTTTATTTCATACAATTTAGAATGAAAATGCAGAAAATAAGCACGTTAAGTTGTGCTTCACAAGATTATACGTAAATATTATAAGCGGTAGTTTTACATTGTTTAGTTTTATTATAATCCTTAAAACGGAATATAGTGGCCACTGTTATCCGTTTTAAGGGGCATCACCCACTGCACCGCTTCAAGCGGCGGGACGCAGATAACGCGCCACCGCGCGTGATTTTTTACATACAAATTCAATAAAAAACTTTTTCCAAATAAACTACCGACTTCCAAAAAACACTACAAAGTGAAAAATAACTTTAATTTCGGAAGTCGGCGTCGTTGGTTCCGCATTTTCTTTTATTGATACCGACTTCCGAAATTAAAGTTATTTTTCACTTTGTAGTGTTTTTTGGAAGTCGGTAGTTTTTTTTTTTATAAAAAAGTTTTTTATTTTTCACTTTTTAGTGGGCCAGTTTGTAACTTATCTAAGTTAAAATAGCCTAATGTCAACTGCTCATCACCTTTTACAAAATATTGATTTTCCTGATGCAGGGACGTTAATTATTGAGGAGTTCTCCTTGTAAGAACCAGGAGAACTGGAGCTGATTGAGAAGTAACCACCAGCTCCACCAACCACATTAAAGTAGGTACCTAATCGACTCGCAACCCGTGAAATATTTATTATTGAGTAGTTCCGATGGCCATCTGTGGTCTTCATCATCAGTTTCACTTCACCGAATGGTGCTTTCTGAGAGAAAATGCACGAGTTACTATAAAAAATACCCAAATCGCTATAGGTGTGCCTACAAAATTTGAGGGCTTCCCTCGAGTTCCATGGGATTCCCTCATCAGATTCAGATTTGGTGACAATGGGACCATCTCCGGAGCATACCTTTTCAAACAAAAAAATAATTTTGAAAATCCGTCGACAATTGGCGGAGTATTCGATGAACAAACATACAAAAAAAAAATACAATCATACGAACATAGTACCTCCTCCTTTTTGTGAAGTCGGTAAAAAACGCGCTTCCGAGCAGGGAATTTGGCTCCGTTTCCCGCGCTCGGTCACGTGAAACGTTGCAGTGGGTGATCCGCCTAAGGATTTTAATAAAACTAAACAATATAAAACTACCGCTTCTAATAATATTAACGTATAATCTTGTGAAGCACAACTTAACGTACTTAATTTCAGCATTTTCATTCTATATTGTATGAAATAACTAAAAAAACGATGAGGGAGCCACTGTGCGATCGGCATAATCTTAAGCCGTTGGTCCCGGCTATCATTGATGAATCTTTGACAGTCGTTACGGGTCGTCAGAAGCCCAAAAGTCTGACAACCAGTCTTATCAAGGGTATCGTATTAACCTCAAAGGAAAAGGCTGGGTAGATGAACGAGACAATTTTTTTATTTACGGTTAATACCTGTTTTGTAACTAGTATGTATCATTAGGTAAGTCCTAGCAGCTATTTGATAACAATCATTATGTGTGTTATTAAAAAAACTGATAATAAAAGAAAATTTTGTCCAAATATGTGATACTAAAGTAAAATATAAACACAATCTTATCTTTATAGGTACACTGTTATTTTATCTTTAGAGAAAATCACTTTGGGTTAGTGATTAGCTGTTGCCTACTGATTTATTACAATTACCTATTGATTATACAGTTTTTTATTATTATTTTCGGCAAGCGTAGTGTGGGACGTCCCCCAGCTAGCTGGTCCGAGGTAGCTGAGACAGACTGGATGCGGAAGGCACAGTACGCCGTGGCATCGTGTGGCGCAGCCTGGGAGAGCCTATCTCCAGCAGTGGACTGCGATAGGCTGAATTGATTTTATGGAAAGAAGGAAGTTAATAAAACCGTGTTAATAAAACGTAGATATTCTAGCTGCGCCCCGCGGTTTCAGCCGCATAAGTTTCGACCCGTGGGAATATAGGGATAAAAAGTAGCTTATATTGTTAATTCAGGGTGTCAGCTACCTCCATACAAAATTTTATCAAAATTGGTCTGGCCGTTTGAGCGTGAAGAAGAGACAAACATACACACACACTCACAAACTTTCGCTTTTATGATATTAATTAGTGTAAAGTTTTCAAGAATGATCTAATTACGACCGTTTATAGTTTATTTACATTTTTGTTATTAGATCAGATTTTCCGTCAGTTGTGCAATAATAATATTATGCTTAAAATATGACCGTACGGTTACTAAACTTGATTGTTTTATATCACATACCTATGTATAATGTATAATCTCCTGTCATCTGGAGTTCTTCAATTAGTTTAGTTTACTCCTTTACACCTTATGCATATTTAATTAAGTACTGTTTATATTTAATTTAAATTAATATTATTTTAGATTTTGATTAAGGATGAGCCGAACGTGGTTTGAAACGAATACAAACTTCGGAATTACATTGGGTGTAAATAAAAATTCTTCTGGTCTTCGGTTATTTTCACCGCGCTTTCTCGATAGTGACACGTCGAATCTTCTTTACGCGCATGAATATTTTTATCGTCTCCTGGAAGCTCTTAGCTCCGTATATTCTGAAACTCTTTTCTCAGGGAGCAAATGTATACCAACAAAGTAACACAGTCCTGTCAAATAACTAATTTTAATCCTTAGTGTTTTTGCACCATAACCTACCCTTGATAAATTTTAATACAAGAAAATACCATTAAGTTAAAATTAAACAGTGATTTTTGGCGATACTTATTTTCATATAGGTATAGAAGTCATAAATTTTATAATTTTTAGAATACGTTTAATTGTTTAATTAGTAATAAACAATAAATAAATGCTTACGATTTTATTTAACTGGTTTAAATTTATTATTTTAGCTCTATGTTCTACATTGATTATTCTAGTTAGAACAGTTATTTTAATATTATTTTTCTGGTATCGAATGTTCGACATTTGAACCGAATTCGACATTTGAATTTCGGCCAATTCCTGAAGTTAGGTTCAAATTGCCGAAGTTGTAAACCCGAAAGTGTAACGATTTTCGGCCCATCTCTAATTTTAATTCATTGGTACCAACTTTAAAAAAAATACTAGGTACTATAAGTATGAAAATTACTTTCGTTTCAAAAGTCGATGGCAAAAGCACTTGGCACTTTGTAGTGTTTTTTTTTTAATTTGAATTCGGTTGTTTCCTTGTATATACTATTAAACTATTTAAACCACCTGTAAGTAATTATTTAGATAATTTAGCTAGATTATCTTAATCCACACTTATCTCGAACGTTCTCATCAATTAGAACTATAATGACTGTCAAAGATAAGATAATTAGCATCATAATTTAGTATCCAGGTATTTGAATCAGCCTACTTTGGATAATCACAATAATAATCACACAAATATAATTATGATAATAACGATATTTAAAAAGTAGTTAATGTCATATGTTAGAGGCTCTTCAGCGGGAACTTTGGGTCACGAATTGTATTTGCTTATTGCCGAGCGTCGTAATAAAATTTAACGGCACTTGGCCATCATCAGTCAAGTCTGGGTTCATTGCGGTTGCCGAGGTATCGTGGGTAGGCAGGCGAGGAGAATTAAAACCACGTGTTGAAGATAATTAATGATACACGATTATTATTTTAACAAAATATTAACAGAATTATAATCAATGCTTTCTAATTAGTTGGAGTACAGCGACGCTCCACCGAACACGTTTTGCTTAAGCGCGATGCAAACGGATTCTGTCCCGTCTGACGCGCGGCTGCGTGCAAAAGAGCCCGGAGTTGCGTCAGAGTGAAAAAACGTCAACCCGCGCTTGTCAAAATGTCCGCTGTAATTCATGACACTCTCAAAACGTCGAAGCGCCATCAAATTCATTATTTTATTAGTTTCTAAATGTTTTGTTAGTTGTAATGTAAACAAAGATTATTGCCTGCGCGGTGCGTCCATTCATAATTTTTTTTTCTAGTAGTACCTAATTTTTTTATTAGATTGTACTTTGTAGTTTTGTGCTGAAATTATTATCCGCACCAAATGTGTTTACAATATTTTTCAATAAACAATAGCCACTGTTGTGAGGCCCAAAGCGTGGGAAATGGTAAGCAGATACTGACGCCACTGGGGCATACAAAAGGGCCTTGCTTGTCCAAAAAAAGTTATCCATGCTGAATGCGCGCAGCAAATTGTCACTCAACTGCAAATTGCGTATTTACACCGCGTGCATTCGGCCCATCCTGACATACGCGTGCCCCGTGTTCGCGCATGCCAAACCCCACCGCCTACACAGGATGCAGACTCTTCAAAACAGATTTCTCCGAAAGGCCACGGGCTCCCCGTGGTTCGTTAGGAATAATCAACTCCATGTTGACCTCAAGATTCCCACTATCCAACAGTATATGAAACGCCTCACTAGGAGTTTCTTCGATAGGGCTGAGAATCACCCCAACCCCCTGATTTCTTCAGCCACTCAATACACCCCTTCCAACATCTCCAAGATCCGCCGTCCGAGGCACACCCTCCTCATACCCGACGACCCAATTACCCTTCTCCAGGAAGGCTGTAGGGAAACTAGCACATTACGCAAAAATAAACACAGATACAAACCGCGAACCCGGGCCCGCCGCCGAGGCCCCTCGCGACCCTCCCGTAACATCACGGTCCGACCCTTGCTCGACAAGCCAGCCCGCGCCGCTGAGCAAGTAGCTTTAAATTCCCCAAATAATAATTCGACCCAGCCTGACCATTGCTGCCCTCCCCTCAATGACCCACTAAGCCGAGGCCCGAACCCCACAGGGGGTGCCCTTAGTGCTAGTCATTTAAATATAAATCCTTAGTTTGTAAGCCCTGGCTGGGGGCCTTAAAGTAATTTTTGGCCACCACAGGATAGCCCGGTTAAGCAGTATGGCAACCTCCATGAGTTGCACAACTGCGAGTGGTCATATCTAAAAAAAAAAAAAAAAAAAAAAAACAAAAAAAGTTAGTTCCTATCTCAGATCAGAGGGGCAATTCTTTTAATTTATAAGAACGTTCACATTCTGATCTCAGTCTCAATCTGTAAAAATACGTCAAATTTCCCTACATTTTGAGAAGTTTTTGACATTTTTGTTTGTCGCTGAGATGAGACTGCGACTAGATTTTGAACGTTTTAAATTACGAGAATTGGCCTTCTAGTGCAAGGCTTAGTAGAATTCAGTACTCGCTACCTTTGACAACAGAATATAGTATTTTCATTTAGGTACTTCCACCGTGGTCCACCGTCCATCTTCAGTAACTATAGTAAGACTTTTAATTAGCTGCACTAAAATGACACTTCTTACTGTCATTTCCTTAAAAAATGTTGCCACACTATCTGTACTAGTGATGTAATTAAAACGCAGTGAAACATCGTTTTAATTTAAATATTTTTGAAATTGACCAATTTTGATTTAACTGTAAACAATCAAATATTCTTTGTATTGATCGGATAAAAATATGCGTTGTGGTCAAATCGGTGTAAATACATAGCCTACTCATACTAAAGATGATTTTGTTTCAATTATTATTCTAAAATTCCTACTAATCGATTTTTGAAATATTTTTTTTAATAAATTAAAGTTTTCATTAGGAATAACGTTTACCTATACATGATTATTTGCAAAACACCAAAAACCTCAAAAATAAGAATATTTAAAAGATATTTTTGTGGTTAGAATTACATAATGCTTTTTATAAATCTAATCCGATCACTGATGTGATAACAAAACAGTAATTATTTAATTAGGCATTGTTCAATGTTTTGTTGTAAACTTATATTATCTTGAATTCCATTTTAAACATCATCCTATAATAATATTATCCTCTTTTATAAAATCAATAAAATTTAACATGGATCAATTTTGAACTGGATGTTAATTGAATGAATCGATTATTTTGTCACATCACTATTTAAATTTCGTTAAAAAGTGGTAACACATAAGCTCTCATTTTACTGCAGCTAATTAAAAGTCCGACTATAGGACATGTGTGACTCATCGCACAAAAGAGTCTTAATTTTAATCGATAACGGTCCGTAAAGTACTGGAATCAGCCGTAAAAGGCACACAACACAACATACAATCTGGGCCTCAAGTCTGCTATTACAATAGTGTCAGAATGGTCTATCATTGATTTCATAATTGTTGATTTTGACAAGTTTGGTAATCTACTAACATAATGTCGTCATTAAGACTTTCCAATGGTCAACCACTGACACTCCATTGAAAGAAATGGCATAAAATGGTAATCTCGTACATAATAACAAATGAATAAATGTAATGTTTATTGCTATTTACGAACATCTTACTACTTCAGATTGCAAAGACTAATACGTAATAAGTAAAAATATATATTAAATGTAATCTAGTATGAAGTTTTTCTCAGACCATTGTCCGACCAATGATCGACCATTATGAATTTAGCAGATTACGAACTTTTAGCAAAATGACAATGAGATCGTGTTGGAATGACGAATTTATAAAAATAGCAGACTTGGGCCCCTGTTAATATGACATTTTGCACGCGAGAAAATCTAGGTATACCTATTAATACCTAACATGCTTGCTTATACCTATGAACGGATAGTCGGACTTTATACAGGGTTACTTTTCAATGACCAGCCAAATTAAAGGATGTGGTACAGACCATCAAACTGAACAACTTTCTCCATGGGACCAACATCGTAATCGCGAAAAATTTATCAACTGTTCCATAGAAAACTTCACTACCTATTAGACCTAAATGTATGGGACAGCTGAATTTTTATTCGCGATTACGATGTTGGTTCCATGGAGAAAGTTGTTCAGTTTGATAGTCTGTACCATACCCGTCAATTTGGCTGGTCATTAAAAAGTAACCCTGTATAAAACGTGGGCAAAAAATCGTGAATCAAACGAAACAAATCGATAGTTGGGGTTCTATGCAGTATTTTTTTTTAAGTCCAAAAAAATAAAGCATCATCACTACAAAAGTGCTCTTTAGTTAGTGGGTACAGTCAACAGCAAAAGTAGATGATGAAAATCAGAAATGAAATACTAATTAATCAACGGAGTTCACGTCAGAACTGTGTGGCGTCGAAGTAGTAAATGTTTCGTATAATTTACAATCACATAACGACACTTCGACGCCACACAGTTCTGACGCGAACTCCGTTCATTAGTATTGAATTTCTGATTTTCATCATCTACTTTTGCTGTTGACTGTACCATGATTTATCAGCAGGTATTGGCACTTTTTTCAATATCTTTTAAGTCTCACGAAAAATAATTTGGAACTTTAGAACCTTACTGTAAACACTCAAATTGTCATAACTTTTAAGGAGATCAAGTTAGGGCTCTGCCACAAAGAGTTTTTTTACTGCAAATAACCCCAGCTGTCGCCCTATTTCGTTTGATCTACGATTTTTTGCCTACCCTGTATAAAACTATGACTCTTATTATATTTAACAAAAGGGTTTTTAGCAAGATTTTGCTTTTTACTTCTAAGAAATTTAGCCCAGAAAAAAACTATGCTCTTTCACACTAAGATTTTATTTAAAAACGGACTCTTGTCCTATTATAGTTTGTTTTCAAATAAAACCTAACTTTTCTACACATCAGTGCTATAAAGCTGTAAATAATATTAACCTTGACCAAGAAAATGACGAGTTGAAGCAAAACGGTTCAAATTGCAGTCTTTGTAGGTATCAGACAATCTTATAATACAAAACTATGCATTGCCAATATAACCTGACCTCGCATTGTTAAGCCTTTCCGTACAGTGACAGATCTGCTTATTCTGGACTACGTGCGTACCTTAGTATTTATGATTATACATCGAATAATGTCTCATCGTGCAATAAATCGCGGGTACCTAAATGCACAGATAAAGTTGAATTGTATATATTAAACGTACCACGTACTCATTCAATCAAATATGATTAAATGAATGTTATTCTCAACGCAATCATTGTCAACAAACAGAGAAAACGAAGATAAAAATAACTGTCAGAGTAAATTATTAAAATAAAATAAGAGACACTCGCATAGACATGCATACCTAGACTATTAATATTTATAATACCTAATTATGGTACACTTTGCCATTATTATTTTTCTGTGTGCATCGTTATTGGCCTAATGTTTATAATAATGATAATGTTATACCTACTTACTGTCAGCTGTGAAGCTGCCCTCTATAAAGTAAATAAATAACGAAAAAAACTTACCACAGAGCACGAAAAATCCAATTTTAAAAACAGAAAAAAGTAGCACTACAATTCATCAAAACGAACTCACTATTATTTACTTCAATTCAAATATCGAACAGAAGATTGAAAATAATAGGTACGGATTTAATTAATATCGTCGTGATCGCCCTTTGATCGCGATACGGCGCGCGCGCAGTGTTCGTGCGCTCGCTTTGTTATGTTGCCAACTACAGGCTAATTTGCGTCATAGAGGAGGATTACAGAAGCGACACTGCTTCGTTTTGTTGATTTTCCAGTAAGGTAATGGCATTATGGATTTTCTAAAAAGTTGAACATGGAAATTCTTCTTTTTCTGTTTACTTCCTAGTGTAATGTTTTCAAGCCGGGCCTTAATTCACTATGCCCACTTAATAATTCTTTACTATTTAGTTTACTTAAAAGCGGCGCGCGTTAAATTCTGAAAAATAAAACAACACTGGATAGGGATAAGTGGAAGGAGGGAAGGGAGGCCTTTGCCCTGCAGTGGGATAGATAACCACCTCAATTCCTTAACTATTCCCGCCAATCTCGCGTTGATTTCGCACGGTTTCGTTCATTGGGTCATAGAGAAATACGGCCCAGAGCTATTAGATAGATAAATAGAATAATCTTTTGAATCATCAACATTTTTTAGTAGATAGTGTACGCTTTAGGCGTGGTCCCATATAAATTTTATTAACTTTGGTTGGATAGTTTTTGAGTTAGCTTCAATAATACGTATTTTTGCCACTTAGTTCATAGGTATTGATCATGTTATAATGACTTCCTGTCACTGATATCTACATAGCAAGTAGTTTTATATGCATTTGTGTAGGGTACGTACAACTTTAAAGTGAAAAAAAAAAAACTTTTTTTACAAAAAAAAAAAAAACAACCGACTTCCAAAAAAGACACTGCAAAGTGAAAAACAACAAAATTCCAACCCAACGACACCGACTTTCGATATTAAAGCTATTTTTCATTTTGCAGTGTCTTTTTTGGAAGTCGGTTGTTTTTTTTTTTTTCATATAATTTAGTTTCTTTCTGACGTTGTTAACTTATTTCATTATGCCTGTTACTATAAATGATACACAGCGAAAGGAATTTTGTTTTAACCGGCGGAGCAATTGCGTAACACATTATCAATCGGAATCGGTTTCATTTTGACAGTTCAACAACATTCATTGCGTTATTACATGTTGAGCAGACGAATTTTTCAAACTTATGAAGCAATGGATTAGCAATTTGCTTCAAAATGATTCAGATTCCGACTGATAGTGTGTTACGCAAGTAGGGTGCGGGTGTTTTAAGACATTTCTCGACTGTTTCACTATACAACGTGTAACGTTAAATGCGCAAAACCTAAAAATAGTTTGTTCATAATTGACTACTGAATCGATTTCAATAAATCTTAATATAGGTTTTTTTCAAAAATTATATATTTTGCCATACTATCCACCGATTGAGCCATAGAAAATTAAGCCTTATTTTAAGGCAATAAGACTCAATTTTTAATGCATAAAGTAATGCTAGGATCAACACGATTTTCTGAATAATAATAGTTAGCTTTAAAAAAAATAGTTTTGGTCATTGTAACTTAATGCTCTAATTGGGGTGTATGAGGTTTTGCGCATTTAACGTTACACGTTGTATAATTTACTAGCGGTCCGTCCCGGCTTCGCACGGGTGGACATTATTTTTTTAAACATTTTATTTTTTTCTTGCAATTAAAAAAGCCTATATTAATCAGTGATAATGTAGCATTCAAATGGTGAAAGAATTTTTAAAATTGGTCCAGTACTTTTTGAGCCAATTCGTTACAAACATACATACAAACCTTTCCTCTTTATAATATTAGTATAGATTTCGAACTTTTGTGATATAGACAATTTCCGGGTTCCCTTTACGTAATCAGCGTAATCCACCACGCGGGCCCAGTGCGGGTTGGTAGATGTCATATGTCTTAGAATTTTTGGTTCTAAGACATGCCGGTTTCCTCACAATGTTTTCCTTCACCGTTTTGGCAAGTGATAATGAAGTATTTGACACAAAGTGCAAGTTTGAGTTCGAACTCACGACCTACAACACTCGTAAGTCGCAGCCATGATTTGTGAATTATTATTTCAGTTTGATATAATTTAAAATGAATTTTAAATTTAAATGCAATGTTGGTGATTATTAAATTTTCTGTTACTAAATCATAGACATAATAATGTCATTCAGGTTGGCTGGACAAATCTTCAAAATAGCTCGCATTTAACTAGGTCAATAGTGCATTTTATGTGACGGCTAAACACCCTTATTTCAGAATTTGTGACGCTACAGAATCTTAGATAATCGATCGAAAACGTGTCCAGCCATCTTGAAAAACCACTTTTCGCTGGTCTCTCAATCTCGGTAACGGAAGTGATTTTGACGACTTTTTGCATATCAACGGGCGTCACATAAATTTGTGACAGGCATCGAGCTAAAAGTTTTGTGATACGAACAGCGGTTTAGTAGAAAAATGCAAAAATCTGTGTCCAGCCATCTTGAATTTACGTATAAAACTTTTGGCTGGCACTTCTGAATCTCAATAACGGGAGCGTTTTCGAATATGGTTCCTTTACTAACATTTAGTGACGCAATTTGTGACAGTAATAACGTTCGATTTATGGCGTCACATGTAAGGGTTTACGAGAAATCAGTAAAAACTTACATATCCAAATAACCTGCGTTCAAGCTGGCTGGACACATGTATCTCCGCTGCCTGATGATCTACGGCCTTCGAAATATATTCAAATTTTTGTGACGGGGACGATAATGATTTACTGAATTTGTGACGGAGAAACTTTGAGTAGTTTCAAAGATATTGATCATTTAAATTTTCCCATACAAACATCCATTAATATTGTGAGGTGACCATATTTTTTACATAAATAAAGTCTCAATGGTATTGAGATAGAAAGTGTCGATTCCATCTGTTTTTTTTTTTATTTTTATCATGTCTGTCCGATACTTATTTTATATAATTCTGCCGATATCTTTTTCATTTAAGTACCTTCCAGCATTAGTTATCCTGACACAATGGTGTCAATTCTCTTGTACACCGAACTAAACTATGACTAAAATTACTTACTTTTGGCTATGAGAATCTTAGAGCTATTCTGCATTATAATATCTCTAAATTTAAAAATAATTTTGACACAACCAAATCGAATTTGACAATCGCGACTCCACGTGGTAAGTAGGTATTTTTTTTGTTTGTTTGGCTTCGCACGGTTTGTGCATTCAGCCAAAAAGTAGATACCTACTCATTTGCCCTCATCATCATCATCTGCTTAGCCTTTTCCCAACTATGTTGAGGTCGGCTTCCAGTCTAACCGGATGCAGCTGAATACCAGTGTTTTACATGGAGCGACTGCCTATCTGACCTCCACAACCCAGTTACTGGGTAATACTTGGTAAGACTGGTTGTCAGACTTTCGGGCTTCTGACTACCCATAACGGCTGTCAAGGATTATTTCTGAGGCACGGAGGGGTCTCGGTATGTAAAGTTGGTCACCCATCCACAGACCAACCGCGGCAAGCGTAGCTTAACCTGATCGATCGACCTGTGCGGCTGTTATTATTTAGCAACGGGCCCCTCCCCGTGTTTTTTTTGAGTCGAAGGGGCATAGTGGGGCAACCTCGACCTCCTTTTTATGGAATTTTTCACTTTTATAGGGAAAATATGAAACATTATTACCAACGTGTTGAGTTTTAAGGGTATGCGGGTTTCTAAAAGGGGGTCGAAATTTTCATTATTTTTGCGATAGGACACACCGTTTTCGAGATATAAGCAAAAGAAAAGAAAATCAAAAAACAGTACTGTTTTTGCATCCGAAGTCGAGATGTTGCTGTGAATTTTAGCTCATGCCAACTAATTTTATTCCACACCTTTTAAGTCGCGATTAAAAATAGTCAGATTTAGTTAGAGAATCTAAATTTTAGGTGAAAAACCTCAAATTCAGAATAGCAAAATTACTATTTTCTCTAAACTATTAACTCAGTGCAATCTTAGTGCTGTCAAACTAAAATTTAGTTAAGTTGTGTCGCTTTAGTTAATTTCAGAATGGGAAATCATCATTTGACAGGAATAAACTAAATTTTGGTGATTTGTAGTCTAGTTTAGACGCATTTGTGACAAGAGAATCGGCACCAATACCTACCTATGTACTTACCATGAAAAACACCAATACCTACCTACTAAAAAGAGTAGGTATCTGCACGTAAATAATAACATCAAAAAGTTACCCCCCCCCCCCTTCCTCACTTCTACACTTTTGTCATCTATCGATTTAAGGCGAAAGCGCTAGGGTAGCCCGCGAAATTCAATTTTTTTTACGTTTTTTGCAATTTGCTAAGTTGTACGTTGATTAAAATATGATTCGCGGCCGTAACAAATATGTATTTACAGAATTATAATCTATAAATTCATCAACACAACTCTCTAAGACCAAAGTAATCCCCAAGAATGACTATTTCATGAAATTTTCACATTTGGGGATTATACTAACTTAACAAGTTGTATTACTGATTGTTGTAATGATGATATTTAATTCTGTCAACTACTATCACCATAACACGGATTTTCGTCCATTAAAGAAAACACCTTAAAATATACTTAGTCCTACATAAAACCTACAATATTGGTAACCCTACTGCAGTGTTTGTATGGGAAAATTTAAATGATCAATATCTTTGAAACTACTCAAAGTTTCTCCGTCACAAATTCAGTAAATCATTATCGTCCCCGTCACAAAAATTTGAATATATTTCGAAGGCCGTAGATCATCAGGCAGCGGAGATACATGTGTCCAGCCAGCTTGAACGCAGGTTATTTGGACATGTAAGTTTTTACTGATTTCTCGTAAACCCTTACATGTGACGCCATAAATCGAACGTTATTACTGTCACAAATTGCGTCACTAAATGTTAGTAAAGGAACCATATTCGAAAACGCTCCCGTTATTGAGATTCAGAAGTGCCAGCCAAAAGTTTTATACGTAAATTCAAGATGGCTGGACACAGATTTTTGCATTTTTCTTCTAAACCGCTGTTCGTATCACAAAACTTTTAGCTCGATGCCTGTCACAAATTTATGTGACGCCCGTTGATATGCAAAAAGTCGTCAAAATCACTTCCGTTACCGAGATTGAGAGACCAGCGAAAAGTGGTTTTTCAAGATGGCTGGACACGTTTTCGATCGATTATCTAAGATTCTGTAGCGTCACAAATTCTGAAATAAAGGTGTTTAGCCGTCACATAAAATGCACTATTGACCTAGTTAAATGCGAGCTATTTTGAAGATTTGTCCAGCCAGCCTGAATGACATACATAATATGTAATTATTTATTATTTATATTGTTGCGTTTTAAATGCGGAATGTTTTTTTTAATTATGAACGTACTTAATGTTTTTTTTTTTAATATTATTATTTTATTTATCATCACTGTGACATTTTCAAAATAATGTAGGTATTTTATTATTAAAGTAACAGACCCGGCCACGCGTTGCTTTGGCTAAAGTTTACGTTATTATAAATTAACACAGTGTGTAAAATTTTATTAAAATCGGTTCAGTAGTTTAGGAGTCCATTGCGGACAAACAACGTGACACGTAATTTTTGTATATTAAGACTAGCGGCCCGTCCCAGCTTCCACGGGTGGACATTTATTTAAAAAAAAATAAAAAAATTCTTGCAATTAAAAAAGCCTATATTAATCAGAGATAATGTAGCATTCAAATGGTGATAGAATTTTTAAAATCGGTCCAGTACTTTTTGAGGCAATTCGTTACAAACATACTTACATACAAATCTTTCCATTTTATAATATAAGTATAGAAGTATAGATAAATAACTTATGACTCGGGACTGATACGACTGAACCACCATTTCTCTCGTTGCTATAAGCTTAAAAAAAAAAAAATGAATTGTGTTATTGCTGGGCTGTTCTTCGTTTGTCCCTCTGACTGATATTTAGGTACATTGTTTACACATGCGACAAATACTTACACACACCATTCATAAAAAACGATGATGATGAATACACAGAAATGCTCGTTAACAAACAAATAAATGATGTCTCATGTTTTCATACACAAAACTGAAAGATAGCCACAAAAACTTATTAACATTGCAGGTCACCACTATTTGAATATGGATGTAAAACAATGCTTTGTTAACATTGTACGTTGAACCAAATGTTCTTGTGAAATAAATAATTAGTAACTAGGTACGGTCTGAAGTGTGGACGTTGGTTGGTACTATCAAGGAAACTTACATCTATACACGGTAAGGGCTATTTTCGCTTGCAGCGCTCGGCTGCTTTAGTAACACTTGCTAAAAGATATGGTCATCTTGTGCACGGGATTTTGTTTTCAAATAGGTCAGATGTAAGTTTCTATTATTATATTATCTATACTATTATTTTGACATGAATAACGACTAAAAAACGTATTAAAACTTAAAAAAAAACACTACAATATGGAAAATAACTAAGAAGGTACCTAAATAAGAAGTCGGTGTCGTTGGTTCAAAATCTAGTGCTTTTTTTTTAGTTTTATTTTTCCTTTAAGTTTTATAATTCGTATAAAACTACTTGCTATGTAAATATCAGTAACAGAGAGTTATTAAAACATCATCAATATAAACTAAGTGGGAACAATTTGTATTATTGAAGCTAACTCAAAAATGACCCAAGCAAAATTAATAAAATTTATATCAGACCACTCCTGAGGCATACCTTATCTCCATTACAAAAAAAAAAATCAAAATCGATCCACAAATTTCGGAGATATCGTAACATACATAAAAAACAGTGAAATTGAGAACCTCCTCCTTTTTAAAGTTGGTTGAAAACAAAATGATAAATAAATTAAATCAATTCATAAACATAAACAAAAAAGTTATGCCCAAATTTACGCGCAAGATTAGAGGTACCTACTACCCCAATAACAACTTTGACAGAAATGAGGGTGTACCGTGGTATACTGAACACATCTGTATACCCCTTTAGAGGGTACAGGCGTGATGTTATGTTGTGTGTTAAACAATGCATAAACAATGCATACATATTAAGCAATAGCAGAAATCGCGGTTAATTTGCTGGCATTTATTGAAGAGTTCTGTTGTCTGTCTCCGAAACTCATCATCAGATCTTTACGAAATTTAAATGTGACCATTTTGGAATAAACCTCTTTCAAACAAAAAAATAATTTGCAAATCCGTCTAGACATAATTATTATGACGGAGTTATGCCCGAACATACATGTAAAACAAATACAATAAACATCCAAATTGAGACCCTCCTTTTTGTTTGAAGTCGGTTAAAAAGAAAGTTAAACATAAACCTTACTACCACAAAACAGTGTTTAAAAACAAAAGAAAAGTGTCAGCTCTGTACTCATTTACTTTAGGCTCGTGCTTTAGGTGTGTGTATATATGAATTGTGATTAATAATATTGTTATTTAGAAAGATGAAGGGCAATCCATCAATATTGATGGATTGCCCTTCATCTTTCTACTATTGTAATGAAATAAAACGTACACAATTATATTTATTTAATAAAAAAATATTATTATTTAAAATTAAATATATTATCTGAATTGGGCATTGTCTAAAATTTCTAACCATTAATAATAATCATAATAATAATCGTTTATTTATAAAAAGGGAATACATTTACAATGAATAGCTTAGCTTAATTAGATTTTATTTTATTTTTTGAAAATTTAGAGAATTTTGAAAAACCAATTTGAATATTTTGATGATTGGCTCAATAGTTATTTAATAAAAATATATTTAAATACTTAAAATTTGTAAGGTAGGTGACGTCATCAGAGGCACAAAACATTAAGTGCCGTTGCCTCACTAGTACAGAATTAAAAATTTAAATCTGTTAACACAACGTCACATCTGTCAGTATCAATAGACGTCATACATAATCGAATCCTATCATCGTACTATTTACAAATATACAAACCGTATCTGCCGATCCTCCTTTACGGAAAATGGTTTTTGAAGGTGTAAGACTACGTCACTAAAAATCGCCGCAACGACATTATTTATTGTTCGTTTTCCTGAACTACTAATGACCACAATGAGCGATACTTTTGTTAAAGCTGACTCCCGAAGCCTGCCTAAAGTTGAGATCGTTATGATATTAGAGTATATTTCTACTAGCAGGCATCATCATCATAGTGTCGTCAGATTTCACAAGATTATGTGGCAAGTCGCAGGAATAATATATTGTAAAAATTTTAAACTGTAATTATGTTTATATGTTTGACATTTATATTATAATTTGACACTTGACAGATCCTAGACAATACTTGCCACTTACTTTTTATTTTCTGAGGTACCTAACGATACAAAACTGTTCAGCCAAAGCTGACGTAATTTGAAGGGCAAAGAAGGTCCATCGTATTTTATCATAAATATCAATAAAATATCAATATTTTTCATGATTAATTTGTCCGTAATGATCAGTAACGCTATTCCTCGAAATGGTTTTTCAATTACAACATATAAAAAAATATGAACAAGCCCAATTGTTCATATTTTTTTATATATATTTTTATATATAACAGTTAAAACAATTGTGTTTATAGAACCAACTTACCCTGGTTTGTGATATTTTGATTTCAAAATCATGATTGCATTTTTGATTTCTTGAGGTCCTGCGGGGTAATTGTGTAACACACTATCAGTAGCAATGGGTTTCATTTTGACAGCTCAACAACATTCATTGCGTTAATTACGTTGCTGAGCAGGCACATTTTGCTAACATACGAAGCAATGGATTAGCAACATCATTCAAAATGATTCAGATCGAGATCAATAGTGTATTAGGCAATTATGGTGCTTGGCTCTATTTCCACGTCGTGCAAATTTTTGGTATTAGGTTTTATCCAACTCAGTATCAGCTCGAAGTCTAAAATTGTGCCAAGTTGATGACAATAAACTCGCCCCCTATGATCTATATGGGACTTATTCATGGGACTTCATTTAGGCCAGGCCTGTTGGTCTAGTGGTTAGTGACCCTGACTGCTATGCCAGAGGTCGTGGGTTCGATTCCCACCAGGACAAATGTTTGTGTAATGAGCACGATCATTTGTTCTGTGTCTGGGTGTAATTTATCTATAATATTTATGTATTTAGAAATATATAAGTATGTTTATCAGTTGTCTAGTACCCATAACACAAGCTCTGCTTAGCTTGGGACTAGATGGCGTTGTGTGATAGTTGTGGAATATTATTATTATTATTTATTTATCAGTATTTTTTGTTCATTTATTTTTGCAATGTTACTCAAAATCACTCTATTCATACATATTCATTAGTGTCCTTATCTGACACAAATGTATTTTATTTATTTAAGTATGTATACACACGTCATGTTGCAGTATAAAACTGATTTACATCCGTCACCTCACACATCAGGTCTGCTTGAAAACCAGCGTCAGGCACTAGTTGTCTGGCATTTTTGCTGAACTGGGCCTTTTTGGCGCAGCCGTGAGGCACACTTTCCTGCAATTTTTTTACATCGGAATTTACACTTTTTTATGTTTTATTTGATTGTATCTGATGTATGTCTCTGGTGTACCTACTGTGTGTTTTTTGGTCTGTGCTAAATAAATGTATTTTCTTTCTTTCTTTAATACATACCTAACTGACGCAATGTATGTGTACCTATTAGGTTTTACTTCTGCCTAACCCTTCGAGAAAAACAGGCGTATGTGACTTACAAATAGTTTATTATAAAGTGGCTTCACACAGGAACTATGCAAAAATAATTTTATAACACATTTGCTCGTAAGGGGTCTCTTATTTCAGTAATTTCAATATCGTCATGTATTTCATTACGTACTTGTGCGTTATTGTAATGTAAAACGCACGCGTTTCTTTTTAATTAGGTTAAACGTACGGTTTATCAAGATGCTCCGTCTAAGACGAACAGTGCTTTTTTAAATCTTAGCAAAGAGTTTTTATGTCAGAAAAGTGATCAATATTTTATGAATAAAATTAACTTTGGGAGATAAAATATAAAAAATAAACATTTAATTCTTTAATTTAATTAATTTTGACAATAAATTACAACCCATTTATCTGTAACAAAAACAAAAAAATATGAATATACTTTATTAGTAATACCTACTGGCTATTTTGTGCCTTTGCCTTAATAATCAATTTTACAAATTGTTCTTTTTCTAACTGTTTTAACAAGTGATTAAAGATTTATTCGTTAAAAGTCCGAGTTTTATTTATTTCCTCGCAAATATCTTATAAAAAGTCATATGATATACGTGCGCTTTGATAATAATTACAGCCTCTGCTTTCTTGTAGCACTCGCCTACGGCTCGGGCTAGCAATATCGCCTCGGCTGTAATTTTCAACTTACCGCACTTATATCATAATGTAATATTATATACGAGGAAAATAAATAAGGAAGTTATAGGCCGACCGCTTAACTGAGACGTTGCCTGAGGTAGCTGCGCGGTGCGGGAGGGGTGATAGTTGTCACGAGTTGATGAATCACTGAGCTCTCGCATCACGTCACCACACCCCTCCCGCAGCGCGCTGCTACCTCAGGCAACGTCTCATTTAAGCAGTTGGCCTATAAATGGTTACAGTTTTTTTTAAGAAACTCCTATAATAATGACACAACAAAAACAATAGTTTCCTCACTAAATACTCTTGTCATAAATATGTACGTATGTACTTAGTCACCGGTAGATAAAAGTTTATAGGCTTAGCGATTGTTGTAGCCTGTAATCGCCGAATCGATATCTGACATTCAAAATATCTTCAAGTCATTTTTTATTTGTTTACCTACAAGTACAACAATAGTACTTAAGAAGATTTTTTAATTTCATTCGGACTCAAATTTGTGGCAATTTACTTTTTAAAGCTACTAAATTCCTGTAAACCGCTAAACACTGTTGAATGTTTGAAGGGAACCCTCTTCAACCGGGAGTCCCAGAGTGATACATTTTCAAAAGATTTTTCAAACGCATTAATAATGATTAATCATGGGATCACTGGGTCAAGTGGGTTGGTTGGGGTTTTAACTAAATTTAAAAAAATGTATATAGGGTGACTGGTAATTAGTGACCGATACTTAAGCACGTGCTTGTACTCATGATAACAAACAACTTTTACTATGGGACCAAACCTGAATTCGCGAAAAAAAAATCTGCTGTTCAGTACATACATTTTGACCAGTTAGTCGAACATAAATGACTGAACAGCAGATTTTTTTTCACAATTTCAGGTTTGGTCCCATAGTAAAAGTTTTTGTTATCATGAGTACAATCACGTGTTTAGGTATCGGTCACTAATTACCAGTCACCCTATATATACGTAATTTGTTAATGAGAATTAGGTTCTGTCAATGGTAAATAAAACAAAGTTGGGTTAGTTACACCATTTATAACTCAAGAACAGCTGGAACCATTTTTAGTCTTTGATTTTTTGGATTTATATCCGCTTCGAATAGCAGAATAACTATTAAAAAATGGAAAAAAAAAATAAAAGATGCATTTTGTATGGAACGACTTATTTAATGATATTTCGAGACGGATTGATTCATATTCATTTCGATGGCGGTTTGTTCGCCGTATCGGCTAGTTAATAGTAAAAACTTTTTCCAAATAAGAAAAAAAAACAACTGACTTCCAAATAAGATACTACAAGTGAAAAATAACTTTGATTTCGTAAGCCGATGTCGTTGGGTTCGCATTTTCATTGTTTGACACCGACTTCAGAAATTGAAGTTATTTTTCACTTTGTAGTGTCTTATTTGGGAAGTCGGTTGTTTTTTTTTTGTATTAATTTTATTTTTCTTTTTTAATTTTTTTACCCCACACAAATTCGTAGATAAGATAAGATAAGAAATTTATTTGTAGAAACATGAGTATACATACAAGGCATGCAGGTTGTTCATATACAAAAAAGATCCGTCATGTTCGGCCTTTGTGGCATACAAATATATAGGTCAGAAAAGTCATTCGTTGGTATTTAAACAAAGCTAAAAACATTATTAAATTTTCACACAAACTAAAAATAAAATTTAAACACTATATTATAAATTTGAATATAAATTGTCCTAATATCTAATTACAAATTGTCAAAATTATAAAATGTTAGTAAATATGTGTTAAATTCGTAATATTACACTTTGTCATTTAAAAATTCTAAAATACTGTATTATGCTTTCCCAACTAGATACAATTTTAGCCGTTTTTTTAATATGTGTGCGCTTAGTTCCCTACATCCCTTAGGAAGTTTATTAAATATTAAAGGCGACATGCAAAATACACTTTTCCGCATCAATGCTGTTATGGAACTATGTGAGCAAAGCATAGTGTTATCGCGTCTGACGCGATTTATCGTAAGCGTCGTATTAACACTACTTGCTATTTAATTATCAGTGACAGGAAGTTATTATAATATCATCAATATATACTAACAAACTCAAAGACTACCCAAGCAAAGTTAATAAAATTTATATAGGACTACTCAGTTGTAAAACACCAGCAACCTCTTAAGAGCTCACTGTACTCATCATTTATGAACAACTTTTACTATGGGACCAAACCTGAAATCGCGAAATAAAAATCAGCTGTTCCCTACATTTATCTACGACTATCACGTCAAAATTTAGGGAACAGCTGATTTTTTTTTCGCGATTTTAGGTTTGGTCCCATAGTAAAAGTTGTTCATAATGATGAGTACAATGACCTCTTAAGAGGTTGCTGGTGTTTTTCAAATAACCCTATATACTCCTGCCAGGATCGCGGGTTGTTTAAAAGAGAAACCGTGGCCCCTGGCACAGGCAACTGAAGGAACACGGGTGGGTTTTTAGCCAGTAAATGACTCCGCCTAGAGCGGGAGAAGTAATTTGATAATTTCCCGCAAAAAAAAGGCATAGATTTACCCTAATCATTAAATAAAAAAAAATTATCTACTTACAATTTATTGCACAATCGCGTAACAAACATACAAAAAAAATATACAGTCGAATAGAGAACTTCCTCCTTTTTTGATGTCGATAAAAAATAAACATCATGTTCAGTGTAAAAAAGAGGGGCTCGTGGCTAAATAATAACTGCCATACAGGTCGATCGATCAGGTTAAGCAACGCTTGCCGCGGTTTGTCTGTGGATGGGTGATCATCTTTACATACCGAGACCCCTCCGTGCCTCAGAAAGCACGTTAAGTCGTTGGTCCCGGCTGTCATTCATGGATCTTTGACAGTCGTTACGGGTAGTCAGAAGCCCGAAAGTCTGACAGCCAGTTAAGACTGGCTGTCAGACTTTCGGGCCCCTTGGTGAGCCAAGGGGTATCGTATTACCCAGTGACTGGGTTGTGGAGGTCAGATAGGCAGTCGCTCCATGTAAAACACTGGTATTCAGCTGCATCCGGTTAGACTGGAAGCCGACCCCAACATAGTTGGGAAAAGGCTAGGCAGATGATGATGTCCTTGTCGAATTTGAATTTTGAATTTTTGATTTGTCCCATTGTTGGCCAAAGGTTCTGTATGAGAAGAGTCTCATACAGAGAAGGCACGAACATTAAACACCACGTGATTGGGTTGGTGATTTCAGACTTATATCAACTACTAGCTGTGCCCCGATGAACATTTTCTCCCTTCCGTCGTCGTGGGTAAAAAAAAAGCAACGAAACAACATCACATCGTCTATATCTCTCTATTTATTGTCCTATCGCAGGTATGCTGGAAGAGATATAAAGCTAAATGTTTATTAAAAAAGCATTTTCTGCAAATTACAAACTATGAATATGTACTTTAGCTTGATACACTTATTACATCCTTAATTGTGGTATTATTATAATATAGACTAAGTAAAAACTTAAAATATCTTGTTTTTTGAATGTAAAACTTACAAACTTAACATCTAAATATGTTTCTCTGTAGTACATACCTATAATAGACAATATATCTCCGAACTCACTAGCCATATATAAGCCATCAGTGGCTTTTGTGGTTTTTAGTATAATATTATTTAAACTCTGCGATAAACTTTTTTTTGAACATTAATAAAAAAAAGATTTCTTAAGAAATAAGCATCACCTTTGCACCGTTTCTGTTCTGTTTTTTTCTTGTCTGTTTTGTGTATATTGTCTGTTTATATATGTGTGTACATAAATGGTAAAATAAACAAATTCAAAAACTAAAACTATTTTAAATAATAAATAGCCCTGCATCACCTCGACTTGTAGTTTAAAATTGTAGCTAAGTGCATGAGGAGTGATCGGTTCGGCTTCTCTGCTGACCTAGTTCTGGAGGCGCTGCGCGTTGGTCTAAGACGATGTATAGCACCACTTACTTAGTATAAATTGCAACAGTGACCAGGTAGGTACTAACGTTTCCTAGACCAGTACTTACGACTTGAACGGTACATATTTCAGGGTTTAGTTCTAAAAGTTATGATCGTTTTATATTTTGTTTACACACCTGAGACTATCTCGTTGGTCTTTAAGTGATCGCGAATGTTGAAGGGGCACTTGTGTTCCTTTCAAACTCAAGCTTAAAGCATTTATTTTAATTAAACTATAGAGGTGTGAGGAAAAGGGTGTAAAGTTCCCTCAACCTCCATAGAAAAGGGAGGATCCTCCGACCAGACGGGTGTTGTGTCTGGCGAGCAACTGCCCAATGATTCATGTCAGGCCGTTGTATCTATGCTAGTTGCGCGGTAAACTCTGCTTGCGAGATGCAGGATTTTGTGACGTCAGTATGACGCGTTGTTCGCATGTGGCGTTGTAGATACCGCTGCAAAACCATTTACAGGCACTTTTGAATCGCTCCGTCTCAGAATTTAATATTCTCAAAATATGATATTCGCAAAATATCATATTCTCAAAATAGCCTTAGTACAATCAAGCACTCAAAATAAATAAAGCCAAGACTTTGTTTTGCCTTTTTTATTTTATAATATTTACTTACAAAAAACAAAAATCTATTGATCATAATTATGATCTAATTTCATTTAATATACTTGTGTTTGTTTTTAATTATTGAAATAATTTCAAAGTTTAGGTTAAACCAGTGACCAATTTTAAACGCCTGCCAGTTTCGGAAGGTTATGTCAAGGAGTTGGTCAACCCTGGGCCCACGTGGTGGATTACGGCCCACGCGCTCTCACAGAGAGGAGCTCTGTGTCCCAGCACTGGGAACATTGGAGGCTGATTATGCTAAGGAGTCCGTCAGGAACATAAAGTTATTTGTCCATTCCAAAGCGTCCATGGACATTTCTTCATTCCAGGTCTGGCAATGTCCTTACCTAATTAAGATTTTCCGTCAGGAAAGCCCGGAGTTCGGAAGATGGCGATGTGACTTCCCAAAGCACGTGACGTCATCGGTCCTGTGTCTGATGACTCCTCAGTCAGATTGCCGTCTCATTTGGCTATGAGAGTGGAGGAAGACATGAGATATTTGGTTAGGGTAGTTGTGTAGGTAATTGCTCGAAATATGAAGGCCAACGCATGGGCTGGGAAGCTTGAGGTCATGAGTTCGAACCCCACTTGTTACACTATTGACTTGAACCGTATTTTTAGCTGGTTAGTGGTTATACTTGCAGTATAAGATGAGAGATCAATTACTAATGATAATAAAAATGTATAGCTTGATGTGTGGTCGCGTCGTAGGTACGTCCATATTTATAAATATACTAGCTGACCCCGCAAACGTCTTTTTGCAAAAAAAAAAAAAAATAGTAGCCGATTCTCAGACCTACCCGATATGCACACAAAATTTCATACAAATCGGTCTAGCCGTTTCGGAGGAGTATGGTAACTAGCACTGTGACACGAGAATTTTATACATTACAAGATATATTTCCTTCTATTTACAAGAATTTTGCTGTATTCTAGTTTGGAAAGATAGAAGATACTTGTTGAAATTATACACAAGAAAACGAATCAGCGCCCTAATTGCGTGACACACTTTCAATCACAATCTGAACCATTTTGAAGGATAATGAAAAATCCATTGCTGCTTAAGTTCGAAAAATTTGTATGCTCGACGAAGTAAATAGCGCAATGAAAGTTGTTGAACTGTCAAAGTAAAATACATTGAGTTTCCATTATGAAAACATTAAACAGTTTGTTACAATATTAATAAAATTTATACTTTGACAGTGTTTCCACAGTGGATATTAAAGATTAAATAATATATTTCTTACATTAAATCCAGATTTCCGTACTACTAGATAAGTTTTAGTACAATTCACAACACATTTTCAAAGAACGAGGCAACTTATCTAGAAAATGCGCAATATTATTATTTGAAATTAAAACATGAATTTAAAACAAGCTAACACTTAGGAAACTATAACGGTTAACTGTACAACTTAAAATCAGTTTACCATCGCTAAGTATGAAACATGTAGGTATGTAAGTATCTCAGTTTCCTTGAATACGCAAATAACTTGAAGTTCCCGGGCGTAGGTATACTTAAACAGCAATTTGCGTATTGATTAGAGATTTGCACGATGAATAGATAATGTACCAACGTTTGGTATTGATTTCGAAATTTCGAAGCTAGCTTTAAACAGTTCAACAAGAAGAGAACAAGAGTTTATAACTTCACTAGTAACTTCTTCATTATCTTATAATAAAAAAAGATACTCTTCTAAGATTTTAAGATTCCCTTCTTTCTTCTTGTTATACAGGCTGGAATACATCGACACACAACCAGTTACCATGGATAAAGTATTATTATCTGTGCCACGGATTTAGTATATAATTCGGTATCCCCGTTCGTTGAAAAGTTTGCTGTTCCATGCATTTTGACCTCGTAGGTATTAGTCTTTTCTATGAAACAGCTTTTTTTGATAACTGACAAAAAATGTCTACACTAGTATAGAATCAAGTGGCTGGCTGAATTCATGGTTATGTATAGTTTGTGCGTCGATGTTCTTGCTACCCGGTATACTAAAATTATATATTAATAAAAATAAAAAAAAATAATATATGTACAGTGTGTCTTCATAATGTGAACATGTCAAAATGAGGGAAACGAAGCTTAATTTTATCAACAGAAAAAATATTTTAATAAATCTAAAAAAAACGTATAAGTGTCTCTACCTGCTAAAGAATTGTACAGACGCCAGCACATTAAAGTACCCGAAACTGTCAAAATTTCCGAATTAACTTTGAACCTTTTGCTTTAGTAATAAAGATGAAAATGTTTTCAAGAAATTTGACAGATTTGTAGTAGCTTGATGTGCTGGCGTCTGTACGTAGCCGAGTGCAAGGCCTTTCTTTAACAGTTGATAGTAAATGTTGTGATTGAGTTATAAACATTGTATTTTTATTTACTTTTAGAAAGCTGATACGATAGAGAATAATTTAAAGTAATAAAAAAGGGTAGGTAATTGGCTGTTATTGATAAAATATTGTAAAAATTGATCAAAAATTATCCGAATTTTTGTTAAAAAAACACCTCTCTTAATTGAGGGCGGTTTATTCTTTAGTTTTTATTTTTGAGGACGCCCTTTTATTTACAGTTATTACTGAGTTTGTTTGACAGATCGCTTAGTTTATAAGTTGTACCGATTTGTTTACACAGGGGTCACAGCAGCGAACAACAATTTTAAAAATGCTATAATGCTATATATTTTTTTAGATTTTTTAAAATATTTTTTCGGTAGATAAAATTAAGCTTATTTTCCATTGAGCTATATAACTAGAGAAGCAAACCTCAATAAAATGTGTCAAAAAAGTGTAGCCACTTTATAAGCGCGACGACGTAGCTTTGAAACCACTAAACATTTAAAAGTAAACATATATCTGTCTCACTTACACGTGTCGTAAGAATACTACCGTCGCTTAGATTAGACAAAGACCACAATATAAACATGCAATGACGGGATGGGGTTGCCTACCCATGCGAAATTTTACCCAACATTTTAAGCCATAAAAAGCGTTTTAGGTTAAGTTAAATTATTTTTAAAATATTTGAATTATGTATTTCATAATGGATGTGTAATAGAAGTTCATAAACAATGAAAATAACTAAGACATTTTCTTTTTGAATATTTTTTCTTTATTATTAATGAAATTGAATGATTTAGTAGGTAGCCAGTCAGTCTCTTTTGTCAGCAATCGGATTATTTCCACCCATTTTTCACGGCGTGCTGCATCTTTAGGCACCCTGCTACGTTGGTACTATTAAAAAATATTTAAAATCACTTATTACATAAATTAAAAACTCCCACTAATGTGGGAAACTAAAACTAAGTTTTTAGTGGTAACACTGAACCCAATTTACAAAATTCAACATTTTATTGCGTTTTTACGTTGATATAAACACAGAGACAATTAATTTACGTGTGGAAAGTAATTCCGGTTAATTTATTATGTTTTTGTGATCTTGAATCGCACTCTTTCGCGATATTTTTTGTCGCATGTCACTCGGTTGACTTCGGTTGGCGTCACACAAAGCACTGAACTGACGTTAGCTACGCTGATGACTGTAGCCATCAGCCTAGTGGCAACGCCTTGGTGCGTTAATTGCTAATCTAGTGTAACATATATATCAATGTTATTTTCCCTCATTTCGATATGTGCACATTATAAAGACTCAAACTGTATAGTCTATACTCATTTTAAAGCTGAAGAATTTGTTTGAACGCGCTAATCTCTGGAACCACCAGCGGGATTTGGATTTATTTTTTTGCATTTGATAGCCCAATTTTTGAGGAAGGTTATAGGCTATTTAACATCACGCTAAGACTCTTAGGGGCCGAGCAAAATGAAAAAGTCAGAAAGAATGCTAAGCGAAAACGAAGTAATAGCGAGCGATGCGATGCGATGCGGTGGGTTAAGGCCAAAATATCATGCAGCCGAAGTTGCCGAAGCGGCTGTACGTTAGCAAAAATTTACAAGCATTTTTTGTTGTTTGCGTAATTCCGTCGTACCATTTTATAGGTAGGTACCTACAACTGATTTATTTTAATTATGTAATATATCAAAAAGACAAAAGACTATTAATAAGTTATAAGTAGTTGGTGTGTGAACAGATTTTATTATTCGACGAAATATCTAAAAGATGTAATTAACAGATTAATTTTATTTGTTCTACCTTAGTTGATAACCTCAAAATATGATGATAAGTACCTACCTAGTTTCTCTTCTCTAATTGCCACAAATTTAACAATCAAAAATTAGTTCAACCAGCACTCTCAATCACTAAAACACATTTCAATACATTTCTTTCAGTTTTTACGAATACCCGCAAAAATAAATAGGTAGTCCATCATATCATATGTAGATAAACGCTGACTGAAGCCTTTAGCAGATTGATAAAGTAAAATCAATAAAGTTGGTTGCATAGCAACCATCCAAACAACTGCATTTATTTTATTGTGAAACGTCAAATAAATATTAATAAGAGTGTCAGTGATTGTACTGGTAATCACTTTTGTTAAGTAATTGCTGTAATACACTCTGTCCGCTAGGATAACCATTTTTTGACAGCTGGAACTAGTGATTGCAGCAACGTTTTATGTTATAAGTGTTATAACGCACATTTCGATAATTACTGAGCCCCCCCGCCTCGACAATGCGGAAACCCACGGGGGGGGGGGGGGGGGGAACGAGACTAACTAGACTCGTGGCTTGCTGTCTAAATGGACACAATAATAGTCCTCCAAACCAAATTTCGGCTATGGCGGCCGATCTCAGCGAAACCAGCCATCGATGCGTTAGAGGTTAGATATTATAGTGCGCAAGTGTGTGCGCGGACACATGTGCACTCTCTTCGCTCACTCTCACAGTCCGATGTAACGGCAATCCGGCTGAACTGGAGAGAGCAGTTTAACGTCCTTTGCGAAGCACGTGGGTATCACATCGCCAACTTCCAAACTCCGGGGTATGTTCGCAGAGGCGCGCACCGACTGCTTTCACGCGACCATGCGCAAGCGCGCCGCAGGGCCGGCAGGGTACGGAGTGGCCCCAACATTGTACTAATGATGATTGCGGGAAGGCTGGACTGCCCCTTCATCCGGCATTGCTCCAGCAGGCATGTTGCTGTAGCAGTGTCGGAGAGGGGATATTGACTTTATTGTGGTAGTTATTATTATTATTATTTTTTTATTATTGTTATTATTTATTAATTTTTATCTCTATATAATTTTTATTGTTTTTGATTATTTATATTATTTTGATTTATTGTGATTTCATCTAATTTAATGTGTTATGCTGCCATCTAATTTGTTTTGTATTGATTTTATTTCATTTGAATTTTAGCTGATTTTATACGTGTGATCTTGATGGGTGTTATTTACCTGAAAATAAATGAATATTATTATATATTACTATTATGTTACTGAGAAATTCCTAATGGAAAACTCAATATTAATACTAATTTCATCATCAATAGTAACAGCCAAAGATGATGTTACATATGCCGTAGTGTAAAGGTCAAGTAAAAGATAATACTTTGACTGATCACTTTAGTTGCTGATGAAGAAACTGGCCGTAAGAAGACAAAATACACACGTACGATCATCTTCTCTTCACCTGATCTTTTCATCTTTTCTTTCACTTTTCGACTTTGTCACACTTAACTTGCTACTTGTCAACACTGTCGTCAATACTTGTACAGTCGAGTTCATTAATATATTGGCAGTGAAAAAATTTCAAAATAACTTATGCGTTAAAATAATGATCATTTTAAAGGTTATAATATTTTTAAACTTTAAATGTATGTTAAGATTTTATTTATGTCTAAGTTTGTATAGAACTATATGATCATTTTAACGCTTATAATACACACATCAAAAGTGTCTAGGGATCAACATATATTTTTGCAATAACTTTTCTCCTGATTGATATTAATTAAAATTTTCTTTAAGGATTCATCAAATAAAGTGTTTTCGTTTGTCACAGTAACGATAAACCAAGTCACCTTTGCATTAATAAAGAAATTTGCCATTTTCCTAATAAAGGGATTTTTGACATTTGAACCACTAACACAAAAGTTCGAAAAAAAGACTGAAATAACAGTTTTCTCTAAAATTTTATTGGGTAACTTAAACAATTAATAATCCGTGTTTCTACCGCGAACACTAACAACACAAGAACATCGGTTTGGCATACTCAAAATGAGTTCATCCAAATCACGCTGTGGAATGGCCGCCCATGTTCGTTGCAACAACAAAAAAAGGTCTTCTTGCGACTGGATACCCTCCATATTCGGCAGAGCTCTTCTCTGTAGCATATCCCATGCATGCTCAATCGGGTTCAAGTCTGGCGACTGAGCAGGCCAGGGCAGGACATTGATGTTAGCTGCGGCGAGAGTCTGTCTTACAACTCTTGCGGTGTGCGGTCGTGCATTATCAGTCATTAACTGAAATAAGGGACCGATTTGCACTTGTAGAGGAACGATGACGTCTGATACAATCGTCTCAGCATAAATTTGAGCGTTGAGGTTGCCTCTGATCCAAATCAACATAGTTCTTCCGCCGATCCAAATACCCGCCCATACCATGATGGTTCCACCACTATAAGGATGGACTTCCTGGCAGGATTTTAATCGCTGTTGGCGTCCAGGGGTTCTCCAGTGTCGTATACGTCTTGTATCCGGTCTCATACCAAAACGAGACTCATCAGAAAAGCACACGAAACGCCATTGTTCTTCTGCCCAATTTCTGTGTTCAAGAGCCCATTGATATCGAATCCTACGATTATGCATTGCTATAGGTGGTACCCGTAGCGGTCTTCGGGAATGAAGGTTCACTTCATGCAAGCGGTTTCTGACTGTTTGGTCGCTAATTAAGTTCCCTGAAGAGTGATGAAGCCTCACGGCTAACATAATGGCGGTTATTGTTGGAGCTCTTCGAGTTAAGATTTGAATGTATCGGTCTTGTCTCCGTGTGGTGCAGCGATACCGTCCTCCATGGCGCTCAGCCACGGTACCAGTGCTTCGGTAACGTGTCCAAAGTCGACTGATAACACTCTGACTTGTATTCAGAGCTAAAGCCACAGTACGTTGCCGGGAACCAGCTTCTATCATTCCCACGGCTCTGAGCATTTCTTCCCTGCTTAAATGACGTCGCCGCTCCATAATAACGTTGGTTTTAATCAGTAGTAGGGAAACAGTAGCACTAATAATGTCTTCAATGCGTTGTATGTTTTTATAGGGAAAATATTGACAGCTGATTTTCATCTTTTACTCGAATTTGATTCACAGTTCCTGATTCAAATTATGAAATGCACCAAAAAGGATCCATATAAATTTATAAAATCATAAATTTATTACAAAGCCACATCTCAATCTCAAGAAATCCGCATAAAAATGCTTGATCCCTAGACACTTTTGATGTGTGTATTTTGAAAATTTGTCACCGCCAATATATTAATGAACTCGACTGTACATGGCTAAGCGCGCACTGCGAATTTTAATCGTTGCGATAAATAATCGCCAATCAATGGACAATACTAATATACTAGAGTCCGCGCACTACGGAAAAAAATCGCTTGAGAATTCGCTTGAAAAACTTTGGTGGTTGCGATTTTATAACTAAATCGCAACGATTAAAATCGTAGTGGGCGCATAGCCTATGACGTCATTGACAAGGTTCTAAGTATGCTTAAGATTTTCATTGGCCATTTATACTTACAACTAATCATAACAGCTGTTTATTTGTCTCAAGAAACACCATCCAATAAAAAAGTCCTCTTAAAAACGGCTATAATAAAAAATCACTTAGCCCATAACTCAAATGATCACCAGCGGCCACTATAAGTTGGCTAAAATGAGCGTTACAAACATCTTCCCACAAACAGCACTCGGACATAAGCACTGCAATAAAAATTATATACGTGGCCATTTAGAGATGAAACTGTGCATCCTTGGCTAAAAGCCAATACAATTATATAGTCGGTAAGTGGACTAGGCTAAATAGACCTTGTAGATTATCGCAGAAGGATGGAATTAACAGTTTAGAGGAAAATACATTTATTTTTTTAAATTTTGATGGAGTACTCATCACTTCTTTCAAGAGGACAAACTTTTCGACAGCTTACGTCAATATGTGTCAATCCAATACATTTTTTATCACCGTTACGCTCATAAAATTGCACTTTGTCTGTTTAGCGTTCAATGATAATTACACAGTTTCATTTGGGGATAAACCAGAAAGTTATTTACCGTTCTTATCATACAATGCCACCATCAGCTTCACCATCCATTCCTTCTCCTTCACCTCCACAACTTCGCCTCCAAGGGACCCAGACCTTTCAACTTTCCTTTTTTTGCATCACCTTTGTATCTATTTGTCTGTTCTATTCATCTTTTCTGTTTATATACGAGTATCTGTATTTTTTACGCCAAACATACTAACCAATCCGATATGGGCTCAGTTTCCTCCTGTTTCTCATAATACCTCCCGTTCTGCCCTATCCAAAGCGATAAATACGGACCCACAGTAAGATTATATTGGCCTCAAGCCAATTTTAATTTCGCATAGAGTGTTGCACGTATATTTGGAGGAGATATTGCCATGTTCACTTGTAAATATTCACGTTTGAGTTCAATTTTGCTCTTTATATCTGAGATTATGCAGGAAAATTGAGAATGTTAAGAAATTGGGGTGGGATATGGCGGTGAATGTGTTTTTTATTCGGTCGGGTTATGTAGATCGGGAATATAAATTGTGAGTGCATTCAGAATAGGAACGTTGGATTTTGCTACTTTCGGTATGAAAAGAACTCTTCTAATATCTATGCTGACGCGGAAATGGATTGAGCTGACGCAAGGATTAACTGTTTTATATTCTTTTTACAGCTAGGCCGCGTGGAAATACGGTTTACATTTTTTTAAAATGAAATTCATACATTAACCTACGTCTTCTCATGGGGTAGGCAGTAATTAAAGGACTCCACCTACTGCGATCCTTATTATTATAATAATTTATTTCAGACCAGGTCCATATTTTGTTAGTAACAATGCACAGTCAGTAAAGGAGATAATTATGCAGGGTCGTCGAATATAGTTGAAGTTTAATATGAAATCGATTAATGTTTTCGAATGAAATTTAACTTGATGAATGAACTGTTTGTTTTATATTAATTTAATTAAATTTTGTTCGAAAACATCAATCGGTTTCATAATAAACTTTAACTATATTCGACGACCCTGCATACTTATCTCCTTTGCTGACTGTACCTTTGCAGCATGGGAGACTCCAACCGATCAGTAAAAACACCCAGTGTAGTTTTGTACTGCCACGAACGCGAGCGAGTAGTGAGGCTCATCTTTTCCTAAAGATAGCGGCAAAGACATCCACCCGCGCCTCAGCAAACATTCCTGACACACTGCAACGCCATGGCAGCCCCAACAGTACCCTGAGTGAATTATTTTATTGGACTTTATATTCCTTTTTCCTGCGGCGTATCGTATTACCCAGTCACTGGGTTGTGGAGGTCAGATAGGCAGTCGCTCCATGTAAAATACTGGTATTCAGCTGCATCCGGCTAGACTGGAAGCCGACCCCAACATGGTTGGGAAAAGGCTAGGCAGATGATGATGATATTCCTTTTCCTTCGGTTACGTTCATACATCAGAAGGCCAATTCCCATAATTAAAAGCGTTCGAAATCAAGTCGTAATCTCATCTCAAACACAGTCAATGTCAAAAGTTTGTCAAAAATTCAGGGAAATTAGAGGTATTTTTGACAGATTGAGACTGAGATCAGACTGTGAATGTACTCAAAATTACCAGGTCTGGTCAGCTCTGGTTATATAGGTACGCTAGCCGGTTACGAGTACTTTACACCCGACCATTTTGAAGACCATCACCAACCTTATTGTTGATGTACTTCATACGAACATATTTCCTTCTAGGGCATCCTCTCCTGACGTTTCTACTTACATCTGCTTTGTAAATACCGTTTGTTAGTCGCTTTTCACTTATACTCTCAACATACCCAAACCATACAAAGATACTTATTTCACACATGCTTCGCAAGGAACGTACTTCCGCATTATTTTTATTAGGATTCATTGTTTGTCTGATAGGTTTTGTCTAAAGATTTAAGAGGAAATGGGGTCGGAGAGACTGTTGAAAAAGCCTAACTAAAAAGTCATAATTCGAGGTTTTTTTTTTTGTGAATGGGAAATCATCAAATGACCCGCTCAGGGTGGAGCAGAAGGGAGTGTCAGACTCTTACTGACTAAAACCCACCCGTGTTCCTTCCTTAGCCCTTTATGTTCCGGGGCAGCGGTAACCCTTTCGGACAATCCCGCTGCCCCGGCAGGCTTCGGCCCTTAGGGGCCCCTTCCTCGATGCTGACATCTCTTTGAGGCGCGCGTGGAACACTTACGCAATAAGTTAAGAGGAAATGTGATCGGAGAAATTTTTTAAAAAGCCTAAGTAAAAAGTCATAATTCTAGGTTTGGCTCTCGCCTTTCTCCTTTGATATTAGAACAATTTAAAAGATATTTCATAAACTGAATGGGAAGGATTTATACTGTTTCTCTATATTTTTCTTTTTTCACTAATAGTTGTCAAATTTGTACACTAGGCTTCTGTTGACAGCAGTTTTTTTGAGGGTTGCGCTTATAAAAATAATGCATCATCAAATAGGAAAATATAGTGACATGCAAGTAGTTAATACTTATTATTCTGTAAAAAATCATTGCTTCATGGGGAGCTATTCTCTAAGGATACAGCCTTGCGGACAGCGCTGTCCCAACTGTCAAACCCACCGCGACAGCGCTGCCCGCAAGGCTGTATCCTTAGAGAATAGCATGGATGGTCTTGAACCAGACAAGGCGAGAGAGTTTCTATGGAGAAACTACCACCCGCATTTCCTCTTGCATTCATCTACAAGATACTTGCAGTGAAACTTCTAAGACGGTGATTATCTTATTGCCTTGTCTAGCTATACTGTTTGAAAATTCAAGCCACGTACAGTCGTATTTCATAATGTGGTCTCGAGTTCTAATGGTTTACATATTGAAAAGAAAATGGACGTTATAATCACTGCCATTAGAGTTATTGTCTCACATGCAGATTGTGACCGACGTAGTTCACATTTCAAAGAATCTATGAAATATTTTTTCGTTGTAAATTTTGTGTTCCTATATACAGGGTGTCTGACAAAGGGTGTCGCCAACTTAAGGATGTGGTACAGACCATCAAACTGAACAACTTTTACCCGGGGACCAACACCGTAATCGTAAATAAAAGATCAGTCGTCCCATACATTTGATCAAGAAGGTATTGCAGTTTTGTATGGGACGACTGATTTTTTATTCACGATTACGATGTTGGTCCCCGGGTAAAAGTTGTTCAGTTTGATGGTCTGTACCACACCCTTAAGTTGGCAACACCCTTTCTCAGACACCCCGTATTTATTTGACCTTAGCGTTGGGCCTTGTGAGCAGTGGTGACTCAGTGGTTGGTAACTGCCGCGACTTACGAGTTGTAGGTCGTTAGTTCGAATCCCGACTAATTTATTTCGTAACCTCTGCTCTTAAAATGGCGAAGGAAAACATCGAGAGGATACCGGCATGTCCTAGAACCAGACATTCGAAGGCACGTGATATCTACCAACCCGCACTGGGCCCGCATCGTGGATCACGGCCCACTTCCTCTCACCAAGAGGAGGCCTGTGTTCCAGTAACGGGAACATTATGGGCTGATTATGCGTGGGCCTTAGTCAGTATTGTAAAATCAGATACTATCATCCAAACCATACCTCCACACACTCATTACTCATCATCTGCCTAGCCTTTTCCCAACTATGTTGGGGTCGGCTTCCAGTCTAACCGGATGTAGCTGGATACCAGTATTTTACATGGAGCGACTGCCTATCTGACGTCCACAAGCCAGTTACTGGGGTCTTACCCCTTGGTAAGACTGGTTGTCAGATTTTCGGGCTTCTGACTACCCGTAACGACTATCAAAAATCCGCAAATGATAGCCGGGACCAACAGCTTAACTTGCTTTCCGAAGCACCGAGGGGTCTCGGTATGTAAAGATGGTCACCCATCCACAGAACAACCGCGGCAAGCGTAGCTTAACCTGATCGGTCGACCTGTGCGACTGTTTCTATTTAGCCACGGGCCCCTCACCATACCATATATACATACTTCCACACTACGCAAGCTAATATTATAAATGGAAAGTAACTGTATCTGTCTGTTACCTTTTCACGTCCAAACCACTGAACCGATCATTATGAAACTTGACAGGATATCCAGATTTATTCCGGTCTGATCCCTTAAGCCCCCCCTCCACCCCCCCCCCTTGGATACCCCGCTAAATCTTCTTCTGTTTTAGACTTTGTGTCTTATCCACATTATCTAGGTTACTCTTTTTGACGTGTAAGTACAGTCAAAAGAAATTAAATGACCTGGGGGCCAAGTCTGCTATTTTTATAAATTCGGCATTCCAACACGATCCTATTGCCATTTTGCTAAAAGTTTTTAATCTGCTAAATTCATAATGGTCGTACATTGGTCGGTCAATGGTCTGAGAAAAACTACTACTAAATTTCATGCTAGATTTCATTTAATATATATTTTTACATATTACGTATTAGTGTTTATAATCTGAAGTAGTAAGAAGTTCGTAAATAGCAATAAACATTACATTTCTTCATTTGTCATTATGTACGAGATTACCAATAATTTATGCCATTTCTTTTAATGGAGTGTCAGTGGTTGACCATTGAAAAGTCATAATGACGCCATTATATTAGTAGATTGCCAAAACTTGTCAAAATCAACAATTATGGAATCAATGACAGACCATTCCGGAAAAGAACCAGAGTTATCGACATAGCTTGCAGAGTGAGCAAACTGAAGTGGCAGTGGGCTGGCCATGTTTGTCGAAGGACCGATGGCCGGTGGAGCAGACGAGTCCTTGAGTGGAGACCGCGTATCGGCAAGCGTAGTGTAGGACGTCCCCCAGCTAGATGGACGGACGACCTAAAGAAAGTGGCTGGATCGGACTGGATGAGGAAGGCGGAGGACAGGGTGTTGTGGCGCAGCCTGGGAGAGGCCTATGTCCATTCTGACACTAGGTATTGTAATAGCAGACTTGAGGCCCTGAAGAAGAACATAGGCTAACTATACTTTTCTTCCTGGATATTTTTAAATGGTGAAATATAGATGGAAACAAAGTCACGGGCAACAGCTAGTGTTCTATAAATCATTAATCCGATTCTCTTACAATATACGAGTAATTTCGAATGACAAATCCAATTCGCCCCAAAAACAAAGCTATAAATCTTTACTTGCTGCGTTAACAACCACTATTCCTATTAAGAGTAATGTCAATCTTCCCTGGCAAGTCGTCATTAAAGGGGTGGGGGGTAGGTGGCCCGCGAAATTCAAAATTTCTTACGTTTTTTGCAATTTGCAGGTCAGTGTCAGTTTGAATGTTTCACGATCGTAATAAATATGACTTTACAGAGTTACTAGCTGACACCGCAAACGTCGTTTTGCAAAAAAAAAAAAATAGATAGTAGTCGATTCTCAGACCTACCCGATATGCACACAAAATTTCATACAAATCGGTCCATCTGTTTCGAAGGAGTATGGTAACTAACTCTGTGACACGAGAATTTTATATACTAGATAATCATTGAAATCTTCAATACAACCCTCTAAGTTCATATAATCCTATTGAATGACTAATTAGAAAAATGGTCAAAGTGGCATTGCCATTCAACGTGGCAATTTTATTATAATCCTTAAAACGGAATACAGTGGCCACTGTTATCCGTTAACCTAAAGTATTTCCTGATTCCATAATTTATGTTTATAGTTTTGTCAAGTTATCTGCCAGCCCTTATTTATTTGTATTTTTCAACCTTATAATATCATTCTTGTTTTATTATTGTATTCGGTCTTTTCAACTAAAATTATACGTGATAGTAGTGAAGAATTTTTGTCGTTTCCTTTTTTTTGCTACAAAATTGAAAAAAAACGGAAAACAGTGGCCACTGTTATCCGTTTTAAGGATTATAATAAAACTAAACAATATAAAACTAACGTTTCTAATAATATTAACGTGTAATCTTGTGAAGCACAACTTAAAATGCTTATTTTCTGCATTTTCATTCTAAATTGTATGAAATAACCAAACAAATGATGAGGGCGCCACTGTGCGGTCGGCACAGTCTTAAGAGGAAAACGGTGATTAAAATTTCACCCTGTATAATGTTAAGTGTATATCGTTTGTTGGAGATCCTAAAATAAATAAAAATACCTTAATCAAGATAGGTACTTTAGAATTAGTACAATGTACTCGTACAATGAAAAGTGGGTCAAATTCATAAAACTCATTGCAATGAATAGACGAGTCGATGTTATATTGTTGTAGTAGGTGTGAAGCAGAAAGACAGGTTTACTCAATACTTAAATTGCTAATCCATTGCTTCATATGTTGGAAAATGTGTCCGCTCAACAATGTAAAAAACGCAATGAACGTTGTTGATCCGTCAAACTGAAACCCATTGCTATAATGTGTTACGCAATTACCCCGCAGTTTCACTTAAGTTAGGGATTCGTAATTATACTTAGGTACAGCGTGGTAGGAACTTTGACGTGCAAATTGAGGCCAAATCCGGTAATGAAAAATTTTTTTACTAAAATAAAACAACCGACTTCCATTTAAGACACTAAAAATTGAAAAATAATTTATTTCGGAAGTCGGTGTTGTTGGGTTCGTATTTTCGTTGTTTGCTACCGACTTCTAAAATTAAAGTTATTTTTAATTATGACAATACTAAAGTCCGTCTTTTTTAGGGTTCAGTAGTCAACAAGATGATGACAAGATGTAACACTTACGTTGGAAATAAATTCTATTCTATTCTATTCTTATAGTTTCGTCATGACCGTCTGTCCATCCGTCCGTCCGTCCAACCGCAGCTTAGCTCAGAGACTCTTACTACTATAAAGCTATAATTTGGCACATACATACATATTAATTACGCCGACAAAGTGGTAAAATAAAATCTTGAAAAATAAATGTTTAGGGTAGAGGTGGGTCCTCTACACGTAAAGTGGGGATTTAATTTTAAGTAGGCTTTACAATTTTACGAGTAATAGTCGACCAATGCAATGTATAGGAGAACATAATTTTCAACTACAATGTTAATTTTATTCTTGGGATAAATTCATTTCAACTACGGAATCCTTCATTGTGCGTGGTGCGACACGCACTTGCTTATGTTATGCATTTTTGTGGTGTACATGTCGCAGCCAACTGCATTAATTAGCCTTATAATTAACCGCCTAGCCTTTTAACTAAACGGCGGGCGTTCAACTAACGGGTAACGGGTTCGCACACAAAAAGGTACAAAGGCCAAAACACCATTTTTTTTTTGCGATTTCAGGTTTGGTACCAAACCTGAAATCGTTTAAAAATTTTAATTCGTTAAATTGAAATATTTAAATTTTGTAAGAAAGTCTGATGAATTAAAATCTGATGAATGAATAAAAGTAATGGAACAAAAGTTATATATTAAAAAATAAAAAGTTTAGTAATGCGTTCAATACAATATTGCTCCAATATTTTTGTCTCGCTCGAATTGTAATAGAAATTCTTGCTTGGGTAGGTATACCAGGATAATTTATTTATTTCAATAAATTGTCCCTTTGCCCAAACGACTAATTATTATTGGTCTTATTAATTAATTATCCATCCTATGAATTCCTTTTTTCTATATAAAATCCAATTGAAGTATACCTACAGAGTCTTCTAAAATATCTTGAAAATTTATTTGATCTAAGTGCTGCTATAAAATTGAATCACTGTATTTCTGTCTCAGAGGCTATGACGTAATTTCAAAGACTAGGTACATTCAGGCGTCATAAAACTCAATCAATACAACCATTAATACATTTGTCGAGTCGGCAATCTATTTTATTGCTGTCAATTCAAACAATTGTCATCTTTGTCTAAAGGAGTTTGAGTTTAAAATGGCACAGCAAGCGATCTAATAAGATTGATTGTTCTTGAGTAAGTTCAATCAAAATTACGCAAAATAGAGGTCTGTTCTATTTCGTGGTCGATAAAATGAATGGAAGAAAAAACTCAAACGCTCGTCTAGTTAATAAAATTGGGGATTTTAGTTTGCGACGACCTCTCCAAGTTTAGAAATTATTTTTATTATAACCTCTTAAGAAAAAATGTGAAAAAAAATTAATACAGAATTACAATATTTAGAAACATCAATATAACATAACTCCTTAAGTTAGAATTGGCTTCACATGTCATGATTTCATGAAATAGTCATCAAATATGGTTTGAAAACTTCCAGAGTAATATTGATGATTTTTTCTGATAAAATTCTATAAATCAATATTTGTGAGATCAACATATAACTTCACACTGACCTGCAAATTGCAAAAAACGTAAATAGATTTGAATTTTGCTGGGTACCTTAACGCACCCACTTAAGAATATAATTCACTGTGTAAAATCAGTGTGCCATTTTTTTGTAGCTTTGTGAATATGTAATTTTTAGGAAGTCGGCTTGAAGTCGGCGACTTGGCGCGTTAAAGTGCCCAAGAAATGTTATCGTTGTGTAGGAAGCGACAACTTTACCTAATTATTTAATAAAAATAACAAAATTATATCCTGACTTAACTAAAACAAACTAAAATAATTATAGCGTTATTTACGTACATATTATTTTAATCCTTAAAAAATGTTGATCTTACATTGAGAAAATAAAAAAATTAATAGCAAAAAAAAAATAGGAAGTTATGTAACACTTTATTCTCCTATTCAAGTTACAAAGGCCATCTTGTAGCTGTATTTCCGAAATAATACAATAACATTGGTGAGAAGTGGAATAACTTATAGAATTATAAATGCTTTGTTTTGCTCTCCTCCCCATCTATTAGTTTTATCTCTAAGTTATGAAAACTTGAAGAACCAATGACTTAATGTTATACAATATCAATAAACCAAATCATAATCCCGATTAAACTTCGGACCAACAGCCCTTCATAAACTCCAAACTGTATCACCGCAGGCGGTCCGATTCACACTCCCGTAGTAGCATAAACCTTGTATTTACGAGTTACGACATTGCTTAGTGCCTGCCTGCTGTGGCTAAATATCGGGTAGGGCTTCACAGTGCGCAGTGCTGCCCATACATCCTCGTTTGTACTCTAAAGGATACCTGTAATTTCTCACTGCAAGTCCTATTAGTTTGCGCACTCGGATTTGAAAACGCTGCGAGTTTCCAAGAACCGGTTTGCAGGTATGAAAACTACTAAAATTGTAATAACAGGACTTTAGTACCACACAATATAATAATTCTACTTCTGAGATAAACCATCTGTGGCCATCGGATATTAACAATAGCGCCAGTGGTTACAATATTATTATTTAAGAATAATATATTATTATGTAGATATTATATTGTACTTTTAAATTAATCGTTATTATAAAAGTACTAGCTGAACCCGCAAACGTCGTTTTGCAAAAAAAAAAAAAATAGATAGTAGCCGATTCTCAGACCTACCCGATATGCACACAAAATTTCATACAAATCGGTCCAGCCGTTTCGGAGGAGTTTAACCACAAACACCGCGACAAGAGAATTTTATATATTAGATTTATAAGCCCGAATATTTAAGTATTATGGTTCATTGTAGTAATTAACATTTTTGTAATTTAAATGAACGGTTCGCCAGCACACAGATAAATATTGATGGGTTTTCGTTGTGTGGCAAAAACCAAATTGTAATAGGTTATGTTTTTCAAAAATAAATAAATAATATGTCCCAAAATTCTTTCTCAGACACAAATAATGACAAACAAATAATGTTTTCTTAATTGGAACACTAATAATATTAAGTGCCAATTTTAAATAACAAGAACTATTCTGCTGTAATTAACAAAAAATTGAGTCTTACACAACATCAAGCTAGCTCGTTATCTCATCACTGAAGTTATAAAAGAAAGTAAGTCACAGAAGCAACCAAAAGGCAGCAAAGAAAGATATGAAAATAGCGTCGGTCGTGGCGGAATAAAAGTTTTTCACACTGCTTTCCTTATAATTAGACGGAGCATCAAAGGGTATCTAGGCGTCCGTTAGAAATAAGGACACTATGTATAACTACACTTGTACAGAAATACTAGTTTTGTGTCCTTGTAGTATCGTATAAGTTTTATAAACTGGTACGCACGGCTACACATTAAGCTATACATAACCAGTATAAGCTGACCTCTGATTGTACGAAAAATGTATACAATGCGAGGTCAGCTAAGACTGGAAATGTACAGCTTGATGTGTAGCCGTGTGTACACTGATCGTGGCCTTCTATAAAAAAAAAAATCATTTGGTAGCCCAATACTTGTGGAAGGCCGTAGGCTACTTAACACGATATTATGAGCCTAAGGACCCGATCAAAATGAAAAAAGTCTGAAGGACGCTAAGCGAAAACGGGGTAATAGCGCGGGCGAGCGATGGGATGCGATGCGGTAGGTTAATGGCCAAAATTTCATACGGACTAAGTCGCGGGCAGAATCTAGTTGTTAATAAAACAAATTTAAAAATGTTGGTAATCTCTGCAGCCAATTGCATCTAATGACCTCTTTATTACAAACTAGTTGCAAGTGTTGCGTTACCTAGTCATTTCGCTTTGCTTCTGGAATTACATGCATCTGCGATGCTACAGCCCGTTCACAGATATTTTTACCTCTGATTTTGCATCACTGTCCAAAGCACAGTGATCTTTATTCTCATTAAAATAAGGTTGCTGCCAATGACAAATCTGTCAAAATCATTGTGATCTTTATTCTCGTAGCAATAAGGTTGCAGCAACCTAACAGAGGTTGGTGCTGTCAGAGGTAGATACAATAACTGTGAACGGCGCGCGGGCCGTTGGCTTGTTTGATATCTAATAACATAAAAATATTACGCTGCTTTCGAGATCCGGTGCACAGATGTTCGGTAAGGACCAGTGACTGAAAATATCCATCATCGTCATTTCAGCCGAAAGAAGTCCACTGTTGGATATAGGCCTCCACTAAGTACCGCTACTTCGACCGGTTCTGTGCTTCTCTCATGTCCAAACTTTTATAAGATTATTTTTTTTTTACAGATAAGATTTCATCACCTGAAAACCAGATACCTACCTTCTCATAAATTCACCGAAATTATGAAAACATGAGAAATGTACTGATATACTACTACTAATCGGTACATTAATTTGGGCCTAACTAACATAATCAAAGTATTATATTTATACCTACGTAAAATCCCAACAGATTATTCCACTCCACTTCCGATTAACCAAATACCTTTGAAGTATATTAAAAATCACTGAAAGGCACATCACATTAAGACAGATCTTTGTAATAGTGAAATCGCCCGTTTTATACACACGGGGATTTTCCAGCGTTGTGAATTTTTGCGTTAGCATAAACCGCGGGACAAACGCGGCGTTTATTCCGCACCAGTGCGTGCGAACCTGAACCACTGGTCCGACTGCTGGCGATTAATGAAAAGCAACTAGAGCGAGCAGCGAGTGCACGACGACATCACTTGTACGCTTATTTACAGACGCCAGCACATCAAGCTTAACGTTTCAAATTTATTTAATTTTTCAACTTTGTCGCTACAGCATAAGGTTCAAGGTTGATTGGGAAAATTTTAAAATTTCAGATAACTTGATGTGCTGGCGTCTGTACCAAGAGTGAGTCTCTCAGCGAGTGTTCTGCCCGAGTACTCGCTAGCGGTGTGAACAGTCAGCGATGAACTTTATTATTTGTATCTCTTTTACTTACACGGGAGTTACAATACGTTTCTTGAGAAATCGTCGATAACTAAGGTCTATTCTTTATGCTTTAAATTAATGTACATCAAGTTAAACAAATATCAACTTTATTGTGGTGAAAATTAAGTGGACTTCAGTGACAAGTTATAAAAATGTTTGAAGTTGTAGCGTAAGCTGATCTGTATTCTGTAAGTATTAAAGTTTTCAAAAACTCATATTTGTTAACGTTTGGAAACTAAATCGCGAACACAGATTAGTCGCTTCCCCGTCGGCGGTGAGACAGCTGCCTTACTCTTTTAAGCCTGGTTTCTATTGAAGTAGTGATGTTATTCTTTAAAAGGAATGTGTACCTACTTGTATTTATGTTCTTGGAAACAGGGTCTTTGGTTCATTGGTATAAAGAATGAATGTAGGTCACCTGCAGAAAAAAAAAACGCAAGGACGTTGCAGACTACAGTCTGAAACGGATCCTTATGTTCCTTTCAATCAATTTTCTTGCGTTTGTGTTTTTAAATTGAGTGATTGTCATTGGACAAAAAAAGTGTACCTACCTACCAAGGTTTTTCCCACGTCTCATTTTATAAATCGTATTCAAAGTTCAGCTAGCTAATTCCGTGATTTTAGAGGTACCTAATATAATTGAAATTGGACATTGAGGCACGTGAGCTCAAAAAAATGTAGTACCTACCTTCCAAGGCTTTTCCCACGTCTCATTCTATCAATCGTATTCAAAGTTCATCTAGCGAATTCCGTGATTTTAGAGGTACCTAATATAACAACATAATTAATAAATGATTTAATTTCTGTAAGGGCTGTCCAAATCCCAATTTACCTATTTGCGGTTTGCGCAACGTTTCTGTTAACCCTCGATAAAAGCAGAAGATTGTTATAAGTTTAAGGTGTGTATCTGTGTGTCTGTCTACGCTATCGTAGCTCCCAAATGGCTGAACCGATTTTGTTTTTTTTATACTTCTCTATTAGTTGTCATTTCGGTAGTCACCCATCTTTTTACCCTTAATATCATCATTCACACAGTTCATCCATAGTTCCTTTGGTCTTCAATTACTCTTATAGTCATCGACATTTATATAGCTACCACCTAAGAACACATTGTGGTATAGCAATAAAGATATTGAGTATTGAGTACTTACTCAAAACTTTCCTCACGAAATTGTCCTCAATCGAAGGATTGCGGAAAAATCCTTATTGGCATATATAGTAGGTATTTAAGTTAGTGAAGTTAAAAAAAGTAATTTGTTTACCTTTGACTCCAATGAGACCACGCCTTTATAACCAGCGTTATGAGTAGGTATGACTTACGACCAAACCGCTCGCTCCTCATGAAATATGCGTTTGAAATACGCGCCCTTCACAAGTACTACTGAATATTAAATGTGTTAGTTTTACAGGGAAATATAGACTAGCTGTTGCCTGTAGTTTCACTCGCATCCTAGAAAAACTTTATCATTTACACGAAAAAGAAGTAACTTAGGTATTACACTTTTAACGCGTACTTGTTTTTTATTTATTTTTTACATCGTTCTTACATATTTATAAATTCAACATATGATGTAACTAATAATTTTGTAAAAATATAATTTAAAAAGAGTGTCCATGGAGTTTCTTGCCCGTTCTTCTCCATAGGTACCTATTACGCTTTGGAATGGGCAACTAGCTTCATTTTTTCCTGACTGTCCGACTTCTTGACAGTTCAAAAGTGCATGTAAATGGTTTAATTGAAATAAATGCTTTGAGTTTGAGTTTGATTTACCTATATTTTTTTATAAAATTTTATACACAGGTAAACTAGAACCTAAGAAGTGGGCTCGTGGCTTAATAATAACACCCACACGGGTTGATCAAAACTTAAACAACGATTGCCGTAGTCGCTTCGTAGATGAGTGACCATCCATTACATATCGAAACCCCTGTAGAACGTTGACGGTCATTAGAAGCACAGTCAGAAGCACAAAAATGTCTGACGCCAGTCTTACTAGTGGAAGTCAGATCGGCAGTCGCTCTATGTAAAATATTTGCATTCAGCTGCATCTGGTTAGACTGGAAGCCGACCCCAACAAAGTGAGGAAAAGGCTAGGCAGATTGAGGGTAGAACACCTGTGTCTCAAATTTTATTCAAATCCGTTCAGCCTTTTAAGCGTGTTTAAGTAACAAAAATCCAATTCTTCACATAATTTATCTCTCGTCTGATCCCAAAAAAATGAACCAATATACTCCCAGGCACTCAGCACAAAACTTCTTTTGCCAGACTTCAATATTATACAATAAGCATACATATTTACAAAAAAAAAATACTTAAAGAACTTAACATACTCGACCTAAATAAATTGGTAACAGATTGGTTACTTCAACAGGATTACTCACAAACAGAATCACTTCTTTCATATATCGCATAATATTATTGTATACTTACCTACTAAATTTTTTGAACACTTAGTAGATCGACACATATCACAAGCATAAGTGTCGGTCTCGTGTGATAATCGGGATATAAAGTAGCCTATATGTTAATTCAGGCCGTCAGCTACCTCCACACAAAATTTTAACAAAATTGGTCCAGCCGTTTGAGCGTGAAGAAGCAAAAAACATATAAACACACACTCACAAACTTTCGTCTTTATAATAATACTAGCCACCCGCCCCGGCTTCGCACGGGTGCAATACTGATACTAAGTACAGGTATTTCAAGAATGCCAGCACGCGCCGCCGCGGCCGGTACCGCAGCAACCGCTATGTCGCTGCATTTTAAATCTGTAATATCTTCGAAAATATTCATTTAAATTACATGCTGTAAAGGGCCATATTTATCTATATTAAATGCACAATGTATTCAATGTATTTAATTGGATAAGGATTATTGCTGTATTGCTTAAAATCGCTTCGTAAATAAGCCATTATTTCTCGTAAAAAGTAAAGGATAAAAAATGATTATTGTGGGTTATCCCTAAGAGATAGACATATACCATTGCGGACTTTTTTGTAGACCTTTTTAAGGTGTACAATACTGTAGTACATTATTTTGACCTATCTTGTAAGGTTCAGACAGCGTTTGAAAAGTAAGCGCAAAAAAATGCGTTTATTTACGACATCACATGCATGCATGTATTATATATATAAACCTTCCTCTTGAACCACTCTATCTATTAAAAAAAAACCGTTTTAAAGATCTAAGCGTTCAAAGGGACAGAGAAAGCGACTTTGATTTATACTATGTAGTGATTGGTGTGATACTAATAATAAATCTGAAGAGTTTGTTTGTTTGTTTGAACCCGCTAATCTCTGAAACTGCCAGTTGGATTTGAAAAAATATTTTTGCATTTGATAGCGCGATCCTCGAGGAAAGCTATAAGCTATTTAACTTCATAGTACGACTATTAGGAGCCGAGCAAAATGGGAAAAAGTAAGAAGGAACTAAGCGAAAACGAAGTAACAACGCGGGCAACAAGAAACAAGAATCGGTGCAACAAGAAACTTTATGCAGACGACGTCGTACTCGTGGGCAGAAGCTAGTTTCATAATATTAGTAAGGAGTTATTAGTCTGGTTAAAGGAGTACCTAGGTGATAAAACCAACAGTTTGTGGAGCTACGATCTCTTGCGGTTGATGATTCAAGTCTATGGAGGAAGGTGTTGTGTTTGCAAAGAGGTCGGTTTAGTTGTGATTCTCTGTTGCGATGGATCAGAATTTAAGATTCGAACATAAACTGTTGAAGTTTAGGGGTTTCTGTTGGTTCTGAATTTAAATGCTTGAGCGTTTGGTACTTTGATTTAAATCGTCCTGGGGCCGTATTATGATTTATCGAGGAAGCCTATAGGCTATATTACATTGCGCTACGATCAATAGGAGCGGACCATAAATGAAAAATGTTGCAAAGACCGTGAAAAATTATTCTTTTTAAGAGCTTCCGTTGCGTACGCTGCGTAAACGGTTAAAGTTACGCAAAAATTATGTTTCACGGTATTGTTTCCCGTTAAAAGTTCTAAAAAAAGTCTACGACTGCATATATCTATCTTTTAAGGTTGACTCTTATAAACATGATATTAATACATTATTCATCACAAGTATTTAATTTTGAACAAAATTGCCCTTGACATTATTTGATTTCAATGAATATCTTAGGAAATATCATAGTTTTAAAATAATACTAATAATAAAGCTGAAGAGTTTGTTTGTTTGAAAGCTCTAAACCTCCGGAAGTATCGTTCAGATTAAAAAAAGTATGTGGTACAGACCATCAAACTAAACAATTTTATCCAGGGGTCCAACATCGTAATCGCGAAAAATTTATCAACTGTCCCATAGAAAACTTAAATAACTACTCGATCTAAACGTATGGGACGGCTGAATTTTTATTCGCGATTACGATGTTGGTCCCATGGAGAAAGTTGTTTAGTTTGATGGTCTGTACCACATCTTTAAATTTGGCTGGTCATTGAAAAGTAACCCTGTATAATTAGCAGTTGAAGATAATAGCAGTGATTATCTGATCTTCTCCACCGTTCCCTGACCAACTCGTTCACGCGACATGACGAAATCTTCAACCTATGTATAAACAAAACTGGAATCAATTTTCCCACAGTAAAATGAGTTCTTAACAAAACGTTTTACAAGCACTCTTACCGAAAATAGTCTCGGAATTGAGAAAAGGCCGGCGAGCATATGTCGCGGGCCATTGGCATCTTTCCACTGGGTTTGCTACTCTCCCGCCGTGGATGCGCCACCTTCGCGGCTTCGGAAAGCTTCGGATTTTTTCGGCTGTTCGATGTACATTGCTCGTTTTGTTTTTCAGCTACAATAACGTTTGGAAGCGCACTTGTTCCTGGAAGCAAAAGTATTGTAGTGTTTTTAGAAATTAAATGAGAGTATAATCATTGATAAATAATCCATCATAGAAATCTAGATTTTGGTATTCAAATTAAAAATTACAGTAATAAAGACTAGAAATATGTATGTATGTATAGTCAACAAAAGAGATAAGTATGAAGGATCGTCGGATACAGTTGAAATTTAATAAGAAACCTATGGATGTTCTCGAATAAAATTTAATTTTACTAATAGAAAACAAACAGCTCATTTATGAAATTAAATTTCAGTCGACAACGTAGGAAATGATTTTGAAGAGTTAATGCTGATCAATTACCCGACTATGGCGAAGCAAAAAGGAGGGTTATGATTTTTTAAAATCTATTCTTACCATAGGCTTTGGAAAGTGCTGGTGGCTCAGTAGTAATGACCCTAACTTACGACTTGACGTCGAGAGTACAAACCCCGTCAGTCGCTTTACTTTGTGTAATTTATTTCATCACAACTACTCTCGAAATGGTGAACGAAAACATCGTGAGGAAACCGGCATGTCTTTGAACCAAAACTTCGAAGACATCTACCAACCCGCACTGGGCCTGCCCGTGGTGAATTATGCCCTCTTACAGAGAGAAGGCCTGTTTCCCAGCTGTGGGAACATCATAGGCTAATTATGCTTATGCATAAGTTTTGGATGTAAATTGGAGAGATTTTTCTGAATAGTAATACACCACATTTTGAAATATTAGATTAGTTTGAAGTGATTAATTACATTAATCTGGGTTGGGTTAGGCAGCATTTGGAAAACTCCGTCAAGTCTTCTCGTCGCATATCCCGCAGTGTTTGAAGACTAAGGTCTTCAACCAGTGCGTCCTGCCCGTCATGACATATGGTGCCGAAACGTGGACAATGACGGTCGGGCTGATCTTTAAATTCAAGGTCGCTCAGCGCGCTCGGAGTCTCTTTGAAGGAAAAAAACAGGAATGAAATCGTCCGAAAAAGAACCGGAGTTATCGACATAGCTTGCAGAGTAAGGAAACTGAAGTGACAGTGGGCTGGCCATGTTTGTCGAAGCTCCGATGGCCGGTGGAGCAGACGAGTCCTTGAGTGGAGACCGCGTATCGGCAAGCGTAGTGTGGGTTCTGACCTATTTTGGCCACAGAATGCAAAGGGGAGATAGCAACCTTGAAAAGCTGGTTATTGTTGGCAATACCGAAGGAAAAAGAGCATGAGGCCGGTCGCCAACACGATGGTCCGACCAAGTAAAGGAAGCTACGTCCTCAAGCAATTTTCAGCAGTTGGTGATGGCAACTTTGGACCGGGGTAGATGGAGGCAGATTGTCCGTTTAAAAGGGTCCAGTGACCACGATTCTCAGTAATGAAGGACCGATTGAAGAAGAAGAGAGTGTGGGAGGCCCCCCAGCTAGATGGACGGATGACCTAAAGAAAGTGGCTGGAATGGACTGGATGAGGAAGGCGGAGGACAGGGTGTTGTGGCAGCATTTGTCCAGCAGTGGACTGTGACAGGCTGAGTTGATTGATTGAATTACATTAATGAAAGATTTTTGGTTAACTCACTTTGGCAGAAATAGATCCAATTTGATAATTGTCACAGTTTATACAAAACCACCACCAATCACTGCAAAATAGACACTAATCCACTTTTGATTCGTGAAATTGATTGCAAAAGGTGCCAACTAGAGATAACCAATCAACGTTGACGGTATTTAGTCCAAAATTAATTATGAACGCTCACCTATCGGTACACATTGAATGAAACAGTTCAGAATGCAGAAGGCATTTCATGTGACATTTCATTATAGATTTGCATTTGAAAATGGATTTGAATAACATATAAATACCCATTTATGTCCACTTTATTGGCCGACTGAAAGAATCTGGCATCACGAAATTAATATAATGCGTGAGAGTGACCATTGACCATGGCACCACATGCACATGGACCCACTGCAACATTCTCCGCGCGGAAGCGCGTTTTTATTGAATTTGTATGTAAAAAATCACGCGCGCAGGCGCGTTATCTGCGTCCCGCCGCGTGAAGCGGTGCAGTGGGTGATGCGCCTTAAATTGTATTATACCTTGTGCAAGCTCGCACCGACTGACAAAAAGTAATAATAATATGTATCATGAAAATCTAAGTTAGCTCTTTATATTATACTTGAAAAAAACGAGAGTAGAAGACAATTACATTTCGTTGTTGTACAAAGAATAATAATAAAATTGAAATGCATATAAAAGTATATACGGTACCTACTTCTAAAAAAAAAACAAAATTTTAACATTTTTGTCTGTCTGTTCATTCTGGCTAATTTCCGAAACGGCTAGACCGTTTTTGACGGGACTTTTACTGGCAGATAGTTTATGAATTGCCACTTTTTTTACCGGTAGTACGTTCCCGCGGGATAATTTCCGACATCCACGCGGGCGAAGCCGCAGGCAGCAGCATATAGTATGTAATAAAAATAATGACAAAATATACGGACAAACACAAATACATTTTACAAAATTACCTACATTCTTAACACACAGTACCTAGATTCCTCACAAAGCAGTGAATTATTCCGAAATTGTATCCGATCCTCTGAAGTAGCAATGTACGACGAACAATACGAAATCTTCTAAAGTGAAGATCCGCTACATGCCACAGTACGAGTTAGGTCAAGCAGTAGCCAAATCGATTTGAAGTGCAAGCCTGGGGGCTAGATTCATGTAGCCATTGTGCCAATGCTGTTTAGCTTACCTAAGAATTGTTCGAGCTACTTTTAAAAATAAACTTGGTATCCTTTGTGGGCAGACAATTTGGTTTAGTTCGCGGTCCCCTTTGTTCTTTTCAATTTCAGAGTTTTTGTTTTTGTTTTGTTCTTTCATGAAACAGGTTGTATGTACTCTTATAAGGTGAGTTGTTTTGTTTAAAAATTGTTTGTTCGTTATGCGACAGTTTTTTGTTTATTTAGTTAATCGCCTGTTTGAACTGAACATTACTTAAATTGTTAGTGAATTTGGTTTTTAATCGCCAATGCAACGTGTACACCTACTTCTAGACTTAAGCTAAAATAGCAAATTATTGAGATTTCTATTTATTTTTTAATCAAAGTTTGTGTTATCTGAATTGTATAAAGATTATCCAAGATTCTGAGTTCAAAAGAAATAAACCTGCCTTCTCATGCTAATACTGTCTGAGTTTTGAAAATAAATATATCAACAACAAACATATCTTTTAGGTATACCTTTCACATACAAACTTAAATAAATCTTACCAAGAAGCACATAAAAAAAGGCTTTACTGTGCCTATATTTATTCCCATATCAACATGGAAATATAGCATTATAATGTTCCAAAATACCCAAACCTTACCGCACATTACATTTTAGGTACACAATGGAAAAAGGTTGGCATTAAGGCATAACCTAATGGTGTGAGACGGAGGGTATTAGAAAAATGTGTTCAACGCAGAAAACCGCTGAACTGAATGAATATTCAGCCACAATATCGCGACAATTCAGTCCTAGATCGCATTCATACACCGAAATATTGGATAAGAGTGAAAGAGAAAGGTGTTGGTCAGTTAATGCGATTTGTACTGTTAACAAGTGCGAGTCGGACTCGTGCACTGAGGGTTCCGTACAAAGTAGGTATGTAACTACAAATTTACGGGTTTCGGATTTTTTCATTTAGGAACTTGTGCTACATGACATTGCTTCTGGACAAATTTCATGATTCTAAGTCAACAGGAAGTATCTACCCTAATACATTTTGATTACCTTGAGAGTATCGAATTATACGTTCTTTTGCGGCACAAACGGCCTTATCTTTTTTTTACGTTACTTAGAATTCAGATTTTTTCACAGCTTCAAAAGACCGTAGACCTGAATATATGATTTTAATTTCAACTCGATACCTCCACGCGTTTCCGAGATAAAGGGTCTTGACAGACAGAAGGACGAATGGACGGACGGACAACAGAGTGATCCTATAAGGGTTCCGTTTTTTCCTTTTGAATCCCCGAAGAAATTCCTGCAATCCCCAAAGAGATTAGCAGAGGTGTATCTATAATACTCTAACATTCCGCCAGAAGTGTATAAATCCTTTGTTATTGGAGGCAAGGGTATTGGCCATCAATCAGGCACAAATTCTGACTTCGGGTTGTTACAGAGAAATTCCTTAAGGGAAAACTCACTTTGCATGACCTGGAAATCGAACCCAAGGTCTCAGTAGTAGTGCTTGCGACCACTAGACCAAAGCGGCAGTAAAAATTAAATATTAAATACAAAAAGTTTTATTTACAGAAAGAGAAGGTGAAGACAGACAATAATTTTACAAAAACACATTTGTGCAATCACAATTTTTGGTTTGACCGTTGACCCCTAAACTAAGCAGGTCTTGTATCTTGGAGATTGAGTGCAAATGAGCAGAAAGAAATATGTCGGTTTACAAGGCTAGTTTCGTAAAGCGTGTAATATGATGTGAGTGTGTGTCTGTGAGGGTGAAAGTGTGAGAGAGGCAGTTTTTTGCTTACTAAGTACAGACGCCAACATCAAATTTTCCCAATCAACTTTGAACCTTATACTTTAGCAATAAAGTTGAAAATCTAATTAAAAAAATTGACAGATTGTAGTAGCTTAATGGGCTGGCGTCTGTACTTAATATTATGATTTATATCCAGCAAGAAAGGCATTGTTAACCATATTCTGAGAATAGTGACGTCGTAGCATTAATCGGCTCCTGTCAATCACTGTGCTGAATGCTGTAGCCCCGATGCATCAATATTGAGCTGATAGTTCCGCCGCGCGCCGTAATGAAAATTGAGTGCAATTTTGACCGTTTGAGTTCCAATTTAACCGTTTTAACTATTCTGTATAGACAAAGAGGCGGCGTGGACTTCTGTATGCCATTTTAGATTACTGTACATTTGAGCATTGCCTAGGAATATAAAATTATTGTTTTCTAGACTTTGTTGCCTAGCTGCCGGCGCTGGCTGAACCAAACTGTGCTTTGACCGGACTTCGATGTAGCCTCCGAAAAATAGGGTAAGCAGACGAACTCAATTTCAAAGCTTTTGAATTGCGAAAGAGAGCGACCTCCGTACTATAGCGCCTGCATGGTAGTAATAACAGCATTCTAAAAATGATCGCTGCCAGGGTGGACTGCCCCTTTCAGGGACACTGGGTGGGGACAGTCCTAAGTCTGAATTAATTAATAATTACTGTTTTTAAAAACTAACAATACTAACCTATTTATATAAGCATTATTGTTACTAACACCAAAATACCAAGAAAATTATGATTTATTCCAGATATCCCCACCGACAAATCAGTAGGGATTGTTATTTTTTTTTTTCCAGATATCCCCACTAGTTAAATAAACTCAGCCTAATGGGATTTTTTTAAAAATAAGTAACAATCCCCACCATGTGTTGTTGTTTATAAATGATTAAACAAAAATGTTTATTAAAATAATAGCGGCTTAAAATGAGAACCTGACCTTTTAACAGTGAATAGGTACCAATAATCTCTATAGAAACAATGCAAACAATTTATAATGAAAGTTGATTATAATACTGAAATATTTATTTACTTTATCTAATTAAACGTATTGATTAATACCAAAAATCCCCACTAGGCTGACTTTATTTAATAAGTGGGGATTTCTGGAAAAAAAGTAACAATCTGTCAAGTGGGGATTTCTAGAATAAATCAAAATATTGACCTAGTCTGAAAACTTTATTTAATAAAGTTTTATTTATTTACTAGCAGCGCCCCGCGGTTTCACCCGCATAAGTGTCGATCCCGTGGGAATATCGGGATAAAAAGTATCCTATGTGTTATTCTGATGGTGTATAAGCTATATTACTGTAAAGTTTCACCAAAATCGTTCAGTAGTTTTTGCGTGAAAGAGTAACAAACATCCATCCATCCATCCTCAAAAACTTTCGCATTTATAATATTAGTAGGATTAGTATTAGTATATTAGTATTAGTATATTAGTAGAAATAGGAATTTATAATATTAGTAGGATTGCAAGGGGTCGATCAGTCAGAGAGATAAAGTTAGTTGCCCATTTCAAACCGTAGTACAATACGACCGATTTATCTTGGCGAGTCTGAACTTCGCGCAGAAGGCTGCGCAGTAAGATTTTTTTGGAACCAAATGGTGACATGAGGCGAGTGTGATTGAGAGAACATGCGCAAAAGGTCTTAGTGCCTAAGTTCAGACTTGTGAAGACATTTCGGCCGTTGTGTAGATTTCTATGAAGAACAGGCAAGAAACGCTAAGGACACTCTTTTCACATACGACATAAGCCCATAATATAATATAGTAATATACTTAAACCAGCGAGGCAATTGCGTAACACATTATCAATGGGAATCGGTTTCATTTTGACAGTTCAACAACATTCATTGCGTTATTTACGTGCTGAGCAGACAAATTTTTAGAACTTATGAAGCAATGAATTAGCAATTTGCTTAAAAATTATTAAGATTATGATTGATCGTACGCTACGCAATTAGGGTGCAGGTTTTATTTAACAAAATTTTCTACTCGCTGGCGGTAATAATCTCCAACTGATATTGAACAGAAGCGAACCTAAGTGGCTCAATAGATGACGACGGATAATGCTTCGTAAATAGGAATTTTAGTGGAATTAAATAAAACCGTTCAAGTGCGAGTCGGACTCACGCTCCGAGTGTTCCGTACAAATTTGTAGGTATGTAAACAGTTTACAACGGATTAAAATAAAATATATAACTACAAATTTACGGTTTTCGGATTATTTCCATTACTTGTGCTACATGACATTGCTTCTTGCCAAATTTCATGATTCTAGGTCAACAGGAAGTACCCTATGGGTTTTTATTCCGGAACATAAACGCCCATACCTATCTTTTGATTGCATTGACTTAGAAGTTTGATATTTTCACTGCTTCAAGGAATTGCAATTTCAACTTGTTAACTCATGGAGTTAACAAGTTGAAATTGCAATTCCTGAGAAAAAGGGTCTTGACCGACGGATAGACAGACGGACAACGAAGGGTTTCGTTTTTTCTTTTGAGGTACGGAACCCTAAAAACATTGAAAATAGTATCTATCTACGAGTAGATAGATATAATTCTACGATCGTTGTAAGGTAAATTTTCAATCGCCAGAAAACTGTTACCTTCAGAATTAAAATGGCGGTTTGACATAATTTCTATACAAAAACTGTCAAACTGTAATATTTATTAAATTCCTCTTAAAAACTTTTCTGACGATCGAAAAATCAGCCCTTAGTGACGTTTTTCTCTAGTGGTATGTTGCAATTTGCAGTAGGTACTCAAGTAAAAAGGGAGTTACCTATTAAATTAGCCACACTTAAGATTTTTCTGTTTGTTATGAAGTTTTTGTTTATCCAACTGATCTCCGAAAAATTAAAATTCAACAAACAAAACAATGCAAGCAATGCAATGCAAGACAAAACATGGCAGCCGCAACCGTGCAACATGATAAATGGTTAACTTGAAAATAATTTAAAAATTTGAATTGGAATTTCATAATTGAAAATGGAATTCGTCAGTAACAGTTCGAAGTCTGAATTTGAGCCTAAATGTTGGGCAAGGGTTCGCCTCCAATTACATGGCACTTTGCATACTCAGCCTATAAGTTTCCACTGCTGGGGCATAGGCCTCCTCTCTGTGAGAGGGAGCAGGCCATAATCCACCACGCGGGCTCAGTGCTAGTTGGTCATGTCACATGTCTTCGAATTTTGGTTTCTAGGACAGTTTTCTCGTGATATTTCCTTTACCCGCGTTTTGATAGCAGTGGTGATGAAATTAAATACCCAAACTAAAGTGCCTGCCTGGGTTCGAAGTCACGACTTACAACTCGTAAGTCGGAGCCGATACCACTGGGCCACTAGCCCACTACTGCTCAACAATTTTAATTTACTTCAATAATATACTAAGTGGAGATGACAATACTTCAATAAATTAAACCTCTGTATACCTAACGACGTTCTCAGTCTGCATACAAAAATTCAATCAAATATATCCAATAGTCATTAGACATTATTTTTCATTTTTAAAATTTTCTACATGATGTATCTGTTAACAAGCCAGCACCGACAGGTTAAAGACATCTGTAGTTAAACACATGTTGCCGGCTCGCTAGTTCAATAATCTTCGCCAATTTTGTTCTTTTTAATTTCCCGATGTGAACTAATGTGTACCTTATGCTTGAGACATAAAAGCTATGCATGCGGAAGTTATTACTTACTACAATGTTACATTGTTACAAACCTGAAAAAATAGGGTGCCCGGCACACTGATGTATACCATTTTTGCAGGTTTCGGCCATAATGGTTGTTGGGTCAATAAAACCGTGCTGTTACCGCAATATTCTAAGTGTGTTCGTTTTTTTACACTTTTCTATTTAATATATTAGAAAAAATCACTTTTTTCATTTCAATGTTAGGATTTATTTGATGGTTCCTAAATACTGCTATGCATTAGTATTGTTAGTATTTCAATTTATTGCTGTATTGTCATCTTCACTTTGTATATTCTCAAAGAAGCTCGTAACATTTATTTCTATTTAAACCAGCCGTCTGTTGTAATAAAGCCTTCCAGCCATAATTGCATCGCTTGGCATCCGGCCTGGTGACCACGGAATGATGTTATTAGCGCATAGGTTTAGCTCTAGACTAGCGTTTGGCTTGCTTTTTGGCGACTGTTTGGTCTTAAATAATCTTGTTTTCATTAGTGGTTTTATAGTAGGGAATGTAGAATGTTTTGAGGTACGGATGTAGGTTTAACACCTACAATCATATCGTGCTGATTTTGACATACCTACACAGTCATGGACAATGGCGTAAGTACTTTTAACCTGATTTTTTTACACAACAATACTTGAGGGAACAAATCATGATAATATGGTATTGTACATACTGAAGTGGGCACTATCATATTGATTTGGAAAACTGTATAAAAGTATATTATTATAGCTATGTAAGAAATAGACACACACAGAATGAAATGTGTAGATAGAGTATACAATGTACGGACAGGGAGATAAACTTCTTTTCATAAACGATGCTTAAAGTTAAGGGATGATTAGCCATACTTAACCGCAATTTTTTGACGTTTTTTAACAAATATCGTTGAGCTCCTTAAGTTTTGAGTTGAGCTGCACGATTTCAGACAAATGCGTGCACTGACTAGACTCCACTCAGTCTGTGTGGTTCTTTTCTCGAAAGACCATCTCGATCTACATGCTCTACAAATGATCCGACCAAGATTAGGTCTGGACTTTAAAAGAAACTGTGACCTCTAAGTTTGATTTGGCCTTTCTTCTCAGAGTAGTTAAATAGGAAACGAGGACCTCATATAGTTTTTAAATAATTATCACGCGACGTGTAAAAGTGTTTGTACAAAACTACTTACCTACAGAAAATAAATAATTTATCATTGAACAAACGTCTACCAACTTTTATTTAATGGTTTATTTATAAACGATGATTACGTTTTTACAAATAAACCCCTAATTGTTTATCAAATTACCGCATTACGTCAATTTTTCGTGTCATAGTCATTTGATACAACTGTCAAAAAGTGACAGTACCTAGTGATTTGAATACTATTCACTTATATCGTCTGTATATTATATCTAGGAAAAATTTAAGCTGTTATTAAATATAAACAATTAATTTTCCTGATATAACCATATTTTTGTATTTTCTCTTTTCAACTAGAAAAGAGCATCCCACTTTTCTCCCTCACACTAATAATTTATAACCAAACACAACTCAAATCTTATCAGCGACACACGTACATATTTCATCCTCACATCTACAACTCCTAGCCTTACCGATAACATCTCAACATGTCAGTGAACTTAGCACATCATTTTCCAGCAGATCAAAAATAAAAAGAGTTCTTTTCGCATGCGGCTGAGTTCTACAGTTCCTGATACTTTTTAGAAATAGTTCTGGCGTTTTTACCTAAAAAATTCGATTGGCAATTTTGCCAATCGAATTTTTGGGAAGTTAGCAGATCATTTGATCTGCTAACTTCCCGTAGGTAGCAGATCATTTTGCAGCAGATCAAAAACAATGTGAGTTCTTCTCGCATGCGGCTGAGTTCTACAGTTCCTGATACTTTTTAAAAATAGTTCTGGCGTTTCTACCTTAAAAAAGTCAATTTTCAAAATGATCTACCAACTTCCCGTAGCAGATAATTTGCAGCAGATCAAAAGCAAATGTGAGTTCTTCTCGCATGCGGCTGAGTTCTATAGTTCCTGATACTTTCAGGAATAGTTCTGAACTCACGTCCACGTGCCAGCAAATAACGTCAGAACGTTTATAAAGTCGATAAATACAATACATAGTCATATTTTTTATAAATTCAAATGATTGTGAAAGACTAGAACTCTTGAAAGCTAGAACTCTTTCGTTTTTCACAGGTTTATATCAGAACTGCAATCTAAAATTCGATTCGAGTCCAGAACTCACGTCCAAGTGCCAGCAGATCATGTCAAAACGTTAAAAAGTCGAAAAATACCATTTTTATAAATTCAATCAATTCTTGAAAGCTAGAACTCTTTCGTTTTTCACAGATTCGTATAACAACTGCAATTAGAACTCGATTCGAGTCCAGAACTCATGTTTGAGTGCCAGCAGATCATGTCAAAACGTTAAAAAGTCGAAAAATACAATTTTTATCGTTTCAAACAATTCTTGAAAGCTGGAACTCTTTTGTTTTTCACAGGTTCTTATCAGAACTACAATCTAGAACGTCACTAGTCTCGACTAGTTTTGTACTAGTCTCGACTAGTTTTGTTCTAGTCTCGACGAGTTTAGGACTAGTTTTGTTCAAGTCTCGACTAGTTTTATACAAAACCCGACTAGTTTTATACTAGCCTCGCCTAGTTTTGTACTATTTCGACTAGTTTTGTACTAGTCTCGACTAGTGTTGTAATAGTCTCGACTAGTTTTGTACTAGTCTCGACTAGTTTAGGACTAGTTTTATACAAGTCTCGACTAGTTATGTACTAGTTTTATTCATGTCTCGTCTAGTTTTGTACTAGTCTCGACTAGTTTTGTACTAGTGTCGACTAGTTTTGTACTAGTCTTAACTAGTTTTGTACTAGTCTCGACTAGTTTTGTACTAGTCGCGACTGGTTTTGTACTAGTCTCGAGTAGTTTTGTACTAGTTTTATACTAGCCTCGCCTAGTTTTGTACAAGTCTCGACTAGTTTTGTACTAGTCTCGACAAGATATGGACTAGTATCGAACTAGTTTTGTACTAGTCGCGACTGGTTTTGTACTAGTCTCGACTAGTTTTGTACTAGTTTTATACTAGCCTCGTCTAGTTTTGTACTAGTCTCGACTAGTTTTGTACTAGTCTCGACTATTTTAGTACTTGTATTGACTAGTTTTGTACTAGTCTCGATTAGTTTTGTACTAGTCTCGACTAGATATGGACTAGTATCGAACTAGTTTTGTACTAGTCGCGACTGGTTTTGTACTAGTCTCGACTAGTTTTGTACTAGTTTTATACTAGCCTCGCCGAGTTTTGTACTAGTCTCGACTAGTTTTGTACTAGTCTCGACAAGTTTTATACTAGTCTCGACTAGTTTTGTACTAGTTTTGATGACCGCCAACATGGTTTCCAGCGGGGTCGGTCCACAACCACCAATCTCATTCTTTGTGGTGACTACTTGACTGAATGTATGGCTCATCGTACACAAGTAGGCGTAATCTACACAGATTACAGCAAGTGTTTTGATCGCTTGGATCATGCTATACTTCTGCGTAAGCTATTGGCTATAGGTATCAGTGGAAATCTCTTCAGGTGGTTCTCATCTTATGTGGCCAACAGATGTCAAACTGTTGTTCTTAACGGATACACATCTAGAACTATGATTACCCCGTCAGGGATTCCACAGGGATCGCTTTTGGGACCCTTGTTATTCAACATCTTCATCAATGACGTCTCTTCATGTTTCTCTAACTCAACAGTTCTCTTATTTGCCGATGCCATGAAGATTCTAAGTGAAATCAGAACTTACGAAGATGCTGAACGTCTCCAACATGATCTGGACAGATTCCAAGAGTATTGTACGGCTAACCGCTTGGATCTAAATGTCTCCAAATGTTATACGTGTACCTTCACTCGTGAACCTAAACCTATTCTTTACGATTACAAACTAGCCAACACTTCAATAGCTAGAGTTAATACAATTAGAGACTTAGGCGTCACTTTTGACTCGAAACTCCTTTTTGACACACACATCGATAATATTATTAAAAAAGCTTCTAAGGCACTAGGTTTCATCTTGAGGATATCAGCTGATTTTAAAAATATTAAAACACTCAAAATTCTTTATTGTGCTTTTGTACGCAGTCATCTCGAATATTGCTCACCAGTATGGAATCCTATATTTAATACTTATGTTAATCGCATCGAAAGTATTCAAAAGAAATTCTTAAGGTACATTCAGTTTAGATCCAAAACCTATTTGCCTAATTATCACAGCCGCTGCAGGAAGTTTCACATTCTTCCACTAGTTGAGCGGAGAAAAATTGCGGACATGGTATTCTTGTTCAATTTGGCAAATGGTTCAACCGACTGTTCTGAATTGATGAGCAAAATTGGGCTGCGTGTCCCATCCTTCACCTTAAGGAATCATCAACCTCTGCATGTTCCCTCTGTGCGGTGCATATATCGACACAACTCTTTTATGATAAGAGCTAGCAGGGCATACAACTCGATGTGTCAGAGTGTTGATGATCTTGATTTGTTCTCCACCAGTGTTCCTAAACTAAAAAAAATACTGTGTAAGAACTTCTTTGAAGATCACTAAAACCTGTTCAGTCTTTAATTCCCTCCAAGTAGTTACTTATTCTTACTTCGCTTACCTGTCTACTGTTTCTTGTGCTACCTTATTATTATCAGTGGAAACTTTTAATTGGCCTTCTTTCACTAACTGTCAACTATCTGTATCCTAGGACTAGTATTGTACTAGTCTCGACTAGTTTTTTACTAGCCTCGACTAGTTTTTTACTAGCCTCGACTAGTTTTGTACTAGTTCGACTAGTATTGTACTAGTCTGGACTAGTTTTGTACTAGTCTGGACTAGTATTGTACTACTCTCGACTAGTTTTTTACTAGCCTCGACTAGTTTTTTACTAGCCTTGACTAGTTTTGTACTAGTTCGACTAGTATTTTACTAGTCTCGACTAGTTTTGTACTAGTTCGACTAGTATTTTACTAGCCTCGACTAGTTTTTTACTAGCCTTGACTAGTTTTGTACTAGTTCGACTAGTTTTTTACTAGTCTCGACTAGTTTTGTACTAGTTCGATTAGTATTTTACTAGCCTCGACTAGTTTTTTACTAGCCTCGACTAGTTTTGTACTAGTCACACTAGTATTGTACTAGTCTGGACTAGTTTTGTACTAGTTGAACTAGTATTGTACTAGTCTGGACTAGTATTGTACTAGTCTGGACTAGTTTTGTACTAGCCTCGACTAGTTTTTTTCTAGCCTCGACTAGTTTTGTACTAGTTCGACTAGTATTTTACTAGCCTCGACTAGTTTTTTACTAGCCTTGACTAGTTTTGTACTAGTTCGACTAGTTTTTTACTAGTCTCGACTAGTTTTGTACTAGTTCGATTAGTATTTTACTACCCTCGACTAGTTTTTTACTAGCCTCGACTAGTTTTGTACTAGTTGAACTAGTACTGTACTAGTCTGGACTAGTATTGTACTAGTTGGACTAGTATTGCACTAGTCTGGACTAGTATTGTACTAGTCTGGACTAGTATTGTACTAGTCTGGACTAGTATTGTACTAGTCTGGACTAGTTTTGTACTAGTCTGGACTAGTACTGTACTAGTCTGGACTAGTATTGTACTACTCTCGACTAGTTTTTTAGTAGCCTCGACTAGTTTTTTACTAGCCTTGACTAGTTTTGTACTAGTTCGACTAGTATTTTACTAGTCTCGACTAGTTTCGTACTAGTTCGACTAGAATTTTACTAGTCTCGACTAGTTTTTTACTAGCCTTGACTAGTTTTGTACTAGTTCGACTAGTATTTTACTAGCCTCGACTAGTTTTGTACTAGTTGAACTAGTACTGTACTAGTCTGGACTAGTTTTGTACTAATTAAACTAGTACTGTACTAGTCTGGACTAGTTTTGTACTAGTTGAACTAGTATTGTACTAGTCTGGACTAGTATTGTACTAGTCTGGACTAGTTTTGTACTAGTTTTTTACTAGCCTCGACTAGTTTTGTACTAGTTGAACTAGAACTGTACTAGTCTGGACTAGTTTTGTACTAGTTGAACTAGTATTGCACTAGTCTGGACTAGTATTGTACTAGTCTGGACTAGTTTTGTACAAGTTCGACTAGTATTGTACTAGTCTCGACTAGTTTTTTACTAGCCTCGACTAGTTTTTTACCAGCCTCGACTAGTTTTGTACTAGTTCGACTAGTAATTTACTAGCCTCGACTAGTTTTGTACTAGTTGAACTAGTACTGTACTAGTCTGGACTAGTTTTGTACTAGTTGAACTAGTATTGTACTAGGCTGGACTAGTATTGTACCAGTCTGGACTAGTTTTGTACTAGTTGAACTAGTATTGTACTAGTCTGGACTAGTATTGTACTAGTTTTGTACTAGTTCGACTAGTATTGTACTAGTCTCAACTAGTTTTTTACAAGCCTCGACTAGTTTTTTACTAGCCTCGAATACTTTTGTACTAGTTCGACTAGTATTTTACTAGCCTCGACTAGTTTTGTACTAGTTGAACTAGTACTGTACTAGTCTGGACTAGTTTTTTACTAGTTGAACTAGTATTGTACTAGTCTGGACTAGTATTGTACTAGTTTTGTACTAGTTCGACTAGTATTGTACTAGTCTCAACTAGTTTTTTACAAGCCTCGACTAGTTTTTTACTAGCCTCGACTACTTTTGTACTAGTTCGACTAGTATTTTACTAGCCTCGACTAGTTTTGTACTAGTTGAACTAGTACTGTACTAGTCTGGACTAGTTTTTTACTAGTTGAACTGATATTGTACTTGACTGGACTAGTATTGTACTAGTCTGGACTAGTTTTGTACTAGTTTGACTAGTATTGTACTAGTCTCGACTAGTTTTTTACTAGCCTCAACTAGTTTTTTACTAGCCTCGACTACTTTTGTACTAGTTCGACTAGTATTTTACTAGCCTCGACTAGTTTTGTACTAGTTTAACTAGAACTGTACTAGTCTGGACTAGTTTTTTACTAGTTAAACTAGTATTGTACTTGTCTGGACTAGTATTGTACTAGTCTGGACTAGTTTTGTACTAGCCTCGACTAGTTTTTTACTAGCCTCGACTAGTTTTGTACTAGTTCGACTAGTATTTTACTAGCCTCGACTAGTTTTGTACTAGTTGAACTAGTACTGTACTAGTCTGGACTAGTTTTGTACTAGTTGAACTAGTATTGTACTTGTCTGGACTAGTATTGTACTAGTGTGGACTAGTTTTGTACTAGCCTCGACTAGTTTTTTACTAGCTTCGACTAGTTTTGTACTAATTCGACTAGTATTTTACTAGCCTCGACTAGTTTTGTACTAGTTGAACTAGTACTGTACTAGTCTGGACTAGTTTTGTCCTAGTTGAACTAGTATTGTACTAGGCTGGACTAGTATTGTACTAGTCTGGACTAGTTTTGTACTAGTTCGACTAGAATTGTACTAGTCTCGACTAGTTTTTTACTAGCCTCGACTAGTTTTGTACTAGTTCGACTAGTATTTTACTAGCCTCGACTAGTTTTGTACTAGTTGAACTAGTACTGTACTAGTCTGGACTAGTTTTTTACTAGTTGAACTAGTATTGTACTAGTCTGGACTAGTATTGTACTAGTTTTGTACTAGTTCGACTAGTATTGTACTAGTCTCAACTAGTTTTTTACAAGCCTCGACTAGTTTTTTACTAGCCTCGACTACTTTTGTACTAGTTCGACTAGTATTTTACTAGCCTCGACTAGTTTTGTACTAGTTGAACTAGTACTGTACTAGTCTGGACTAGTTTTTTACTAGTTGAACTGATATTGTACTTGACTGGACTAGTATTGTACTAGTCTGGACTAGTTTTGTACTAGTTTGACTAGTATTGTACTAGTCTCGACTAGTTTTTTACTAGCCTCAACTAGTTTTTTACTAGCCTCGACTACTTTTGTACTAGTTCGACTAGTATTTTACTAGCCTCGACTAGTTTTGTACTAGTTTAACTAGAACTGTACTAGTCTGGACTAGTTTTTTACTAGTTGAACTAGTATTGTACTTGTCTGGACTAGTATTGTACTAGTCTGGACTAGTTTTGTACTAGCCTCGACTAGTTTTTTACTAGCCTCGACTAGTTTTGTACTAGTTCGACTAGTATTTTACTAGCCTCGACTAGTTTTGTACTAGTTGAACTAGTACTGTACTAGTCTGGACTAGTTTTGTACTAGTTGAACTAGTATTGTACTTGTCTGGACTAGTATTGTACTAGTGTGGACTAGTTTTGTACTAGCCTCGACTAGTTTTTTACTAGCTTCGACTAGTTTTGTACTAATTCGACTAGTATTTTACTAGCCTCGACTAGTTTTGTACTAGTTGAACTAGTACTGTACTAGTCTGGACTAGTTTTGTCCTAGTTGAACTAGTATTGTACTAGGCTGGACTAGTATTGTACTAGTCTGGACTAGTTTTGTACTAGTTCGACTAGAATTGTACTAGTCTCGACTAGTTTTTTACTAGCCTCGACTAGTTTTTCACTAGCCTCGACTAGTTTTTTACTAGCCTCGACTAGTTTTGTACTAGTTCGACTAGTATTTTACTAGCCTCGACTAGTTTTGTACTAGTTGAACTAGTACTGTACTAGTCTGGACTAGTTTTGTACTAGTTGAACTAGAATTGTACTAGGCTGGACTAGTATTGTACTAGTCTGGAATAGTTTTGTACTAGTTGAACTAGTACTGTACTAGTCTGGACTAGTTTTGTACTAGTTGAACTAGTATTGTACTAGGCTGGACTAGTATTGTACTAGTCTGGACTAGTTTTGTACTAGTTGAACTAGTACTGTACTAGTCTGGACTAGTTTTGTACTAGTTGAACTAGTATTGTACTAGGCTGGAGTAGTATTGTACTAGTTTTGTACTAGTTCGACTAGTATTGTACTAGTCTCAACTAGTTTTTTACTAGCCTCGACGAGTTTTTTACTAGCCTCGACTACTTTTGTACTAGTTCGACTAGTATTTTACTAGCCTCGACTAGTTTTGTACTAGTTGAACTAGTACTGTACTAGTCTGGACTAGTTTTGTACTAGTTGAACTAGTACTGTACTAGTCTGGACTAGTTTTTTACTAGTTGAACTGATATTGTACTTGACTGGACTAGTATTGTACTAGCCTCGACTACTTTTTTACTAGTTCGACTAGTATTTTACTAGCCTCGACTAGTTTTGTACTAAGTGAACTAGTATTGTACTTGTCTGGACTAGTATTGTACTAGTCTGGACTAGTTTTGTACTAGCCTCGACTAGTTTTTTACTATCCTCGACTAGTTTTTTACTAGCCTCGACTAGTTTTTTACTAGCCTCGACTAGTTTTGTGCTAGTTCGACTAGTATTTTACTAGCCTCGACTAGTTTTGTACTAGTTAAACTAGTACTGTACTAGTCTGGACTAGTTTTGTACTAGTTGAACTAGTATTGTACTTGTCTGGACTTGTATTGTACTAGTCTGGACTAGTTTTGTACTAGCCTCGACTAGTTTTTTACTAGCCTCGACTATTTTTGTATTAGTTCGACTAGTATTTTACTAGTCTCGACTAGTTTTTTACTAGCCTCGACTAGTTTTTTACTAGCCTCGACTAGTTTTTTACTAGCCTCGACTAGTTTTGTACTAGTTCGACTAGTATTTTACTAGCCTCGACTAGTTTTGTTCTAGTTCGACTAGTATTGTACTAGCCTCGACTAGTTTTTTACTAGCCTCGACTAGTTTTGTACTAGTCACACTAGTATTGTACTAGTCTGGACTAGTTTTGTACTAGTTGAACTAGTATTGTACTAGTCTGGACTAGTTTTGTACTAGCCTCGACTAGTTTTTTTCTAGCCTCGACTAGTTTTATACTAGTTCGACTAGTATTTTACTAGCCTCGACTAGTTTTGTACTAGTTGAACTAGTACTGTACTAGTCTGGACTAGTTTTGTACTAGTTGGACTAGTATTGCACTAGTCTGGACTAGTATTGTACTAGTCTGGACTAGTTTTGTACTAGTCTGGACTAGTATTGTACTAGTCTGGACTAGTTTTGTACTAGTCTGGACTAGTACTGTACTAGTCTGGACTAGTATTGTACTACTCTCGACTAGTTTTTTACTAGCCTCGACTAGTTTTTTACTAGCCTTGACTAGTTTTGTACTAGTTCGACTAGTATTTTACTAGTCTCGACTAGTTTCGTACTAGTTCGACTAGTATTTTACTAGCCTCGACTAGTTTTTTACTAGCCTTGACTAGTTTTGTACTAGCCTCGACTAGTTTTTTACTAGCCTCGACTAGTTTTGTACTAGTTCGACTAGTATTTTACTAGCCTCGACTAGTTTTGTACTAGTTGAACTAGTACTGTACTAGTCTGGACTAGTTTTGTACTAGTTGAACTAGTATTGTACTTGTCTGGACTAGTATTGTACTAGTGTGGACTAGTTTTGTACTAGCCTCGACTAGTTTTTTACTAGCTTCGACTAGTTTTGTACTAATTCGACTAGTATTTTACTAGCCTCGACTAGTTTTGTACTAGTTGAACTAGTACTGTACTAGTCTGGACTAGTTTTGTCCTAGTTGAACTAGTATTGTACTAGGCTGGACTAGTATTGTACTAGTCTGGACTAGTTTTGTACTAGTTCGACTAGAATTGTACTAGTCTCGACTAGTTTTTTACTAGCCTCGACTAGTTTTGTACTAGTTCGACTAGTATTTTACTAGCCTCGACTAGTTTTGTACTAGTTGAACTAGTACTGTACTAGTCTGGACTAGTTTTTTACTAGTTGAACTAGTATTGTACTAGTCTGGACTAGTATTGTACTAGTTTTGTACTAGTTCGACTAGTATTGTACTAGTCTCAACTAGTTTTTTACAAGCCTCGACTAGTTTTTTACTAGCCTCGACTACTTTTGTACTAGTTCGACTAGTATTTTACTAGCCTCGACTAGTTTTGTACTAGTTGAACTAGTACTGTACTAGTCTGGACTAGTTTTTTACTAGTTGAACTGATATTGTACTTGACTGGACTAGTATTGTACTAGTCTGGACTAGTTTTGTACTAGTTTGACTAGTATTGTACTAGTCTCGACTAGTTTTTTACTAGCCTCAACTAGTTTTTTACTAGCCTCGACTACTTTTGTACTAGTTCGACTAGTATTTTACTAGCCTCGACTAGTTTTGTACTAGTTTAACTAGAACTGTACTAGTCTGGACTAGTTTTTTACTAGTTGAACTAGTATTGTACTTGTCTGGACTAGTATTGTACTAGTCTGGACTAGTTTTGTACTAGCCTCGACTAGTTTTTTACTAGCCTCGACTAGTTTTGTACTAGTTCGACTAGTATTTTACTAGCCTCGACTAGTTTTGTACTAGTTGAACTAGTACTGTACTAGTCTGGACTAGTTTTGTACTAGTTGAACTAGTATTGTACTTGTCTGGACTAGTATTGTACTAGTGTGGACTAGTTTTGTACTAGCCTCGACTAGTTTTTTACTAGCTTCGACTAGTTTTGTACTAATTCGACTAGTATTTTACTAGCCTCGACTAGTTTTGTACTAGTTGAACTAGTACTGTACTAGTCTGGACTAGTTTTGTCCTAGTTGAACTAGTATTGTACTAGGCTGGACTAGTATTGTACTAGTCTGGACTAGTTTTGTACTAGTTCGACTAGAATTGTACTAGTCTCGACTAGTTTTTTACTAGCCTCGACTAGTTTTGTACTAGTTCGACTAGTATTTTACTAGCCTCGACTAGTTTTGTACTAGTTGAACTAGTACTGTACTAGTCTGGACTAGTTTTGTACTAGTTGAACTAGAATTGTACTAGGCTGGACTAGTATTGTACTAGTCTGGAATAGTTTTGTACTAGTTGAACTAGTACTGTACTAGTCTGGACTAGTTTTGTACTAGTTGAACTAGTATTGTACTAGGCTGGACTAGTATTGTACTAGTCTGGACTAGTTTTGTACTAGTTGAACTAGTACTGTACTAGTCTGGACTAGTTTTGTACTAGTTGAACTAGTATTGTACTAGGCTGGAGTAGTATTGTACTAGTTTTGTACTAGTTCGACTAGTATTGTACTAGTCTCAACTAGTTTTTTACTAGCCTCGACGAGTTTTTTACTAGCCTCGACTACTTTTGTACTAGTTCGACTAGTATTTTACTAGCCTCGACTAGTTTTGTACTAGTTGAACTAGTACTGTACTAGTCTGGACTAGTTTTGTACTAGTTGAACTAGTACTGTACTAGTCTGGACTAGTTTTTTACTAGTTGAACTGATATTGTACTTGACTGGACTAGTATTGTACTAGCCTCGACTACTTTTTTACTAGTTCGACTAGTATTTTACTAGCCTCGACTAGTTTTGTACTAAGTGAACTAGTATTGTACTTGTCTGGACTAGTATTGTACTAGTCTGGACTAGTTTTGTACTAGCCTCGACTAGTTTTTTACTATCCTCGACTAGTTTTTTACTAGCCTCGACTAGTTTTTTTACTAGCCTCGACTAGTTTTGTGCTAGTTCGACTAGTATTTTACTAGCCTCGACTAGTTTTGTACTAGTTAAACTAGTACTGTACTAGTCTGGACTAGTTTTGTACTAGTTGAACTAGTATTGTACTTGTCTGGACTTGTATTGTACTAGTCTGGACTAGTTTTGTACTAGTTGAACTAGTATTGTACTTGTCTGGACTTGTATTGTACTAGTCTCGACTAGTTTTTTACTAGCCTCGACTAGTTTTTTACTAGCCTCGACTAGTTTTTTACTAGCCTCGACTAGTTTTGTACTAGTTCGACTAGTATTTTACTAGCCTCGACTAGTTTTGTTCTAGTTCGACTAGTATTGTACTAGCCTCGACTAGTTTTTTACTAGCCTCGACTAGTTTTGTACTAGTCACACTAGTATTGTACTAGTCTGGACTAGTTTTGTACTAGTTGAACTAGTATTGTACTAGTCTGGACTAGTTTTGTACTAGCCTCGACTAGTTTTTTTCTAGCCTCGACTAGTTTTATACTAGTTCGACTAGTATTTTACTAGCCTCGACTAGTTTTGTACTAGTTGAACTAGTACTGTACTAGTCTGGACTAGTTTTGTACTAGTTGGACTAGTATTGCACTAGTCTGGACATAGAATTGTACTAGTCTGGACTAGTTTTGTACTAGTCTGGACTAGTATTGTACTAGTCTGGACTAGTTTTGTACTAGTCTGGACTAGTACTGTACTAGTCTGGACTAGTATTGTACTACTCTCGACTAGTTTTTTACTAGCCTCGACTAGTTTTTTACTAGCCTTGACTAGTTTTGTACTAGTTCGACTAGTATTTTACTAGTCTCGACTAGTTTCGTACTAGTTCGACTAGTATTTTACTAGCCTCGACTAGTTTTTTACTAGCCTTGACTAGTTTTGTACTAGTTCGACTAGTATTTTACTAGCCTCGACTAGTTTTGTACTAGTTGAACTAGTACTGTACTAGTCTGGATAGTTTTGTACTAATTAAACTAGTACTGTACTAGTCTGGACTAGTTTTGTACTAGTTGAACTAGTATTGTACTAGTCTGGACTAGTATTGTACTAGTTTTGTACTAGTTCGACTAGTATTGTACTAGTCTCAACTAGTTTTTTACTAGCCTCGACGAGTTTTTTACTAGCCTCGACTACTTTTGTACTAGTTCGACTAGTATTTTACTAGCCTCGACTAGTTTTGTACTAGTTGAACTAGTACTGTACTAGTCTGGACTAGTTTTTTACTAGTTGAACTGATATTGTACTTGACTGGACTAGTATTGTACTAGTCTGGACTAGTTTTGTACTAGTTCGACTAGTATTGTACTAGTCTCGACTAGTTTTTTACTAGACTCGACTAGTTTTTTACTAGCCTCGACTAGTTTTGTACTAGTTGAACTAGTATTGTACTTGTCTGGACTAGTATTGTACTAGTCTGGACTAGTTTTGTACTAGCCTCGACTAGTACAAAAGTAGTCGAGGCTAGTAAAAAACTCGTCGAGGCTAGTAAAAAACTAGTTGAGACTAGTACAATACTAGTCGAACTAGTACAAAACTAGTACAATACTAGTCCAGACTAGTACAATACTAGTTCAACTAGTACAAAACTAGTCCAGACTAGTACAGTACTAGTTTAATTAGTACAAAACTATCCAGACTAGTACAGTACTAGTTCAACTAGTACAAAACTAGTCGAGGCTAGTAAAATACTAGTCGAACTAGTACAAAACTAGTCAAGGCTAGTAAAAAACTAGTCGAGGCTAGTAAAATACTAGTCGAACTAGTACGAAACTAGTCGAGACTAGTAAAATACTAGTCGAACTAGTACAAAACTAGTCAAGGCTAGTAAAAAACTAGTCGAGGCTAGTAAAAAACTAGTCGAGAGTAGTACAATACTAGTCCAGACTAGTACAGTACTAGTCCAGACTAGTACAAAACTAGTCCAGACTAGTACAATACTAGTCCAGACTAGTACAAAACTAGTCCAGACTAGTACAATACTAGTTCAACTAGTACAAAACTAGTCGAGGCTAGTAAAATACTAGTCGAACTAGTATAAAACTAGTCGAGGCTAGAAAAAAACTAGTCGAGGCTAGTACAAAACTAGTCCAGACTAGTACAATACTAGTTCAACTAGTACAAAACTAGTCCAGACTAGTACAATACTAGTGTGACTAGTACAAAACTAGTCGAGGCTAGTAAAAAACTAGTCGAGGCTAGTACAATACTAGTCGAACTAGAACAAAACTAGTCGAGGCTAGTAAAATACTAGTCGAACTAGTACAAAACTAGTCGAGGCTAGTAAAAAACTAGTCGAGGCCAGTAAAAAACTAGTCGAGGCTAGTAAAAAACTAGTCGAGACTAGTAAAATACTAGTCGAACTAATACAAAAATAGTCGAGGCTAGTAAAAAACTAGTCGAGGCTAGTACAAAACTAGTCCAGACTAGTACAATACAAGTCCAGACAAGTACAATACTAGTTCAACTAGTACAAAACTAGTCCAGACTAGTACAGTACTAGTTTAACTAGTACAAAACTAGTCGAGGCTAGTAAAATACTAGTCGAACTAGCACAAAACTAGTCGAGGCTAGTAAAAAACTAGTCGAGGCTAGTAAAAAACTAGTCGAGGATAGTAAAAAACTAGTCGAGGCTAGTACAAAACTAGTCCAGACTAGTACAATACTAGTCCAGACAAGTACAATACTAGTTCACTTAGTACAAAACTAGTCGAGGCTAGTAAAATACTAGTCGAACTAGTAAAAAAGTAGTCGAGGCTAGTAAAAAACTAGTCGAGGCTAGTAAAAAACTAGTCGAGACTAGTACAATACTAGTCGAACTAGTACAAAACTAGTCCAGACTAGTACAATACTAGTCCAGTCAAGTACAATATCAGTTCAACTAGTAAAAAACTAGTCCAGACTAGTACAGTACTAGTTCAACTAGTACAAAACTAGTCCAGACTAGTACAGTACTAGTTCAACTAGTACAAAACTAGTCGAGGCTAGTAAAATACTAGTCGAACTAGTACAAAAGTAGTCGAGGCTAGTAATAAACTCGTCGAGGCTAGTAAAAAACTAGTTGAGACTAGTACAATACTAGTCGAACTAGTACAAAACTAGTACAATACTAGTCCAGACTAGTACAATACTAGTTCAACTAGTACAAAACTAGTCCAGACTAGTACAGTACTAGTTTAATTAGTACAAAACTATCCAGACTAGTACAGTACTAGTTCAACTAGTACAAAACTAGTCGAGGCTAGTAAAATACTAGTCGAACTAGTACAAAACTAGTCAAGGCTAGTAAAAAAATTGGCGAGGCTAGTAAAATACTAGTCGAACTAGTACGAAACTAGTCGAGACTAGTAAAATACTAGTCGAACTAGTACAAAACTAGTCAAGGCTAGTAAAAAACTAGTCGAGGCTAGTAAAAAACTAGTCGAGAGTAGTACAATACTAGTCCAGACTAGTACAGTACTAGTCCAGACTAGTACAAAACTAGTCCAGACTAGTACAATACTAGTCCAGACTAGTACAAAACTAGTCCAGACTAGTACAATACTAGTCCAGACTAGTGCAATACTAGTCCAACTAGTACAAAACTAGTCCAGACTAGTACAGTACTAGTTCAACTAGTACAAAACTAGTCGAGGCTAGTAAAATACTAGTCGAACTAGTATAAAACTAGTCGAGGCTAGAAAAAAACTAGTCGAGGCTAGTACAAAACTAGTCCAGACTAGTACAATACTAGTTCAACTAGTACAAAACTAGTCCAGACTAGTACAATACTAGTGTGACTAGTACAAAACTAGTCGAGGCTAGAAAAAAACTAGTCGAGGCTAGTACAATACTAGTTCACTTAGTACAAAACTAGTCGAGGTTAGTAAAATACTAGTCGAACTAGTAAAAAAGTAGTCGAGGCTAGTAAAAAACTAGTCGAGGCTAGTAAAAAACTAGTCGAGACTAGTACAATACTAGTCGAACTAGTACAAAACTAGTCCAGACTAGTACAATACTAGTCCAGTCAAGTACAATATCAGTTCAACTAGTAAAAAACTAGTCCAGACTAGTACAGTACTAGTTCAACTAGTACAAAACTAGTCCAGACTAGTACAGTACTAGTTCAACTAGTACAAAACTAGTCGAGGCTAGTAAAATACTAGTCGAACTAGTACAAAAGTAGTCGAGGCTAGTAAAAAACTCGTCGAGGCTAGTAAAAAACTAGTCGAGAGTAGTACAATACTAGTCCAGACTAGTACAAAACTAGTCCAGACTAGTACAATACTAGTCGAACTAGTACAAAACTAGTCGAGGCTAGTAAAAAACTAGTCGAGGCTAGTAAAAAACTAGTCGAGACTAGTACAATACTAGTCCTAGGATACAGATAGTTGACAGTTAGTGAAAGAAGGCCAATTAAAAGTTTCCACTGATAATAATAAGGTAGCACAAGAAACAGTAGACAGGTAAGCGAAGTAAGAATAAGTAACTACTTGGAGGGAATTAAAGACTGAACAGGTTTTAGTGATCTTCAAAGAAGTTCTTACACAGTATTTTTTTTCTCGACTAGTTTTATACTAGTTCGACTAGTATTTTACTAGCCTCGACTAGTTTTGTGCTAGTTGAACTAGTACTGTACTAGTCTGGACTAGTTTTGTACTAGTTGGACTAGTATTGCACTAGTCTGGACTAGTATTGTACTAGTCTGGACTAGTTTTGTACTAGTCTGGACTAGTATTGTACTAGTCTGGACTAGTTTTGTACTAGTCTGGACTAGTACTGTACTAGTCTGGACTAGTATTGTACTACTCTCGACTAGTTTTTTACTAGCCTCGACTAGTGTTTTACTAGCCTTGACTAGTTTTGTACTAGTTCGACTAGTATTTTACTAGTCTCGACTAGTTTCGTACTAGTTCGACTAGTATTTTACTAGCCTCGACTAGTTTTTTACTAGCCTTGACTAGTTTTGTACTAGTTGAACTAGTATTGTACTTGTCTGGACTAGTATTGTACTAGTGTGGACTAATTTTGTACTAGCCTCGACTAGTTTTTTACTAGCCTTGACTAGTTTTGTACTAGTTCGACTAGTATTTTACTAGCCTCGACTAGTTTTGTACTAGTTGAACTAGTACTGTACTAGTCTGGATAGTTTTGTACTAATTAAACTAGTACTGTACTAGTCTGGACTAGTTTTGTACTAGTTGAACTAGTATTGTACTAGTCTGGACTAGTATTGTACTAGTTTTGTACTAGTTCGACTAGTATTGTACTAGTCTCAACTAGTTTTTTACTAGCCTCGACGAGTTTTTTACTAGCCTCGACTACTTTTGTACTAGTTCGACTAGTATTTTACTAGCCTCGACTAGTTTTGTACTAGTTGAACTAGTACTGTACTAGTCTGGACTAGTTTTTTACTAGTTGAACTGATATTGTACTTGACTGGACTAGTATTGTACTAGTCTGGACTAGTTTTGTACTAGTTCGACTAGTATTGTACTAGTCTCGACTAGTTTTTTACTAGACTCGACTAGTTTTTTACTAGCCTCGACTACTTTTTTACTAGTTCGACTAGTATTTTACTAGCCTCGACTAGTTTTGTACTAGTTGAACTAGTATTGTACTTGTCTGGACTAGTATTGTACTAGTCTGGACTAGTTTTGTACTAGCCTCGACTAGTTTTTTACTATCCTCGACTAGTTTTTTATTAGCCTCGACTAGTTTTTTACTAGCCTCGACTAGTTTTTTACTAGCCTCGACTAGTTTTGTACTAGTTCGACTAGTATTTTACTAGCCTCGACTAGTTTTGTTCTAGTTCGACTAGTATTGTACTAGCCTCGACTAGTTTTTTACAAGCCTCGACTAGTTTTGTACTAGTTGAACTAGTACTGTACTAGTCTGGACTAGTTTTGTACTAGTTGGACTAGTATTGCACTAGTCTGGACTAGTATTGTACTAGTCTGGACTAGTTTTGTACTAGTCTGGACTAGTATTGTACTAGTCTGGACTAGTTTTGTACTTGTCTGGACTAGTACTGTACTAGTCTGGACTAGTATTGTACTACTCGCGACTAGTTTTTCACTAGCCTCGACTAGTTTTTTACTAGCCTTGACTAGTTTTGTACTAGTTCGACTAGTATTTTACTAGTCTCGACTAGTTTCGTACTAGTTCGACTAGTATTTTACTAGCCTCGACTAGTTTTTTACTAGCCTTGACTAGTTTTTTACTAGTTCGACTAGTATTTTACTAGCCTCGACTAGTTTTGTACTAGTTGAACTAGTACTGTACAAGTCTGGACTAGTTTTGTACTAATTAAACTAGTACTGTACTAGTCTGGACTAGTTTTGTACTAGTCTGGACTAGTATTGTACTAGTCTGGACTAGTTTTGTACTAGTTTTTTACTAGCCTCGACTAGTTTTGTACTAGTTGAACTAGTACTGTACTAGTCTGGACTAGTTTTGTACTAGTTGAACTAGTATTGCACTAGTCTGGACTAGTATTGTACTAGTCTGGACTAGTTTTTTACTAGCCTCGACTAGTTTTTTACCAGCCTCGACTAGTTTTGTACTAGTTGAACTAGTATTGTACTTGTCTGGACTAGTATTGTACTAGTGTGGACTAATTTTGTACTAGCCTCGACTAGTTTTTTACTAGCCTTGACTAGTTTTGTACTAGTTCGACTAGTATTTTACTAGTCTCGACTAGTTTCGTACTAGTTCGACCAGTATTTTACTAGCCTCGACTAGTTTTTTACTAGCCTTGACTAGTTTTGTACTAGTTCGACTAGTATTTTACTAGCCTCGACTAGTTTTGTACTAGTTGAACTAGTACTGTACTAGTCTGGACTAGTTTTGTACTAATTAAACTAGTACTGTACTAGTCTGGACTAGTTTTGTACTAGTTGAACTAGTATTGTACTAGTCTGGACTAGTATTGTACTAGTCTGGACTAGTTTTGTACTAGTTTTTTACTAGCCTCGACTAGTTTTGTACTAGTTGAACTAGTACTGTACTAGTCTGGACTAGTATTGTACTAGTCTGAACTAGTTTTGTACAAGTTCGACTAGTATTGTACTATCCTCGACTAGTTTTTTACCAGCCTCGAGTAGTTTTGTACTAGTTGAACTAGTATTGTACTTGTCTGGACTAGTATTGTACTAGTGTGGACTAGTTTTGTACTGGCCTCGACTAGTTTTTTACTAGCCTCGACTAGTATTGTACTAGTTCGACTAGTATTTTACTAGCCTCGACTAGTTTTGTACTAGTTGAACTAGTACTATACTAGTCTGGACTAGTTTTGTACTAGTTGAATTAGTATTGTACTAGGCTGGACTAGTATTGTACTAGTGTGGACTAGTTTTGTACTAGTTCGACTAGAATTGTACTAGTCTCGACTAGTTTTTTACTAGCCTCGACTAGTTTTTTATTAGCCTCGACTAGTTTTTTACTAGCCTCGACTAGTTTTGTGCTAGTTCGACTAGTATTTTACTAGCCTCGACTAGTTTTGTACTAGTTCGACTAGTATTTTACTAGCCTCGACTAGTTTTGTACTAGTTAAACTAGTACTGTACTAGTCTGGACTAGTTTTGTACTAGTTGAACTAGTATTGTACTTGTCTGGACTAGTATTGTACTAGTCTGGACTAGTTTTGTACTAGCCTCGACTAGTTTTTTACTAGCCTCGACTATTTTTGTATTAGTTCGACTAGTATTTTACTAGCCTCGACTAGTTTTTTACTAGCCTCGACTAGTTTTTTACTAGCCTCGACTAGTTTTGTACTAGTTCGACTAGTATTTTACTAGCCTCGACTAGTTTTGTTCTAGTTCGACTAGTATTGTACTAGCCTCGACTAGTTTTTTACTAGCCTCGACTAGTTTTGTACTAGTTGAACTAGTACTGTACTAGTCTGGACTAGTTTTGTACTAGTTGGACTAGTATTGCACTAGTCTGGACTAGTATTGTACTAGTCTGGACTAGTTTTGTACTAGTCTGGACTAGTATTGTACTAGTCTGGACTAGTTTTGTACTTGTCTGGACTAGTACTGTACTAGTCTGGACTAGTATTGTACTACTCGCGACTAGTTTTTTACTAGCCTCGACTAGTTTTGTACTAGTTGAACTAGTACTGTACTAGTCTGGACTAGTTTTGTACTAATTAAACTAGTACTGTACTAGTCTGGACTAGTTTTGTACTAGTCTGGACTAGTATTGTACTAGTCTGGACTAGGTTTGTACTAGTTTTTTACTAGCCTCGACTAGTTTTGTACTAGTTGAACTAGTACTGTACTAGTCTGGACTAGTTTTGTACTAATTAAACTAGTACTGTACTAGTCTGGACTAGTTTTGTACTAGTTGAACTAGTATTGTACTAGTCTGGACTAGTATTGTACTAGTCTGGACTAGTTTTGTACTAGTTTTTTACTAGCCTCGACTAGTTTTGTACTAGTTGAACTAGTACTGTACTAGTCTGGACTAGTATTGTACTAGTCTGGACTAGTTTTGTACAAGTTCGACTAGTATTGTACTATCCTCGACTAGTTTTTTACCAGCCTCGAGTAGTTTTGTACTAGTTGAACTAGTATTGTACTTGTCTGGACTAGTATTGTACTAGTGTGGACTAGTTTTGTACTGGCCTCGACTAGTTTTTTACTAGCCTCGACTAGTATTGTACTAGTTCGACTAGTATTTTACTAGCCTCGACTAGTTTTGTACTAGTTGAACTAGTACTATACTAGTCTGGACTAGTTTTGTACTAGTTGAATTAGTATTGTACTAGGCTGGACTAGTATTGTACTAGTGTGGACTAGTTTTGTACTAGTTCGACTAGAATTGTACTAGTCTCGACTAGTTTTTTACTAGCCTCGACTAGTTTTTTATTAGCCTCGACTAGTTTTTTACTAGCCTCGACTAGTTTTGTGCTAGTTCGACTAGTATTTTACTAGCCTCGACTAGTTTTGTACTAGTTAAACTAGTACTGTACTAGTCTGGACTAATTTTGTACTAGTTGAACTAGTATTGTACTTGTCTGGACTAGTATTGTACTAGTCTGGACTAGTTTTGTACTAGCCTCGACTAGTTTTTTACTAGCCTCGACTTATTTTGTATTAGTTCGACTAGTATTTTACTAGCCTCGACTAGTTTTTTACTAGCCTCGACTAGTTTTTTACTAGCCTCGACTAGTTTTGTACTAGTTCGACTAGTATTTTACTAGCCTCGACTAGTTTTGTTCTAGTTCGACTAGTATTGTACTAGCCTCGACTAGTTTTTTACTAGCCTCGACTAGTTTTGTACTAGTTGAACTAGTACTGTACTAGTCTGGACTAGTTTTGTACTAGTTGGACTAGTATTGCACTAGTCTGGACTAGTATTGTACTAGTCTGGACTAGTTTTGTACTAGTCTGGACTAGTATTGTACTAGTCTGGACTAGTTTTGTACTTGTCTGGACTAGTACTGTACTAGTCTGGACTAGTATTGTACTACTCGCGACTAGTTTTTTACTAGCCTCGACTAGTTTTTTACTAGCCTTGACTAGTTTTGTACTAGTTCGACTAGTATTTTACTAGTCTCGACTAGTTTCGTACTAGTTCGACTAGTATTTTACTAGCCTCGACTAGTTTTTTACTAGCCTTGACTAGTTTTGTACTAGTTCGACTAGTATTTTACTAGCCTCGACTAGTTTTGTACTAGTTGAACTAGTACTGTACTAGTCTGGACTAGTTTTGTACTAATTAAACTAGTACTGTACTAGTCTGGACTAGTTTTGTACTAGTCTGGACTAGTATTGTACTAGTCTGGACTAGTTCTGTACTAGTTTTTTACTAGCCTCGACTAGTTTTGTACTAGTTGAACTAGTACTGTACTAGTCTGGACTAGTTTTGTACTAGTTGAACTAGTATTGCACTAGTCTGGACTAGTATTGTACTAGTCTGGACTAGTTTTTTACTAGCCTCGACTAGTTTTTTACCAGCCTCGCCTAGTTTTGTACTAGTTGAACTAGTATTGTACTTGTCTGGACTAGTATTGTACTAGTGTGGACTAATTTTGTACTAGCCTCGACTAGTTTTTTACTAGCCTTGACTAGTTTTGTACTAGTTCGACTAGTATTTTACTAGTCTCGACTAGTTTCGTACTAGTTCGACTAGTATTTTACTAGCCTCGACTAGTTTTTTACTAGCCTTGACTAGTTTTGTACTAGTTCGACTAGTATTTTACTAGCCTCGACTAGTTTTGTACTAGTTGAACTAGTACTGTACTAGTCTGGACTAGTTTTGTACTAATAAACTAGTACTGTACTAGTCTGGACTAGTTTTGTACTAGTTGAACTAGTATTGTACTAGTCTGGACTAGTATTGTACTAGTCTGGACTAATTTTGTACTAGTTTTTTACTAGCCTCGACTAGTTTTGTACTAGTTGAACTAGTACTGTACTAGTCTGGACTAGTATTGTACTAGTCTGGACTAGTTTTGTACAAGTTCGACTAGTATTGTACTATCCTCGACTAGTTTTTTACCAGCCTCGAGTAGTTTTGTACTAGTTGAACTAGTATTGTACTTGTCTGGACTAGTATTGTACTAGTGTGGACTAGTTTTGTACTGGCCTCGACTAGTTTTTTACTAGCCTCGACTAGTATTGTACTAGTTCGACTAGTATTTTACTAGCCTCGACTAGTTTTGTACTAGTTGAACTAGTACTATACTAGTCTGGACTAGTTTTGTACTAGTTGAATTAGTATTGTTCTAGGCTGGACTAGTATTGTACTAGTGTGGACTAGTTTTGTACTAGTTCGACTAGAATTGTACTAGTCTCGACTAGTTTTTTACTAGCCTCGACTAGTTTTTTACTAGCCTCGACTAGTTTTTGACTAGCCTCGACTAGTTTTGTACTAGTTCGACTAGTATTTACTAGCCTCGACTAGTTTTGTACTAGTTGAACTAGTACTGTACTAGTCTGGACTAGTTTTGTACTAGTTGAACTAGAATTGTACTAGGCTGGACTAGTATTGTACTAGTCTGGACTAGTTTTGTACTAGTTCGACTAGTATTGTACTAGTCTCGACTAGTTTTTTACTAGCCTCGACTAGTTTTTTACTAGCCTCGACTAGTTTTTTACTAGCCTCGACTAGTTTTGTGCTAGTTCAACTAGTATTTTACTAGCCTCAACTAGTTTTGTACTAGTTAAACTAGTACTGTACTAGTCTGGACTAGTTTTGTACTAGTTGAACTAGTATTGTACTTGTCTGGACTAGTATTGTACTAGTCTGGACTAGTTTTGTACTAGCCTCGACTAGTTTTTTACTAGGCTCGACTAGTTTTGTATTAGTTCGACTAGTATTTTACTAGCCTCGACTAGTTTTTTACTAGCCTCGACTAGTTTTTTACTAGCCTCGACTAGTTTTGTACTAGTTCGACTAGTATTTTACTAGCCTCGACTAGTTTTGTTCTAGTTCGACTAGTATTGTACTAGCCTCGACTAGTTTTTTACTAGCCTCGACTAGTTATGTACTAGTCACACTAGTATTGTACTAGTCTGGACTAGTTTTGTACTAGTTGAACTAGTATTGTACTAGTCTGGACTAGTATTGTACTAGTCTGGACTAGTTTTGTACTAGTTTTTTACTAGCCTCGACTAGTTTTGTACTAGTTCGACTAGTATTTTACTAGCCTCGACTAGTTTTGTACTAGTTGAACTAGTACTGTACTAGTCTGGACTAGTTTTGTACTAGTTGGACTAGTATTGCACTATTCTGGACTAGTATTGTACTAGTCTGGACTAGTTTTGTACCAGTCTGGACTAGTTTTGTACTAGTCTGGACTAGTACTGTACTAGTCTGGACTAGTATTGTACTACTCGCGACTAGTGTTTTACTAGCCTCGACTAGTTTTTTTCTAGCCTTGACTAGTTTTGTACTAGTTCGACTAGTATTTTACTAGTCTCGACTAGTTTCGTACTAGTTCGACTAGTATTTTACTAGCCTCGACTAGTTTTTTACTAGCCTTGACTAGTTTTGTACTAGTTGAACTAGTACTGTACTAGTCTGGACTAGTTTTGTACTAATTAAACTAGTACTGTACTAGTCTGGACTAGTTTTGTACTAGTTGAACTAGTATTGTACTAGTCTGGACTAGTATTGTACTAGTCTGGACTAGTTTTGTACTAGTTTTTTACTAGCCTCGACTAGTTTTGTACTAGTTGAACTAGTACTGTACTAGTCTGGACTAGTTTTGTACTAGTTGAACTAGTATTGCACTAGTCTGGACTAGTATTGTACTAGTCTGGACTAGTTTTTTACTAGCCTCGACTAGTTTTTTACCAGCCTCGACTAGTTTTGTACTAGTTGAACTAGTATTGTACTTGTCTGGACTAGTATTGTACTAGTGTGGACTAGTTTTGTACTAGCCTCGACTAGTTTTTTACTAGCCTTGACTAGTTTTGTACTAGTTCGACTAGTATTTTACTAGTCTCGACTAGTTTCGTACTAGTTCGACTAGTATTTTACTAGCCTCGACTAGTTTTTTACTAGCCTTGACTAGTTTTGTACTAGTTGAACTAGTATTGTACTAGTCTGGACTAGTATTGTACTAGTTCGACTAGTATTTTACTAGCCTCGACTAGTTTTGTACTAGTTGAACTAGTACTGTACTAGTCTGGACTAGTTTTGTACTAATTAAACTAGTACTGTACTAGTCTGGACTAGTTTTGTACTAGTTGAACTAGTATTGTACTAGTCTGGACTAGTATTGTACTAGTCTGGACTAGTTTTTTACTAGCCTCGACTAGTTTTTTACTAGCCTCGACTAGTTTTGTACTAGTTGAACAAGTGTTGTACTAGTCTGGACTAGTATTGTACTAGTCTCGACTAATTTTTTACTAGTCTCTACTAGTCTGGACTAGTTTTGTACTAGTTCGACTAATATTGTACTAGTCTTAACTAGTTTTTTACTAGCCTTGACTAGTTTTGTACTAGTTGAACTAGTACTGTACTAGTCTGGACTAGTCTTGTACTAGTTGAACTAGTATTGTACTAGTCTGGACTAGTATTGTACTAGTCTCGACTAGTTTTTTACTAGTCTCTACTAGTTTTTTACTAGCCTCGACTAGTTTTGTACTAGTTGAACTAGTATTGTACTAGTCTGGACTAGTATTGTACTAGTCTCGACTAATTTTTTACTAGTCTCTACTAGTCTAGACTAGTTTTGTACTAGTTCGACTAATATTGTACTAGTCTTAACTAGTTTTTTACTAGCCTCGACTAGTTTTGTACTAGTTCGACTAGTATTGTACTAGCCTCGACTAGTATTTTTCTAGCTACAACTAGTTTTGTACTAGTGAACTAGTTTTGTACTAGTCTGGACAAGTTTTGTACTAGTTGAACTAGTATTGTACTAGTCTGGACTAGTATTGTACTAGTCTGGACTAGTATTGTACTAGTCTGGACTAGTATTGTACTAGTCTTGACTAGTTTTGTACTAGTTCGACAAGTACTGTACTAGTCTGGACTAGTTTTGTACTAGCCTCGACTAGTTTTTTACTAGCCTCGACTAGTTTTGTATTAGTTCGACTAGTATTTTACAAGCCTCGACTAGTTTTTTACCAGCTTCGACTAGTTTTTTACTAGCCTCGACTAGTTTTTTACAAGCCTCCACTAGTTTTGTACTAGTTCGACTAGTATTTTACTAGCCTCGACTAGTTTTGTACTAGTTGAACTAGTACTATACTAGTCTGGACTAGTTTTGTACTAGTTGAACTAGTATTGTACTAGGCTGGACTAGTATTGTACTAGTCTGGACTAGTTTTGTACTAGTTCGACTAGAATTGTACTAGTCTCGACTAGTTTTTTACTAGCCTCGACTAAATTTTTACTAGCCTCGACTAGTTTTGTACTAGTTCGACTAGTATTTTACTAGCCTCGACTAGTTTTGTACTAGTTGAACTAGTACTGTACTAGTCTGGACTAGTTTTGTACTAGTTGAACTAGAATTGTACTAGGCTGGACTAGTATCAATGGGTTAGTGTCAATGTCAGTGAATGTCAACATCGTTTTCGCAAATTTATATTTAATTTTAATGTTTTTCCTATTTAAAAGTAACTAAAATAATGTTTGAAATACTCGGTGCATCATAATTACACTAGTGACAGTGTCATCATAAGTAGATTCTGTGTATTGCACTAGATGTGACGATCGCAGTGTCTTGGCTAAATAACTTGAAACAAATATAATAAACTTAAGATTGTAGGTACAGTGACATAGTGTGTTTAAAAACAGAAATTACTTAATAGTGACTTACAATTAACAAGATCATATTTTCAAAGAGTGATATTTGCAATTTAGTAGATAAAAGCCAGTAAGTGAATTCAATTTTTTCTAGTAAACAAATAGCAGATGATTCATCACTTGTGGCGTTGACCAATCACAAACGGCTGTAAATGTAACGTGACGTAAAAGTTTTCGTTCAGAAACCGATCTCAGCACATATCACGCGACTTGAACACGAGTCTATTGAGCGCTTTCGTTAAAGCGGGGTTGTCAGGTTATAAAAAAAAAAAATAAAAAAAACTATTGATTGGCAGATTTTGATCCACAAACACCAGCAGATTTTATTTGGAAAATACAATTTACTAAACACTATTTTATACTAAAAACGTGGCCACAAGATGTCTGTCCTGGTAGTGTGTTACAAATGTAAAAACTCGGTTGACATAAAAAGAACGGCATTGTGCTCGGTCTGTAACTACAGATTTGAACCAGATTGCGACGGATATCCAGCACAAACATACAAACTAATGGACAAAGAATCAAAGAACAAATGGCGCTGCAGGACATGTATTATAAAAACGGCTACTAGCTCTACGGATATATCACATGTTAATGTACTAAGCAGTCCAACAACAATATGCAATACGCCGATAAATAATGTTACATTTAGAAACAAAACATGTAAAGCTACTTTTCTAACTGAAAACTCATTTGAAGCATTATCTGACCTGTCAGAAAATGAGGATGAGCATACATCATTCATCTCAACGTCTTCATATGCTATAAACAGAAGCTATCCTGAAATACACAGGCCAAATGATGATGTTGATGAATTGAAGAATAAAATAAGCGAACTTGAAGAAAATTTAAAAATTGCTGATAGTGAAATAGAAAGATTACTGTTAGAAAATAGCACACAAGCTGAACAAATTCATCACTACAAATTAACAGTTAACAAACTGAAACACGTATGTACAAGTACGCTTAAGAAGAAACCCATTACAAAATCAAAACGTAAAAGCCTTGTTAGATCTCAGCTCGATTTTTTAAATGTGCAAAAAAGTCCAAAAAGTAATTTAATTAAAAATACAGAATTAAACAAAACATCATCTAGCCCAAAAACATGTAACAAACTACAATGTTCCAGGGACGAAAAATTAATAGATGATATTCCAAGATCACCCAAATTGGTTTCTTACCCAGAAACAGAGGGCGCAATTGTTTCTCAAGTCATGCTAGAGTCAGCAGAATGTAGTCATCGTAAAATTATGGGTAATAGAAACATAACATGCTCCAAAATTTGTATAATTAGTGATAATAATGTAAACAGCATTCTAGAAACTGCTGAAAATGTTTTCCCAAACAAAACAATCTGTCATTACTGTCTGCCAAATGCAGGAATATCCGAACTCCTATCAGGGCTCGATTTAAAACTAGTGAATCACACTTTGAAAGATTATTGTATAATTTTATTGGGTGAAAGAGACTTTGTCGTCTCTAAAAACTATGAAACATTGGTAAATCATATAAAATGTAAACTCGAAAAAATAACACATACTAATGTTATTTTATGTGTTCCAAATTTTAAACTAAATGGTAACTTGATGTTGTTTAATAATAGAATAGAAGCGTTCAACCAACTTTTATATTTAAGTAATAAGAAGTTTGAATATACGTATACGTTGGACACTAATAAATATTTAAATTATACTTTCGATATGTTCTCTAAATTTACAGGTAAAGTGAATAATACTGGGATCAAAAAAATATTTCATAAATTAAAAAAATATATAAACTACTTAAACACATTTTATGAAAATAATTATAAGACTAAAGATACTACGCATATGGAAAATAGTAATACGATCAATCAATGGAAACCAGGCACCATTCCTTATTATTTTAAAAAACTAACAGATACTAATTCAAATGGACATTGCAAAAAATTGGAAACTCAGATCCATCAATACCCGTCTTCTATATCAATAGAAGACGGGTATTGATGGATCTGAGTTTCCAATTTTTGATTTTGTAATGCAAGAGTTGGAGAGCAAGTATCAACTTGCTCTCCAACTCTTGCATTACAAAATCAAAATATGGATAATACATCTACTCCACAAGCATCAAAGGAGCTTTTTCGTGTCTAAACATATTAACATTTTTCACCAAAACATAAATGGCCTTATTTCTAAGTCAGACCTTTTAACATTAGCTCTTGAGAATGAACAAAATCCTATCAATGTGCTATGTATTACTGAACATAACATGATAGAAACGGACAAAAACATACTAAATATCATTAACTATAAACTAACTTCTTGTTTCTGTAGGAAAAACCGACGCGGTGGATCATGTATCTTAATAGAAAAATCGCTACAATATGCACCAATAAATGATTTCAGTAATTACTCAGTCGGAAATGTCATCGAATGTTCTGGTATTGAGTTACTTGACCATAAAATATATGTCATATGCATCTACAGACCTCCACGGCCAAATACAGATGATATAAATATATTCTTTAAACATCTAGACTCCCTTCTTAGTCGATTTTGTTACGGTAAAAAGAAAATTATAATTTGCGGCGATTTTAATATAAATTTGCTTAAGAAAACTTACGATGCAACTAAATTTATGCGAATTCTCCACAGTTACAACTTAAAATTAGGCATCAACGAACCAACGCGGTTATCAAGCAAAACATGCATTGATAATATTATATTTAATATTAAGGGATGTTCCGCAAAGGTTATTGAATCTGCACTTTCTGATCACACTGCTCAGTTGCTTACATGTCCAGTCAAATCGAGTTTCCTCCTCAAATCATGGAACATAGAAAAAAGAGACTACTCTAAAGATAACATTCGTAAATTCAAAGAATGCATACATTCTCTTCATTTCAATAATGTTTTTGACAGTACAGATCCAAACTTTGCATTTGATGAGTTTTATGAACTATTCCACCTATTCTATAATCTTTGCTTCCCCACTATACAGATAAAATTATCAACAAAATCTCGCCCTCGGTGGATTACAAAAGGTCTTAGAATGTGCTGTAAACGTAAGCGACAACTTTTATGGGACTACAGAAAAAAACCTACAGAAAATAATAAAATTAAATTCTTAACCTTATCCTCACGATTAAATCAGATCATTAAGTTAACGCAAAAGTCTCGCAATGACAACTACATAAAAACTGCCCGAAATAATTCGCAAGCCACTTGGAAGATTATAAATTCAAATAAACTAAATATACCAAAGGATCAGATACAACAGATTACTGTGGATGGTAATATAATAACTGACCCTAAACAGATTGCAAACTATTTTAATAATTTCTTCATCGATAAAAATAAAACTTCCATACCAAACCATTCAAGATGCCGAATCCCGTTCGAACCAAACTCAATATTTATGCGTCCAACTATACCAGATGATATACACAAAATAATTAAATCCCTAAAGAACACAAATAGTACCGGGTATGACAATATATCAACAAAAGTTTTAAAACACGTATCCATTAAGTTATCATATATACTTAGTCATATAATAAATTTATGTATAGCAAATGGAGTCTACCCAGAAAAGTTAAAATTAACTCTAATAAAACCTTTATTTAAAAAAATAAATAAAAATGACATGAGCTGCTATCGTCCAATAGCGCTTGTACCAGTCATTTCGAAGATATTCGAGAAAGTGATCCATGATTGTATTTATAGTTACTTTGAAAGGAAAAATTTACTTTGTAAAGAACAGATTGGCTTTCGTAAAAATAAATCTATTGATTTAGCAGTATATAATTTTCTTCACGACATATTAACCCACATGGATAGAGGTAAACAAACGTGTGCACTGTTTATGGACCTCAAAAAGGCTTTCGATCATGTAGACCACAAAATACTCTTGGATAAATTATACGCCTATGGTGTCAGAGGAAACGTTTATGACCTAATTAAATCTTACTTAAGTAATAGAACGCAAATAACACAAATAACAAGGATATGTCCTTATGTGAGGAAAATGATAACTTATTCATCCTCATGTAGACAGGTTACATCTGGCGTTCCACAAGGAAGTGTATTGGGTCCGCCTCTTTTTATAATATACATCAATGACCTTCCAAGGGCGACAAAATGCAACACAATCCTCTTCGCTGATGATAGTACAGTGCTGTTCACAGGAGACAGTAAATTACACATGGAACCTGAGATAAATATGACTTTAGATAGCATTATAGACTGGTTGACGTCAAACAATTTACACATTAATCTCGACAAAACAAACTTTATGACATTCCGAAGTAGAGTAAGTAAAATAGCAAACATGAACATAAATTACCGTAATAATAAGATCCAAGAAGTTGACGTTACGAGATTTCTGGGTATGAAGATAGATAATAATCTGAATTTTAAAGAACATATCCATACATTATGCACTAAATTGAATATCTTCTCTTATGCATTGTTTAAACTTAAACAAACGGTCAGTACTTCTACAGTCCTTACAGCCTACAACGGCTATGTTGCACCTATTCTAAAGTATTGTGTTATTTTTTGGGGTAATTCTACTAATAAAGAAGCGGTATTTAAAGCCCAAAAGAAATGTATACGAGCCATAACTAGTATAAAAGTAACTGACAGCTGCAGACCATCATTTTTAAAATTAAATATTCTTACGTTACCATGTGTATATATATTAGAGGTTATAATGTTCGTTAGGAAAAATACAAACTACTTTAATATATTGATTAGCAAAAGATACAAATTCAATATATGTTTTCCAATCAATAAAACAGCGTTATTAAATAAAAGTATATTATGTATGGCTCCACATATATATAACCATTTACCAAATTCACTTCTGGAGATAGGTGATATAAATATATTTAAAAACAATATAAAAACACTATTACTACAAAAAGCATATTACTCTGTTACTGAATATTTACAGGATAAACTTACATAATGTTACTCCATACGATATTTTAAATAATGTCTTTTATTGATAAGTTCTAGTTTACCTCTGTGTCTTTTATTGTTTAATTCTAGTTTGTGTATTTGTAAAGGACATGTCTGGTGGAGCAATGGGCGAATGTCTAGGTACTCAAAGAAAATGTTCAGTAAAGATTCTTATATTAATATAATCGTCGTATTTTATAGTTTATCAATCAATAAGTTTCAGATGTCAGGATCTTGCGAAAACTGGTCAAAATAAGGTTTACATGCTGGAGATTTTCTTAGTTTTTTTAGTATAACGCCATCTGTGAGCGAATACAGGTACCAATTGGTGGTATGCCTTTGTAAGGTTTAGTGAAACATTTAATATTTTGTTGGTCTGAGATCATATTCTTCAGGTTTTTTGAATATTTCTATTTCTGTAACAAAAATGTAAAGCACCTACTGTTTATCTATTAAATACTAAGTGCATAACTTTTTTTTTTCATTTAATCACAAAGCATTCTTATTCTTTATTGTACACATAAATGCGCATAATATGGTATTGGTATCATCTTTAATTCCGTATTTTGGTTTCTAGCTTCAATACCCATACATACCTAATTTATTTTATCTTTAGCTACTTGAGGTACTGAATTGGGATTATAATAAATAAAACTATGTATGTATTTATTGTTAAACAAATTATTCTATTGTAAGTAGATATAATATATACATAAATAAAATGATAAAAAAACATTAAGCATCTTCTAGACTGAGACACCAAAACATTGTCCAAAAATGTCGTTGTGAATGAATGAATGAATGATATATTTATTTGCAAGAATATAGGTAGCTAACATAAGTTCTTATGATGTCTATGGGTTTCACTATATTCGGCATTTCAGCCGTGCAAATATTTAGATTTTACATCTTATACTTATACTTATAGCATGCAGTTACACATTCAGTAATTAGCAATAACATAAAAAACAATAATAATAATTTCAGAATTTAAATTAGGATTACAATTCAATTAATAAAATAAAATTATATTCATTTAAAATATTGTGCTCCTGGTGATAATGGAGGTGGCGGTGTTAGTGGGACGGCCTGTGGTAGTGGCGATGTTGGTGGAAGAGACTGTGGTGGCGGCGGAGTAGGTGATCCATGTTCCACGGATGGAACAATATCCTCTTGTAAGTCTCTTGAAGACTCATGAATCAGGCGTCGATTCGCTCGAACCCAACAGGCTTGACATGCATAAATTGTTGCTATATCCTGAAAATATTTATTACATTTTATTACATGACATGATATAACTGGCGAAATGTGGGGTGTACTGGTTCATCTCCCCAAATCCTTTTCTTGATAGTCGTTTCTTCCATTGCTCGTTTTTCCAGTTTTGACAGATCTGTCCAATTAATTTTACCATTTTCTTTCAAAGATCTTTCCTATTTATAAAATAAATAATTTTCCTGATAATTAATATAATTGGAAATGTACTATATGGGTATGCACTTTCTATATGGTTGTCCACTGCAACGGTATAGAAACGTCTGCGTCTTGGATTTCTGAGTCCGACTAAGATACCACAACCACGGCAGACCATTGTATGACCTAGTAATCTCTCATTGTCAGTAGCTTCGGTATTTAATAAATTATAACAATCGTGACAAGCGTATCCATCTAATGGGTGCTGGAACAATAAAATCTGTCATTGTATTTTTCAAATTATAACACAACTGCTCAATGTACTGACTTTACTGCATGGCTTACGCGATTGCCGTAGTTTAAAGGCGTACCTGATTTGCTAACCATCGAGCAAGTCTCACTTGCAGGGGTATCGCCAGCCTTGACACGATATGTCTGTGAATCCTCAGCACAGCGATGCCATAATTGATGCACCTCAGCACCAAATCGAAAGGAAAAGCAGAATCCTCTAAGAATAGTAACAGTAATCGTGTCTAGATGATGTCAGTCCGTGTAGAATAGCAATGGTCGGTAAAAGAAAATATCAAGAACACAAAATAATTGCACATTATGCAAGGAACGCATACAAGCTTATAAGCTTGTATGCGTTCCAAGTTATAACTTGGAACTGCAATGCAAGCAAAGCAAGCAAAAAATAACTGGTAATATGACATGTCAATGTCATGTCAAAAAATTGATAAATACTTACCTTCATGTTAGGAAGTGGGTATTCAAAGTTGATGTGTACGAACAATATTTTAGTAATATTGTCGTATTTTATACGCAAATACGTTAATATATTCCTTTGGTCTAAAATAAGAGGCTTATAGTTATTGTTCACATTCTATAAGGTAAGTAATTACGGGATAAAATGGAACGTCAAAGACATTTTAGTACTTCCCGTTAAAAAGGGCAAAGCGGAAGCCACGATTGAGTACTGTTTTTTTGAAAATTATGTTACGCAAGTAATACTGAATTAATAAATCCATAGTAATTTAAATCTAAATTTTTAAATCTTATTGTAAAATCTTAAATCATGAACATTTATCGATACCAGAATTACCAGAGGGCAGAAACTGGACATCTCCTTGCATGCCTTATGGTAGGATATGGCTAATGGGCACTATTGTTTGTATGAGACCTTTTCTTTTGTACCCATATTCGCAAATGAATAAATGATTATGATTATGATTATGATTATGAGTATTGTACTAGTCTGGACTAGTTTTGTACTAGTTCGACTAGTATTGTACTAGTCTCGACTAGTTTTTTACTAGCCTCGACTAGTTTTTTACTAGCCTCGACTAGTTTTTTATTAGCCTCGACTAGTTTTGTGCTAGTTCGACTAGTATTTTACTAGCCTCGACTAGTTTTGTACTAGTTAAACTAGTACTGTACTAGTCTGGACTAGTTTTGTACTAGTTGAACTAGTATTGTACTTGTCTGGACTAGTATTGTTCTAGTCTGGACTAGTTTTGTACTAGCCTCGACTAGTTTTTTACTAGCCTTGACTAGTTTTGTATTAGTTCGACTAGTATTTTACTAGCCTCGACTAGTTTTGTTCTAGTTTGACTAGTATTGTACAAGTCTCAACTAGTTTTTTACTAGCCTCGACTAGTTTTTTACTAGCTTCGACTAGTTTTTTACTAGCCTCGACTAGTTTTTTACTAGCCCCGACTAGTTTTTTACTAGCCTCGACTAGTTTTGTACTAGTTCGACTAGTATTTTACTAGCCTCGACTAGTTTTGTACTAGTTAAACTAGTACTGTACTGGTCTGGACTAGTTTTGTACTAGTTGAACTAGAATTGTACTAGCCTCGACTAGTTTTGTTCTAGTTCGACTAGTATTGTACTAGTCTCAACTAGTTTTTTACTAGCCTCGACTAGTTTTTTACTAGCCTCGACTAGTTTTTTACTAGCCTCGACTAGTTTTGTACTAGTTGAACTAGTACTGTACTAGTCTGGACTAGTTTTGTACTAGTTGAACTAGTATTGTACTTGTCTGGACTAGTATTGTACTAGTCTGGACTAGTTTTGTACTAGCCTCGACTAGTTTTTTACTAGCCTCGACTAGTTTTGTATTAGTTCGACTAGTATTTTACTAGCCTTGACTAGTTTTTTACTAGCCTCGACTAGTTTTTTACTAGCCTCGACTAGTTTTGTACTAGTTCGACTAGTATTTTACTAGCCTCGACTAGTATTTTACTAGCCACAACTAGTTTTGTACTAGTGAACTAGTTTTGTACTAGTCTGGACAAGTTTTGTACTAGTTGAACTAGTATTGTACTAGTCTGGACTAGTATTGTACTAGTCTGGACTAGTATTGTACTAGTCTGGACTAGTATTGTACTAGTCTGGACTAGTTTTGTACTAGTTCGACAAGTACTGTACTAGTCTGGACTAGTTTTGTACTAGCCTCGACTAGTTTTTTACTTGCCTCGACTAGTTTTGTATTAGTTCGACTAGTATTTTACAAGCCTCGACTAGTTTTATACCAGCTTCGACTAGTTTTTTACTAGCCTCGACTAGTTTTTTACAAGCCTCGACTAGTTTTGTACTAGTTCGACTAGTATTTTACTAGCCTCGACTAGTTTTGTACTAGTTGAACTAGTACTGTACTAGTCTGGACTAGTTTTTTACTAGTTGAACTAGTATTGTACTAGTCTGGACTAGTATTGTACTAGTTCGACTAGATTTTTACTAGCCTCGACTAGTTTTGTACTAGTTCGACTAGTATTTTACTAGCCTCGACTAGTTTTGTTCTAGTTCGACTAGTATTTTACTAGTCTCAACTAGTTTTTTACTAGCCTCGACTAGTTTTTTACTAGCTTCGACTAGTTTTTTACTAGCCTCGACTAGTATTTTACAAGCCTCGACTAGTTTTGTACTAGTTGAACTAGTACTGTACTAGTCTGGACTAGTTTTGTACTAGTTTTACTAGTATTGTACTAGTTTGGACTAGTATTGTACTAGTCTCGACTAGTTTTTTCTAGTCTCTACTAGTTTTTTACTAGCCTCGACTAGTTTTGTACTAGTTGAACTAGTACTGTACTAGTCTGGACTAGTTTTGTACTAGTTGAACTAGTATTGCACTAGTCTGGACTAGTTTTGTACTTGTCTCGACTAGTTTTGTACTAGTCTCGACTAGTTACGTACTAGTCTCGACGAGTTTTGGACTAGTTTTGTACAAGTCTCGACTAGTTTTATACTAGCCTCGCCTAGTTTTGTACTAGTATCGACCAGTATTTTACTAGCCTCGACTAGTTTTGTTCTAGTTCGACTAGTATTGTACTAGTCTAAACTAGTTTTTTACTAGCCTCGACTAGTTTTTTACTAGCCTCGACTAGTTTTGTACTAGTTGAACTAGTGTTGTACTAGTCTGGACTAGTATTGTACTAGTCTCGACTAATTTTTTACTAGTCTCTACTAGTCTGGACTAGTTTTGTACTAGTTCGACTAATATTGTACTAGTCTAAACTAGTTTTTTACTAGCCTTGACTAGTTTTGTACTAGTTGAACTAGTACTGTACTAGTCTGGACTAGTTTTGTACTAGTTGAACTAGTATTGCACTAGTCTGGACTAGTTTTGTACTTGTCTCGACTAGTTTTGTACTAGTCTCGACTAGTTTCGTACTAGTCTCGACGAGTTCTGGACTAGTTTTGTACAAGTCTCGACTAGTTTTATACTAGCCTCGCCTAGTTTTGTACTAGTATCGACCAGTATTTTACTAGCCTCGACTAGTTTTGTTCTAGTTCGACTAGTATTGTACTAGTCTAAACTAGTTTTTTACTAGCCTCGACTAGTTTTTTACTAGCCTCGACTAGTTTTGTACTAGTTGAACTAGTGTTGTACTAGTCTGGACTAGTATTGTACTAGTCTCGACTAATTTTTTACTAGTCTCTACTAGTCTGGACTAGTTTTGTACTAGTTCGACTAATATTGTACTAGTCTAAACTAGTTTTTTACTAGCCTTGACTAGTTTTGTACTAGTTGAACTAGTACTGTACTAGTCTGGACTAGTCTTGTACTAGTTGAACTAGTATTGTACTAGTCTGGACTAGTATTGTACTAGTCTCGACTAGTTTTTTACTAGTCTCTACTAGTTTTTTACTAGCCTCGACTAGTTTTGTACTAGTTGAACTAGTATTGTACTAGTCTGGACTAGTATTGTACTAGTCTCGACTAATTTTTTACTAGTCTCTACTAGTCTGGACTAGTTTTGTACTAGTTCGACTAATATTGTACTTGTCTTAACTAGTTTTTTACTAGCCTCGACTAGTTTTGTACTAGTTCGACTAGTATTTTACTAGCCTCGACTAGTATTTTACTAGCCACAACTAGTTTTGTACTAGTGAACTAGTTTTGTACTAGTCTGGACAAGTTTTGTACTAGTTGAACTAGTATTGTACTAGTCTGGACTAGTATTGTACTAGTCTGGACTAGTATTGTACTAGTCTGGACTAGTATTGTACTAGTCTGGACTAGTTTTGTACTAGTTCGACAAGTACTGTACTAGTCTGGACTAGTTTTGTAATAGTCGAACTAGTATTGTACTAGTCTGGACTAGTATTGTACTAGTCTGGACTAGTTTTATACTAGTTGGACTAGTATTGTACTACTCTCGACTAGTTCTTTTCTAGCCTCGACTAGTATTTACTAGCCTCGACTAGTTTTGTACTAGTTCGACTAGTATTTTACTAGCCTCGACTAGTTTCGTACTAGTTCGACTAGTATTTCACTAGCCTCGACTAGTTTTTTACTAGCCTCGACTAGTGTTGTACTAGTCGAACGAGTTTTGTACTAGTTGAACTAGTATTGCACTAGTCTGGACTAGTATTGTGCTAGTCTGGACTAGTTTTGTACTAATCTCGACTAGTTTTGTACTAGTCTTGACTAGTTTAGTACTAGTCTCGACTAGTTTTAGACTAGTTTTGTACGCGTCTCGACTAGTTTTGTACTAGTCTTGACGTGTTTTGGACTAGTTTTGTACAAGTCTCGACTAGTTTTATACTAGCCTCGCCTAGTTTTGTACTAGTCTCGACTAGTTTTGTACTAGTCTCAACTAGTTTTGTACTAGTCTGGACTAGTATTGTACTAGTCTCGACTAATTTTTTACTAGTCTCTACTAGTCTGGACTAGTTTTGTACTAGTTCGACTAATATTGTACTTGTCTTAACTAGTTTTTTACTAGCCTCGACTAGTTTTGTACTAGTTCGACTAGTATTTTACTAGCCTCGACTAGTATTTTACTAGCCACAACTAGTTTTGTACTAGTGAACTAGTTTTGTACTAGTCTGGACAAGTTTTGTACTAGTTGAACTAGTATTGTACTAGTCTGGACTAGTATTGTACTAGTCTGGACTAGTATTGTACTAGTCTGGACTAGTATTGTACTAGTCTGGACTAGTTTTGTACTAGTTCGACAAGTACTGTACTAGTCTGGACTAGTTTTGTAATAGTCGAACTAGTATTGTACTAGTCTGGACTAGTATTGTACTAGTCTGGACTAGTTTTATACTAGTTGGACTAGTATTGTACTACTCTCGACTAGTTCTTTTCTAGCCTCGACTAGTATTTACTAGCCTCGACTAGTTTTGTACTAGTTCGACTAGTATTTTACTAGCCTCGACTAGTTTCGTACTAGTTCGACTAGTATTTCACTAGCCTCGACTAGTTTTTTACTAGCCTCGACTAGTTTTGTACTAGTCGAACGAGTTTTGTACTAGTTGAACTAGTATTGCACTAGTCTGGACTAGTATTGTGCTAGTCTGGACTAGTTTTGTACTAATCTCGACTAGTTTTGTACTAGTCTTGACTAGTTTAGTACTAGTCTCGACTTTTTTTAGACTAGTTTTGTACGCGTCTCGACTAGTTTTGTACTAGTCTTGACGTGTTTTGGACTAGTTTTGTACAAGTCTCGACTAGTTTTATACTAGCCTCGCCTAGTTTTGTACTAGTCTCGACTAGTTTTGTACTAGTCTCAACTAGTTTTGTACTAGTCTTGACTAGTTTTGTACTAGTCTCGACTAGTTTAAGACTAGTTTTGTACTAGTCGCGACAATGATGGACTAGTTTTGTACAAGTCTCGACTAGTTTTATACAAGTCCCGACTAGTTTTATACTAGCCTCGCCTAGTTTTGCATTAGTCCCGACTAGTTTTGTACTAGTCCCGACTAGTTTTGTACTTGTCTCGACTAGTTTTGTACTAGTCTCGATTATTTTTGTACTAGCCTCGACTAGTTTTGTACTAGTTCGACTAGTATTTCACTAGCCTCGACTAGTTTTTTACTAGCCTCGACTAGTTTTGTACTAGTCGAACTAGTATTGTACTAGTCTCGACTAGTTTTTTCTAGTCTTTACTAGTTTTTTACTAGCCTCGACTAGTTTTGTACTAGTTGAACTAGTACTGTACTAGTCTGGACTAGTTTTGTACTAGTTGAACTAGTATTGCACTAGTCTGGACTAGTTTTGTACTTGTCTCGACTAGTTTTGTACTAGTCTCGACTAGTTTCGTACTAGTCTCGACGAGTTTTGGACTAGTTTTGTACAAGTCTCGACTAGTTTTATACTAGCCTTGCCTAGTTTTGTACTAGTATCGACCAGTATTTTACTAGCCTCGACTAGTTTTGTTCTAGTTCGACTAGTATTGTACTAGTCTCAACTAGTTTTTTACTAGCCTCGACTAGTTTTTTAGTAGCTTCGACTAGTTTTTTACAAGCCTCGACTAGTTTTGTACTAGTTTGACTAGTTTTTTACTAGCCTCGACTAGTTTTGTACTAGTTGAACTAGTACTGTACTAGTCTGGACTAGTTTTTTACTAGTTGAACTAGTATTGTACTAGTCTGGACTAGTATTGTACTAGTCTCGACTCGTTTTTTACTACCCTCGACTAGTTTTGTACTAGTTCGACTAGTATTTTGCTAGCCTCGACTAGTTTTGTTCTAGTTCGACTAGTATTTTACTAGCCTCGACTAGATTTTTACTAGCCTCGACTAGTTTTGTACTAGTCACACTAGTATTGTACTTGTCTGGACTAGTTTTGTACTAGTTGAACTAGTATTGTACTTGTCTGGACTAGTATTGTTCTAGTCTGGACTAGTTTTGTACTAGCCTCGACTAGTTTTTTACTAGCCTCGACTAGTTTTGTATTAGTTCGACTAGTATTTTACTAGCCTCGACTAGTTTTTTACTAGCCTCGACTAGTTTTTTTCTAGCCTCGACTAGTTTTGTACTAGTTCGACTAGTATTTTACTAGCCTCGACTAGTTTTGTTCTAGTTCGACTAGTATTGTACTAGTCTTGACTAGTTTTTTACTAGCCTCGACTAGTTTTTTACTAGCCTCGACTAGTTTTGTACTAGTTCGTCTAGTTTTTTACTAGCCTCGACTAGTTTTGTACTAGTTCGACTAGTATTTTACTAGCCTCGACTAGTTTTGTACTAGTTGAACTAGTACTGTACTAGTCTGGACTAGTTTTGTACTAGTTGAACTAGTATTGTACTTGTCTGGACTAGTATTGTACTAGTGTATTAGTATTCTATTTTCTATACTAACACTTGTGATTTTTATGATTTATTATGGCGCCTATTAGCATTTTTTATCAGAACGTGCGGGGACTGCGAACTAAAACAGGTGTTTTCTACAGAAATATATGTATGAATGATTTTGATGTTATTTGCTTGACAGAGACTTGGCTAACTGATGGTATATCCAATTCCGAATTATTTGATGACAGATATATGGTATGGAGACGGGACCGGGATTACACCAGTACAGGTCAGTCTATGGGAGGTGGGGTTTTAATAGCCGTTAGGCGGGAGATTGTGGCTCATGCTCGCGGCGAGTGGCACTCATCGGCAGAAGACCTATGGGTCACATTATCCCTGCAACAAAAAAAACCTAGAACAACATACAAAATGCATTTAGGCGTTGTTTATATTTGCTCTCAAAACCTAGGTAACTCATTAACAACTCAGTTGGGTAACTTTTCTGATAATTTGACTAACATTATAATGGATCACCCGGTCGATAAGTTTATTGTGCTGGGTGACTTTAACCAACCCAACATAACGTGGACCCCTGCAAATGATGGTTATTCTCTCCACCCTACAAACCTTAATAGTCATGTACAAACCATTTTTTTTGACAACATTAATGCATGTAACCTGTTGCAGTACAACTGTCACCCCAATAAAAACAATAGGATTCTGGACTTGGTATTTTCCAATAACGAGGTTTCTGTCTCCTGCAGCACTGATCCCCTAGTTCCTGAAGATCCACACCACAATGCAATGTGTATTACGGCGGACTTTGTTCAGCTGCATAGTCTGCCAGCTCGTCCTTATGTTAAATACATGTACCGGTCTGCTGACTATGCAGCAATAAAAGATGAACTCGATGTCGTTGACTGGCAGTACGAGTTGGGCCACAGGTCACTAGATGATGCCGTATCATTCTTCTATGATGTCTTATATAAATTACAAAAAACTTATATTCCATCAAAAACAGTTGTTTCCCAGTCTAAATATCCGCTCTGGTATAAGAGTCCGTTAGTAAAAATCATCAAAGAAAAATCCAAATTCCACACTAAATTTAAAAAGTATGGGAACGATTCAGACTACCAGTCTTTTGTAATTTTACGGCAACGTGCAAAGGAACTAGAGAAGTGCATGTTCGATGATTACATGGCAAACGTAGAATCCGCTATTCGCAACAACCCTCGAGCCTTCTGGAGCTACATAAAATCAAAAAAGCAAAACAACCCATACCCTTCTGTGCTGCGGTTTGGAAACCTGTCCTCTAGCAATGGTGAAGAAATCTGCAATTTCTTCAGCGAATATTTTCTGTCAAACTTTCGTGAATCTACCAGCTCTGAGAATAATACACAATATCATTGTACCAGTGAGCGGACTGATTACAGTCCATACGACATTGCTGATATCGAGGTTTGTGAAGAAGAGGTTATGAAACTGCTAAAGCATTTGGACTTACATAAATCTGCTGGTCCAGACAGGCTCCCACCGGTTTTCATAGTAAACTGTGCTACAAGCCTTTCGGTCCCTCTTACATGTTTATTCAGACGATCTCTTAACACCGGGGTTATGCCTGCCATATGGAAGTCAGCTTGTATAACTCCTATTCACAAAAAGGGACCGAGAAACTGTGTTGAAAACTACAGGCCGATATCCAAATTATGCGTGTTTGCTAAAATATTAGAAAAAATTGTGTACAGGCAAGTTTACTCTGCTCTCAGGCTCAATTTCAGCGAACACCAGCATGGATTTTTGGGTGGTCGGTCAACAACTACAAACCTCGTTCTCTGTAGTGACTTCTTGTCGGAGGCTATGTCTAACCGGTCCCAAATCGACGTCATATATACAGACTATGCCAAATGTTTCGACAGAATTGATCACGTCGTTCTCATGCGTAAGCTTCTATCGATGGGCATTAGGGGTAATCTGTTCCGTTGGTTTAAGTCGTATGTGGAGGACAGGTGTCAGACTGTTGTGCTGAATGGGTACTCATCAAGATCAATGTGTATCCCATCTGGAGTTCCTCAAGGATCTTTATTAGGGCCGCTCTTATTCAATTTATTCGTTAATGATATTGATTCCTGCTTCCTTCACTCTAAAATACTTCTATATGCAGATGACATGAAAATTATGTCAAAGATATCCTCCTTATCAGATGCTCTATCATTGCAGGAGGACTTAGATAGGTTCCAGTACTATTGCAGCACTAATAAGCTCCATTTAAACGTCTCCAAGTGTTACGTGTGCTCCTTCACTAGGAAGCCGGTACCTACCACATTTGACTATAAGCTTTTAGACAGATCCCTAGCTAGGGTTAATACAGTCAAGGACTTGGGAGTTATATTTGATTCAAAACTGTTATTTGATCAACACATAGATAACGTCATTAATAAAGCATCAAAATCACTAGGGTTCATTTTGAGGGTCTCGTCTGAGTTCAGGAGCATCAAGACAATTAAAATTCTTTACTGTACGTTTGTTCGCAGTCATCTCGAGTATGCCTCTCAAGTCTGGAATCCCAATTACAACATATATATCAATCGATTGGAAGGCATACAAAGAAAATTTTTGAGGTATATTCAATTCCGGTCTAAAACTTATTCTCCCACTTATCTCCTACGCTGTAAAAGATTCCATCTACTTCCTCTCTCTGAACGTAGAAGAATTGCAGACTTGGCTTTTTTATTTAGAATCGCTAACGGTTCAACCGAGCTTCCCGAATTGCTGAAAAAAATCGGACTGCGGGTTCCTTCTGCTTTTCTGCGCAATCCTTCTCTGTTGCATACTCCTATGGTAGGTACGAACTACAGACGGAATTCATACTTAATCAGAGCGAGTCATATGTATAATGCGGTCTGCCGGGACGTTGACATAGATGTTTTCAATACCAGCATCTCAAAATTAAAAAGGACACTTTGTGATTTCTTTTTTGATCACGTAAACTAGGTTTAATTGATAACAATTTACGCTGTTTGAAACACATTTCTACTTTTTTGATAATGTTTTCACTCAAAAACTGTCTACCTTCTCAAATATTGTTTCTTGTTGTTTGTATGCTTTCTTCTATCTGTGAAAACTTGTAATTGGCCTTATTTCTATTACTCTCAATCGTGCAAAAGTGTTTAGCTGTAAGTTTTCCGAAAATTGTAAAATAAAATAAAATAAATAAAATAGTGTGGACTAGTTTTGTACTAAACTCGACTAGTTTTTTACTAGCCTCGACTAGTTTTGTACTAGTTCGACTAGTATTTTACTAGCCTTGTACTAGTTGAACTAGTACTGTACTAGTCTGGACTAGTTTTGTACTAGTTCGACTAGTATTGTTCTCGTCTCGACTAGTTTTTTACAAGCCTCGACTAGTTTTGTACTAGTTCGACTAGTATTTTACTAGCCTCGACTAGTTTTGTACTAGTTGAACTAGTACTGTACTAGTCTGGACTAGTTTTTTACTAGTTGAACTAGTATTGTACTAGTCTGGACTAGTATTGTACTAGTTCGACTAGATTTTTACTAGCCTCGACTAGTTTTGTACTAGTTCGACTAGTATTTTACTAGCCTCGACTAGTTTTGTTCTAGTTCGACTAGTATTTTACTAGTCTCAACTAGTTTTTTACTAGCCTCGACTAGTTTTTTACTAGCTTCGACTAGTTTTTTACTAGCCTCGACTAGTATTTTACAAGCCTCGACTAGTTTTGTACTAGTTGAACTAGTACTGTACTAGTCTGGACTAGTTTTGTACTAGTTTTACTAGTATTGTACTAGTTTGGACTAGTATTGTACTAGTCTCGACTAGTTTTTTCTAGTCTCTACTAGTTTTTTACTAGCCTCGACTAGTTTTGTACTAGTTGAACTAGTACTGTACTAGTCTGGACTAGTTTTGTACTAGTTGAACTAGTATTGCACTAGTCTGGACTAGTTTTGTACTTGTCTCGACTAGTTTTGTACTAGTCTCGACTAGTTACGTACTAGTCTCGACGAGTTTTGGACTAGTTTTGTACAAGTCTCGACTAGTTTTATACTAGCCTCGCCTAGTTTTGTACTAGTATCGACCAGTATTTTACTAGCCTCGACTAGTTTTGTTCTAGTTCGACTAGTATTGTACTAGTCTAAACTAGTTTTTTACTAGCCTCGACTAGTTTTTTACTAGCCTCGACTAGTTTTGTACTAGTTGAACTAGTGTTGTACTAGTCTGGACTAGTATTGTACTAGTCTCGACTAATTTTTTACTAGTCTCTACTAGTCTGGACTAGTTTTGTACTAGTTCGACTAATATTGTACTAGTCTAAACTAGTTTTTTACTAGCCTTGACTAGTTTTGTACTAGTTGAACTAGTACTGTACTAGTCTGGACTAGTTTTGTACTAGTTGAACTAGTATTGCACTAGTCTGGACTAGTTTTGTACTTGTCTCGACTAGTTTTGTACTAGTCTCGACTAGTTTCGTACTAGTCTCGACGAGTTCTGGACTAGTTTTGTACAAGTCTCGACTAGTTTTATACTAGCCTCGCCTAGTTTTGTACTAGTATCGACCAGTATTTTACTAGCCTCGACTAGTTTTGTTCTAGTTCGACTAGTATTGTACTAGTCTAAACTAGTTTTTTACTAGCCTCGACTAGTTTTTTACTAGCCTCGACTAGTTTTGTACTAGTTGAACTAGTGTTGTACTAGTCTGGACTAGTATTGTACTAGTCTCGACTAATTTTTTACTAGTCTCTACTAGTCTGGACTAGTTTTGTACTAGTTCGACTAATATTGTACTAGTCTAAACTAGTTTTTTACTAGCCTTGACTAGTTTTGTACTAGTTGAACTAGTACTGTACTAGTCTGGACTAGTCTTGTACTAGTTGAACTAGTATTGTACTAGTCTGGACTAGTATTGTACTAGTCTCGACTAGTTTTTTACTAGTCTCTACTAGTTTTTTACTAGCCTTGACTAGTTTTGTACTAGTTGAACTAGCATTGTACTAGTCTGGACTAGTATTGTACTAGTCTCGACTAATTTTTTACTAGTCTCTACTAGTCTGGACTAGTTTTGTACTAGTTCGACTAATATTGTACTTGTCTTAACTAGTTTTTTACTAGCCTCGACTAGTTTTGTACTAGTTCGACTAGTATTTTACTAGCCTCGACTAGTATTTTACTAGCCACAACTAGTTTTGTACTAGTGAACTAGTTTTGTACTAGTCTGGACAAGTTTTGTACTAGTTGAACTAGTATTGTACTAGTCTGGACTAGTATTGTACTAGTCTGGACTAGTATTGTACTAGTCTGGACTAGTATTGTACTAGTCTGGACTAGTTTTGTACTAGTTCGACAAGTACTGTACTAGTCTGGACTAGTTTTGTAATAGTCGAACTAGTATTGTACTAGTCTGGACTAGTATTGTACTAGTCTGGACTAGTTTTATACTAGTTGGACTAGTATTGTACTACTCTCGACTAGTTCTTTTCTAGCCTCGACTAGTATTTACTAGCCTCGACTAGTTTTGTACTAGTTCGACTAGTATTTTACTAGCCTCGACTAGTTTCGTACTAGTTCGACTAGTATTTCACTAGCCTCGACTAGTTTTTTACTAGCCTCGACTAGTTTTGTACTAGTCGAACGAGTTTTGTACTAGTTGAACTAGTATTGCACTAGTCTGGACTAGTATTGTGCTAGTCTGGACTAGTTTTGTACTAATCTCGACTAGTTTTGTACTAGTCTTGACTAGTTTAGTACTAGTCTCGACTAGTTTTAGACTAGTTTTGTACGCGTCTCGACTAGTTTTGTACTAGTCTTGACGTGTTTTGGACTAGTTTTGTACAAGTCTCGACTAGTTTTATACTAGCCTCGCCTAGTTTTGTACTAGTCTCGACTAGTTTTGTACTAGTCTCAACTAGTTTTGTACTAGTCTTGACTAGTTTTGTACTAGTCTCGACTAGTTTAAGACTAGTTTTGTACTAGTCGCGACAATGATGGACTAGTTTTGTACAAGTCTCGACTAGTTTTATACAAGTCCCGACTAGTTTTATACTAGCCTCGCCTAGTTTTGCATTAGTCCCGACTAGTTTTGTACTAGTCCCGACTAGTTTTGTACTTGTCTCGACTAGTTTTGTACTAGTCTCGATTATTTTTGTACTAGCCTCGACTAGTTTTGTACTAGTTCGACTAGTATTTCACTAGCCTCGACTAGTTTTTTACTAGCCTCGACTAGTTTTGTACTAGTCGAACTAGTATTGTACTAGTCTCGACTAGTTTTTTCTAGTCTTTACTAGTTTTTAACTAGCCTCGACTAGTTTTGTACTAGTTGAACTAGTACTGTACTAGTCTGGACTAGTTTTGTACTAGTTGAACTAGTATTGCACTAGTCTGGACTAGTTTTGTACTTGTCTCGACTAGTTTTGTACTAGTCTCGACTAGTTTCGTACTAGTCTCGACGAGTTTTGGACTAGTTTTGTACAAGTCTCGACTAGTTTTATACTAGCCTTGCCTAGTTTTGTACTAGTATCGACCAGTATTTTACTAGCCTCGACTAGTTTTGTTCTAGTTCGACTAGTATTGTACTAGTCTCAACTAGTTTTTTACTAGCCTCGACTAGTTTTTTAGTAGCTTCGACTAGTTTTTTACAAGCCTCGACTAGTTTTGTACTAGTTTGACTAGTTTTTTACTAGCCTCGACTAGTTTTGTACTAGTTGAACTAGTACTGTACTAGTCTGGACTAGTTTTTTACTAGTTGAACTAGTATTGTACTAGTCTGGACTAGTATTGTACTAGTCTCGACTCGTTTTTTACTACCCTCGACTAGTTTTGTACTAGTTCGACTAGTATTTTGCTAGCCTCGACTAGTTTTGTTCTAGTTCGACTAGTATTTTACTAGCCTCGACTAGATTTTTACTAGCCTCGACTAGTTTTGTACTAGGCACACTAGTATTGTACTTGTCTGGACTAGTTTTGTACTAGTTGAACTGGTATTGTACTTGTCTGGACTAGTATTGTTCTAGTCTGGACTAGTTTTGTACTAGCCTCGACTAGTTTTTTACTAGCCTCGACTAGTTTTGTATTAGTTCGACTAGTATTTTACTAGCCTCGACTAGTTTTTTACTAGCCTCGACTAGTTTTTTTCTAGCCTCGACTAGTTTTGTACTAGTTCGACTAGTATTTTACTAGCCTCGACTAGTTTTGTTCTAGTTCGACTAGTATTGTACTAGTCTCGACTAGTTTTTTACTAGCCTCGACTAGTTTTTTACTAGCCTCGACTAGTTTTGTACTAGTTCGTCTAGTTTTTTACTAGCCTCGACTAGTTTTGTACTAGTTCGACTAGTATTTTACTAGCCTCGACTAGTTTTGTACTAGTTGAACTAGTACTGTACTAGTCTGGACTAGTTTTGTACTAGTTGAACTAGTATTGTACTTGTCTGGACTAGTATTGTACTAGTGTGGACTAGTTTTGTACTAAACTCGACTAGTTTTTTACTAGCCTCGACTAGTTTTGTACTAGTTCGACTAGTATTTTACTAGCCTTGTACTAGTTGAACTAGTACTGTACTAGTCTGGACTAGTTTTGTACTAGTTCGACTAGTTTTTTACTAGTCTCGACTAGTTTTTTACTAGCCTCGACTAGTTTTTTACTAGCCTCGACTAGTTTTGTACTAGTTCGTCTAGTTTTTTACTAGCCTCGACTAGTTTTGTACTAGTTCGACTAGTATTTTACTAGCCTCGACTAGTTTTGTACTAGTTGAACTAGTACTGTACTAGTCTGGACTAGTTTTGTACTAGTTGAACTAGTACTGTACTAGTCTGGACTAGTTTTGTAATAGTTGAACTAGTATTGTACTAGGCTGGACTAGTTTTGTACTAGTCTGGACTAGTTTTGTACTAGTTTGACTAGTATTGTCTAGACTAGTTTTTTAATAGCCTCGACTAGTTTTTTACTAGCCTCGACTAGTTTTTTACTAGCCTCGACTAGTTTTGTACTAGTTCGACTAGTATTTTACTAGCCTCGACTAGTTTTGTACTAGTTGAACTAGTACTGTACTAGTCTGGACTAGTTTTGTACTAGTTGAACTAGTATTGTACTTGTCTGGACTAGTATTGTACTAGTCTGGACTAGTTTTGTACTAGCCTCGACTAGTTTTTTACTAGCCTCAACTAGTTTTGTATTAGTTCGACTAGTATTTTACAAGCCTCGACTAGTTTTTTACCAGCTTCGACTAGTTTTTTACTAGCCTCGACTAGTTTTTTACAAGCCTCGACTAGTTTTGTACTAGTTCGACTAGTATTTTACTAGCCTCAACTAGTTTTGTACTAGTTGAACTAGTACTGTACTAGTCTGGACTAGTTTTTTACTAGTTGAACTAGTATTGCTCTAGTCTGGACTAGTATTGTACTACTCTTGACTAGTTTTTTACTAGCCTCGACTAGTTTTTTACTAGCCTCGACTAGTTTTGTACTAGTTCGACTAGTATTTTACTAGCCTCGACTAGTTTTGTTCTAGTTCGACTAGTATTTTACTAGTCTCAACTAGTATTTTACTAGTCTCAACTAGTTTTTTACTAGCCTCGACTAGTTTTTTACTAGCTTCGACTAGTTTTTTACTAGCCTCGACTAGTATTTTACAAGCCTCGACTAGTTTTGTACTAGTTGAACTAGTACTGTACTAGTCTGGACTAGTTTTGTACTAGTTTTACTAGTATTGTACTAGTCTGGACTAGTATTGTACTAGTCTCGACTAGTTTTTTACTAGCCTCGACCAGTTTTTTACTAGCCTCGACTAGTTTTGTAGTAGTTCGACTAGTATTTTACTAGCCTCGACTAGTTTTGTTCTAGTTCGACTATGATTTTACTAGTCTCAACTAGTTTTTTACTAGCCTCGACTAGTTTTTTACTAGCTTCGACTAGTTTTTTACTAGCCTCGACTAGTATTTTACAAGCCTCGACTAGTTTTGTACTAGTTGAACTAGTACTGTACTAGTCTGGACTAGTTTTGTACTAGTTGAACTAGTATTGTACTGGTCTGGACTAGTATTGTACTAGTCTGGACTAGTTTTGTACTAGCCTCGACTAGTTTTTTTCTAGCCTCGCCTAGTTTTGTACTAGTTCGACTAGTATTTTACTAGCCTCGACTAGTTTTGTACTAGTTGAACTAATACTGTACTAGTCTGGACTAGTTTTGTACTAGTTAAACTAGTATTGTACTAGTCTCGACTAGTTTTGTACTAGTTGAACTAGTACTGTACTAGTCTGGACTAGTTTTGTACTAGTTGAACTAGTATTGTACTAGTCTGGACTAGTATTGTACTAGTCTGGACTAGTACAATACTAGTCCAGACTATTTTTTTACAAGTCTTTACTAGTTTTTCACTAGCCTCGACTAGTTTTGTACTAGTTGAACTAGTACTGTACTAGTCTGGACTAGTTTTGTACTAGTTCGAATAGTATTGTACTAGTCTCGACTAGTTTTTTACTAGCCTCGACTAGTTTTGTACTAGTTGAACTAGTACTGTACTAGTCTGGACTAGTTTTGTACTAGTTGAACTAGTACTGTACTAGTCTGGACTAGTTTTGTATTAGTCTCGACTAGTTTTGTACTAGTCTCGACTAGTTTCGTACTAGTCTCGACGAGTTTTGGACTAGTTTTGTACAAGTCTCGACTAGTTTTATACTAGCCTCGCCTAGTTTTGTACTAGTATCGACCAGTTTTGTACTGGTCTCGACTAGTTTTGTACTAGTTTTAGACTAGTTTTTGAGTTTAGGACTAGTTTTATACAAGTCTCGACTAGTTATGTACTAGTTTTATACTAGCCTCGCTAGTTTTGTACAAGTCTCGACTAGTTTTGTACTAGTCTCGACTAGTTTTGTACTAGTCTCGACTAGTTTTGTACTATTTTGACTGGTTTTGTACTAGTGTCGACTAGTTGTGGACTAGTTTTGTACTAGTCTCGACTAGTGATGGACTAGGGTCGGACTAGTTTTGTACAAGTCTTGACTAGTCTCGACTATTTTCATACAAGTCTCGACTAGTTTTATACAAGTCTTGACTATTTTAATACTAGCCTCGACTAGTTTTGTACTAGTCTCGACTAGTTTTGTACTAGTCTCGACTAGTGACGGACTAGTCTCGACTTGTGACGGACTAGTGTCAACTAGTGATGGACTAGTATTCGACTAGTGACGGTCTAGTCCTGCCTTGTTTTGTACTAGTCTCGACTGGTGACGGACTAGTATTTTACTAGTTTTGAACGATAAAAAAATATTTTCCGACTTTTTATGGTTTTGCCATGATCTGCTGGCACTCGAACCTGAGTTCTGGGCCTCAAGTCTGCTATTACAATAGTGTACGAATGGTCTATCACTGATTTCATAATTGTCGATTTTGACAAGTTTGGTAATCTACTAATATAATGGCGTCATTATGACTTTCCAATGGTCAACCACTGACACTCCATTGAAAGAAATGGTAATCTCGTACATAATGACAAATGAATAAATGTCATGTTTATTGCTATTTACGAAGTTCTTACTACTTCAGATTGCAAACACTAATACGTAATATGTAATATATTAAATGAAATTTAGTAGTTTTTCTGAGACCATTGACCGACCAATGATCGACCCTTATGAATTTAGCAGATTACGAACTTTTAGCAAAATGACAATGGGATCGTATTAGAATGACGAATTTATAAAAATAGCAGACTTGGGCCCCTGGACTCGAATCGAGTTTTAGATTGCAGTTTTGATAAGAACCTGTGAAAAACGAAAGAGTTCCAGTTTTCAAGAATTGTTTGAAACGATAAAAATTGTATTTTTCGACTTTTTAACGTTTTGGCATGATCTGCTGGCCCTTAGACGTGAGTTCTGAACTCGAATCGAGTACTAAATTGCAGTTCTGTTATGAATCTGTGAAAAACGAAACAGTTCTAGCTTTCAAGAATTGATTGAATTTATGAAAATTGTATTTTTCGACTTTTGAACATTTTGACATGATCTGCTGGCACTCAAACGTGAGTTCTGGACTCGAATCGAGTTCTATATTGCAGTTCTGATATGAACCTGTGAAAAACGAACGAGTTCTAGCTTTCGAAAATTGTTTGTAACGATAAAAAAAATATTTTCCGACTTTTCATGGTTTTGGCATGATCTGCTGGCACTCGAACGTGAGTTCTGGACTCGAATCGAGTTCTAGATTGCAGTTCTGATATGAACTTGTGAAAAACAAAAGAGTTTTAGCTTTCAAGAATTGATTGAATTTATGAAAATGGTATTTTTCGACTTTTTAACATTTTGACATGATCTGCTGGCACTCAAACGTGAGTTCTTGTCTCGAATCGAATTTTAGATTGCAGTTCAGATATGAACCTGTGAAAAACGAAAGAGTTCTAGCTTTCAAGAATTCTAGTCTTTCACAATCATTTGAATTTATAAAAAAATATGACTATGTATCTATTGTATTTTTCGACTTTATAAACGTTCTGACGTGATTTGCTGGCACGTGGACGTGAGTTCAGAACTATTCCTGAAAGTATCAGGAACTATAGAACTCAGCCGCATGCGAGAAGAACTCACATTTGCTTTTGATCTGCTGCAAATGATCTGCTACGGGAAGTTGGCAGATCATTTTGCCAATTGACTTTTTTAAGGTAGAAACGCCAGAACTATTTCTAAAAAGTATCAGGAACTGTAGAACTCAGCCGCATGCGAGAAGAACTCACATTGTTTTTGATCTGCTGCAAAATGATCTGCTACCTACGGGAAGTTAGCAGATCATTTTGCCAATCGAATTTTTTAGGTAAAAACGCCAGAACTATTTCTAAAAAGTATCAGGAACTGTAGAACTCAGCCGCATGCGAAAAGAACTCTTATTTATTTATGATCTGCTGGAAAATGATCTGCTAAATTCACTGACATCATCTCAACCGTATTAAACCCGTCCAACTCGAGCCCATGTGTGCGAATGATAAAAATATCACTTCTTGTTTAACGTAACTGTATTCACAATATGTTCCCGGGCTATATTGCTTTTTACTTGTCCCTTTCCACCCGTTTCTATTGTATGAAACTGTCATGGTGTCTTTAGAAATTAATGAACCTGATCGATTCTGAAAGTGTTTTTCATTGTTCAGAAGACCTTGTCTCGTATTTTAAAACGTTCAAAATCTATAGGCCGACCGTTTAACTGAGGCGTTGCCGGAAGTAGCAGTGCGGTGCGGGAGGGGTGTGGTGACGTGATGTGAGAGCTCAGTGATTCGTCAACTTGTGACAACTATCACCTCTCCCGCACTGCGCAGCTACCTCAGGCAACGTCTCAATTAAGCGGTCGGCCTATAGTCACAGACAAACAAATTTCGAAACTTGTCAAATATGTAAGGAAATTAGAGGTATTTTCGTCACATTAAGACAGATCAGACTGTGAACGGTCTTAAAATCACGAGAATTACCCCTCAGGTTTTGGGCGTTCGATGTTTTTGAATGGCATCGCTTGAAGTCACTTAAAGTCCGTAAATCTACGGTTTTCTATAAGAGCGGTGGCCGCCACATAACGGCCGTAGTGACGTCTGTCATGAAAATGATGGCAACTTTACGGTATCAAATAACGCTCTTTAGGAAAACACACTAACTTACTTTTATAAATTACGTTTAAGAGGGGTCCATGGCTAAATAATAACAGCCACACAGGTCGATCGATCAGGTTAAGCTACGCTTGCTGCGGTTGGCCTGTGGATGGGTGACCATCTTTACATACCGAGACCCCTCTGTGCCTCGGGAAGCACGTTAAGCCACCCGACTGTCATTCTTTGATCTTTGACAGTCGCTACGGGTAGTCAGGAGCCCGAAAGTCTGACAACCAGTCTTACCAAGGGGTATCGTATTACCCAGTAACTGGGTTGTGGAGGTCAGATAGGCAGTCGCTCCATGTAAAATACTGGTATTCAGCTACATCCGGTTAGACTGGAAGCTGACCCCAACATAGTTGGGAAAAGGCTAGGCAGATGATGATGTTCATTATGGACGCCATGTGACGGCTACCGCTCTCCTAGGTTACTGATTTTTTACAGAGTGCTTCTGTTTATTTATTTATTTATATATACTTTATTGTACACCAGAAAATACTTAACAAAAAAAAAACAATTATTACTACAAAACATACAATGGGCGGGCTGTTTGTTAGTTCTTATCAATCTGGTTATTACTAGGGTCTTCTCGACCTTATCGCTGTAACCATAAAAAACAACAAAAACGTTAGAGGTCAAAACTGGAAATAGCTTTAGTTAATTAGCCATAACTACTGACAAGCAAAAACTTTCAACCTACGCAACTTGTTTACCCGAGAAAAATGAAAAACAAACAAACAACATACTATCAACAATAACATTTTTAATTCAGAATTTATCGAGCAAAGCATTTCATTAATTACTGCTACTGCTCACTTTTATGGCGGACAAACAACCATGAAATAGATGGATACAGAAGGTCAACTTGCTACAGTAAACGCACGCACACATAGACACATCTCACGTAAAGCGAGTGCAAGGGCACTCGCGACTGGCATTTCTTTGAGATGGCACCGTGCGAACCCGTCTAAGTATTCACGCGTCGCCAGCACATGCAACTACAGCCGTCGACACGCGTCTGCGGCTGCCGTCGACAACGTACCGGTCTTGTATTTTAGTACTGTAGTCAAATACACGAGCGGCACCTTGTCAACGGTGGGCGTCGACGAGTGTCAACGGGTGCCATCGACGGGTGTAGTCGCCTGCAATAGGCTAGTTTCCACCATCAATAAATTGAAAATCTATTTAGTCCGTCAGTTAGAGTATTGGAAAATAATGGACACGTATTTTTTGTTTTTGTAAATCAATGAATATTAACAAATATAAAACGCATCAGAACTCGGGAGTGGGGGCTCGTGACGTCAGAACTCACTAAAAATTATACCAAGGTGTGACGTATTGAGAATTTTAAATGCGTCGTATCTTCGTCAATGTTGGTTTACGTAACAACAGAAAAAATACATGTCAAATATTTTTTGATAATCTAACTGACGGACTAATTAGAGATTTTTAATTTATTGATGGTGGAAACTAGCCTATTGCCTTTGCCGTCGACGCGGGCCGCTCGTGTGTATGAATACTACGTGTGCGTCAGTTTGTGCGCCTGTTTTATCTCGTTGAATGAAGCTGGCCTTCTGTAGGTACTTATTCTGAGAAACAACTGTCGACTATTTGCAGAGGGGATACTTTTTAAATAAAGATGTCGTCGTATTTGTGTCGTGGTAACAATGATAATAATTAAATGAGAACTCTCTCTTTTCTTCGGTTAAGTCGTGTTTGTGGCTTCAGTGGCTTTATTGTGGTGCTCAGACACTTGTTTTTGCGCTCTCAAATCATCCTTAGATTCTTTGACAAGGATCATTTATATATTTTTTGAAAATACCAAGTTTTCTTTCTTCTTGGGGTTTTTCTTCAAGGATTTTTTTAGTTGCAGCCTGAATTTGTAGGCTCATTCTTTTGGTATTACACTGGCTGCTATTTAAACTTGCTAGGTACACTCTGCCTCCACTTTAGAAATAATTAGAAGCGTGATATTGTGTAATGTTACCTGATTATTCTTTTTCCATTTACATTGCTTCGTTCATCGAGTCGTTGAGCTCCTCAAGTTCTAAGTTGAGCTACACGATTACTGACAAATTAGTCATGGAACCCCAGCCCTTACAGATATTGCGTGTATAAGCACTTTTGCTCAACACGATCTGTATGGTTGCTAAACTTGCACATTTTAAATATAATGTCTGTTTAGTCTAAGTCTTAGCTAGTAAGCCAGTGCGTGACTTACATCCGAATATGTAACACGTCTCAATTAAATAGAATTCATTTAGCAAGTAATTATTTTTATTTTTAAAAAGCCCTATAAGGCGCTCGCAATCCTGACTAATTCTTGTACTGGCTGAACTGCACCCTAATTGCGTAACACACTATTATTCTCAATTTGAATCATTTTGAAGCATATTTCTAATCCATTGCTCCATATGTTCGAAAAATGTGTCTGCTCAACAACGCAAATAACGCAATGATTGTTGTTGAACTGTCAAAATGAAACCCATTGCTACTGATAGTGTGTTACGCAATTACCCTGCTGGTCCACTCAAATCTGTGAGTTTTTTCATCAAAAGACCATTTCAGGCACTAATCTACATTGTCATCACATGATCTGAACAAGATTGTCTTGACTTTAAAAGGGACTTTGAATCTTAAGTTTGTTTCGCCATTTCTTCTCAGAGTTAGTCAGATAGCAAATGTATACGAATCCATCTAGCTCATTTTTTTTATAAGATTTATTTATTTATATATACTTTATTGTACACCACAAAAAAATACAACGAGTAAATACATCAAACACTACAAAATATACAATGGGCAAAATATAAAATAATGATGTGTAAAAGTAATTCTGAAATCAAATATACAGGCTGGGTAAAAAACCGTGGATCAAACGAAACCAAACGAATTTGAAAACAAAACAAAACAAACCAAACAATTTTTTAAAAAATTAAAAAAAATATTTTCAAAAGTATCATGACTACAAAAGTGCTTTTATGACACTAGGTACCATGATTTATCAGTATTGGCATTTTTTTCAATATCTTTTAAGACTCACGAAAAATTGTTAACTTTTAAGGAGATCAAGTTAGGGTTCTGCCACAGAGAATTTTTTTACTGAAATTTACCCCAACTGTCGCCCTATTTCGTTTGATCCACGATTTTTTGCCCACCTATATTAATAAACAATTTAGAAAGAAAAAAGAACGACAATACGTTTATTTGCGGTGAACATGACGCAAAAAGAACAAAAACACAAAAAATTAAGTAAATAAAAGTTAGAGCGAAACATGCGTCACATCCACGCAAAACGGCTATCGCTCAGCATTATGCTGTGACTCTGTGCAAGACAGAGCCCCAGCGCTGGTTTTCAGCGACAGCCGGCTCTGACGTAATGACGTCGTCCGGTCCAGCAAACACTTTCCTCACTGTACCGGTACAGCGTTCTTAAAGAAAAATAATATAATTGAATTTAAAAGTGATACAATATTTAATAAACAGGAAATAGACATAGGTACGTCCTAAGAGAATATCATCCTCAATAAATGTTGTACGCTTTAAAGTAGTATTTCATTTCATTTCGACATTGGTCTCCTCACCTCTCAACGTTCGGTACAGCCGCCATAATATAATGGCGGTAGTGATCCATCAATATTATTGGTTGCCAGTCCTGGCTCCGTGTTTCCGTGCCTGGTGATAGTAATTGATATACTTACACCACAATGAGCTGTTTTGTGGTTGTTTACGTGTTGTTGTTTACAGTCACCTATAGACAATTATTATACCGGTCTATCCTGTAGAGGCGTGTCTAATATATTTTTAATAGGTACAGGTATTATAAGCCATGTATAATATTCATATTAGGGTAAGCGAATATACAGGATGAAATTGAAAACATGCGACAAATCAAAATGGGAGATAGTACTCATCATTATTATGAACGACTTTTACTATGGGACCATTTTGAGGATGGGAAATCATCAAATGACCCCTCCCGCTTTGGGTGGAGCAGAAGGAAGTGTCAGACTCTTACTGACTAAAACCCACCCGTGTTCCTTCCTTAGCCCTTTGTGTTCCGGGGTAGCGGTAACCCTTTCGGACAATCCCGCTGCCCCGGCAAGGGACCAAACCTGAAATCGCGATAAAAACATCAGTTGTTCCCTACATTTATGTTCGCATAAATCGTCAAAATGTAAAGAACAGCAAATTTTTTTTTGGTCCCTTAGTAAAAGTTGTTCAAAATGATGAGTAAAATATCCCATTTCAGTTTGTCGCATGTTTTCAATTTCAACCTTTAGAGTAATAGATTACCAGGTATTCGTCAAATAATAGGGACGCGTAATAGTGAGGCGACTCGCCTCACTATGCTTTTATTATTTGCTCACCTGCTGATCGATTCTGTAAAAATCTCACCGTGAAAAGTTATATGAAGTGAGCTTAGAGTGAGCTGTCAAGAGTATCAATCCCTAGCATCAGGATGACACTGACAGCCCACTCCACGCTTACTTTACCTAAATTTTCACGGTGAGATGGTTACAGAATCGCACTGCTGATCAACGTTGATAGTCCTAGGCCTGTTAAAGTATGAAGGAAAATTGAAACGTTTATACTCACGAGAATCTAGTATTTCATATTAATTATTATGGAGAATATTACGCAGGTATCCATATTAGATTGTGTAGCTAATAATTAATTAGTTAACTAATATTTGACTAATACCCAGTAATAAGTAAGGTACCTATCATAATATGCGATAACTAATATATTAAATAATAATAAACATATTTACTTTGTGTAAAATTCATACCTGGAAAAGCGTTTCTATGTACAAGCCTGCCATAGGAAACCTAAGGAAGTGAGCTGAAGCCTGATTGGACACTATTGACAGCTCACTTCACGCTCACTTCACCTAAGTTTTGACGGTGACATTTTTACAGAATAAATAGATCGTTTGCAATAACAGTTGAGGCATCGTAGGTAGGGCAAAACTTGGTTAATCAGTGATATGTAGTAATTCTATGATAGTTTGTTCGTCCTTTATATCAAAGTTACTACTTAAAGCAAAACTTGGCTAATCGGTGATAGTTTGGTGAAATGCGAAATTTTATTTTCCTATCGGATAATTTAGTAAAGTTACAATGTAGTAACTTTGATATAAAGGTCGAACAAACTATCACAGAATTACTACATATCAGCTATTAAAAAATTTGGCCGTTGTAACCCATAGAAAAATAAAAAAAAAATTGATTTTTGACTGGCTATCTCTGTGTGCGATGATTGAGACATAACATGATGCCAAAATTCAAATTTCCACGTTTCATATAAGTTGAAAAAATCCTCTGAGACGGACGGGCAAAAAACTGGTCTTACAAAGATTCCATTTATCCTTTTAAGGTCGGTAACCCTAAAAAAACATATTTCTCATGTCATGTAGGTACATCGGAACTCAGATTCTTCAAAAGGGAAATTAATTTGGCAGCAGAAACAGACAGAAATAAGAAATATAAATATTGTTAGCTTTTTGTATTTCAGTCAATATACACAAATCAAGTTTATCTTAACCCACAGATCAACAGAACTTTACGCAAAGTTAAAGCCAAGCAAAAATCGTTTGACTTCGAACTGACTTATTTTGAAAGTATATTCACGCAATTTAAATTTGTAATAAGCTCCGCATGGTAAAGGAAAACATCCTGGGGAAACTCTTTGTTAATAATACAGTGCCGGGCCAGCGACAGTAACGCCATCTGTTGCCATGGTTATGAACTTAAAGTACCACGCGAAGCGCGAACGTAATTATGTATGTCCAAATTCATTATTGTTTTACAGTTGTTTGTTTTTGAATATTGTTTTTAATTTGGCTCTTAGTATTTTATCAGAACTCGTTTTTTTTTGTAATATTTAAAGAAATTACTTAGGTATATAGTGTCAAGTAGATAAGCAAGGTAAGACCCTACATCATAATAAGTTTTTAGACTATTTATACAATTTCATAAATCATAGCATAATCAGCCTAATTATGTTCCTACTGCTGGAACACAGGCCTCCTTTCTTCGAGAGTGAGCGGGCAAGAAATAATCTACCAGTCCCAGTCAGAGTATGGCTATGTTTCGTAAAAAAAAAATTTTTTTTTTTTTTTATTTTAAGGGCTCTATCGCTGAGCGATAACGTCGCCCTGTAACATCAGCACAATAAAAAAAAACGAGTGTGCTTATGACCACACGACTGAAGTGAAACTTCTTTCGCTCCATCTGTATGTATATATATATATATGTGTGTACAATATATACATGTATACACATATACATATAACTTTAAACGTAGAATATTGAATGTATTGAACAAAATATTAATTCATAAAATTATTCAAAACGAAATAGAATTACGAAATTTCATTTACTAGCTATAAGAGAAAGAGAGAAAGAAAATGTGCGCGCGCACTGCTCTCTCTTGCTCCTACACTGTGATACAGACAATAAGCCTGCAGTGTGCTTAGATATACGGAACGTATTTGGCTATGAGAGGAAGAGAGAAAGAAAATGTGCGCGCGCACTGCTGTCTCTTGCTTATATCCCCCACTTAACTTCCGTTCGCCTTGCCCGATCACACTTGTCGTAACGCTTACGTCACGCGTTCGCCAGCTTACTCCCCAAGTCAAGCGTGCGTAAAGAAGTTTCACTTCAAAAAAACTTAAAAACAGGTAACACTTACTTTAAAACAAAGAATGCCAATTTGTACAGTATCCTAACTTGTTCCGTTATAGGACATGCCAGGATTAAAAAAAAAATAAAATAAAAAATAAAATTAATTATATTTTATGCTGGCGAAATGTGGGTCCTACTGTCTACCGCTTCGGATAATATTGGCATGGTAGATAACATAACATCATGCCTCTATCTTCCGATTCTGTATTCTGTGACCTCCGAGTTTGTTTCGGCCTTTCTTCCGACCTTATCTAGTTTTAAAAATATGATTGACGTGTAAAAGTGTTTGTACAAACCTACCTTACAGAAATAAAATCATTTATCATTTAAAAACACACTTATAATTAGTTATAACTATTGTTGAAACACAGCTAGAAACTTGTGGTATTCTGCCAGAATATCCTAGCTTTTAGGTCCAGCCACAAATAGGATGCCCCGTATTGTCATAAGTTCTGACCTCGGATCACACAAACAAAAGATATGTGCTAAAGACGCGATGCATTTGTTTTCTGTAAACGTTTAACGGACATTTCGAAGATTCTGCGGCGGGAATTCAGCGTGCTTATGTTTGTCAAGCACTATAGTATAATCAGCTGATAACGTTCCTGGGAAACTCCTCTCAGTGAGTGGGCCGTCATCCATCACGTGGACCAAGTGCGGGTTGGTAGATGTAACGTCATGTTTGCGAATATTTTGTTTCTAGGACATTACCTCACGACGCTTTCCTTCACAGTTTTGAAAATGATTTACACAAAGTCAAATGCCTGCCGGGGGTTCAAACTCACGACCTAAAATTGGACAATCGGGACCATTACCACTGTGCCACTATTGCTCTCACACTATACTAAAATCTAAACCTTACCAACAGCCGATATACGTGCTAGTGCTGCTATCCAGTTATTGAATTTTGAGGGTCAGTCGGAAGTCTCTTCATAAAAAAAAACATAGCTAATTAAATGGCATTTCTGAATATGCCAATGTCTGACCATAACTAGCTATAAAACGCAAGAAGGATAAAGACTCTTTGCGAGTCACAAAAAACTGCCGATATTGGGATCCCAGCTTAGTTTCCAAAGTCAACATATCTCCAGTTTCTATTATCCAAGGTCTAAGAAACCTTCTGGAAGGCCAACTGGACCCCTATAATCGTAGGAAGACGGTATATTTGGTTTGCCACGCGAACGACTCCGGCTAGGTCGCCATTAGAAGGGTGGGAAAATTTTCTTATTTACCCAGCCATTCGGCGCGCTCGTGTTAAGGACGGGTCATTTTCAGGTGGTGGGAATTTTGTGGGTACTAGAAATAATAGAATAGGTATTCAGAATATTTACTTTAGTTATGTAAGTACACTGCCATGACCTACAAAGACATTATGGTAACCTGTAAAACTTATGTTTAATTCTATAATAAAATTGGCATTCGTCAATGCAGGAATTTAAGTCCGAAACTGAAAATTAAATCCTTCACACTATTCACTATTTAGCAATCAGCCTATAGGGCCTCCTCTCTGTGAGAGTGAGTGAGCTAGAATCTACCACGCAGGCCCAGTGCGGGTTAGTTTATCACAATTTAAATCCGAAATACTCATCCTGGTTTCTTCCGCTTTACGAAAATGTTGAACAAAACTTTTCATCATAATTTTGAAAAATCTTCACGGTTATTTTATTCGTATCTAAAGCTACAGCATTAACGGACCGTTCCAACACCGCTCCGTAACCGAAGAATCACCCGTTAAGTGCTCACTTAAGTTGAGTCGTGTTAAATTACTTACTGACAAGAAAAAAAAGATAAACTCCTCGATTGCAATCTAAGTGTTCTATCTCCATTTTCATTACAGCATAATTATTTTAAGTAGTCCCCTGCTTCGAAAACGTTTGATTTTAACCTGAGATTAAGATTCAAGATAAGATTCGAATCAGAAAGGTGAATCTAGAATATCTCTCGTGCCTTCCGATATTGCGTCAGTATTTTTCGTTAAACGTTTTGTGAGCACCTGCGAGATTTAGAATAATCTGTTCGCGGGTGTGAGTGCTATGAATATTTGAGCAGGCATTTAGAGCTTAATCATTGCTAGTTTGGATTTTGATGTAGTATTATTCGTTATCATACGTCCTAATTATTCATATTCATAGTTTATACATTTCTAAATATTCTATCAGTTTGTGGTGGTTAATGTGGTTGTACAATAAATATTAGTTTTGGTTACGCTTACCAAAACAAATGTTCACTTACGATTCATTTACCTATTGCGGAAATAGGTACACATTGATGTGAAATAAGCTTATCAGAATTTCCAAAGACATCAGCCCATTGACATACCAACCAACAAAAACCAGGCAACTGAAGCCAAGTTCACAAGTGAGCAAAATCTGTAACGCAAAGTGTCGCAGTTTGCAGTTCGGCGGGCGATATTAAACGGGCGGCACATTATCCGGGAGGAATATTCATGAGAAAGCGACCGCATCGCAAACTGAACGCACTGGTCTCGCCCACATATGTAAAATGTATGTGTGCTTAATAGGATCTATACTGCCTTTTATTGTGCGGTTTTATTCTGGGAAACCACTGATTATCTAGACTGGAAAATAAAAGTGTACTGTGTCCTAAAATTAGTTTCTAATCATCTTTGACCATCCTCAGCTGTATAGTTGAAAATGACTGACTGACAATTGTGACGTTGAAGTTTCCGTGAACGTTAACAAGCTACTGTAGCCTGTGTGCGTCAAATGTTATCGTAAGATAAAATTTAATGATTTTAAAACTGAAAATGGTCATTTCGCATGGGGTATTTACTTAGTTTAAAGACTTTATTCATATCTATCGATGGTATTCTTTGTGCTTGTCGTAATGTCATCACGACAAGCACAAAGAACGTTAATTCAACTACCCTATAGTATTTTGGTATAAATTTTAAACCAAAATACTATAGGGTAGTTGCATTAACGTTCGAATTTACGTTACATTCACGTCACGCGTTCGTGCAAGAGCCTCAGGTGGAATATTTTGATATTAAAATGGACATACGGTTTTATTTATTTCCTTGTCTCAGAAAATGTCACATCAATCATTATCTCCTACGCAGACATTTTCTGATATAAGCATCATTATAATACAACATTTGTATAGCTGTTTACGTCCCAGAAATTCTTAGGAAAAGCTTTCAGCTGTCCACTTATACTACAAGAGACATCCATATTCCCCACATTCCGTAACTGAACTCTTAGGCTTATAATAAAGTCAATAAACCAAAGTGAAAAAGCCTAAACGAGCAGACGGGAATCAACAAAACCTTTAGACATCATAGCAGGCTCATAAAAATATAGGAACTGTCCAACAACCTTACGTGGACTGCCGCAAAACTCAAAATTACGGGAGTTTACACTATATGACCTTGAGACAAGGTCGTTGGGCGAATTTCTTGATGGTAAAATATCTTTGGTGATATGTCTAGTGATAAATAAGAGGTCTGACTTTGAGTGATAGTGGGCACATTTACGGGCCCGAAGCGACCCACTCAGATTCCTGTTTGCTTTGTAGAAAATGTCTTTTGCTCTAATAAATTAAGATGGCGAATTATTGTGATGTTTTTGGGTAATTAATGTTCGGTACTATGGCTAGTGTATTTTAGTTATGTCTCTTTAGGAGAGGACTTGGCGTTATTTGTGGGCTCTTCAGGTCGGGAGGTAGTTTTGAAGAAATAATGTATGTATTTTGTTCTAGCTAATGACTACTTTATTAAGTACTAATCTCATACTGACCAAATATTATGTGCAAAAATGCTTTTTGTAAATTATGAATTTAATTCTAAATATGTTGCAAATCTACATAAAATAATTTCAAGCCACAAAGTCGTTCCAAAATTATCTGAAATTTCTCGGAAAATCTGTAAACATGAATGAGGGCAACGTTAATGTAGAACTACTCTGAATTTCATGAAATAAATGTTATGAAACATATTCCCTTCGTGACAATCTCTATCAAAAGTGATATTTCGTTTGTAAAAGAGCCTGAAATAACAAGAAAGAAGTAGCTTCTGTATTTGTTTTTATTTGATTGTACCAAAAAATCTAAAGTAATTTATTCAAATTAGGCTGAGAACCAGCTCTTTTTAAAGTCCCCCAAAACTGAGCCATTCACACCTATCTATTTAAAAGTTACAGCCATATTACTACATGAAAATTTAACTACATTCTGTACTATTATGTTTTTAAATCCGATTTCAGGAAATCCCGCATATTGACCAAATTAAAACTATTGCCCTTGGGAGTGTCTAAAATAACTACATCAAAAAAGTTTTAATAACACTTTCCTCCGTAAATTCACCGCTTTTTTAAACACTACAAAACATAGAATTTTCTTACTACAAGAACAACTTAAAAATAAACACCCACTACATCATCTTAGCACTTAAATAAGGAGTCTTATAGCATTAAAAACAGCGACATATACTCTCGCAAGTGGGGCAATGTATCCCATTTAGCTAAACGCTTACACGGAACCACTCCAAGGAAGACGGATCATGATGAATGATACTGAACACCAATTACTTGGAATTTTCTTATCTTATATGCTGTTTTCTTGTTATAAATTGGTATAAGGTTTAAAATGTAGGTTTTTGTGACTAAGTTGCTGTTACAAATGTGTTTAGGTCGTAAATCGTAATAAATGGGTTTTGCTTAAAAATCTTTGGAAAGTACTACAAAGATTTTCCAAATCTGCTGCTCTATGAAAATAATCTGAGGGGCAATTCTCGTAATTTTGACAACGTTCACAGTCTGATCTCAGTCTCAATCTGTAAAATGTACCTCTGATTTCCTTACATTTTTGACAAGTTTTTGACATTGATTATTGCTGAGATGAGATTGCGACTAGATTATGAACGTTTTTAATTACGAGAATTAGCCTTCAAGTGTCAAGATATTAATCGTTTTGTGTGGCTAATAATAATTTATCTTTATTTCAGACATACGACCATACATTTTTACAAAGAAATCGTTACTAGCGTTGTTAATAGGCACACACAAAAATAAAAGGTGTTAGTAATTTTTTAGTAAACAAAACTCATACACATACAGATTCTGTAACCATCTTACCGTGAAAACTTAGGTGAAGTGAGCGTGGGGTGAGCTGTCACTGTCATCTTAATGCTAGGAATTGATACTCTTGACAGCTCACTCTAAGTTCACTTCACCTAACTTTTCACGGTGAGATTTTTACAGAATCGATCGCCTGGTTACACAATAAGTCTACTAAGTCTATTTCCTATTTCTGTGCAGGTGTACACTTGCCCAATACACGGTAAAAGGACTGTCTATTTTGCACGCTAACATTCTGAGGACAGTGTTGGTCTTACCACAGACCCTACTCTTCATCGATGAAGTTGTTTTCCTAATGATGCAGAAGAAATCATCGATGGTAGCATCCGCAAACTTTGCGGAAGCACTGCAGCGCCGGGGTTTTCTCAACACTGCCCTCAGCCCGTCATTGTACTGAAAACGCAGGACGTTGTAAGCCCGCCGCGTAAAGTTGATCCACAGACTGCACATGTAACAAGACTGACAGTCTGCGAAGCAGTTATGCTAGCTAAGGAGATAGCGGGATGGTTGAGGGATAGAGCCTTACGTCCCAGCCGCCGCGGGAGACGCTCCAGGCTTCGGGAGCCGAGTGACGACTCCCGGCCATTGTAGGCGCGGGCCTGCGGACGGAGAGTAATAGGTATCTCACCGTCCGATCAGGACCAGGCCCGTGCCGGACGATGCGTACGTGTTCCACGCGCGCCTCAAAGAGATGTCAGCAATAGGGAAGGGCCGAAGCCTGCCGGGGCAGCGGGATTGTCCGAAAGGATTACCGCTACCCCGGAACATAAAGGGCTAACGAAGGAACACGGGTGGGTTTTAGTCAGTAAGAGTCTGACACTCCCTTCCGTTCCTCCCAGAGCGGGAGGGGTCATTTGATGATATTCCACCCTCATTTTACGTCTGTGGTACATCGTGCAAATCTGCGAGCCAACATATTGTAGCGGACTGCCAACGCCCTCCTTTCCCTCTCTAGGTCTTCATCGTCTTGTAAGTAGTAACCGATCTGTCAGCACGTGACCCAAATATTTTACTTTAGACACCCTCACTAGTGCCGAATGTGCCTAATGAATTAAAATGATATGGGATGGTTGGCTCTCAGTGTATATGTAGTCTATCTGTAACCGTGATGTTGTAACTGCTCTGTTATAATAATAATAATAAAGCCTTTTACTTCCGAAAATTCACACTGCTTTCATCTTAGATTGTAATGATTAAACTTAAACCTAATAAGAAATATGAAACAATAATGTAAACAAAACTGCACTAGGTCATAAAATGTCTCTTTCTGTATGCCTTACGGCAAAGGCCTCCTCCAACTCTTTCCACTGTTTCCTATCTGCCGGCTATTCTTATCCAAAGGGGTACTAAGGTCACTTTAAAGTCGTCCTCCCATCTTCGGTTTGCGGTCTCTACTCCTAACGCCATTCCTTGGATACCAAACTGTCACCTGTTTGCTCCATTTTTTCTTTTTGCAGCGGAGCATACGGCCATTATAACTGCTCTGTTAGGCAGTTGTAATTCCAACCCTCAGTGATCACAAATCTGTTCGATAATCTATGTCATGTGGTTACAAACAACAACCCTGAGGCTATTATGTCTGTAAATGTTGAACACCGTCGTCAGGGACGGTGTTCAACATTGCTCTACGAGGTAGATTCGAAGGCTGATAATGATGACAACACGTAGGTAAGGAATGCTTGTCAATCTATACAATCTATTACACAAAGTGTTAAAAAATGAACCCGACAAACTTCAAGAGGTGCTTTAGACCATCGATCTGAACAACTTTCACTATGGGACCAACTCTGAAATCACGAAAAAAATTCAGCTGTTTATTACATTTTGGTCAAGTAGGTATTGAACAGCTGATTTTTTTTTCGTGATTTCAGTGAGACCAATTTCATAGTGAAAGTTGTTTAGTTAGATGGTCTAAAGCACCTCTTATAGTTTGTAGTTGTTGAAGCGTCTGTTTGTAATGTTAAAATAACAGCTTTTTACTAAATGCATAATGAAAGTTTATACAAAACTAAAGTATAACAAAAAAACAATTTTAAATTTTTTTGTCTGCCTATCTGTTTGTTCCGACTTAATCTCCGAAACGGCTTGACCGATTTTGACGGGGCTTTCCCTGGCAGGTAGCTTATGTTATAAATAACTTAGGTTACTTTTATTTTAGAAAAATAATTAGGGTTCAGCGCAAAAAAATTAAAACCCATGCTCGCGAACGAAGTCCCGAGCACAGCCAGTTCTTAATTATGAAGCTTATTGAATTAGCCTGGTAAAATAGTCACTCAAATAGCAATTTCCTTCTAAATCTTGCCCTCTTAGAACACTTATCATCATCTGCTGAGCATTTCCCAACTATGTTGGGATCGGCTTCCAGTCTAACCGGATGCAGCTGAGTACCAGTATTTACATGGAGCGACTGCCTATTTGACCTCCACATCCCAGTTAATGGATAATACAATACTCCTTGGTAAGACTGGTTGTCAGACTTTCGGGCTTCTGAGTACCCGTAACGATTGTCAAAGATCCACGAATGACAGCCGGGACCAACAGCTTAACGTGCTTTCGGAGGCATGGAGAGATTTCGGTATCTAAAGATGGTTAACCATCCACAGACCGACCGCGGCAAGCGTAGCTTAACCTGATTGATCGATCTGTGCGGCTGTTATTGTTCCCATTAACAGTGACTTCATATTATAGACGGCATTCTTAAATTATACAATGAGGTTGTATATAAAGTTAACTAATTAAATAAATACAGATCGTGCAATCCACGAAGACGCGCCCCACTCTTTTTCCTAATGCTCATAGCACAAGTATGCAACATGCCGCTAGTGTTTTAGTTTTGTTGATACACAGTACACACTAATTATTATTAGTGGGTAATTAGTGTGTATCGAAAAAACTAAAACACTAGTGGAATAAACTAGCGATAACCACTAACGATTCGGAAGAAGAGTGGGGCGAGTCTTCGTGGATTGCACTGTTAAGACTATTTCCGAAAAATAAAACTCAGGAATGGTATCTCCCTAGGAGTTACTAACTTCAGTCTCCTATTTAGCCCTTCATCCGTTGTATCACAGTTAGGTACTTGAGATCTTCTTAAAGTTAACAAGTGGAGTTCAGCAGGTGATACCCGGGGAACACTTAGTCGAGCTATCAATCTTGAACTCGGGCACTGTGGGTCGTTTAACCGGGCTGGGGACAAAATATACAACGTGTAACGTTAAATGCGCAAAACCTGAAAATAGTTTGTTCATAATTGACTACTGAATCGATTTCAGTAACTTTTAATACAGGTTTTTTTTTTAACAATTATGTATTTTACCATACTATCCGCCGATTGAGCCAAAGAAAATCAAGTCTCATTTTAAGGCAATAAGACTCAATTTTGAATGCACAAAGCAATGCTAGGATCAACACGATTTCTTAATAAAAATAGTCAGCTTTAAAAAAATAGTTTTGTTCATTGTATTATGCTTTTAACTCAATGCTATAATTAAGGTGTATGAGGTTTTGCGCATTTAACGTTACACGATTCATTATCTATTATTTTGAACTGTGATTTTGGGTGACAGAAAATGAAAATCAAGTAGTTTATTTACAAATTAGCTGAATTGTTTAAGGACGTAGAAGGAGATTTGAAATTAAGTAATAATATTGTAAGTCTTTGATGTTTTTGTAACGATAACTATCAAGGATTGTGACACGGCTAAACGCTCGTCTATGATAATAGTTGAACAATGAAATCCATTGTAGCTGTTTAGATGGTGCAGGTCTGTTGATGCTTTTATTTTATTTTATGGCACAGGCAAGAAAGTTGAATCGTGGCAATGGGACTAACTGTTACGAAATAATGGTGCTGTCGCAATGTCAAATGGTCTCCATGGGTGAGGGGTTGATTACGCAATTTAGTTCTCGTCATTGGATTTCATTAGTAGGTAGATACTTTGTACGAAAACACAGTGTAGCGACGTTATGTAGGTAATACCAATAATACTCTTTCTGCAAATCTTGTTGTCGCGAATATCGAGGGATTTATAAACCACGGCCGTCTTGTTAGTTAATCTTCGAAGGATTTATAAAACTGCAGCCATTTTATTTTGCCCAGATCAAGCGTCTATAGGAGCATTGGTGGTTCAGTCGAAACGGTCGTTACTTACGAGTCGTAGGTGGGAAGTTCAAACCCACTGCTCTCAAAACGGTAAAGGTAAACCATCCTTAGAACCAAAAAATCTAAGACATGTGATATCTACCAACCCGCACTGGGCCCGCAAGGTAGATTACGGCCCACTTAATTTCACTGAAAAGAGGCCTGTTTCCCAGCAGTGGAAACATTATAGGCTGATTATAACCGTCTTTCAGAGCATAGTACACTAACATGAGGTGGATGCTAACTCTCTCCGTATATCGCGATATTGAACCTATTACTGTTTACTGTAGAAAATATAGAACTAAATTAATTTAATTTTGTCTAGCTCATGCGACTGTGGGACCACAGTGCAACGACATGAGGCGGATGTTAACTCTCGCTTCGCCCCGTGATATTGCACCTAGCATGTTTGTACTTCACAGCAATAACAATTAAATAGTTCCTTTGTACCGAAGTTTAAATTGAAATTGTCGATTACGTTATTATAGAAGAGGGATCAAACTCGTAGGTAGTTCACTTTGTGGAAGGATTAATTTTGATCTTGTGTGAACCTTGTTACTGAGGTAGATTTTAGAAGATTGGGTCCGTGTTTGATTTCTTTACTGAACTGCTTAAGTATCTTTCTTTCTGCTGCTCTGCAAGTGCCTGTTCTGGAAGCAGTTCTAATAAAATAGTGGTCTTATTAAAAGTTAATTGTATGACACCTATTTCAGTATCATCTAAAGTATCAATATTGTTTTCTTGGTATAACTTCTAGGTAACAACATACAGGGTTACTTCTGATTCGAAGTATATCCGTCAGAAACTGATAGGGGGGCCAAAATCCAACAAATTTAACCCCTCATATGTATAGCTGTTTAATAGTTTTCGATATATTTTAATTTTTAAGGGTTTTTCGATAAAAGTAATTCCAAATAAACAAAAAACTGCATATTGAATGAGTACCATTAAAAAATGATATTGTAGCTGGCACTTCAATTAAGTTATTATTATAATTAAAAGTACTTAATTCACCATAATAATTAATTATTTTAAATGTTTCAAATATCTCGAAAACTATTGAATTGCGGCTATACATATATTATGGCGGGTTCAATTGGTTGTGAAATATTTTTGAAGTGTAAAATGAAAATATTGGCAAGATATTATTTTTCAATGACTCACAATTTTAATTATTTTGTTGAATTAAGTAATTTATTATGTTCATAGCTTAATTGAAGTGCCTGCTACAATAATAATCTTTTTAATGGTACCCATTCAATAATTATGTAGTTTTTTATTTATGTGGAATTATATCGAAAAACCCTTCAAAATTCAAATATCTCAAAAACTATTGAATTTCGGCTATACATATGAGGGGTTCAATTTGTTGAATTTTGGCCCCCCTACCAGCTCCTGACGGCTAAACGTCGAATTACAAGTAACCCTGTATAATGTTTTTTTCTGCCAAGCTAGAATGTGCGGCCGCCGATGCGATTGCATATATGTAATGAGAAATTCAACCTTTCGGCAATCTTATAATTTTTCTCGTAGGTATCGCTTCCCATAAAGAGACTGAATTATTGAGAAAATTTATTGGACCCTTCAAAACAAATTGACATCAACATGTTAGAAATGACCAAAACACAAGCCTTTTATAGTCAAGGCATAAGCTTATTCATCTGCCTAAACGGGTCTGTTCTACAATAGACAAAAACAATCAATTCATCAAAAAAAAGACATTTAAGTCAAAAACAGACCGTTATAAACCCACTTCAGAGCCATATTCAATCGGAAATACAACCCATTTAGTCCACATCAGTACAATAAACACAATAAAATAAAGAAAATGTCCTAACAACTAACCACTGTGTGTTTTTGACGTAAAAGGGAAAGGGGGGTAGGGGGAGGAGATCGTAAAGTTGTCAGTTCCAGAACGCAGTAAATATTGACCCACTGGACTGCGATATGAGAACAACCGTTATAGTTTTGTGAATAACATAAATATGGGGTTTATTGGATTAATATACAATGTAGAAAATATTATTATAGGAATGTTCTCAATCTGTCAAAAATACCTCTAATTTCCCTACATTTTTTACAAATTTTTGACATTGGCCCCGATTCTATTGTTCACAAACTAAACTAAATTTAAGTTCACTGCATCTTTTTCTTTTTATTTCATTATGAAAAGGACAGAAGATAAATATTAGTTTAGTCCTGTCAAATTAATCAGCGCCCGACGTTAATTGACGTATTTTTAGTAGCCAATTTTTTAATCACGTCTAAACTTGTCTATGGATTATCTAATTTGGAGGGACTAAACTAATATTTATCTTCTGTCCTTTTCATAATGAAATAGAAAGAAAAAGATGCACTAAAGTTAAATTTAGTTTAGTTTGTGAACAACAGAATCGGGGCCAGTGACTGTCGTTGAGATGAGATTGCAACTAGATTTTGAACGTTTTTAATTACGAGAATAAATTATTGGCTTTCAGATAAGTTTTGATATTATGTACAGACGCCAACATATCAAGCTACCCAAAACTGTCATTTTTGTGGTGTTAATTTTGGAGTTCGGTTGTTTTTATTTGAAATAAAGTTTTTTAATTAAAAGATTATGTAAAATCAAACCAAACAAAACTAAATAAAAAAAGAAAATAAACATCCGAATTGAGAACCTCTTCCTTTTTTGAAGTCGGTTAAAAATAAAACTTTTTTTTTTGATAAACTCTTATAAACTATTCAAGTAAAACTTTCTAATAATATGGAAGTGAATGCAAATTTTGCCTCCACAAGAAAATCTAATAACGGAATTATTGTTTAACCAGAATCTTGTCCTAAACATGTTCCAACATAGACTGTTTACTTAGGTATTTCGAAATAACATAACTTACCTCGTCGAGTTACTATGAGTTCACGGAGTGACGGCATTTAATTTAATTTATTTACTCATAACAATTTAGGTACCTACATTGTGTTGAAAATTACATAAAAAAATAAATACCTAATAAAATATAAAATAATTATCAAATGCAGAAACAATACCAAATACAATGTTAAATAATTTTATCCCATACAATACAATATAAACGCCTAGCCATTAGAATTGATGTGAAAAGAGTTCAAGGGTCAATTCATAGTAAAAAAAATAAAAGTCAACAAATAAACATAATGTCAAAATCAGTCTCAAAAATATTAGGAAAAAATATTCGAAATGTTGCCACATTTGTGAAATGTTTTCTTATTTAAATATAAGCAACTCTGTTATAGGTGAGGGGAACATGCGAAGTTTATTTATTTAAAAGTACATATAAGTATGTTAATCATAAGGCTTATTTTAGTAGGAAAAAAATGTTTGAGATAACTTACAATAACTCACAGTATAGATTAACAAACTAGAAAACAGCTGATAATCTTCAAACGGCTGAACATATTTTCTTGAATCATAGCTCAGAACTCTCGATCAAGTCACCTCTCAAACAAAAAAAAATTGTTTCAGCCGTTTAGAACTTACGATGGTGCAGACAGACACACAAATACACAGATCAACACAACACCCCTGTGTTTCCAGCGGGGGTTAAAAATAAAGCATTTCAAAAGCCTACAAAAGTTATTAAAAATAATCCTGCCAATAAGTCAACTCAGCCGTTGGCATTAAATTACCTGATGTAGGCCTGTCCCCAATTGTACCACAACACCAGTTGATATCATCCGCTAAACAAATGGAGTTACCGACTTATCTTGCAGTATTCTACGCTAAATTGGCAATGGGCCGACAATGCCTGTTTACAGACCGATGGTCATTGGAGACAAGTCTTTGAGAGGAGAATGCGTATCGACATACGTAGCCTGATATGTCCCCAGCTAGATGAAAGGGAGACCCTAATAGCGTATAATGGCAGGTTTTTATATTTTATTTATCCTTTTGATAGATTCTTATTTTGTAAATGTGAGGAGTTTGTAGGCCCTTTAGACTTTAGATCTGTAGACTATTTTTTTATTTTATCAAGTACCTGGTATTTGTTGACAGGCCTACGCTGTCCTCCCATACCTACTGTAATTTGAAAACATTGTAAAAGCCAATTATTTTAAATGGAGTAACCGTGGAGTTTCTTGCCGGTTCTTCTCCATAGGAAACGACCAATTAAAAGAAAAACCGTGTTTAAAACCGTGCACCTAACTTCTGACGTTTCATAAGTGCCCTTGTAGGTTTATGTGAAATAAAATGTTTTCATTTGGAATAAAAAAGGGCATACGAAGTGCCGGGTATTCAATTCCCGTAGCTGTGTGTAGCTCATTAATTGCCAAAACTAGTGTTCTCTCTCAATTACTTCAGGCAATAGCACATCGTAGTAGAACGACAGTTTCTGTTAAAAAAGCTAGACTTTTTGTATAAGTACAAAAATACTGACAAAACGATAACCGCACCGAATATGCTTTAGCTTAGTTGAAAAAAGTTGATATAAATCGATCACCATTTCTTCGGCCCAGGGTAATGATTGTGGAAATATTGATAACTAGGTGCGCCCCGCCGTTCAACCGCATAAGTCTCGATCCCGTGGGAATATCGGGAAAAAAGTACTCTTTATCCTAATCCTGATCATGGTCTACGCATATGCTAAGTTTCATTCAAATCTGTTCGGCCGTTTTAGCGTGAAAGCGTAACAAACAAACATACAAGAAATCAAATCTTTTCTCTTTATAGATAACTGAAACGGCGAACTTCGTACCCCCTAAATGTACCTATAAGAAAATGAATTATCTTCATTATTTTTTTCGTGTTTTATTAGTTATTCTGCTATTCGAGGTGGAGACAAATTCAACAAATCAAAGATCATAAAAATTGGTCCAGCCGTTCTTGAGTTATAAATGGTGTAACTAACCTGTCTTTGTTTTATTTGTTTAAATATTCGTTTAGATTTAAAAGTCCGGTAATTACGAGACGTATGCTAAGTACATAAGGTGCTTACATCCAGAAGTGGGCGCACAAATGTGATGACCTACATAGTACTAGTACACACAACTCACGGTAAAGCTAGACAGCTAGGCTTTACAACTAGATTTACAATTTAGATTTAGCGTCAGAGCGTCCGTAACAGATTATCAGACTACAACGTACTTGTAGGTAACAAAACTGGTATATAGGGGTTGGATATTTTCAATGTAGACTGACTTTATAGTAATTTTGATTGTATTATGTACATATATTTACCGTCTATTCGTTTCAAAGTAAAATTTGCAAACGATTTTATAGTCTTACTAGCTGCGCCCCGCGGTTTCACCCGCGTAAGTTTTGATCCCGTGGAAATATCGGGATAAAAAGTATCCTATGTGTTATTCTGATGTATAAACTATATTACTGTAAAGTTTCATCAAAATCCGTTCAGTAGTTTTTGCGTGAAAGAGTAACAAACATCCATCCATCCATCCTCACAAACTTTCGCATTTATAATATTAGTAGGATAGTCTCCGTCAAAAACTCACACCTTTTGCGATGGGGGTGGGCAGTAACCGTAATAAAACACAACATACATAGAAAGAAGAAAGAAAGAACGAAAAATAGGTTTATTTGTCACAGAAACACGTGCAAACAAAAAGATAATTAATTCTAATGACAGCATATATAATAAAATAAAAAAAATCATACTCCGTGTGCTTCATTTTACCCTCAACTCATTCTACCATTCTGCTTCTTCGTCTAATGCAATAACCAACAGCACTTCGTCTACTGCAAGCATTTTCAAAAATTAGAACACGTCAACACGGTAGGAATGAAACTATTTGACTACGCGCAGAAACGGATACGGTCGCAAGCGATGGTACGGAGCCGATAGTATGCGTCGACATGCTGCCGGACGCGATCGGCTGTCACCGCATCCGTTCGTGTCCTTTCAGATCCGATGCGATGCGAGCCGTTTGGTGGAAATCATCCTTTAGTCGTCATCTCGGTAGTCACCCCCTGGTACTAATACAACCTGTAATGTTAAATGCGCCAAACCTCATACACCCCAATTAGAGCATTGGGTTAAAAGCATAATACAATGACCAAAACTATTTTTTTTAAAGCTAACTATTATTATTAAGAAAATCGTGTTGATTCTAGCATTACTTTGTGCATTCAAAATTGAGTCTTATTGCCTTAAAATAAGACTTAATTTTCTTTGGCTCAATCGGCGGATAGTAGGGCAAAATAATAATAATAATAATAATAACCCCATCGTCGTATCTCTACGTTGACGTCGTGGTGGGGCTTGCGCGCTCCGAACTCTAGGCCTGTGCCGGAAGTGTTTACTTTGCCGGAACAGGTCTAAGATGAGGAGCCAGACCAAGAGAGATACAGAAACCCGCAGGGCAGCATGTGGCGAGCTGTTGGGCAGTAGCGACCCCACGGACCCTATCTCCCGGGAGTAGTCTTGTTCCTCACCTCTGGCTTGCCTTAATTGGCTGGCTGGAGTGAACTCTGATGAGGAACACAGCTCCCACCTCATTCTTGCCTTTATTGGCCGGCTTGAGTGGAGATTCGCAAGAGCAAACGTGCTCGGGGGAAGGAAGTATTCCAGTAAGTGCTCGTAGGGATCTTGACCATCTTCCGGGCTCTGGGATTGTTCTGAAAGCCGTGGAATACCTCTCCACTCCTCAAGCACCTCAGGACATGTTGCCCCCTTGTCACTACGTCACTATGTGCTAGCGGCAGTTCCCGGGGGCCCATTATTGAGTGTGCAAGTCACCCCCTGCCATTTTATCCGTGTATATATAAAACATTGATCAGGCAGGGGCCATAGTTCTTCCATAGTTCTTGGTAACCAATCCATTTTAACCTCGAAAACCCATAGTACCACTTTTTATTTTTCCAATAAGTACTGCAATAGTCCTACACCAACCGAGGGTTGTCCTTGGGTGCACTTTCATAGTGCATATAGGGATAATCGTCGGTTGGTGCCACATTTCATTAAAATTTTCTAAGGGGCCTCTGCGAGTTGGCTTCGGCCCCTCGTACGCCTTCCAAAGGACCGGGACCCCATGGTCCCGAGATATATAAAATAAATCAAAAATAATAATAATATTCCACAACTATCACACAACGCCATCTAGTCCCAAGCTAAGCAGAGCTTGTGTTATGGGTACTAGACAACTGATAAACATACTTATATATTTCTAAATACATAAATATTATAGATAAATTACACCCAGACACAGAACAAATGATCGTGCTCATTACACAAACATTTGTCCTGGGTGGGAATCGAACCCACGACCTCCGGCATAGCAGTCAGGGTCACTAACCACTAGACCAACAGGCCTGACGAAAATACATAATTAAAAAAAAAAACCTATTTTAAAAGTTATTGAAATCGATTCAGTAGTCAATTTTGAACAAACTTTTTTTAGGTTTTCGTTGTATAAGTTCTTTATTAATAACTTATTTTTCTCTACATGTGTTCATCATTATTCGTTCTGCTAAGTGTGTCAAATACATTGGTACTAATTAAAAATAAATGCATCAAGAAACTCACTGTTTTCACGCTTAAGTGGATCTTTCGCGACACAGCCCAATAGTAGTAACCCACATTATTTTATATGAAGTTAAATCATGTTTCCTTGTACTTGTATGAGATAAAACAATATCTCGCAGTCGGTAATCTTGTACGAAAGTTTTGTGTGTATACATACATCTTGTTTATTTTCCTCTCACTGAAGGAATCCATGTTTTATTACAATTTTCCGCTACTTTGTAACAGTTTCAATTTTGTGAGTGATATTAGGAAAGTAGCTACTTTTTGTTTGAAAAATTGCTTGCAATTTTGCAATGTATTTTCTTTTCATATTTGCTAGTTTAGCAAACAGGTCGTTGATAAGCTGGGATTGCCCTCATATACCAAGCGGTTATGAAGTAACCTCTGAGAAAAAATCTTAGTAAGTTGTAATAATTTCAAGCGTAAACCGTAGCTTTAAATGGTGGTAATACCTGGGTTGTATAGTACACATACACAGACATCATTCATAGACGACTCCGCCTTGGAGTGTAAATGTGGTGCTATTCCACAAACGATGGGACACTTAATATCGTGTCTTGCGTGTTCTGTCAGCTACACGTTACTGATAAACATTAGTGGTAGCGCCAAATAAGTAGCCAAATTCTGAGCCGACTCCATTTAAGGTGCTGTCGACACGATAAGAAGAAGTAGAACCTTTGTTCACGTAAGACTTCAATATCACAATAACTGTCACTTTCAGTTCAAAACAGCTTCAATGAGACGATATTTAAACTTACAGATGCCAGCACATCAAGCTACTACAAATCTGTGAAATGTCTTTAATATATTTTCAATTTTATCGCTGAAGTATAAGGTTCAAAGTTGATTGGGAACATTTTCGGAAAGCTTGATGCGCTGGCCTCTATACGTCCGTCGTACTCTGGCAAATCAGCCTTGCTATTATTTTTACTAGAGCACACTAGAGTTATTCCCATGACCATCCATTGCATACCGAGACCCCTCCGGAGAGGCCGTTGGTCGCGGCCACTGTCATTTTGGAGAAGCTCAAAAGTCTGACAACCAGTCTCACCAAGGGGTATCGTGTTACCCAGTAACTGGTGTATGGAGATCCGATTGCAGTTGCTCGATGTAAAATACTAGTATTCAGCTGTATTCAGTTAGACTCGAAGCCGACATCGACATAGTTGAGAAAAAGCTTTTTTTTTGTGGATGGGAAATCATCAAATGACCCCTCCCGCTCAGGGTGGAGCAGAAGGGAGTGTCAGACTCTTACTGACTAAATCCCACCCTTGTTCCTTCCTTAGCCTTTTATGTTCCGGGGTAGCGGTAACCCTTTCGGACAATCCCGCTGCCCCGGCAGGAATTCCGCTGCTCTGGTAGGAATCCCGCTGCCCCGGCAGGATAGTTGGGAAAAGCTTGGCACATGATGCAGATAATGATGAGCTATTCTCATAGGTGTAGTTCGTGTCGACACAAATTTAACTGCAGATTAAGCAATTTAAAAAAGTACAATAAAAAAGTTATTTTTTATTTCTATTTCTTGTCCAACATTCTAAACTTATAATCAACTTTGTATCCATTTCTCATAGCGTTAAGGTTCAGACTCCTTGTGATCTTCTTTATTTTGTCAAAGACTTCTTGTATGGTTAAGTTGGCAAGAGTTTTGGTTTTATTCCTCCGTAGCTGGGGTGGCACCTGGTCCTTTTTCAGGAGTGCCTTTCTGATGTAGTCTGGCAAAACTGTGAATAGAAAGTAAAATTATAATCTTTTTAGGGGTCCGTACCTCAAAACAAAAAACGGAACGCTTATAGGATCACTTTGATGTCCGTCCGTCCGTCCATCTGTCTGTCAAGACCCTTTATCTCGGGAATGCGTAGAGGTATCGAGTTGAACTTAAAACCATATACTCAAGTATGCGGTCCCTTGAAGCTGTGAAAAAATAAAACGTAAAAAAAGATGCGGCCGTTTATGCCACATAAAACGTAAGCATATTTCGACTCTCAATGGAATCAAAATGTATAGGGTACTTCCGGTTGACCTAGAATCATAAAAATTTGGCAAAAAGCAAGGTCATGTAGCACAAGTAAAGAAAAAAATCCGAAAACCGTAAATTTGTAGTTACACTATACCTACTTTGTACGGAACCTTCGAGCGCGCGAGTTAGACTCGCACTTGCCCGGTTTTTCTTTCTTTTCTATAAATGTGTGAGAAGTTTAAATCTATTTCTCATAATAAAGCTGAAGAGACTCGTAATTCCAGAGATTAGTGCGTTCAAACAAACAATTGTTTGAACGTACTAATCTCTGGAATTACGAGTAGGATTTTTTTTTTTGCAATTGATAGCTCATTTCTTTGAGGAAGGCTATAGGCACCACGCTAAGATCCTTAGGAGTCAAGAAAAAAAAAACAAATCAGAAAGAAAACTGAGCGAAAACGAAGTAATAGCGCAGGCAGGTGATGCGATTCGATTTTGACTTTGGGGGAACAAGAAATTTCACGCGGAAGAAGTCGCTGGCAGAAGCTAGTAACTAAATAAATATTGTTTGATGTAACAGTTGTTAATTCCTATTAATCTTGACTTCCTTTAAGTTACCGTGCCGTAGCAACTGTTTAAGGGTAATATTAAATGTCGTAATTCGTTATTTTTTTTTTGTTTTAACAAACACCTTGCCTTTGTATGTAACAAAGGCAAGGTGAAACAAAAAAAAAATAAATAAAAACGAAGAAATCTGCCTTGCAATAACATCGAACAGCCTTTTTCATACTCAGGAACAAAACACAGGCCTGTATTATACAGGCCTTCAAAAAATAAACAAAAGAGCAATAGCATCATTGAGAACCTCTTCATTTTAGAAGTCAGTTAAAAAACAGTCATCTCAGTCCGAGTGTTCATGTTCTTTTTAAGTAAATTTCGAATCGACTGGTTGACACTTCCCATGACCCAAGGGCTGACTTTTACCTTGGCCAGAGGCTAAGCATTGCTATTCGACGTGGTAATGAAGCCAGTCTCTTGGGTGCATCACCAGTCGACAGCGATGCGGATGAATTTTTCGACGCTATATTTTAGTTTGTTTGAGTTAAGTTAGGATTTAATTTTGTTATTTTTGGTTACTTCATCCTCACAAACTCGATAATTATAGTTAAAAAACAAAGGATGATAAAGTTAATACCTCCATGGACCGAGTTGTACTGTTGTAACACGACGATTGTGGCCAGTATCAAACAGAGTCGGACCAGCATCACGCGACCGAACACGCCGCTATACTGAGTTGAAATCACACTACACACATCTTTTAATCCTTTTTCTTTCTTTTTAGGGTTCCGTAGTCAACAAGGAACCCTTATAGTTTCGCCATGTCCATCTGTCTGTCTGTCTGTTTAGCTCAAAAACGATTGGTACTAGAAAGTTGTAATTTGGCATAAGTATACACGTTAATTACGCCAAAAAAGTGGTAAAATAAAATTTTGAAAAAAAAATATTTAGGGTACCTCCCCTACGTGTAAAGTGGGGATGATGATTTTTTTTTCGTCCCTCCGATAGTGTGGGACATCGTTGGATAGTTGTCTCAAAAATATTAGGTGTTTGGGAAGACCGTTTTTTGATCAAGTAATCCATTTAAATTCAAAAGACCGGCTATGACAAGTCTTATCCAAACCTCAAAAAAAAAAAAATATATAATTTTCCGTGCAAAATTGTCGGATCAGATGAGGATTTGTATAGGAAGTCAAATTAGGTAGGTAGTCATGTTTGGCTTTTAGTTAGAGCATGGTACGAAATTATCAGTCAGCGAATACGACTCGCACTTGGCTGTTATAAAAACTACGGAACCCTACACTGCGCGTGGCCAGACACGCACTTGACCGGTTTTTTTTTTAAATGGGTACTGATGACCTCGACTTTGTGTTTGGGTTTTCAGACCTGCCAGATTGCCTTACGTTGCTTTTCATCGGCACGAGTTTGTCTATAAGGGGGCTTGTAGCTAAGTATTAACAGCCGCACGGGTCGATCGGTCAGGTTAAGCTACGCTTGCCGCGGTTCGCCCGTGGATCGATGACCATCTTTATATAGCAAGACCCTCCGTGCCTTGGAAAGAACGTTAAAGCGTTGGTTCCTGGCTGTCATTCGTGGATCTTTGACAGTCTGTACGGGATAACAGAAACCCAAAAGTCTGACAACCAGTCTTACCAATGGGTATAGTATTACCCAGTAACAGTTGTGGAGGTCAGATAGGCAGACGCTCCTTGTAAAATACTGGTACTCAGCTACATCCGGTTAGCCTGGAAGCTGACCCCAACGTAGTTGGGAAAAGGCTAGGTACAAGATAATGATGATGAGTTTTGCGATGGTCCGTCTAGTCTCAAGTAGGTACTCAAGTCATGATGGTAATCAAAGTATAGAGAATTTATTTTGACGTTCAAAAGTGCCTAAATCGTACCTATTTTAAATAAAATTTTTGACTTTGACAGTATAAAATTCTCGTGTCACAGTGTTAGTTACCATACTCTTCCGAAACGGCTGGACCGATTTGTATGAAATTTTGTGTGCATATCGGGTAGGTCTGAGAATCGGCTACTATCTATTTTTTTTTATTTTTTTTGCAAAACAACGTTTGCGGGGTCAGCTAGTTTTCTATAAAAAACAAAGGATAAGTATTACAAGTATTGCAAGACTTCTGTAATCGCTCTGATAAGAAAGAAAGAAAATATGGCGGTAAACATTACGCAAAGAAAGAACAAAACCACAAAAAGGAACGAATTAGATAAGGCTGTGAGTAATTATTTTAGACTCAAGGCTGATTTTTCCAACGCCACTTTATCGGAGGAATAATTTTGAATTTTCGACAGTTCTTCCATACAAAAACTGTCAAATTCTGTTGTCATCACCCGGGCCACAATTCCAAACTCTAGGCTATTACTGGGAAATTTCTGCTAGGAAATCCCGATACTGACCTGGGAATCGAACCCAGAACCTCATGCTCAGTAGCGCTTGCGACCACTAAACCAAACAGGCAATCAATCGATCAAACAAGATATTTCTGGAAGGACAAACTGCTATTTAAATCTCAATTTTATTGAAGTTATAACCATCTAGTTCCCAGTACATTCTCAACCTATGCGGTATGTTTGTGATCCGATTCTTTTGTTTTTCAAAACGGACTTTGTTTTGCAAACTAGCGTGTAGTGCTGGACATGTGCGTGAATTCCGGGGACGGGATTAAATGTCCCGGATAACTTTGTTGCGGGAATTGAAACTGCTAACTATTTTTGTTTGTTGGTATACCAGCGACACCCATTTTGTGTAAGTCGGGTGTGACCGTGTGGTTGTGTATATTGAAGAAGCCTTTTATGATTTTCATAAAACATAATAGAATAGAATACTGTTTATTATGTACACCATAAACATTACTGATATAAATGTAGACATTTTACAAAGGGTAATACAATGGGCGGTTTTATCGCAAAAAAAATTGTTTCCTAGTATAAAATGTTTAAGTATAGATGCCAGCACATCAAGCTACTTCAATGTGTCAAATTTCTTTAATAGATTTTCAACCTTATCGCTAAAGCATTAGGTTCAAGTTTCATTGGGAAAATTTGACAGTTTCGGGTAGCTTGATGTGCTGATGTCTGTACATTTTGTGTTTTCATGATTATAATTTAATTTTAATGGTTTTTACATTAGGAAGTGAGTTTCAGCATCATGCTGAGTGGAAGCCTTCTTGTCACAGTCATGACGTGCAGCCGTCGACTATCTCTGCTTTGTGCTCATGTATAAAGATATATATAATTTTTTGTTTTTATTATACGAGTATATGCTGTCATTAGAATTAATTATCTTTTTGTTTGCACGTGTTTCTGTGACAAATAAACCTATTTTTCTTTCTTTTTTCTTTTTTTCTTTCTTCTTTTTCAGAAAATAGTCTTAGACAATAGTTCATCTTAAAATATGAAATATTAGGCTGTGTTTATTTGGCAGTATTGTGCAGGAACATAAAGTCAACTAAAGAAGTTTAAGATTTCAAAACTACCGTATAAGTTGCGATTAACAATCTGGCAGACAATTTCATACAAATGAAACGATGATGTTTTTAATTAATCTGATGAATAGTGCCTACTTGGAAGTGGCGAAACAAGCGCTTAGAAACACTCATTATCGATGTGCCTACATAATACTCTTAACAGGAGATAAATTGGTAAATCCCGGAGTTTAATACAAGACGTCACATTACTATCCGTAGCGCTAACTTCTTAACCCACACGATTTGTTTTTAGTATTTGACTGGGTTCGCGAAATCCGATCTTCAATTCAAAATTTCTTTGTACCTACGCAAGGTACACGAATGTTTATTTACTTCTATTCTTTGAATTCTATTTTCTAACTTGATCTTAGAAATGGAATTTAAGTTCAAAAGATTCCACGTATATGGTACAGGTGACCTTGTACAAATAATTACATAACTATTCATCGACGCGCAAACTCACCATCGTGTGCCTAGCTTTTTCCCAAATTTGTTGGGGTTGGCTTCCAGTCTAACTGGGTGCAGCTGAATACCAGTATTTTACATGGAGTCATAAGAGGTAAAAACAACTCTACAGGTTTCAAGATGCACAGGATGGCAAAGACATCGACCAGTACCATGCTGTTACCATGGAATCAGTTTGCCTAGCCTTTTCTCAACTACGTTCTGGTTGGCGCGTGGGTCATTGCCTGCAATGTTACCACTTCATATATTTCATGTTTACACCATATTTTTGTAATTTATATCAACATTATAGTTTATGCTCTTGTTTACACCATCTTTTTGAGATTTATATTTTATTTGATTGTTGTTTTTTTATTTGTATCTAATCGTATGCTGCACTGGTTGACGTCATCACGTCAACGCCGGTTGTCGCTGAAAATCAGCGCTGGGGCTTCGTCTCGTATAGGGTCTTGGCATTATTGGCGTATGCACAGCTGCGGGTTGGGTGCCACGGGTAATGGACAGAGGTATATGAATTAATTTTATGAAAGAATTTAATTTAATTTAATTTATTTGTGGACTAATTTCATCTGTTATCTATGTGACTTAGAATTTTAATTTTATTATATTTTTTATATTTGATGTTTTATTTAGAATGTGAATTTATTTGGATTACTGTAATGAAATATTTTAATTTTTATTTTTGTTAATATAGTTTTTAAGTGAGTTTTACTAACATTATGGATCATTGTAATCTGATATAAACAATAAATAATAATTATGCTGAGCATGTTTTCTCCCAACTAATTTGTTTTTGCTTGTTTTTATTTTTATGCGTCATGTTTGCCGCAAATAAACGTATTTTCTTTCTGTTCTTTCTTTCTTTGGCTTCCATTCTAACTGGATGTAGCTGATTACCAGTATTTTACCATGGACTAACTTAACTAAAGTAGGTAAGTTGAAATAATATCCTGAGATTGATGATACAATCACCTTTGTTTCAACATAATCCGCCTATAATGTACCCACTGCTGGGACAAAGGAATCCTCTCAGTGAGAGGCAGTGGGCCGTATTTAACCACGCGGGCCCTGTGCCATGGCCTCGAATTATCGGTTCTAAGACATGCCGGTTTCCTCACGATGTTTTCCTTCACCGTTTTGAGAGCGGTGGCGATAAAATAAATTACACAAAGGAAAGCGCCTGGTCGGGTTTTGAACCCACGATCTACAACTCTTCAGTCGAAGCCATTAATCCATTGGGCCACCAGTGCTCTTTGCCTTTGCTACATACATGCTAATATACATAAACTCTCGCCATTTTCCATGAGAGTAGAGAGAAACTACAGAACGCCATCTACACTGCTTTTGCATCGTTTACGTTCATCACCCTTGTTGTGGGACATCTATACTACTTATACTAATATTATAAATGTGAAAGTGTATGTGTATATCTATTTGTTTGTCCGTCTTTCACGGCAAAACGGAGCGACGAATTGACGTGATTTTTTAAGTGGAGATAGTTGAAGGGATGGAGAGTGACATAGGCTACTTTTTTTTAACCGTTTTACCCCGAATTTAACGCGAGCAAAGCCGCGGGCAAAAGCTAGTGAAATAATACGTTGAAGCGAAAGTAGACCAAAAACTAAAGCCAGTAAATTTTAATATAATAAACTCCACTTCATATACGACCTGACTTTACAAGCAACAACTAATAAAGTTCTAAACACTGAAAGTTTGCCTTTCAGCTCATGATGCAAGAAATAATTCACATAACATTTTCTAAGTAACTACTACTTTATCGATTATACGGATTTATGGTCAATAACTACCGTAACTTAGCTGTTGTAGTTAAAAAGAAAGTTTCTACACATCAAAGAGGCGATGTATTGGTCAAGTTTGTGCCTATACTACCTCAAATGGCTTAGCATGATCCTACGTTATGTCAAAAATACTGCAGCATTAATTTTGAAAGAAATATATGGTAAAGTTGAAGATTAATGTTAGGTCTTATGTTAGACGAAAACACGATTCCATAAAATTTTCTCGATAGAAAAAAAATCCAAAGTTACCTCCAAACCGAACAATATCTGAACTGGTATTAAAAAAATACTTCAAATTAGATCATGAAACTTTGTATACTAACTGAACTAACTATAAAACAGTTCTTATAATTTTTATTTTTTTTAATTACCTACCATTATTTTCACCGTAAAAAGCAAATACCTAAAGTATTGGCGCTGCCTGCCGCCTAGCACCGCACTCTATCTCGCTCTTACTCACTCCGCGAGCAGTATCATGCGAGCGAGATAAAGAGTGAATTTTAGCTGAGGTAGTATAGGCTCTTAAGAGATAATGGCTGAATACCCTCAAATCCAACTCTATTTTAGTTAAATCAGTGTTAAGTGTCATACTGTCTCACATTTACATCTGCCTAGCCTTTTTCTATATTGGGTCGGCTTGCAATCTATCTGGATGCAGCTGAATACCAGTATTTTACATTAAGCGACTGCCTATCTGACCTCCACAATCCACTTATTGGGCAATACGATACCTCTTGATAAGTCTGGTTGTCAGAAGTTCGGGCTTCTGACGATTCGCAACAAGTGTCAAAGATCCACGATTGACAGCCGGAACCGATGGCTTAACGTGCTTTCCGAGGCACGGAGGGGTCTTGATATATGAAGATGGTCACCCATCGACGGATTATCGCGGCAAGCGTCGCTTTACCTGATCGATCGATCCGTGCGGTTATTACTTAGCCACGAACCCTTCAAAACCCTCTTTCACATTAAAATATTTTCACACCCGTGACAATAGTTATTTATAAATGGAAAAATCTATAATTATCACTTGCATACCAGACATTGGAATCGAAACCAAGACCCCCACACTTGCACTTGCGACCATTTAAACAAAGAAGCAATAGTCGGTAGTAGCCGTGGACATGTGTAGGTACTCTTGGCCTATAAAATCATTGACTAGGTGTCCTTCGAAACGTATCTTGTCATATAAAAATGGCGACGTCGACATCAAAAATTATTTATGACGTAATAATAATCCTCCAGACCGGATTTCGGCCATGGCAGCCAATCTTAACGAAGACTAGCCATCTACGCGGGAGATATTATAGTGCACAAGAGTGTGTGCGCAGACACAGGTGCACATCCTCTTCCCTCACTCTCATAGTCCGATGGGACGGCAATCTGTCACGATCGGAAAGAGATCAGGCGCAGGATCAACGGCTATCCGAGACACGAGGGTATCGCACCGCCAACTTTCAAACTCTGCGCTGTTACTGATAAATTCCTAATAGAAAAATCCAATAACACTTTTCCCAAGCTGGGAATTGAACCCAAGATCTCAGCAGTCGCGCTTGCGACCACGAGAACAGTGGAGCAGTTGACGTAATACTCTAGTGATACTAAGTACAATAAAAATTTAAAATAAACGAAGTCCAAAACTGATTAAAGTTTTTGTAAGGCGGTTGTACCTACCTACATTATAATAACTATACAAAGACATGGAACAACAAACGACTGTACTCCTTTCCTTTGCGCAAGAGAATAATAACGAACGACGTGCATTGACACCGTTAGACGTCACGACGAACCATTGTTATTGGTGCAGAAGCCATGGCTGTTAACAAACTTCGTGGAACGTCATTATAGCAGAGTTGTGTGAACGTAGAATAAATATGACGGTTAGGAAAAGGTTCAAAATATCTTTTGGAAGAAATATATTTCTTAACAAACGTAAAAGCTAAACATAAAAGTCATTTTCATCATTATTTATAATAATAAAACATTTATTCAGTATATAAATACGGTACAATTAAAAAAAACTAGTAATACGTTACATTTTTACAAATTCCAGCCTTAGGCGCTAGATTTTTACAAGTTCTCTGGACCCCACACTAGGGGGTGTCGTGGGGTCTAGTAAAACAAATATAAATTAAAATTAAATTAGCAGTTAAAATAAAAAAAAAAACTAGTAATACGTTACATAAGAGTCTTAGGCGCTATATTTTTACAAATTCTCTGGACCCCACACTAGGGGTGTCATGGGGTCTAGTAAAGTAAATACCTATAAATTAAAATTAAATTAGCAGTTAGTATTTAAAGGTCCATTTCAGGATCTCCTAATCTCTAATTAGGCAATAAATTGAAGTATTAAAGGCAATAACAGAGCTAACAGTTTTTCTTAAAAAAAATACTATTTTTCAAGAAAAAATTACCTATCTTACTATAATACTTATTTTTTAATTTCTTTATGTATCTAGTAAACAAAAATACATATTTGCCTAAAACAAAGTAGGACTTACCTGATTAAAAACAGCAAGAAAAAGACCAATTCAAGTTTCTTTCCAATATAAGACTTTGAATTGAAATATAAGATTTCAATTCAAAGTCCGACACAGCAAAAGTCAATTTCAGGAAACTTTTAAATTAATATAGTTCCTCACATATTCCCGGAGGTACGTATAGTCGTATATGTTTCTGCTTTGAAGCGAAACATATTTCATATTTTGTTCATCTCGCAATCCACACGTAGAACATTATCTATTGAAAAAGAGCCGTCGCAAAAGTGCCTTATAATAATAATAATAATAATACTTTATTTCAGACCATGGAGTCCATTTTGTTAGTAACAATGTTCTTATAGACTAGTGTTAGTAAACTTAAAACTACCCACAGCAAAATATATGTAAAAACAGAACAGAAAGACCACAGAAAGTAAAACTCAACAGTCACTACTGCGCCATTCCATGAGAAATGGCGCAGCAATTATTGATATAACTGCAGTCCAGCCGACTAGCGATCATGCTAAGGATGATCGCTAGTCTTATGTAACATCTCTCTCAATCATCTGCTTTGCTGAGACACAGAATCGATAAGTTAAGTTGTAAATCATGGCTTCTATCCGGCATAATGTTCTTCGGTATGCGTATGGAATTTGGGAACGTGTGTAGGTATGTGTATAACACTGCCCTTTTAAAATATACCTCCTGTCCCTTGAACTACTTTTTTATCAGCAATCCATCTACTTATCCTGGTTAATAATGACGTTTTCAATTAGATCAGTTTTGAACGGTGCGCCGCAAGGCTGTCTTAGAATTATTTATATTAGGACTTTTGTGTTCGTAATTTTAATGTTGATTTATCTTTGCATTTAGTTAGTTTAGGTTAAAGCTAGGCTAACGCTAATTAACATGGGTTTGTGAAGAATACCACAGAAAATTACATTAAAACTGAGTAAACAACCAGAACAAGCATCTTGCTCTAATAAATAACAGTTGAAAAGGAACTAGGTGCATGGGGTAAGATGCTACACTGCATTCATACTTTAATTCATTTTCCTCCAGCATGTTTTCTTCTGTATAAGTATCACTCTTAGTATTTAAAGCCATTCTAGCCATACTTCTTCCACTTAATCCATCAATCACTTCTTTGGCCTTCCCCTATTCTTATAGCCATATAGCCATTCACAATAAAAACTAAATTTTTCTTGCAACATGTCCTTTTGCATTCATAAGCAGCCATATTCCCACTGCTGGGACAAAGTCGTTCTGTATGTTAGTGGGAGAAGGCTATAATCCGCCACATCACTACATAGTATAAAACAAAGTCGCTTTCTCTGTCCCTATATCCCTATGTATGCTTAAATCTTTAAAACTCCGCAACGGATTTTGATGCGGTTTTTTTTAATAGATAAAGTGATTCAAGAGGAAGGTTTATATGTATAATATATGTATAATATAGTAGAGGAACACTGATAATTTTAGATGTTTCTAATGTGATGTCGTAAATAAACCCTTTTTTTTGCGCTTACACTGCAAACGCTGGCTGAACCCTATGAGATACATCAAAATAATGTACTACAGTATTGTACATCTTAAAAAGGTCTACAAAAATTTAGCAACGGTATATGTCTATCTCTTCGAGATAACCCACAATAACCATTTTTTTCCTTTACTTTTTACGAGAAATGATGGCTTATTTACGAAACGATTTTAAGCAATACAGCATTAATCCTTATCCAATTAAGTACCTTAAATACATTGAGCATTTAATAAAGATCAATATGGCCCTTTACAGCATGTTATTTAAATGAATATTTTCGAAGATATTACAGATTTAAAATACAGTGACATAGCGGTTGCTGCGGTATCGGCGGCAGGGGCTGGCGGCAAGTTAAAAAAAAACATTAAATTAAAATTATTAAAATTAAATTTATTAAATTGCATTGCACCCGTGCGAAGCCGGGGCAGGTCGCTAGTATTGTATATAGGCAGATGTCACGATTTTTTTGTTCTAGGACATGCCAGTTTCCTCACGATATTTTCCTTCACCGTTTTGAGAGCTGTGGTGATGAAATAATTTACACAAAGTAAAGTGCCTGCTTGGGTTCGAACCCACGACCGCTCGTAAGTCACGGCCATTAGTACTGGGTCACTATTGTCCCCTTTTGCATTAACCCCACTGTGATAAAGTATCTACTGTATGGGGGGTATTGTGACTGTAACTAGCGGTCGTATATACTGTACTGTCAACAGTATACTTAAGGCAATGAATCGTGTATAAAATAAATAAATAACTATGTCTGATGTCAATTCCAAGCAAACCCAGTGCCTTCACATAGTAAGCAACAACTCATACACCTTACAGATCTCAATGAATCATTAGTGTGTCATTGAACGGCTCGATTTCACGTGATTAATGTATTTAGCAATTATTCACCCCCTAAGGTGATATTGCTGGGGAGACCCGATATATCGGCTAGTTGGATTGAGTTAGGTTGGCCCTGTGTAGATATGGGTCGCAATTGATGAAGTAATTTTGGGTGAACTCTGGGTTTAGAATAAGACTATATATTACGCTTCTAGCGGCTTAAAGCCATAGATACCTATAATTTATACTAAATATTGTAAAATATATTTAAAGAGTAGGTAACTATGGAGATTCTTGCCCATTCTTCTCTATACGAAACTATCTTTAGAAAGGGGCAACTGAAAACAATTCTATTATCCCGTAATTTTTTAATTGTGATTCATGATGAAATGATTTGACTATGAATAATAAAAAGTGGCGATAAAAATTGGATTTTTTGTCGTCTTCTGGTAAGTTTTGGTAAACATAACTGACAGATAACTTCGTAATATTCTGTTCCATGTTTTATCTTTGATCGCATTGGCCTTGTCGTTCCATGCATAGTGGAAGCCAAAATTATCATGCAGCATCTGTGGCTGAAGAGAATTCGAAGAGGTGTCAAGCAGGGGGATCCGCTGTCTCCAAAACTCTTCACAGCAACGCTCGAGGAAGTCTACCAAAATTTAGATGTACACTGGCGGGACAAGGATCTATAAGAATTCTTTAGTGAATAAATCATTAAATCATCATCATCATCATCAAGGGCGTTGTCGTTGGAGACAGAAGATTAACTAATCTACGCTTCGCCCATGACATTGTCCTTTTCTCATCTTCGGCGGCTGAGTTGAGTCTTATGTTGGAATAACTGAGCCATGCCAGCCTCGAGGTCGGACTCGGAATGAATATACGAAGCAAAAACGTGGTCGTTAACGAAACGTCAAAAGTCCGCACTCGGGGTCTGCCAGCGAGCAATGGAACGAAGTATTCTTGGAGTCAAACTCACGGACCGCATACGGAACAGTATACTTCGTTCCAAAACACAAATCGCAGACGTGGGCAACACAGCCGCCAAACTAAAGTGGAATTGGGCAGGCCGCATCTGCCGCATGTCGCAACAGAATTGGGCAAAAGTAGCCACTGACTGGGTATGATAACAGGGAACGCGCGGCGCGGTAGGCCCAGAAAGAGATGGCGTGACGAATTGGACGCCTATCTAAAGGATTGGCCAGATGTAGCAAGAGACAGGAGAATATGGAAAGACGGAAGGGAGGCCTTTGCCCTGCAGTGGGACATAACAGGCTCATAATAATAATAAATAATCTGTGGCTGGCCAAATGTTCTTGGGATGAGCTTGTTCCCACACACATTCAGTGTGCCTGGAATGGCTTTCAAAATAGCCTGCACCTTTTAAACAAGTTCAAGATACCTCGGTGGGTGTTATGTGAATCTACGTCCCGTCTACAGCTGCATATATTCACTGAAGCTTCTGAAAAGCTCCAGTAAGCTCCACCAAGACCTATCGTTGCGAACAGTGGTAGACTGTGCCTTAGACATTTATATCAGGTTTTCGATCTAACGATAACGTTTAGAAATTTTCTAGATATTTTTTTTTTGCTTTAGTATAAAAATTAAATGCACTGGCATGCACCTAATTATATCATGATTATATAAAGAGTAATAATCACCCATTAAAAAAAACAATAAGATACAAATACAATAACATTTTTCCATGGGGATAGGCCACAGAACGCCCGCTGCTACGATTGTGACATACTTCCTTTTATTTAGTTTAAGTCTACGAATAATAAAAAGTCAGGAAGCGTAACTATGAAAGAAATCAACGAGAAATTAAGCTCCAAACTTCACAACATTGACAAAAAACCTCGAGTATTCGAACGAAAGAACACACATGCAAATAAGCCAATCAGCTGTGTTCGCGTAAAGCGTTGTATTCCGGCAAGCGCCGTGATTGGTTCAGGTGCGCGGTGGCCTTTTCGGCAACGCCCACCGCGGTAAACATTTTCGTGGTGCCATTTTTGAGCTTGAGTTACATTTCTTGACTTTTATTATTCGTAGATTTAAGTTCATACACGCACGGCATAAAAATTATAATTAAAATGCTAATTTACAAATAACATAACAATTAGCCCAAAAAGCACCAAAAAAACAAATTGAATATCACAAAATAGTCAAAGAGCTGACATACAAAAAGCTAACTGTATCCAATCTTGAGTTATTTAACAAAACACGGGTAGGAACGATCTGTCAAAGTCGTGGAGCCTATTCATGCCAAGATAAATACTCGGGGAACGTGATAAGAGAGAGGACTACAAACATTGTACTTCAAACGCCACTATGTTTGCTCTGAACATTTTTTGTCCCGCTCCCTCTTTGATTAATGCTTTGATACGTCAAAAACATTTATGTAGTCAGTTTTATGGGATGACAAACGGGTGGAGGAAATTTGTATGATATAGTGTCACGATTGATGGGGGAAAGTACGGGAGCGAACGGTTGAGTTGTCAAGTTTGATTGGAAAAGTTAGTTGACGACAAAAAGAAACGTAGTAATGTTTTTATCTTTCTTCGGTTTGGTGATAACTTGTAATACTTGAGTTTTGAAAGAATAATAGTTGGTTGATTTTATCTCTGCTTTCAACTAAACAAAAAAGAAAAAATATAAACGGATTTATTATTTCAATTAGTTTTTTTTTTTTTAAAGATCCTTTTTGGCCAGTGGGGAAATCCTCATGGAACTTACCGAAATATCCGTATCCAGTATCCAGTTAGTACCTGTATCAGCCGGAAACTGAGGGTGCTATCTTGCCTCTCCAGCCAGTCCTCCAAAACAGGCCTTACTATTGTGGCGAGCCCCCACCTGGGTTGTGCAAGTCACTCCCAGCATTCCGCCACTAAGATCTGACGGAGCTCTGTCCTGCGTGGCTCAAATTCCCGGGAAACGGGGGGTTGACCACGCGCTAGCTCCACCTTCCGTTATCTTTTTAGAAAAACAACAGAACATCACCAAATTTATAAATTCGTCTAGAAAGCATCTTAGAATGCTGTATCTGAGTATAGCCTTTTTTTAGTTGTTAAATCCTGGATTCAGGGCCTCAAGTCTGCTATTACAATAGTGTCAGAATGGTCTATCATTGATTTCATAATTGTTGATTTTGACAAGTTTGGTAATCTACTAACATAATGGCGTCATTATGACTTTCCAATGGTCAACCACTGACACTCCATTGAAAGAAACGGCTTAGAATGGTAATCTCGTACATAATGACAAATGAATAAATGTAATGTTTATTGCTATTTACGAACTTCTTACTACTTGAGATTGCAAACACTAATACGTAATATGTAAAAATATATATTAAATTAAATCTAGAATTAAATTTTGTAGTTTTTCTCAGACCATTGACCGACCAATGATCGACCATTATGAATTTAGCAGATTACGAACTTTTAGCAAAATGACAATGGGATCGTGTTGGAATGACGAATTTATAAAAATAGCAGACTTGGGCCCCAGATGTCACTAACTGCTTTGCTTCTATCATCAAGATCAGTCTTTGATATATATCAAAATGTTGTGATACCCAAATGATCATGATGAATTTTGTAATTGGTTACGAAAGCATTCCAAAGAATTAATGAATAAGTCAATTCAATTCTGAATAAGACTTAACTTATTCATAATCCACACTAATATTATAAATGCGAACGTCCTGTCTGTCTGTCGCTTTCTTCACGCTTAAACCGCTGAACCGAATAAAATGAAATTTGGTATAGAGATAGTTTGAGTACCGGGAAAGGACATGGGATAGTTTTTATCCCGATATTCCCACGGGATCGAAACTTTTGAGGATGAAACAGCGGGACGCAGCTAGTTTGAAAATAAAAATTAATAAAAAGAACAAGACACTAAGTCAAACCACACGATCAAAACTTTCTTGATACTCATCTTTGACTCAAGTCTAGAGCTGTAGTTATAAGCTACAATCATGTGAGAGATTGAAAATTATAACAGAAACAAGTTAATACATAAGATCAACTTACTTGGAACTTAAGCCCGATAAGTAGGTGGCTGTCACGTTTGTAGACTGAAAACTTAGATCAGTTTGCGTTATCGTGACATGTCCTTGATGTATTTGGTGTTCGTCTTTGCCAGTACTGTAGGTGATTAGGACGATCACGTTTACCTATAGGTATTGGGATTTTATTGACACTATATTCATATGAAAAGCTGTTTATAGATTTAGTTTTTATTTTCTTGAGTTGTTTTTTGGCTTCGAAAATAGATAATGGCCCCGATTCTGTTGTTCACAAACTAAACTAAATTTAAGTTTAGTGCGTCTTTTTCTTTCTATTTCATTATGAAAAGGACAGAAGATAAATACTAGATTAGTCCTGTCAAATTAGTCAGCGCCTGACGTAAATTGACGTATTTTTAGTAGCCATTTTTTTAATCTAACTTGTCTATGGATTATCTAATTTGACAGGACTATACTAATATTTTATCTTCTGTCCTTTTCGTAATGAAATAGAAAGAAAAAGATGCACTGAACTTAAATTTAGTTTAGTTTGTGAACAACAGAATCGGGGCCAATGTTGAACTTAACTTTTCGCAGTTGGGTAAAAAACTGTTGAAACTCATAATCAGCCTATAGTGTTCGCTTTGCTGGTATATGGGTGAATTTCAACAAATGCCAATTTTTTTATCATATCGGTGAACTTTTTCATTTATGGTTTTTTTTGTATATTTTTCAGGTTTTATGTAATCTTTAGGATATTAAATATCCCCAAATTTAATATCATCAAAATTCAGTTTGAATTCCGGTTTCCACCGATATGACAAACCGGCACGGATTATTTTTTCCGTACACCGATATGATAAAAAAATTGGCATTTGTTGAAATTCACCCATATACGTCTCTTCTCTGTGAGATTGTCAATGTTGGTTGATGGATTTTACATGTCTTTGGTTTTAAGACATGCCGGTTTCCTCACGATATTTTCCTTTACCGTTTTGAAAGCAGTGGTGATAAAATTTAATACACAAAGTAAAGTGCTTGCCTGGGTTTGAACTCACGACTTTCAAACCCGTAACTCGGGGCCGATATTACGAAGCCACCACTGCTCAAACTGTTGAAACTATTGAATATGAAATAAAACTTACTAGGTAGGTAAGTCGATCAGATCGATACTGAAACCAACAGCTAAGTGGCTAAAACGCATGGAAGATGGCAGAAAATAGCTGTTATTAAGTGATACTCTATAGTATTTAAAAAGTTATGCAACAACAAACTGAATTAAATACTTAACAAAGCTTAAATTCCATTGCATCCAAATTAGGACCTTGTTGATACAAATTGTCACTCAAAAATCAACTTAGAATACGTTTCACTAAATTAGATAACTGATTAAATGGCGCTGGAATGTAAAATTAACTGATCTTAATTATAAACACTTCTATAGTCGTAATTTCTAATCATAAAACCTCATTGATTACCTAATTGGTGACATAATTTTCGCAATGTCCTTCATAACGACAGTTATTCTCGCACTCGCCAGTAAGTACTTATAACTTTGCAATTTTTCCCACATCAACTGCACAACATTATTAAGTCACCCAAAAATTTCCTCCCAAATAATGAAAAGAACGGTTCCCTCAAAATCCATAGTGACTTAGTGAGTTCTAAGTAAAGGCTGTGACTTGTGAACGTTTCTTTCTTCTGCCTCGCCGATTTGTCACTGTCACCGTTCATATTTTATCAACTCGGGGACAATAGTAACTACATTTTGATATCGGCAAGCTCGCCGGCTAGTTTTCAAACGTGTGATGGATTGTGCGGGGTCGTATCCATTTTGTCTCTACGTTTTTTTTTCCCCCTTTTTCTTTAGGAGGAAGTTTTTTACTGACATATTTTCGTTGTAAGCAGTTGTGAGTTTATTTGGATTTATTTCCGCTTCTGTGCGGCTGGTTAGGCATTATTTATGTATGGGTTTGCGTCATGTATGGAAATTGTGTATTCTTAGTTTTGGGAGGCATTTGAATTTTTTTTTTTGTTGCTACTGTGGTAACTGTATGGAAAGGGCTTGTGATTAAGAGTAATATCAGCCGCATGAGTCGATCGATCAGGTTAAGCTACGCTTGCCGCGGTTGGTCCGTGGATGGGTAACCATCTTTACGTACCGAGAGACCCCTCCGTGCCTCGGAAAGCACGTTAAGCCGTTGGTCCCGGCTGTCATTCGTGGATCTTTGACAGTCGTTACGGGTAGTCAGAAGCCCGAAAGTCTGACAACCAGTCTTAGCAAGGGGTATCGTATTACCAAGTAACTTGGTTGTGGAGGTCAGATAGTTAGTCGCTACATGTAAAATACTGGTATTCAGCTGCATCCGGTTAGACTGGAAGCCGACCCCGACATAGTTGGGAAAAGGCCAGGCAGATGATGATGATTGGATAAGGCAGTATTATAAAGTTACCTAGAGACAGAAAATTCTTACTAACTTTACTAAGGGCAAATTTTCAATCGACAGATAAATTTTATTCGTAGAATAAAATTAACCATTGACAGATATTTGTGAATTATTCCTCGGATAAAATTATCTGGCGTTTGATAAATCAGCTCTAAGACCACTACACAACAAGAACAAGCAACAATATTTCAGATAAACAACCCACAGTATGAAGTCAAAGTCAAATCATCTATTTGAAATAGGCACATACTCGTATAACTTTAAGGCACTTTTGAACTTCAAAACTGCTAGGCTAGGCAGATGACTGCGGAAGCACTGTTATTGTAATTTTATTTTATACTATCTGACTTTCACAACCCAGTTACTGGGTAATACGATACCCCTTGGTAAGACTGTTTGTCAGACTTTCGGGCTTCTGACGACCCGTAACGACTGTCAACGATTACGAATGACAGCCGGGACCAACAGCTTAACGTGATTTCCGAGGCACAGAGGGGTCTCGGTATGTAAATGGTCACCCATCCACAGACCGACCGCGGAAAACGTAGCTTAACGTGATCGATCGACCTGTACGGCTGTTATTATTTAGCCCCGGGCCCCGAGGACCCACGGGCCCTTCTGTTATAATCAAAGTGATAATTTAATCTCAACCTTGTAAATTCTAATTAAGTAAAGTAATGAGCCGTTTGAAATTTCTAGGTACTGGCAATGGTAAGTTAGAGGGTAAAATAGGTAGTGAGAAGTTTCGGCCCCCATTTTGTAGTTGTTATGAAGGCAATTATAATAATGTTCTAGGACAAAGTCCTAAATAGATATCATACCTTAACTTGTATTGAGCTCCTGGACTAAATAAGGACACTTTATGCGGGTGCGGCTTTAGACCCTAACAAGGGTGAGTGAACTTTTCGATGAAAATAGTTTTGAATTTGATTCGAATTATAGTGGGTTGTATTTAATAGCACTTTAAATTTGATGAAAACAGCTATCATACTCGTATATATATGAGCACTAATAATACACCTATAATAAAATAAATAAATTTAATATAATTACTTTTAAAATAATGGTTTGCACTATAACTTTTTATTTTTAATGTTGAATGGGTTCGCTCTTGACCTCGATCACGCCTGATGGAAAGCGATGGATGAGATCTATGATGGATCGAGCGTGCCCAGAAGATGCCTAAAGCACTGGAATTCCCCACGCATCGACGAAACACAGCAGGTGGCTTGACGCCGGACTCCGGTGGGAACAGTCGCAAACCAGGCGGACGTTAGCCCTACCACTGCAAGGGAAGAATTGGCCAGTTAAATAAGGAGTTAGGTGTGACTGTCCAGGATGTACCGAGCGCTCGGTTCAGTTGAGTAATTGGCGGAATAAACTGGTCTACACTAAGAGGCTTCTTGTATATCAGCACTTTAAAATAATAATACATCTATAATGTAATATTATCACTTTAAAAGTAATGGTTTGCAATATAACTGTGTCGAAAATCAACTCCTAGACTAAGACCAAGTTGGCTTACGGAGTTCCGCTTCACGGAGCGCTATTTCTGTCTACAGGGTTTGAAGGAACCTAACCTAACCTTTTTTTTTTTTTTTTTTTTTTTTTTTTTTTTTTTTTTTTTTTTTTTCTCGCTGAGAAATGCTATTACGCATGCCCGCTCGTGGGGGACGAGACGGGGTATGTGGGACTCCCTGTCGGAATGACAGTATACCCACTAAAACTCAGCGGTGTTCCCGCGTCGCCGTGATGGGAGGGTCATGGGAAACCGGTTCAACCTTTACTTCCACAACCCTCCCGGCGCATGCCCGCCTATCTGGCGGGCCCCGCGTGCCCCCCAGGTTGGGGGGCTACGGGAATGGCCGGGAACACCTGGCCATTCCCGTCCGACACTGGTAGAGGCCTGTGCAATGCAGGCAAGGGTGCCCCCACACCCGTTACCTGCTGGCCCCCACCTGGGAGGAGCCGAAGATGACGGTCATACTGACGTCTTCTTCGACCCCTCCTCCGCCTTCGGAGCGGCGCCGAGTCGGGATCGTCCTCCCGCGCGCGCTCCGCCGCCTCCTTCTGGGACATGACGTGTTCGCAGAAGGAGGCCACTGCTGCCCAGCACCTCTCGTCCCCCAGCATGGCGTTAACCAAGCCGGGGAGTGAGAGGTCCGGCCCGATCACCGCGGTGAGACTGCGGCGCGTCTCGGACCACGACGGGCACACCTCGAGGGTGTGCTGCGCCGTGTCCTCCGCCGCGCCACAGTCGCGGCAGGACGGCGTCTCCTCCCGTCCGATTCGGTGCAGGTACGATCCGAAGCAACCGTGTCCGGACAGCACCTGCACTAGACGGAAGGAGAGGAACCCGTGCGACCGCTCGAGCCAGTCTCGCAAGACCGGCCCGATCGCGTCGAGGGTTCGGCGGCCGAAGGCTGCGGTGGCGAGGTCCCCCGTCCAATGGACGACGATGGCGTCCCTCGCCTCCCGCCGGACAGCCTCCCGCTCTTCCGGGGCTGGGCGTTCTCCTCTCGCCCTCCGCCCCGCCGTCCATTCATACACTCTGGCGAGCACCCACGCCTCGAGTTCCCAAGGCGGGGTGCCGGCCAGAGCGCATGCTGCCGCGAATCCCACCGTGCGGTAGGCCCGCGCGACCCGCTGGGCTATGGCCCTTTGGGGTGCCCGCAACGCGGCGGCGTTCTCCCTCCTCCGGAGGGAGTCCTCCCAGATGGGAGCCCCGTAAAGGGCCATGCTCCTCAGGATGCCGGCGTAGAGTTGCCGGCATCGCGCGCTGGGCCCCCCCAAGTTGGGCAGCAGCCACGAGAGGGCGCCTGCGGTCTTCAGCAGGCGCGACGACAGCCCGCTAAAATGCGGGCCGAAGCGCCACCTGCTGTCGAGTACAAGGCCCAGATATTTCATCTGGGCCTTCACCTCGATTCTGACGCCCTCCACGAAAATGTGGGCGTCAGGTGGGGGGCGCTGCCGAGGTCCGTGGAAGAACACGGCCTCGGTCTTGTGCAGCGCCACCGTTAAACCTAGGCGGCGGATCCTCCCTGCGACCAAGGATCCGCCCGCCGAGGCCAAGTTGGCCGCCTCCCTGAAACTCTCCCCCCGGGCGGTGAGGAGAGTGTCATCCGCATAGCAAACGACACTCGTGCCTCGGAGGAGAGTTCCCCGCAAGAGCCAATCGTAGCCGACGTTCCAGAGGAGAGGTCCTAAGACTGACCCCTGTGGAACGCCGGCTTCAGCGGCGTACCGCCGGACTTGGCCAGTCCTGTCCACCAGGACGATCGCCCGATCCTCCAGGTAGCTGGCCAGCAGACGACGCATGTGACGAGGCACTCCGTGGAATCGGAGCGCCTCTAGGATGGTGGAGTGGGGAACGGAGTTGAAGGCGTTGGCTATGTCGAATGACACAGCCAACAAACCGTCCCCCGCCTCCATCGCCTCCTTCACCTGGCCCTTAAGGCAGGCCAGCGCGTCCACCGTGGAGCGCTCAGCACGAAAACCGTACTGAGCGTCCGACAAGTCCGGCCCGATACGCCGCAAATGGCTCTTTAGGCGGCCAGCGATTATCCCCTCGAACATTTTGCCGACCTCATCGAGCAGAACGATGGGTCGGTATGCCGAGGGGGAATCCGCCGGGCGGCCCTCCTTCCGAAGGAGGCACAACTGCCCCTCCTTCCACGGTTTCGGGAACCTCCCCGACGCAAGGCATGCGCTGAAGAGGTCCCGAAACCTCTCCTCCATTTGAGTGGCGGCGATCGCCACCACTCTGGCGGGGACACCGTCGGGGCCCGGAGCCGTCTTCTTGGCGCGGATACGGAGAATAGCCGCGCCAAGTTCCGACTCCGTGACAGGAGGGGGAGCCTCCTCTTCCTCCTCAGCTGGCGGAGCTGTCCCCCGCGGAGGGTCCATCACTGGTGGGGTGAAGTCGTCCCTGCGTGGAAACAGGCACTGAACCACCCCATCCAGAAATGAGGGCTCCAGGGTCTCGGCCACGGGGGGACCAAAGGGACGCAACTTGTTGCGCGCCGCCTTGTATGGTCTCCCGTAGGGGTCGTTGTCGAGACCCTCCAGCACCTCCGCTCTCGCCGAGTCTCTGGCGGCGGCGATGGCCCTATCGAGGACCATTTTAGCCTCTACGTACACCTCGTAGAGGTGGTCCTCGTCGGCGTGGTCTCGTCGACGCCGCCGCCGGCTCCGCGTGTAGGCCCTCCTTGCCTCCACGCACGCCGCTCGAAGCTCCGCCAGCTCCGCCGACCACCAGTACACGGCCCGTTTGGGTAGTGGTCGGCGAGACCGAGGCATGCTAGAGTTGCATACCTCGGTCAGAGACTCCCTGAGGTGCCCCGCCACGGTGTCCACATCCAGGCCAGCGGAAGGCGGCGAAAGCCAGTCCTGGATGAACGCCGCCTCCCCCGCTGCCTCCCTGTCCAGGCGAGTGAGAGCCCACCGTGGGAACGGTGATCGCCCCGAGAAGGGCCGCGTCTCTCCCGGGGCGCCGGTGGAGATGTCGAACCGCACGTAGCGGTGGTCCGACATAGTCTCCACCAGGTCCACCCGCCAGTTCAGCACGCGCGCGGCCAACGCAGGGGTGGCGAAAGTGACGTCCACTATCGAGCCACCCTGCCGCCGCACGCATGTCTGGACGCTTCCTCTGTTCAAGAGGGAGAGTCCAGAGGAGGCTGCCCACATTTCCACTGCTCGCCCGCGAGGATCGGTGGCCCGGTTGCCCCAGGTCACCGACTTGGCATTCAGGTCTCCCAGTACGGAGACCTGACGCGGCGCCGCCCTGCCGATCACGGCGGCCAGGACTCCGAGATAGTTCTCGAAGTCCTGAAGAGGGCGGTTTGGGGAGAAATAGACGCCCACAAGGGCTAAGTCTCCCCACGCGGCGGCCACGTATCCCGGTCCCTTCTCTAATAGCGAGAGGGGAGGGGAGTCTGTGGAAGACCGCGCCGCTAGTGCCACCAAGCCGTCCTCGTCACCCAGCCAGCTGCCGGGGATCGAGTAGGGCTCGGAGACCACCGCTACGTTCACCAACCACTCGGCCATGACCTGCACCACCAGGTCCTGGGCCGCTCTGCAGTGGTTGGTGTTCGCCTGGAGGATGCGGTAGTCGGAAACCATTATTCCGACATCGCACCCCCCTCCTCAGCTACCGCTGCTGGAGCTACAGTGGCGGCGACGACAGCGGCGGCGGTGGTGGCAACAGGGCGAACCTGCGCCGGCACTATGCCCTTCCTCGCGGGAGGCTTGCAGCTCCTGCCCGCCATCCTGTGGTCCGCGGGGCGGCCACTGGCGGCACACGCTGCGCAGCGTGGTGTGGTGGCGCGGCAAGTGGCGCTCCTGTGTCCCTCCTGCCCGCATAGGTAGCAACACTCCCCCCAGTCGGACTTGGAGGGACACGTGGCTCGGGTGTGGCCAAAGGCGAAGCACTTGAAGCAGCGCATAGGCTGGTCTTCAAGCGGCCGGACCACAGCCGAGCTGAGCCCCACAAGCAGCCGTCCCTTGGTCGCAGCAAGGGCAGCCCCAGCCGCGGCAACCGGGCACTCGACGCGGATGGTGCCCATGCCGCGGCGGCCGAGCCTGATGGCTCCGCACTTCACCGCGCCAGCGTCGCAGCCTCCAGCCGCCGCAACGGCCGCCACCACATCCTCTTTGGTGACCGAGTCCTCCAAATCGGCCACCTCCAAGGCTGCGGTCTTTACGGGCCTGACGACCGTTGCCGCATCCGCTATGACCTCTTGCAACTTTGTTGCGAAGAGGTCTGCGTTTGCACCGCGCTGCTCCCCCGAGAACTCGAAAATTCGAGCCCCGGTTGCGGTTCGGCGGCACGTGATGCCACCGATCCCCAGCCTGGTGGGATCCGCGTTGGTACGAGCCCGCCTTAGGACGGACTCGTACGTTTCACCCCGTTCCGCGGCCTCCGGGGTGATGGTCACCACGACGGCCGCGGTTTTGGGAGGAACCAGCTTCCTCCCGCCGGCTGGAGCCTTTTTGGCTGCAGGAGCAGTCGCAGCGGGCTTGGGGGTCGACTTGCCTTTTCCCCTCCTGACCACTTCCGTCCACGACATGTTGGACGGGGTGGTGGAGGGAAGAAGGGCGTCTTCCCCCTGCGAGGCTGCTGGAGCGGCAGGCGATCCAGACGCTCCCTCCGCGCTTGTGGCAGGGGTTAGAGGAGCCGCGTTTGTCCTCTTGCCCCTGCCTTTGCCCTTGGAGGGCTTCGGGGCCTGGAGCTGCGCACCCGATGCCGGGCCTGCTACAGGCGCAGGTTCCGGCTCTCTCGGTGGAGGCGGGCTCTTATCCGCCGCTAGCGGCGGGCGGAGCCGCCTTTCCGGCAAGAGCCGGTCCTCGATGCCTGCAAGGCAGGCTCTGGTGAAGGCCCTCTCCTCCATAACAACCTTTCGAATAATGTCCTCAAGGTTGGAAGGGGAGGAGAAGGAGCCTCCTGCCACCGGCACAGGGGCAGGTTGGGCAGGCCGGGCCGTGGCTTCAGCCAGCTTCTGGTGAAGCTGGCTGACCTCCGCCTGCAGGCGATCCACCTTCGCCTGCAGTTGCCGCGTCTCGTCCGTGGCCGTGCGAGTCGCCAGCTCCTTGACAATGCCGAACATGCTGGCGGCCCGGCATTTGAGGGCCTTCTGGAAGGTCCCCTTCAAATTGGAGGACTTTGAGGCGACCTCCAGAACCTCCTCCTTGTCCTCGAGCGCCATGCGCTCCAATTCCGCCAGGGAGTGGTCAGCATACAGCACATTTGATGCGCCGTAGCCAGCCCGGCGGCTTGCGCCTGGCGCTCCTTGGCGGCAACCCTCTCCTCCAGGTCTTCCTGGAGTTGTGCCCTCTTTGCCAGGCTCAACTGGCGCTCGGCGTCCACCAAGCCCACATCGTGGGCCAAGGCTGAAGAAGAAGTCGAAGCCTTTTTAGACTTCGGCTTCTTCTTCGCCCTACCTCCAACCGACTCCGAGGAGCCCGCAGACCCGGTCTTCAGAGCGGCCCTCTTCCGCTTAATGCGGTCGTTTTCGGCCGCCGACGTGTCCATAACGGAGTCGTCGGAGTCCGAAAACTCGCCTGGCCTGCTGAACAAGCTGGCCGCAGACGGTGCTCGGCCAGCTTCCGACGCCGAAGCGTCGCCGGCGAGGCCCTGAGAAGGGCCGTTGGATTGGCCCTGAGAAGGGCCGTTGGATTGGCCCTGAGAAGGGCCGTTGGGTTGGCCCTGAGAAGGGCCGTTGGGTTGGCCCTGAGAAGGGCCTTTTGAGTCGCCCTGGGAGGAGCGACTCGCGATAAAACGCCCAGAGGCGGCACGACATGGTTTTGTCTTCATAATTCGCAGACGTCCGCGTTTGTGTCTGCGAATCACAGCGCACTTTAGCCGCCGGTCTGCCACTCCGTTACGGTGGTCAGACACGGCGTTGCCCGGGGGAAACTACGTGGAAGTATGCGCTGTGGGGGTTCCCCCAACCTAACCTAACCTAAGTCGGGGTGCCCCAAGTCCCGAGATCGCTTATAGAAACCATTATTTTTATAGTTCATTTATTAATTTTAAAAAATTCAAGAAACAAAAGATATGTGACATCTACTAACCCACATTGTTCCCACGTGGTGGATTACGGCCCACTCCCTCATCGAGAGGAGACCTATGTCCCAGCAGTGGGAACTTTATAAGCTGACTAGCTGCGCCCCGCGGTTTCACCCGAGTAAGTTTTAATCCCGTGGGAATATCGGGATAAAAAGTATCCTGTGTGTTATTCTGACGTATAAACTATATTACTGTAAAGTTTCATCAAAATCCATTCAGTAGTTTTTGCGTGAAAGAGTAACAAACATCCATCCATCCATCCTCACAAACTTTCGCATTTATAATATTAGTAGGAAGTAGGATTATGTAACTAGAACCTCAAATGTAGCGAATACTAGATCAACGAAGCAGTCCTTACTTAAGAGCTCATCTATCATTAATGAGATATAATTACTTTTTCTATTGTTACCGAACTTAATATACTTGCCTAACAGACGAGGGTTATCAAACATGTACGTCATGAAATATGCTCATATTATGTTTTTCTCATTTTGTCTGCTAAAACCTAGGCCAAACCTTTAAGACTTAAAGGTTTGTGTTAGGTCCTAAAGTTAAGGCTATTGTCAAGCGCCTCATTTAGGGTTTAAATCCTTTAGAACAACAATAAAATAGCCCAACATTTACAAAAAGCTTAAAAGTCTAACGACCCTAGATTTTATCAAGATAAACTGACTAATAACAGACTCGCGAAATAATTTTCTTGGAACTAGAGTATAATTCAACGAAATACAAATGCAAATACACTGCAGAACTTGAAAAAGAAAATACGAAAAACGTCTGTCTTTAATTTAGTTTCTTACTAATCAATGTTATAACTGTTAGTACACATTACCGTTTGGAACGGCTAGCAAATTGCTCCATAACCGCACAGTCGGGAATGGATGTCGCGAATTATGTTAATGTATTATGATAATGTCGACTCGCGATGGCCTTTCTTGGGACACACGGGTCGTGTGTTTTGCGATCGCTGGCCGATTTAGTTACTGTTATAGTCTGTAGAAAAATAGAAACACATTACCTGCAATTTTCTTTTAATCCAGTTAATAAAGGAGTTATAGATGCGTGAGCAGGAACCTAAGCGATTTCTTCAGAAACTTGTTCAGGGTGCTTAGAGAGTGAACGTACTAAAAGTCTTTTTTTTTTGCATTTATTTCAAATAAACCAATTACAGGCACTTTTCAACTGTCAAGGGGTCGGTCAGTCAGTCAGATAGATATAATAATAATATAAACATTTATTTTCTTCCACAAAGGCGCCTTAAAAATATGAAGACAGTACATCTAATAAATCCTTTGTGGGAGACTGGTATCTGCACTAGGAAAAACCTGTCACACAGATTACCAGGCCCCCCCCAAAAACAATGATTGAGTATTAAATCTTAAGTTAAACAAATTATTTTAACCTTTGGCAGAACAGAGTAAACCAAAATAAAGAGAAAAAAAAAAATACAAAATTTGAATTGTTATTGAGTACTAGTGAAGTAGTGTGGTGTGGTGTGGTGCGGAGTGGTAAGGTATGGTATGGTGTGTTGTGACGTGGCATGATTGTGGTGTGGTGGTGTGGTGTGGTGTGGTGTAGTGTGGTGTGGTGTGGTGTGGTGTGGTGTGGTGTGGTGTGGTGTGTGTACAGGTAGGCTGAAAACAAATTTATCTTAACACTATTAGGAGGCTTTCAGTGCTATCGTAATCAAGGTTCAGAAGATACGCGATGAGAACTTGCTTGCACTTTGCTTTAGTGAGAGGGTATATTTTTAAAGTACAGTTTATTTTGTTGTACAAATAACTGCCAAGGAAACAAAAGTTTCGGCGTGAAAGACTACTTTTACACAGTTGAGTGGAACACACGTTTGTCTTAATGCGTTTATGAGCGTGCAAGGATGAGTTGTAGTTCAATGAAGAATGTTTACGCAAGATTGTTTGAACGATAAACAGTTGTCGAACAGTGAGAACCTTGCACTTATCGTAGAGTTCAGAGGTAGGGTGAAAAAACGGTAAAGCATGGGCTACCTTGAGCACTGCTCTTTGTGCTCGCTCGATTTTAATCATGAACGATTTAGGGGCACCACCCCAAACAGAAATGCAATAGCTTAGTACAGATTGGCAGAGTGCAAAATATACTGTTTTAAGAATTTTAGCATCTGCAACACGTCGTAGGCTTTTAAAAATGAAGATGAGCTTCCTAATTCTTTTGGACAACAGATCGATGTGGGAATTAAAGTTTAGGTTTTTGTCTATAGTTACACCGAGGTACTTGAGAGAGTCCACTCTTTCAAGTTTAGGGCATGAGCATGAGGAAGAGCTGTTGTTACACGAATGGGCTGTGATGTTTAATAAGGCGTTTTGAGTGAGATTACTGTTTGTTAGTGAAAATGTTATGTATTTAGTTTTATCTGTATTAAGTGAGAGTAAGTTATTGTTTAGCCAGGTCATAACAAGTGAGAAACCTATTTGAGCAAAGTGGTACACTTCTTCCCAAGTATCACCAAAGAAAAGGAGAGCCGTGTCGTCCGCGACAGATGAAGCTAGTTGCCCATTCCAAAGCGTAGGTACCTATGGAGAAGAACGGGCAAGAAACTCCATGGACACTCTTTTATATCAATATAATATGGTAACAAAGTCTTGGTTACATCATTCATGTTAAAAATTATGCATGTGAGAACAATGCAGAACATTAAAAGCGTCCGTAATGAAAATATGAAAAAAAAGAAACAATTCAAATATAAATTAGATTAAAATAAGCCATGGCAGCAAAGAAATGACCAGTCCCTACTGATGGCGCCCATTCACGAACATAACGCATGGATTAGCACCATTCAGCTAAACCATTTTGAAGGGAGCTAAACGATGAGGACTAGGAGGTGTGCTGGAGTGGGGCGGGGGCACAAGTTCCCACTTTTGGGTTTCTCGCACATATCTCAAAAACGGTGCTTCATAGGGATTTTTTTATACCAAATAAAAGCTCATATTTTGAAGAAATTGCTTAGGTCACTGCTAACGCACTCTACATCCCCTTTTGGGCCATTCGTTGACGGAACTATTTCTGTAGTTAATATTTTGATAGATACAAACATTTATAACGGCTGAAAAAACAACACTATTAAACTTTCTCTGTTAATTATATTTAACTTTGTCTAAAAGAAAATTTATTTCTGCAACATTACAATCAATATTCCTCTGTATACAAATTATTCATTTATTTTATTTATTTATTTATTTATTAGGCTTTTCAACAATGAGTACACTGTTACTTTATAATTTGTACATTGCAAACTTAAGTCTAAGCGCCTCATCACTTACAGAAAAGCACCGCATGCACTACATTTTGCGCAGATAATAACACAATTAACTAATTAAAACATAGTAATACATAGTTTGAGAAGAAAAAAAAAAATGGTAATAAAAATAAACTGACAGCTAAGTTGATTACAGTGAATTAATTGGCATGCATTAAATGGCAAGTGCGGCCATTTTGAGAGCAGGTATTGTCGAATAAAAGAGGTCAATGTCCACTTCGTGCTCTTTATATGCAGCATACATTCTAGACAGTGGACAATTTTGCCTTAAGTTGGTATTACATCTTGGCATGCAGAAAAGTATCCTATTAGAACTTCTTGGCAGATTACGTGGCACATGAAATAAGACCCTACTGAGCAAATCGGGACAGTTCAGAGTGCCCGTTACTAACTTCTTTAGGAAAACCAAATCCAGCATATTCCTGCGTTTCTCCAGCGAAACCATATTAAAATACTTCAGTCTGTCTTGGTATGAGTTGTGCTTTTTTCCCATATTATTGTTATAAGTAAGATGCCATAAGAACCGTTTTTGCAACCGTTCAATGCGCTTGATGTGGACCCTATACTCAGGTGACCAAACCACACTGCAATACTCGAGATGGCTTCTAGCTAGCGAGTTATACATAATTATTTTAACGCTGGGTTTTTTAAAGTTTTTACACTCTCTCATAACGAAGCCAAGCATCTTTGATGTTTTTAATATTGTATTGTCAATATGTTCGACAAAACTTAACTTTTTGTCGAACTGAATGCCTAGGTCTCGTATAGTTTCAACTTCCTCTAGCCGCTCACCATTCAATTTGTAAACTGACTGAATGATATTTTTTTTTTTGTGAATTTGATATGATGGCATTTTTTCACATTCAAAGACATTTTGTTGTGCTCACACCACTCAGTCAGCTGGTCCAAGTCGCTTTGGAATAGTACCGAGTCCGCAGGATTTCTTATAGACTTTATGGCTTTGAGGTCATCAGCGAATAAGAATATATTCGAGTTCGGGAAGCATTTGTAGATATCATTTATGAAAAGAATGAATAAATGCGGACCCAAATGAGAACGCTGAGGAATTCCCGATGTTGCAATGTACGAATCTGAAGAGCAGCCATCTACCACAACCTTGAGCATCCGTCCAGACAAATATGATTGGAACCAACCTAAGAGAGGGTCCGAAATGCCATACATTTTAAGCTTCTTGACGAGTATATCATGACCTACGGTGTCAAAAGCCTTGCTGAAGTCTGTGTAGACTGCATCAACCTGGACACGTGCATCAACCGCTTCAACAATGCTCTCAACGTAAGTCACCAAATTGGTGGCTGTCGATTTCCCCTTCATAAATCCATACTGGCTGTCTATTATTAGCTGTGATAAATGTCTGGCTAGCACAGGGCATACGAGGGCTTCAAATACCTTTGCAATTATGGAGAGAATAGCGATGGGCCTGTAATTGCTCACATCGGACTGATCCCCGTTTTTGAAAATAGGCATAATTTTGGTTTCCTTCCAGATGGTCGGAAAAGTACCCCGAAGCAGAGAATGATTAAATATAATACTTAATGGTAGTGCCAAAACATCTGCCAGCTTATTTAAAAGCAAAGCAGGTATATTATCAGGGCCAGCCCCTTTGTGGACGTCTAATTTTTTTAATTCTTTACGGATCTGATCTTGTGGTATAGTTATTTGGCCTAACATGCTATTACTTATGCAGCTATCCAAGTCACCTGCGCCCGCACGCCCATCATTTCTAACACTACTATACACCTTAGAAAAATGGGATGCGAAATAATTACATATTTCATTAATATTATCAGAAGTGTGTGTACCATCTGTCATGGAACTGGGGTAGTTACTGGTACCGCCTCTCTTCATTTTTAAGTAACTCCAGAAATATTTTGGGTTTGAAGTAATTTTTTCCTCTATATCAGCAATGTAAGCATTATAACAATTAGTAGCCATACGGTCACATCTTTTCCCAAGTACATCCAATGCAATAATGTCTAAAGGATTATTGTACTTTCTAACTCTAATTCGTAGGCGGTTCTTTTCGTTCAGTCTTTTAATGAGCTGTCTAGAGAACCAGTATGGATATTTATTATCTCTTATTGGTACTTGTGGAACGTAACGTTTGATTAACCCATACAATATATTATAAAAATAATCTAACATCTGATCTATAGTCATGCAAGGATCTAGCTCTAATGACCAGTTGACCTGCTCCAGTGCTGCATTAATTGCCACGTAATCTGCCTTAAAATAATTCAACTTAGTTCTATTGTTACAATTTTGTAGCTTTTTAAAGCGGGTAAATGAGAGCTCACACAGTAAAGGTGGATGGTGCACATCTATTTTAGAAAGTACATCCACTGGTACACTTACTACAACAAGATCCAAGTTGGTTAGAACTAAATCAAGAATTCTGTTATTTTGATTGCATAAATAATTACATTGTCTTAAGTTGTTAAGCAAGACAAAATCCCAAAAAGTCTGTTCTAAGGCTGTGCAAATATTTTGGGGAGCTTTTATCACATCGCCACCCGTCCCAAGCCAGTTAATAGTTTTCATATTAAAGTCACCAATAATCAAGCATTCATTGGCATGTTCAAGGACATTATTTGTATTATCAACAAAGTGTTCCAGTACCCTGGGCTGTAACGGCGACGGCAGGTATACAGTACAAATATACATTTCTTTAGCTTTCTTACCCCCTTTAAGTGACAACTTGACCCAGAGATCATCGCAAGAACTTTCGAATTTGAACAATCTCTGTGATTCTAGTTTTGTAGATACAGCGATAAGAACGCCACCACCATCGGTTTTATTATTCAATATATTATTGGATCTATCACGCCTATAGATGGTGTAACGCCTATCCATGATTTCATGATATACACCCGTTGCTCTTTTTCGTATAATAAAGTCATTTTGATTACTAAAATAAATGCTCAAATGGGTTCAAATATTCAGATAAAAATACTCTTGCGCATAAAATAAGAGAAAGAGATAGATATGTAAATCATGTATCTGGTGCACACAAAAGACATAACATCACAGCAGACAAAAACATGATTAAATAATAACGAATTAACTTATGTTGGGAAATAGCTACAAGGTACCAATGTACACATAGAAAAAGAAGAAAAGAACACATATTATAATGTCACTATCGCCTATGATATACTTTATATTAATGAAACTACGAACATAAAAAAGAGCAGTGTGAAAAAAAAATGGAAAATAAATGGATATTCAATATGTACATAAGGATGTACTTATTCAATTTTAAAATGTAAAATTTTTGAAAAGATTAAACTGTCAGCTGAATATATTGGCTCATCTAATGCTACTAATGAGACACAATATTGAATTTCTATTGTTATAATTAATAAAATTTTGATTTTCAACAGTTGAGCGGTGGAGAAAATTATTACTTCAAGAAAAAGACCATCGCTCGCTATACATTCCACCGGTATGTCATACTTGTTAAGAATGGCAGATGGTGACAATCGCGCGCTATACACAGCTTCAGTTAATTCACTTTTCCGTCTAATTAATTCCAAAATTACAGTATAACAGATTACAAGATGTCTGGTTCTTCAGTTTTTTGGGAAAAGGATCCATTATCAGTATGATTATTAAACATTGAAGTGTTATGGTTTTTCGGAAATAATGGTTATGAAATTTTAATATCGCTGTAAATGAATGAATGGGGTAAAAAGTTCAAGGAATCGATTCTTAATTTTATACGGTGGTAATAATTTCAATATGATAAAGGAAGAGTAATTAAATAGTAATGAATTGTCTAGGATGGCAAAAGTAGACGCAGCTTAACAGCAAATGAGGTAAATCTGAATACATGGAAATCACAAATACGATGGGAAAAGACAAACAAGATTTATAATGGTTTTTTTTAATATACATTTTGATGAATTTTTTTCTTGAACAAGCCGATTCTCTATTGAACATGCTACCCAGATCTATTACCATTATAAGCTTTTTAGATAACTCTGCCATTAAATGTTGATTGAGAAAACATTACATTTTATAAATTTCAGCATTTCCGAGAAATATTCACTAGCCCACTGAATCTCACAAATTTAATAACCCAGCTAATAACTTTGCACGGAAAACTCAATAAAAATGCATATGCTTTTTCCAAGTAGCGACGTAGCTCGTAGCACCCCGGCTACGAAATGACGTCACAGCTACAACTCGTAGCCTGGTAGCTTCGTAGCCATTTATGGCAGTACAACAAAGCTTTGTGCGAACTTTTTATCCCGTTTTTTGAAGAGGATATGCGTCAAAAATATTTATACTTCTTGTTGTGTTAGATCGTTGTGTATGAAATAAAATGTTGGTTGTACCTATTCATTTATCTGTAACAATTCGCACGCTGAGAACGAAAGTGACCGATTTCAACATTTTGGTTAAATGAGTTAAGTATACAGAATGACTTAAAAAAGTATATTCTATCATAATTATATTAGAAAACTGGCCAATAAAGGTAAGAAAAGGATAGAGGTATATTTCGGTCTCTTTGTCACTCAACCGGTCCCTCCCCCCGCGCCCGAATGAAAGTGACGAAATCAGTGTTTAAAAATTAGCAATTTTGAGTTGAGTCACTTTCGTTCTCAGCGTGCGAATTGTTGAATTTGAAACGAAACTGTTAACATATCAAAGGATCAGTATTTTTGTAGGTTTTTTTATTTTTATGAATGCGGTATACATAGATGGTCATGTCATCATCAAACTAAAAAAATATTTTTTGTTTGCATTTTAGGACGTCAGTTGGATTGATTATAGACATTGCGTATTTACACTCAGTTAAACATCAATCGCAGTGTCTATTTTTCATACTTCATTCATGGACACACATACACACAGAACAGAAATACCTTCACATTTTTTCTTAACCCACAAAGTGGGTTACCAGAGGATTGGTTAAGAAAAAAAAAGAAAAATAAAAGGGTTTCTGTGTTTTAGACATGTGATGTCTAAAACACAGAAACCCTTTCTCATCAAAACTTCTTTGAAAATGAAAAGAGGCTAATTTTTCTACCCCATTAAAAACTGTTCACCGTAAAATGTTTAGACCATTCCCTTGTAAAATGTACCCTTTTCCATACAACCTTTAGAGTATTTCACACGCTCTCGTGTTAAAAGCATTAACTAAAATATATAATGGTGAAATCCGATTAATGGCGATAAACACGCTTACAGCTAATTGAGATCTGATGTTAGGCTTTTTAAAGGGGTAGTAAGTAGTGGGTTTTACCCTTAAATTAGATTTAAATTTGTATATTTTGTGGCTGTCACTGTAGGTATTTCATAAGGTACAGTTCTATTGTTTTGGTAGGTTTAAATGGTAATGTTAGATATCATTCATCAACATCATCATCATCATCAGCCGGAAGACGTCCACTGCTGAACAAAGGCCTCCCCCTTAGACCACCACGCCGAACGACAATCCGCCACTTGCATCCATCGGTTGCCCGCGACTCTCACGATGTCGACTCATTTTGACGAGATAGACGAAGATAAATGTAGGGAACAGCTGATTTTTATTTCGCGATTTCAGGTTTGGTCCCATAGTAAAAGTTGTTCATAATGATGAGTACAATGACCTCTTAAGAGGTTGCTGGTGTTTTAAAAATAATCCTGTATATATCTTGATAATAATTAATTATTTGATGAGACAATAAAATGTTATCATTTATGAATTGCATTATCAGCCTATAATATTCTCACTGCTGGAACACAGGCCTCCTTAATTCGAGAGGGAGTGGGCTGTAATCTACCACGCGGGCTCAGTGTGGATTGGTAGATGTCACATGTCTTCGAAGTTTTGGTTCTAGGACATGCCGGTTTCCTCACGATGGTTTTCTCCACCGTTTTGAGAGCAGCGGCGATTAAATTATTTACACAAAACAAAGCGCCGGCTTGGGTTCGGTAAATTTATTAGGTAAGAATTAAAACTTAAAAAAAAAAACAGAAAAATCTTAAAAAAAAAAAAACAGAAAAACCTTAAAAATCCACCAATAGATGTCATCAGTTTGATATAAATATCTTGATAATTTGATTATTTACAGTCAAATTGTAGTGTCCATTTGCTTAACGATTTCTAAATAAAATGTATTTAACCATTACATACATTTTTATATGTCCCTTAAGCCATTTTTGCTAAGTCAGTAAGCTCAAAGCGTTTCTTTCACCTTGCGGAGTCTAGCAGACAGTGCGGCCTAAAACCGCCAATGGCACTTGTAATGTCTTTCAAAATGGATCACAAGCTTCACAGTTCTTCGTCCAGCATAGTACCCTTGGGTGCTGTAAACAGCGGCTAAGCGATGTTACTGGAGTGACGTCATGAGGACTCCAGATGTGAATTACTTACATTATTGTCATCGTTATAGGGTACTGCGTAACATCTTGTGCTCAATTAAATTTTCAGCTACTTATGAAAGTGACTGGGATTGCGTAAGGAAACAAGCTTTTTATTGTAGATAAATTCCCCAACTGCTGCGTTTAACTAACCCAGCGGTTGGTGGAAAGGGTTATTATTAGTCCTAAACGTTATATCTAAATGAATATTTTATAACATATTTGCTCGTAAAGGGTCTCTTATTTCACCAATTTCAATATCGTAATGTATGTCATTACGAACTTGTGCGTTATTGTAATGTAAAACGCACGACTTTCTGTTTAATAAGGTAAAACGTACGGTATATCAAGATGCTCCGTCTAAAACGAACGGTACTTTTTTAAATCTTAGCAAAGAGTTTTTATGTCAGAAAAGTGTTTAACATTTTATAAATAAAATTAACTTTAGGAGATAAAATATAAAAAAATAAACATTTAATTCTTTTATTTCATTAATTTTGACACTAAATTACAATCATTATCTGTAACAAAAACAAAAAAAATATTAATTTACTTTATTAGTAATACTGGCTGTTTTTGTGCCTTTACCTTAAAAAAAGAGCTGATGCGCGCGCATCGCTAAATTGTGAACAAGTAAAAATTATTCCGCGCGCTTTTTCTATTTGCTGTATTGTTTTTATTTGAAAATGTTGTCAAGTAATGATGAATTTATTATTTCGACACCGCCAGAAGTCTCAGAGGCAGCTAAAAAGGCTACTCTAAGCCTCTTGCCCGAAAAATCGACCGATAGATAAGCGTATCAAAATTTCATCTTATGGAAAACAAGCAAAGATGCAAATTCAGTCCGAGTTTTATTTATTTCCTCGCAAATATGTTATAAAACGTCGTATTACAAACGTTCGCTTTCATAATTACAGCCTCAGATAGCGTGGTTTTCTTTGTGAATACCGGTAGCTTATCGCTGAATATATCAAGCTCAGATGTGTTTAATACAGTTTTATTGTAAGTATTCTTTGCTCATTCGTTTCTTCGGACTATAACTTATATTACTAATTTCTACGGGTACTTTTATGTAAAATACTTATACTTCCATAAGCTTGTTATAATGCCGTCTTCAGTAATTTGGGTGATCATAATTAGGGTTTCGGTATCCCTGATCAGTAATTGGGTTGCGGAGGGTAAGAAACAGTAATTTGATTTGGAATATTGATATTTAGGCACGGCTTATATATTATGTAGCTTATAAAATATAGGTCATTAGAAAATATCTTCAAAAATACTTCAGATTATATTTATGTTTAACTGTTTCGTTGGTCTAGTGGTAGCAAGCGTTACTGCTGAGCATAAGGTCCTGGGTTACATTCCCAGGTCGGGAAAAGTGTTGTTGGATTTTTCATCAGGAATTTCTCAGTAGCAGTCCGGAGTCATCGGAGAAGAATTGCCAAACTTAAGAGCCTAAACTACCTCAGCTAAAATTCACTCTTTATCTCGCTTGCACGATACTGCTCGCGGACTGAGTGAGAGCGAGACAGAGTGCGGTGCTAGGCAGCAGGCAGCGCCAATAGTTTAGGTATTTGCTTTTTACGGTGAAAATAATGGTAATTAAAAAAAAGTAAATAACATAAGACCTACTTTATATAATAGTTAGTTCGGTTTGTATACAAAGTTTCATGATCTAATTTGAAGTATTTTTGAATACCAGCGGTTTATTGTTTGGAATTTTTTTCTATCGAGAAAATTTTATGGAATCGGTTTTCGTCTAACATAAGACCTAACATTAATCCTCAAATTTACCATATATTTATTTCAAAATTAATGCTGCAGTATTTCCGACATAACGGAGGATCATGCTAAGCCATTTGAGGTACTATAGGCCTTTAAATGGCAGTGGACACACATTTCTCGCAGTACAGATAGCCAATGGGGCCGAAAGGTTCTCGAGTGGTAACCGCGTACCGGAAGACGTAGCGCTGGAAGACCTCCCACAAGGTGGACCGACGACTTTGTGAAGGCCGCAGCAACCCGTTGGATGCGAGCATCACAAAACCGGTCGAAGTGGAGGTGCCTGGGGGAAGCTTATGTCCAGTGTAAAGTTCACTCATACTCTATGGAAAAGTGAGGATCCTCCGACCAGACGGGTGTTATGTCTGGCGGGCAACTGCCCAATGATTCATGTCGGGCCGTTGTATCTGTGCTAGTTGCGCGGTAAACTCTGCTTGCGAGATGCAGGATTTTGTGACGTCAGTATGACGCGTTGTTCGCAAGTGGCGTCGTTGTAGATACCGCTACATCCAGCACTGACTTTTCAACTGACTGGACTGATTTTTCAATCGACAGATAATTTTGATTAGTAAAATAAAATTGACCTGTGATAGATTTGTATGGAAGAACTGTCAAAAATTCAAAATTATGCCTCAGATATAATTATCTGGCGTTGGAAAAATTAGCTCTAAGACACAAAGCAAGATCAAGCAAAATATTTCAGATAAATAACCCATTGTATAAAATCAAAATCAAACCATTTATTTGAAACAGACGCATAAAACATAAAAGGCACTTTTGAACGTCAAAAATTACAATAAAATAGAATTGATTCTAGTCGCCCCTTCCAAAAGGTAGTTTTCGTATGGAGAATAATGGGCAAGAAACTCCACCGTTACTCTTTTAAAATGTTTTGCCAAGGTTTTGTATACATTAATTATATAATTATATATGAAGACGAGAGGCTTGTGGCTAAGTAATAACAGCCGCACAGGTCGATCGATCAGGTTAAGCTACGCTTGCCACGGTCGGTCCGTGGATGGGTGACCATTTTTACATACCAAGATCCCGCCGTGCCTCGGAAAGCACGTTAAGCCGTTGGTCCCGGCTGTCATTCCTGGATCTTTGACAGTCGTTACGGGTCGTCAGAAGCCCGAAAATCTGACAACCAGTCTTACCAAGGGGTTTCATATTACCCAGTAACTGGGTTGTGGAGGTCAGATAGTCGCTCCATGTAAAATACTGGTACTCAGCTGCATCCGGTTAGACTGGAAGCTGACCCCAACATAGTTGGGAAAGGCTAAGCAGATGATGATATGAAGACAATGCAACTATCGTAGTATAATAATATTAATAATAAATAAAGTATTTTATTGACATAAAAAAGGTTACATCAAAAATATATGAATCCCCTGGCCCCTAAACTACTGTTAACTGTATCATAGGGACCAGTGACTTCGCCTGATTTTGTTGATACACATAGTATTATGTCAAACAAAATAAATTAAAAAAACAATATTAGAAGAATGCCAAAACAGAGAAAGATTTGGATATAAAATTACAAAAAAAAAAAAATTAAAATAATACAATAACAACCATTTTGTGTTGTGATAATATTACGCTACCAAAAAAGGTAAAAAGAAATTATATCCCAAACTAAAGTTTAGCGACTGAAATCTAGATATAAATGGGCACAATACTTCTCCTTGTCTTCAAAACTAACCATTCACCCACATTTCGGGTTAACCAACAGCCGAATTCCGTTCATCCTTCAGTGAGAACTGTCATTGTACAATGACGTGGGTCGGCGGCACGGTTGTACCAACAAAATCCGATTTTGCTTTCGCTATACTTCGTACTCGGTTCTTTTCTCGCTAAAATAATGTCCTGTTGGGTGCTAGTTTTGTTCAGTTTTCAGGACTTTAAGGATTAGGTTATTGGGGAAAGAATGGGATTTGTATTTTGTCATGTTGGTGAAATTTTACAATGTTTCTTCAACCTCGTAGTTGTTTTTCCACTTTTGTTAAAAAATAACAGTAAAATGAAACTTCTGCAAGGTTGAAACTACAGTCCGTTTACAGTTAAGGCCGTCTTGTAGTGCGGTGTGTAGGTATGATAACGGTTCCTCAATCCCCGGATAATAAGTATCGGGGCGTCTCTCTCTTGCAGGCACTGACCGGCCGTTGCGAACTCTGTAACTGCTAGATATTGTGTATATTTGTTTCATAGAAAAATCATCATCTGCCTAGCCTTTTCCCAACTATGTTGGGGTCGGCTTCCAGTCTAACTGGATGCAGCTGAATACCAGTGTTTTCCATGAAGCGACTGCCTATCTGACCTCCACAACAGGGTAATACGATACCCCTTGGTAAGACTGGTTGTCAGAATTTCGGGCTTCTGACTACCCATAACGGCTGTCAAAGAGCCACGAACGACAACCGGGACCAACAGCTTAGCGTGCTTTCCGAGGCATGGAGGGATGTTGGTATGTAAAGATGGTCACCTATCCGCAGATCAACCTAGGCAAGCGTAGCTTAACCTAATCGATCGACCTGTGCGGCTGTTATTATTAACCCACAGGCCATAGAAAAATATAATAAGGAAATTATAACATGTGTTCTCACCAAGCCATAAAAATAATAAGGCTTATCTTTTGGTATAACTTTTACATGGTTTAACGATGTAATCTCTATAAGGTACACTATTTAAACTAGCAATTTAGTGTCATTGTTATGATATTTTTATCGAGCCAATTATTTTAATTGAGTCGTTCCACTAAAATCCCCTAGACCAGTCCCCCAGGGGACTACACAGCACTCAATGTTCCACTATGATCCCCTAAGGGATCATATAAAACTGTAATTTCCTTTTAAATCCCCTAATTGTATGAGAACCTTGAACCAGTCGGTCATTTTCTAGAAATGATGAAGTAAATAATAATGGAGGGATAACCGACTTGCAATTTTTCAGTTAATTAAGTAGAATTACAAATTTTAATTTTGTAAGTAGAAAAGTTATTATTATTATTTTTTAAATATTTTGCATTTATAACGTTAGATATACCTATATAAGTTAAACGTTGAAAAAAATCTAACGCCTTACCACGGACTCGAACCCACGTCTTTTACTATCTAGGTGAACGCGATTCCAACTACGCCACCGAGACGCTGCACTGATCGAACCTGTGAAATCTTTTAAAGCTTCTGGTACTTTTTTTAAAACATCTAACTCATTGTGGAAAAGTTAATTTACGTCATTGTTATCGCCTCTGTAGACAGATTTTTAATTATATATATTACGTATTGTTATTTTGTAAGTGGATTTTTTATTTAGAAGGGACTATAAAGGAATAGTACTTATTAGTACTTATAGAATCCCCAGCATAGGGGATCGTAGTGGAACATTGAGTGCTGTGTTTTTTGACCAGCCTGTATACAGGGTGGCCAAAAAATTGTAATACACAAAAGAAAAAGTAATAGATTTTCAACTTTATCGCTAAAGTATAAGGTTCAAAGTAGATTGGGAAAACAGTTTCGAAAATTTGACAGTTTCGGGTAGCTTGATGTGCTGGTGTCTGTACATAGTGTGCTGTTTGTGCCTGACGGTGCGTTTGTGTAACTTAACCCTTCTGACTCCGTTTTTATATTGTTTGTGCACACACAAAAGAAAAAGCTACATTTTGTCAATGATTTGGTGTAATTAAGAAAACGGTTTTACAAACTATGCTGGCAAAAAAAAAAAACAAGAAAGAAAATAGTTTATTTGCGGTATACATGACGCAGAGAAAGAACACAAACACAAAAAAAGAACAAATTGGAGGAGAATATGCGTCCCATCTACGAAAAACAGCCATCGCTCAGCAAAAAGCTACGAGTGCTACGACCCTATGCGAAAAAGCATTGCGATTCTGTAACCATTTCACCGTGAAAACTTAAGTGAAATGAGCGTGGAGTGAGCTGTCAGTGTCATCCTGATGTTAGGGATTGATACTCTTGGCAGCTCACTCTAAGCTCACTTCATCTAACTTATCACGGTGAGATTTTTACCAGAGCTCCAGAGCTGGTTTTCAGCGACAGCCGGCGTTGACGTGTTGACGTCAACCCGTACTGCCAATCGATTCTGTAAAAATCTCACTGTGATAACTTAGGTGAAGTGAGCTATCAATAGGGGCAATCCCTAACATCAGGTGGAAGGACAGCTCACTTCACTTTAGTTTTCACGGTGAGATTTTTACAGAATCGATAGGCAGTATACGATGAGATCTATACAGGGTTATTTGTAAAATACCAGCAACCTCTTAATAGGTAATTGTACTCATCATTATGAACAAATTTTACTATGGGACCAAACCTGAAATCGCGAAAAAAAAATCAGCTGTTCCCTACATTTATGTTCCTGTAACTCATCATAATGTAGGGAACAGCTGATTTTTTTTTTTACGATTTCAGGTTTGGTCCCATAGTAAAAGTTGTTCATAATGATAAGTACAATAACCTCTTAAGAGGTTGCTGGTGTTTTACAAATAACCCTGTATAATACAATAAGAAATAAAAAAAATAAACATACCTAGTCCTAAATGTTTGAGTGTGTAAAGGTTTCAATGTATCACTTCCCGAAAGAGAAATTCAAATGATCCGATCGACACATCAGTCTGTGTACCGTGGAACTGGAATATATATTTTATCCCGCACCCTTCTCTATCCACTGTAATTGTATTACGTGGTTTATGTTAACCAGTTCATTCAAGTGTTGGTCTCTGAAGGCAAAAAAAAGGAGAAGGTTGACTATACGTACATTTGGTTGTGTATCTAATAAACTCAGAAGGACAATTGTCCGTATTTATGCAAAATGGAACCACTCGACAAATTTCATTTTTTACTTTTTTTGAAGAATACTAATGTAAAATCTTTTACATTAGTATTCTTCAAAAAAAGTAAAAAATGAAATTTGTCGAGTGGTTCCATTTTGCATAAATACGGACAATTCTCGTAAATTAAAACGTTCAAAATCTAGTCGCAGTCTTATATTGGCAACAAACAAATAATAATAATAGTTTATTGATACAAATCCTTACAATATGCTTAATAACTAACTAAAATTCACAAATTAAAGGCGCCCAAAGGTTGAACCCCTGACTCCTAAACTAGGAATACCTGTGACTTAGGAGTCAGTGTTCTACTGTCACTCGGACACTATAGACCCTTACGTAAATTAAGAGCTGGTAAGGTGATATTATACAATAATAGTTTATCATTATGTAGGATTTAAAGAAAATTTAAAAAAAAAAGCTAAAAGTAAAAAATTATTTAAAAGTTAATTTTAAAAGAAAAAAAAATTAAATTAAAAAGTAAAATGACTGTTAGTTGATTCTATGTGTGTGACTGGGAGTCGTGTGCTTTGTTTGCGTTGTGTGAGGGTGTGTGTGTGACTGGGAAACGTGTGTGTTCGTTTTAAGTACCATCCGAGGACGTGTGTATGAATACACAAGGCACGACCGAGGACCTTTTCAAAGCGAGGACCTTTTCGTGGGTCCTCGGTTTGACTTGACCAAAGATTCGTATTCTGCAAGCAATTTTGAGCCTTTCTGTATACTTAATACGAAAAAGTTGTCTGAACCTCGGTTTGATCACGATTATTCATAATCTTACACAAACATTGTGTATCCACCAGATGGTGCCACTTCGCCTCATACACAGGCTCTTTACACTCATTTCACGTTTGCTGTATTATCCGAGGACCTATGTGTTAACTTTAACACAAAAGACCTCGGTTTGGTAGCTTTTCCACACAATGTGTATTTAAGACCTCGGTTTGCTAGATTTTCCGAACAGTGTGTATTTTAGTCCTCGTTCCGATAGTTTTCCTTGTGTGTAGACGACGAGTTATGTGCTATCATTTAAATAAAATTATGAAGGAGAAAATCGAAGGTAAGACTGAATCTTTAAACAAATTGTTGACAGCTAATAGGTACACGAGGAATAATCAGGCTTCTTCTGCAGTATGTGCTAAGTACCTAGGCCTGCTTAGATTTATACAACTTTATGATTTGCACCATAAAATATTGTATTGTCATAAGAGCTGAATACGTGTGCTCTTCATAAAATATAATCTAAAGTAAATGCTTTCTTAGGTGAAATGTCGGCTGCAAGATTTGAAGCAAACATCGTGGTGAAGGAGGGCATTGCTTCGAGGACACTGTCTTTTGATCTTCAAGTGATACTGTAGTGTAATGTCCTGATTTGCCGAAAAAAGAAGCAACCATTTTTTTACCAATGCTTCGACTTAACTTTCGTCGGCAAATATTCAATAGGAAAGACCCACTCTGCCGACTGGCTTTTTCTTTCGAGTTCAAAGCAGTACACTCAGGTTTTGTCACCTGTCACGATATTATAGACAGCCAATGACTGTCCTCCGTTAAAATTTTTTAACATTTTACGGCACCACTGGACTGGACACGCAGTCGTTTCTGGTCCTCCGTTAAGTCATGCGATATCCATCGAGTGCAAAGCTTCTGAACCTTCAGATGCACATGTAAAATGTTTTGTACTTGGCTCATTCCAATGCCTAATAAAGCACGAATTTGCTGGCAAGTATTTTTTTTGTCAGTTTCAATAAGTTATCGGACGGTGTCAATATTAGAGTCTGTAACCACAGTCGCCGGCTGACCTTCACGTATCTCGTCATAGAAATGATCACGTCCACGTCTAAATTCTCCACACCATATATACACAGAGCTGCGACATGGTGCTTCATCACCAAATGCCAATTGAAGTCTCTGGCAACTCTCTTGTTGACTTAAGCCACAACGAAAACCATAAAAAAATCATTGAACGGAAATGTTCACGAATTAAATCCATTTTGATAGCGACACACAATTTTCTTAAGGACGTCACAATGAAAAAAAAATTAGTCTCGCAAATTAAAAAGTACCTAACATGTTGCCAAAGTGTTCCATTTTCGAATTCCATATTTTTTTTTTTATTATTTTATTGTAAGTGGCCAGATCTAGAAAGTTTATGACCCACGTATAAGCAACACTATTAGTTACATCACGATTGATAAAAAAAAAATAGCAAACATTCTTTGGCATAATCAATACCAGAATCTTTGGGATCTAGAATTTAGACTTGAATTTCTCTTTTTTATCCCGGCTTATTTGAAAGAAACTAAATAATAACTTGATATTGTATTGAATATCATGAAACTGAAGTTTCTGAATTATCATTTTTCTACTCATTTTAAATCTGAATTCTAGTTTTACTTTATTTTGAGTTTTTAATTTGGTGTCAGGTATTATTTTATGGGGAAAACAGTAGGATACCAGTAATAGAAAAACTAAAGACACAGAGTTAACAGTATAAGAAAATTAATAATATTAGAAGAAAATTAACTGTTCTTTTTTGTTTCGTTGAATTATGTTAATACGATGTGGAGATGACCAAACAACAATAAATTAAACTTCGTATCCCCAATGACGTTCCCAGTCTGCATATAAAAATTCAATCAAATATATTAAATAGATAAGTAACTGGACATTATTTTTCGTTTTTAAAATTTTCTGCATGATTTATCTGTTAACAAGCCAGCATTGACCGGTTAAAGACATCTACAGTTAAACACAATATATTGCCAGTTCGCTAGTTCGATAACCTTCGCCAAAGTTCTTTTTATTTCGCGTTTCAGACTATATTATACCTTATGCATGAGACATAAGAGTCATGCACGCGGAAGTTATTACTTACTACAAATGTTAAATTTTTTGCAAACCTACAAAAAATGGGGTGCCCGGCACACTGACCAATGCCATTTTTTCATGTTTTGGACATATCTTTGTTGGATCAATAACACCTCACTATTGCCGCAATATTTAAAGTGTTTTGTTTACACTTTTATGCTATTTAATATGTTAGAAAAAATCACTTTTTTAATTTCAACGTTAGGATTTATTTGATGCTTCTTAAATACTCCTATGCATTAGTATTGTTAGTGTTTTCATTTATTGTTGTATTGTCATCTCCACTTTGTATACGTAATACATTCACCAAATAAAGCCGTTACTTTCGGCTCTCTTTTTTTTATTATAAGGGTATACTCCCGAGGTGGTCCCATTGTCACCAAATCGGAATCTGATAAGGGAATCCCTTGGAAATCGAGGGAAACCCTCAAATATTGTAGGCACACCTATAGCGATTTGGGTATTTTTTATAGTAACTCGCACATTTGCTCTCAAAAAGCAGCATTCAGTGAAGTGGATCTGATGATGAAGACCATAGATAGCCATCGGAACTACTCAATAATAAATATTTCACGGGTTGCGATTCAATTAGGTACTTTAATGTGGTTGCTAAGAACAATGCGTATTGCAAAGTGGAGCTGATGGTGACTTCTCAATCAGCTCCAGTTCTACTGGTTCTTACAAAGAGAACTCCTCAACAATTAACGTCCCTGCATCGGGAAAAGCAATAGTTTGTAAAAAGTGATGAGTAGTTGATACTAGGCTATTGTAACTTAAATAAGTTACAAACTGGCACACTAAAAAGTGAAATTAAAAATCTTTTTACAAAAAAAAAAAAACAACTGACTTCCAAAAAAAACACTACAAAGTGAAAAATAACTTTAATTTCGGAAGTCGTTGACAATAAAAGAAAATGCGGAACCAACGACACCGACTTCCGAAATTAAAGTTATTTTTCACTTTGTAGTGTTTTTTTGGAAGTCGGTTGTTTTTTTTTTGTAAAAAAGATCTTTTATAAGTAACCCTTTGAGAAGCGCAGTACAAGCGTAAAGACATCGACTCGTCCTCGCTTGGTACTCCATTTTAGAAAAAGTGTATAAGAAATAAAATTGGAATATTCTACTTACGTTGATACATTATCTTTCTTACACGTAAAATGGTTTAGTAGGTAGATTTTCCATGTCCTCGGTTTGTACAAGTTCTACAGGAAAAACTGTCCTCGGTTTAGTGATATAAAGTCTAACACAACGTCCGCACTTTGTACAAGCTATATGAAATATTGTGTAAAAATACGTCCTCGGAAGGGCGTCGCAGGGCTTACGTAAGGGGTCCTCGGTTGGCTTACACAAAGTCCTCGCAAGTGCATCGATAGTCACATTTAGCTGTGTATTTTAGGTCCTCAGTATGATAACCGAAATTCATATAGAAAAATGTTGAGATAGCATGATCCCAATAAGCTCATCACTATAGATTTACTCGCCTGTCTCTTTCTATCTTATTCTAAAAGGCCAACGAGGTGTTTAAACCAGTTTTTTGGAAGGTCCTCGGTTCCGTCAAGAACTAACAAGGTCCTCGTAAGGGTGTCTGTACAAACAAGGGTGTATTGGTGTAGTGTAAGTGTCAAAAACTTTGTCAAAATGTAGGGAAATTAGAGGTATTTTTGACAGATTGAGACTAAGATCAGACTGTGAACGTTCTTAAATTTACGAGAATTGCCTCTCTGATTTTTAATTTGCTAGACGAAAATGACAGCGGCGATCGATCTTTTTTTGCCAATAAAATATTAGCTGTGTAGAGGATGTAGTCACCGCTGCCGGCAGAAAGAAGTCCAGTTGTGAAGACCAGGATTTATTATTTCCACAACGCACACGAATAAACACACGTAAAAAAAATATATAGGACCTAAAAATTATAGTAAGTCATTAAGGACTGTGAAGGCCTGTCAACAAATACCAGATTATCAAAAAAATTGTCCCTTGTTGACAGGCCTTCACAGCCCTTTCGTACCATGAACACTGTAATTTGAAAATATTATAAAAGCCAATTACTTTTTAAAAGAGTAACCGCGGAGTTTCTTGCCGTCTGTTCTCCATACCAGATTATAAAAATTTAGTCCCTGTTAAAAGATTTGGAAGTACGCGGGACACTGTCAGTCCTCCAAATAAACACACACATCCCAACAAATACCAGTATCAAATTAACCGAAAACCAGAACACCAAATATGAACTGACCCAATTCCCTTCAAATATACAGACGCAATCTCCTAAACAAATTCGTCTCTATAACTTGATTACTAAACCACAGTTATTGAAAATAAGGTGACGTAGAACAAGACACGAGAATTTACTTATTACGGTGTTAATACTAATTTTAGACGGTATAACCATTACAACCTTTTCTCGTCAATCAAAAACTAATCTTGTTTGTCAGAAATAGAGTTAAATTTTCAGTAGCTTTATCTGAAAATCGGGTGACAGTACCTATGTGTATTGAGGAATCCAAGTCAAGCGACGCTGTTGATAAAGGTTGGCTCCTGGGGCGGTGGTGTCATATCGAGCTTTACTCCTACTTAAGAAATTAGTACAAGTGTTGGGAGGGAGCGAGAGGTAATTAAATTATAATGAAACCGGGCTATAGGGTAGGGGTGTAGGAAGAAAATTGAGATAAGTGACTTCTTTTTTATTAAACCAGTGCGTCTTGGTACCAACTGCTTTTGTTTGGTTGTTATTTTTGTTGTTAAACATGTTTTTAACGAGAGCCGTTGGGAGTACCAGAGTTTGGTTTCAGGATTTCATAAATCTAGCTTCTAGATATGTTGCTACTGCAAAAGTTTGGTCTCTGAGACAAAACATGGTAACATAACATAACATAATCACACAGGACACAGGCCTCCTCTCTGTGAGAGGGAGTGGGCCGTAATCTACAACGCGGGCCCAGTGCGGGTTGGTAGATGTCAAAACTACGTGTAATACGTTGTTGCTCTTTATAAGCCTTTAGGCTGATCCAAAAATAGTAATTGGTTTCAAAAAGTGTTTTTTTTTTTTTGTTTCCTACCACGCAGCATAGCCTACTCAAAAGAAGAAAGAAAAATGAGGAAAAACCAGAAGTGCATGACTCATGCATAATGTTCATTTGATCGTATAAAAATCGTAGATAGATATTATATTAGTTAGTTTTTTATCAATTACAATTAAACTTTTTGAATAAACGATCCATTTCAATAGGGTTCCTCCCATGGATGAAACAAATCTATAAAAAAATCACACGTGATTGACGGGATTTGTTTTAGACATATTTAGATGTTTTTTTTTTCGTTTATACTGCATTAAATAAATTTTTGAAAAGTACAGAAATAATTTCCATTAAATTATATATACAATGATATATAAATTAAGTAGGTTCGGTGTACTAGCAGGAGTAGGTATAACAATAGAAACATTTGCAAAAAGGAGGCAAAAAAAATCAATCGTAAAGATGCTTCGCATTATAAGCCATGCAAAAGGATACGTTGAGTAAACACGACCACGACGCAGAGAAAGAACACAAAAATTAAAAAAAAACAACTTTGGGGAAAATATGCGTCACATCCACGCAAAAATAATGCGACACTATGCTAAGCAGACAATCATATATATTTCTATATTTCTTTCCATAAACTACTTTAGTAAAATAAATTATATAGGTATGTGTTGGGTAATAAAATTGTTGGTAGACCTTTTTTTTTTTGTGGATGGGAAATCATCTAATGACCCCTCCCGCTCTGGGTGGAGCAGAAGGGAGTGTCAGACTCTTACTGACTAAAACCCACCCGTGTTCCTTCCTTAGCCCTTTGTGTTCCGGGGTAGCGGTAACCCTTTCGGACAATCCCGCTGCCCCGGCAGGCTTCGGCCCTTTCGGGCCCCTTCCTTTGTGCTGACATCTCTTTGAGGCGCGCGTGGAACACGTACGCGCCGTCCGGCTCGGGCCTGGTCCTGATCGAACGGAGAGTTACCCATTACTCTCCGCCCGCAGGCCCGCGCTTGTTGGTAGACCTTACCTTTTATTTTCTTAAGTCATAACTCAAACCGCTCATCCCTTACGACTCAAATATAATTGTAAGTCCCAGTAACAAATTGAGTTTACGCGATGGTATTAAGAACCAAATTAGATCATATTTCCCGAGCCAGTTTATATTTCTGTTACCCTTTTGTTCAATGCTAATTACAATTGTTAAACCATTCAGTTTGTTTTTATTTGTATACTTAGTCATTTAATTTAGTAGCTAGCGTAAATATTTAGTTGTGTTACATATTGTAAAAGTTTTGTAAATAAAAACACATAATTCAATTTAATCTTTTATCATCTTTAATCTATTATGATATTGTTCGAAAAGGGGTGACTACCGAGATGACGACTAAAGGATGATTTTCACCAAATGGATCGGAAAGGATACGAACGGATGCGACGACAGCCGGTCGCGTCCGGCAGCATGTCGACGCATACGATCAGCCTGTCGATTCTGTAAAAATCTCACCGTGATAACTTTCGTGATAACATAGGTGAAGTGAGCGTGAAGTAAACAATCAATGGAGACAATCCCTAACATCAGGTGGAATGACAGCTCACTTCACCTTAGTTTTCACGGTGAGATTTTTACAGAATAGTACTGCTGCTCCGTATCGTCGCTTGCGAACGTATCCGTTTCTGCGCCTAGTCAAATAGTTTCATTCCTATCGCGAATATTTATTAAAGGAGTTCAGCTCATCCCGCTATCTCCATCTAGGCCTGCCGCGATGTCAAGTCAGGGGTTAGTAATCGAAATATATTTTAAACTTGCAGGGGTACTAAAAATATTTTTCTTAGGAAAAATAATCTTTAGTAATTATAGATAAATTATTTATTGGCTTAAAAATGTGTACCAACCAAGTGAAACCCTGAGTTCGGCGCTAGGTAAAAACATCTGTGTTACAGGAGACAAGGTCTTCTCCCAATCCATTCTGGATTTTATGCAATATACGAGTACAGTCGAGTTCATTAATATATTGGCAGTGACAAAAATGTTTTGAAACTTTAAATGTATGTTAACATTTTGTTTATGTCTAGGTTTGTATAGAACTATATGATCTATTTAACGCTTACAATATTTTGAAACTTTGTCACCGCCAATATAATAATGAACTCGACTGTACATCGTTTACACTTAAGACAAAAAAATAATAATTAAAATAGCAAAATAGTAATTACATTAATGATTTAAGTAAACAGAGCAAAATAAAGATTTTGTATATCAGTCAGACACACAGTTGTATAAATAATATGAAAATAAACTCTCATCTCCTCTAAGGCCCGTTCAAGGGATAAGTTGAAAATAAATCCTTTGTTAATGCACATCTACACCCTCTGAGCAGCATTTTCAAATGGCATGTATTTATTAAAACCTCTAATAATTCCCAGTTTGCGCTTCTAAAAATATGACTTGAGTTCTAATGTAATGATTCGTATAGCAATGTACGAACTCCTCCGTCCTCAGACTTCTGTGACTCACGGTCACTAACGTCGCAGCCTGACAGATTGACACTTATGATGGGAGCTTGATCAAGAGGCTCCGATATGAGCACGTTAAGTTGTCAAATGTGTGGCAAAATATATCAGTTTAACCTAACCTTCAATGAAAATCTTTTCAATAACTTGACCCACCCGACCACATTGCCACTTTTCGTGAACCTCAACTCCTATTTTGGGGGGCCCTAAAAATACTAAATATAACCAAGTAACTGCGACCAACTTTGGTGTAGTGTCATAGCTCCAATCTAACCTAACCTGCTTGGTCAGATATCCTAGCTTAGTTACTTCGACCAACTGTGAAAAAAGGTCAGAAAGTAACAAAGAGGCTCCATAATTAAAGAAAAATTACCACCATTAGAAGTTCAATAATTTTAAAGAAGTCAGTCAAATATTTTTAAAAATCATATCAATTATGTCCCTTTAAAAAGATATATCCCTTTAAAAAAAAATATATAATATATATAATAAAAATAAATATATACAAATAAAAAAATATATCCCTTTAAAAATCATGTCAATTATGCCGACCCCAAATAAATTGGTAAGGGTAGAAGAATGAATGAATGAATGAATGTAGATCATTAACAAAACAGTTTTTAATCGATAACAGCAAACGCTATCAAAACCGTTTAAAGTGATTGTTTGCACAGGGTTACCTTACTCTTTCCCTGTAATTATCAGATTCGTTCGTTAATTATTTAGAAAGGGTTGTCGTGTCATGTTTGCCATACACCCCTGCGGAGGGTTCCAGGCAAATAGCCCTGTAACCCCTTTTTAATGTCCGTCGTAACTGTATTTAAAAATTATTTTGCTAAGCAACATTTTTAACGGTTTGTTTGTTGGGTCTTCCTTGCGCTTTTTTTGCTGAGTTTGTTAAAAGGTTATAAGTACCTATTATTTTCTCATTTAATTATTTGGTCCTTTCTACCCTTTCACCTACATTCAGTTTGGAAGCATTCCATTTTGACTCTTAACAGTGACTTAGTATTTTTAAAGTGATAAAAATAATTTTGTCATTATAAAACAAAAAAAAATATTGGCGACTGTGTAGACGAAGAAGAAGTAGCTGTTGGTGTACCTACCTTAATACATAAATTAAAAAAAAAATATTATCTGCCGACCTAATATAAAAATCTCACGGTAAAAACCTAGGTGAAGTGTGTTTCATGTGAACTGTCAATTGTATCAATCTCTAGAATATATTTACTGTAAAACATGAGTACCTAAGTATATACATCAAATAATATGTACAAGTATATAAAAAGAAGGGGAAATAATCAAAGGGCATCAAAAAATTCGTCCGCATCGCTGTCAACAGGAAACGTGCCCAAAAGGCTGGCAGCATTGCCACGTTGTATGGCAATGCTGATTCTTTGGCCAAAAAATAGGCCAGCCCTCTGGTCACGTGAAGAGTCGACCAACCGCTTTGCGATGTCTCGAAATAATAAGTGGGCACTCGGGCCCCATGGCCCTAGTGTTTCTACCCCAAACGGCTCAAACAAATAAGTTCCAAATAGATTGGAGTATTTGCGCCGTTTGAGGTTTTCCGCACCTGCAGCAGCCGCCCCAGCACAGCTCACCGTACATGGAAGATGGGATGGCGCAAGGGTGTCGACACATGTTGCATCCCACACCAAAGGCCTACCCATCTTCCAAGGCAATATGGTCATTCCGTCTGGTCTCTTTCCATCGTCGCGTGCCAAGCCATTGGGTTCTAAAAATATATCAATCTCTAGTAGTTTTCCCGGTGACATTTTTACAGAATAAACCGGCAGGTCTTTTGCAACTAAAAGGCCAAACCCTTTTGACGTAAAAATCCCAAAACTAAATATTTTAATTCACAAATAGGATTTATAGCAACCAACTATCCTATACAAAAATAAAACTTAAATGTTACTTTTAATCTAACAGTTATTTTACACAAAGAAAAGCAAAAGCAAAAAAAAAAAAAGTGAGGCTAAGATAAACAACAACCTTAAATTATGGTCCTTTCAAAATGATAATGCCACCGTAATCAACAAATTTAAAACCCTACAACTTTTCAGTATATCAGAGTCATCATTATCATCAGCGTACAGCAGTCCACTACTGGTCAGCAGCCTCTCCAATTGCACGACATTCAACTCGATTTTCGGCAGCTCTAATCCAGTTACTACCAGCCATCCTGCGAAGAACGTCGCTCCAACAAACTTGAGGACGTCCCATCTTACATAATCACCCTATAATGTTCCGACTGCTTGGACACTGGCCTCCTCTACGTAAGAGGGAAAATAATCATAATAGGCCATAATCCACCACGCGCCTCAGTGCGAATTGGCGGATATTTATTTATTAAAACTTTATGCACAAGTAAAAACTGTACAAAGGCGGACTTAATGCCTTGGGCATTTTCTACCAGTCTACCTTAGGGTGATGCCGAGACAATACACAGTAGGTGCAATAACAGAAAACAAATTAGAAGAGAAAAAAAATATAACTAAAAAAAATATAGGAATAAATACATAAATACATACATACAACAAAATATAAAAAAAAGTTATGAGAGATAAACAAGAAAATCTACAACAACTTAAATCTGAGACGAATCTGCCAACTTCTTGTGTATGTGTTCTCGTACTTTCACTTTAAATATGAACCGATTGGTTACCGTCCTGATATTCTGAGGGAGCGCGTTCCAAAGGAAAACCGCCTGTACAAAGAAAGAAGACTTTATAAAGCCAGAGCGATGAGAAGGACAACGAAGTAAACGATTATTTTCGGACCGAAGATTCTTGGTGTGTGGATATCATATGTCTTCGAATTTTTGGTTCTAGGACATGCCGATTTCCTCACGATATTTACCTTCACAATTTTGAGAGCATCCCTTACTTTTGCCGTTCCGCTGTATAACATCATGAAAACCAGTATAAACAGCACAAAATTAAATTTAAATAAAAAAAACCATAAAGTTTTAAAACTAAACAAAGAAACTCGCACACAATAGAATCCTCACTCTATTCACACTTTAAAATAAAGTCACCTCATCCGAAACGGGCGTGAACCTCATTCATTCTAACTGCATACAAATCTGTCCTACCCCATAGAGAAGCGAAAACGTTTAGTTGAAACGTTGCAAACGCCTGAATAAAATGCTAGAAAAACAACCATAGATATGGCGCCAATGTGTAGAGATTGCGAAGAAGTATTGTCAAAAATAAAGCCTAACAAATTGGAATCAAAACCATGCCGGGACATAAGTTTTTAGAAGCATAGGACAAAAATGTTCTGTCAACAATAAACACAACCATTTTGGTGCGTGTACGATCTTCCCTTTTTCATCCAAACCTATCTATTTTGCGTGATCTCTGGCCGTGTCGGTTCCGCAAACATAATCAGATCGTCACATTGTCGACCTCGACAGCGATGTCCTCCCTTAGACGTCCAGTAAGTGACGATCTTTGCCCATCTCTCCGGGTGCATTCGTGTGACGTGGCCAGGCACTCCCACTTCAGCCTGGCTGTTTTTGACTTATTGAGCGTTGGGTGGTGCTTCTAACGAGGAGTTTTTTATTTGGGTTTTTACAAGAAAGTTTATTTTGGTGGTTACACATATTTGAACCGCAAAATGAAATATTACACAACAACTACACGAATTTATGCTACGTTTCACATAGTATGTACCTACCATTAACCATTCAAACCAATCGGTTTCTACTGAGTCAGATGATCCTTAAATTTCTGTGTCATCATCGTCACTATACTTACTAAAAGACTTCCTCTGCTGGATATCCCCAAGCGTTGCCACATCGACCGGTACTGTATTTCTTCCTTCAAATTCTCACGATCTTCATCAGGCCATTGGTCTACCTTGAGACGTGCCTACCCACGCTTCGCCTTTCGGTACGCGGTGTCATCATCATTAGATAGGTATATTTCTGAATAGCGTCCGTTGCTTTAAAAAGAGTCTATTAATCACATCGTAAAATACTTGTATCTTTATTTATTGTAAAATATCTCGTTATTTTCGCTACTACACGAGTTGACCTACCGCATTCCGCCGCCACACGGCCCAGTGACAATCAACGCACAGATCCAACGATAAGACATTGATGTATAGCGGCAATTGCTTTTTGCAAATTGCTCACACACACACACACACTCCAACGATTTATGTGCAACAATTATTTTTCACCAATATAAATGAGATTAAACGACATTACGCTATGGTCGATAACAGAGTTTTGTGGTCATTGTTTAATTGGGGGTATTGAAAAAAAATATTCGATTTGTTTTGTTCGGTGTTTTGTTTTGTATGAGTTAAATGTTTGTCCGTTTTGTGAAATATTGGCGTCGAGCATTCTTTAGGAAACACATGAAGGTAATTGGGAGGTAATCAGCTATTTTTACAAACGTATTTGGCACAGCTTGAAGGCCAATAATTCCCGTAATAAAAACGTTATACGTTAACGTTATATTAGAAGTATTTTTGACAGATTGAGACTTAGAACAGACTGAACGTTCTTAAAGTTACGAGAATTGCCCCTCTGATGTGGGATTAGGCAAGATACGCATGATAAGTGCCCCAGAACGAATGGACCACTGTGGTAGCCTAAAGATTGGTAGGCCAAAACATACCCAGAACACACTGACGCGTCAAGATCTACAGAGTGGCGATAAGGTTACCACATTAAATAGTACAGCGGTCAGCGATCACTCTGTTAAAATAATAAAGCAAACAATTTCATATAATTTTTTCAAACAAAAATTAGCATGAAATAAACCACCCTTGATAATAAGACACTAGAGACGCGCGGGGCGATGGTATCATCAATTCAACACAAACTTTATGGTATTGTTACCAAAGAATCACAAATCAAGTCAAATGTTGTTAGTAAATACTAAAACGAAAATAAAATATCACAGGCATTTGTTTAGATTTATACCCATCTCTATTTCACAGTTGTACGACAGTAACAGAAATAACGCGTAGCGGAAGTACGTGCTGTTAAATAATGATTAACCTTTTGAGCGTAATTGACCACTTAAGTTGCAAAACGGTCGCGTGGCTGAGACGCCACCGACAACTAGAGTTGTCTAAATTTTGCTTTTTTTATAACAATATTTTTGTTTGTATGAGACTCCATACTGACTGTTAATGGAATTTAAAATATTCATAAAATGTAAACATAAGGATGAGGCCAAACAAGCGTAATTTTTTGAGCTCTAAGTCGCGTATTTTGAGTAACGCAATTTACGTTAAACTGAAATTCGATTAACCTTCCAGACGGACGGACGTAAATTCAGTCGCATTCTGTAACATAACTAGTTAACTGACGCTTGCCTCTCTCCCCCTCACCCTGAGCGCAATTCGGTTGAAATAACGCGCGTGAGTCAGCAGATAACATTTTGCGTCGCCGTGTGGTACAAACAGAACTTTAGTATGAAACTGAATTCAGCAGAATTTCTGCGACCGAAATTCTGCAACTCACGACTCACAAAATTACGTTCGTTTGGCCTCACACTTATACTTCATTTTCACTAGGCTTGGCATCGGGGGTGAAATACCGTAAAAAGGCGCTGGCGTGCAAAAGGTTAATCTCGGCTCTAAGTCCAAGCAATTCCTTGAACTTTTCCTTTTTATAATAAAAGTCACTCTCATACGCAAACTAAATGTCATGGCAGCTCCGTAGACTACCATTCAATTCCACTCCCATTCTCATCCATTTACCATTCTTTTATCGATACCATCATCAGTATACGAAACACTTAAAGAAAAACGGAAGGAACAAAACCATTGCGACATCGCTAAGATGTGAATAGATCCTCAGATAAACATCAATGTATGGCGGCAATTTCCTTTGAAGGGTGAACGGAAAAGGGGATCCCGCCCAAGTCGTTCCGTGTTATATGGAGCCGAATTCTGGGACAGTTAAATGCAGTAGTTTAGGCGACTGACTTCTAGTGTTTATTCGCAAAGGTCGGTTAAGTGGATGTAGACTGCCATTTTAGACCATTTTGTCTTGTTTAAGAAATGTATGGGAAGTTAATATTATATTTTTGCACAAAAGGGTTGATCTTGTGCACCTATAAGGAATTCGTGTTTATAAAAATGCAATATTCTTTCATCATTAGTATCATAAGTTATTCGAGTAAACTTATCTTTTTCAAATGCCTAAACATATTTCAGTTCGCAATAAAAAAAAAAGTTTTTTAATTTTTTATTTTGTTTAGTTAGAGACCTCTTGTAGCAGAGCTCTTCTTGCTATTTGTATTTGTTTCAACACTTTATTTCTTGCTATGTGTATGTTTCAGCCTTCAAATTACATACTTTTAAAATATCATAGGTACTTGCTTACTAAGATGAAGTTAACAAAAACTGAAGCTTGATCAATCTGTACGCTCAACTAATTAGCAAAAGGCTACACCTTAATGCAACTTAGATTAGCGTAATGTTTCATGTTTCACCACAAAGTGAACGAAAACATTTACTGAAGAATTACCGTAATAAGTCCATAATGTTCCCAATGCTGGGATCCAGGCCTCCGCTCTATGAGAGGAACTGGACCTCAAGTCTGCTATTACAATAGTGTCAGAATGGTCTATGATTGATTTCATAATTGATTTTGACAAGTTTGGTAGTCTACTAACATAATGGCGTCATTATGACTTTCCAATGGTCAATCACTGACACTCCATTGAAAGAAATGGCATAAAATGGTAATCTCGTACATAATGACAAATGAATAAATGTAATGTTTATTGCTATTTACGAACTTCTTACTACTTCAGATTGCAAACACTAATACGTAATATGTAAAAATATATATTAAATGAAATCTAACATGAAATTTAGTAGTAGTTTTTCTCAGACCATTGACCGACCAATGATCGACCATTATGAATTTAGCAGATTACGAACTTTTAGCAAAATGACAATGGGATCGTGTTGGAATGACGAATTTATAAAAATAGCAGACTTGAGCCCCTGGACCGTAATTCACCACACGGGCCCAGTGTGGATTGGTGAACATCACATATCTTCTAATTTTCGGTTCAAGAAAATGCCGGTTCTCACGATGTTTTCCATCGCCGAATAACCGAACCGTGTATCTGAACAATTATTATCGTTCAGTTCAATTAGTGTAACTGCTGCCGCCCATTCCAATAGAATAAAGAAAATAAATACACAATCCGATACAAATATAATAATTAATAACGACTACTAAAAAGTAACTCAGATGTGTGCCTACAAGGTGTAAACATTATGAAAATTTTAATTAGCTATCAACGTAATTGGATTTCACGGCACGTGGTTAATTTTAAATTAATTTTGTTGCTTGTAAACAGGTGATTAAAATGTTAATAGTGGCCGAGAGGAAACCAATGAGAGGGATGTAGGAAGCGGACAGTTGTAATGGATGTGCCATTCGTGGGAGAGAAGGAATATAGACGTTCATGTTCAAGTAATTCAAATTGCTTTTCATAAGTTATGTGATTTTCGCTCATTAATGCAGTCTTGATTTGTAGCTGTTCTATAAACAGGTTGAAATTTTAATCACCATTTTCCTCTTAAGAGATCATTGTACTCATCATTATGAACAACTTCTACTAAGGACCAAACATGAAATCGCGAAAAAAAAAAATCAGCTGTTGTTGACGAGTTATGCGAACATTAATGTAGTGAACAGCAGATTTTTTTCACGTTTTCAGGTTGGCGCATTGGTCCCGCGTGGTGGATTACGGCCCACTCCTTCTCACAGAGAGGTAGCCCACTGCTAAGAAGCAGTGGGAATATTATAGACTGATTATGCTTCTGCTTATGAGCAATTCTTACACAGTCGGTACTTGAAACAAGAAAAAAAAAAAAACGATATTTTCTCATCCACACCAAAATTTAAACCCCTTCTTACATCCTAACCCACACCGATCTTACAAAACCCGAATATGCGACCAAAGCAAAAAGCAATCTGGCTCCGACACGCGAATGACCACAACCGTTGGCTACTACAGATCTATGCTTAGATAAACAGCACTTTACATTCGGTCGGTTAACCACCACTCCGTAATGAGATAGCCGACTAAAACCCGACGAATAGCGCTTAATTATTTTGTTTTGCAACGTATTATTTATTTTTTCAGCGGCGAAAATTCCGTTTTGGCAGACCCCGTGTTTTGTGTTTTTGGGTTCGTGATTACGTTATTTTTAAGGAAGGAAGGAAAATTGGGACAGTTTGCTAATTTCATTATTTGGAGATTAAATAAAACGGAGATGCTTAAGGAACTTCTTGCTTTATTATTTTGTGGTTGAAAATAGAAACGCAGCTCTGTTTCAAACAAAAATATTTTCTGTTGTTTTAGGTTATAGGATTGGGCGAGTCTTTCAGCCACATGCACAGTGACCGCTGGGCAATAGTCTCAAACACGGTGGGTGCCTGAGGATAGACGGCTCCGTCAAGACCGGGCCAGGAAGAGGTGTCGAGTCGACCTAGACGTGTACCGCGAATAGGATGCCTGTAAGGGCTTAGGGGAGGCCTTTGATCAGCAGTGAACAAAAAAAAAAAATCAAAAATAAATTAATTTGATGATTTTTTTTGTGGGATCATCGTCTGCTGTTAGTGTATTTACTTAAAATATTAGTTTGTTTGTGTAAACTTCACAGACCTGATTGGTGTCAATATTTAAAAACGATTGACGGTCGATTAACGGTTGACTGGTAGAGAATGCCTAAGGCATTAAGTCCGCCTTTGTACCTTTTTGTGCGAAAAGTTTAAATAAATAAATAAATAAATAAAACAAATTTTCTCAACTCATATTTCAAGTAACCATCACCAGCGGTCGTTGACTCCTAAAAAAAATCCAAAATATTTTTGATTTTTATTTTATCGTGTTTATATATCGATACCCATCACGTCTGCAGAGTTTCGCTAGCTAATTTAATTTGACCCTGTATAACATAACTTCTATGTAACGTTAAAACCTAAAGAAAAAGAACCATCCCCGTTCTGCAACCGATACTGTACACAATAAAACGCATAACATTTTACATGTACACATAACTTTACCTCGCTCCGACAAACACGCACTTACAGAACAAACAAAAGAAGATTAGCAGCTATCTCGGCTATCTCGAACATATCCAAAAGGTACATAAAATAGTTTTATCGCTGTACAGATAGGCAATGGGCGTTGGCCTGTAAGGTACACCTACCAAATATATTGCGTGTACCGACGCCCGGTTAAACCCGATATAAAACGGGCAAGGATCAGTTATATGCAGATAGTGCAGGAGATTTGTACCTATTTCTGACAAGAATGGCCGTTAATTTTAAATTTGAAAAATTCTATAGCGAAATAATATTGTAAATCAATCCATTTGTTAGGAAGAAAAGTTATAAATAATTTCCAATTAATTACTAAACATTTTTTTTTTGCTTATTTTTGCTAATAACAGTGAGCTTAAAATTGAACGGATCCATTTGTTTTCTGGCTTTTTGGGATTTGTTTTTTCCCTTTCGTAGATACTATAAAGCAGCCATACTCACCCTTTTTTTATAGGGGCCACAAACACGTTTCAGTCATGGTGTCGAGGGCCGCAAGCAAAAATTATTTAGGTCTTTAGGCCAATTCTGCTAATTTAAAACGTTCAAAATCTAGTCGCAGTCTCATCTCGGCGACAAACAAATGTCAAAAACTTGTCAAAATGTAGGGAAATTTGAAGTATTTTTGACAGATTGAGACTGAGATCAGACTGTGAACGTTCTTAAAAATTACGAGAATTACCCCTCTTAATTAAAACGTAATTCCAAGTTAACGATGTAGTTACTTTAAAATCCTTGATAGCGCTCGGCTCACATTCCCGTTCAGAAACACCCGTACTCTGGTGGGCGCGAAATTTAAAATGGTTTACTATAAATAAGTAACATCAGGTGGGCCAATAACAAAGGCCGCAGGTTGAGTATAGCGGCTATAGAATAATATAAATGTATATTTATATATATAAGTTTTGTTTTGATCCATCTAAAGTAGTAGTACTGATTTAATAGACTCAACACGATGCACCTGATTTTTCAATAGTCAAATAATTTTCATCTAAGAAATAAATATTGTGGTTTGACAACTTTTGTTTAGAAATTAAGTATTTTAAACAGTCATACGAATTTTTCTGATAAAAGTTATCGCCCTATTGAAAATTCAAAAATAGTAATATTTTACAAGTACATCATATAATCAAGTCAGCCTATTGCTGTCCACTGCTAGATACAGACCTCTCCCAAGCTGTGCCACAACGCTCTGTATAGTCAACAGCAAAAGTAGATGATGTAAATCAGAAATTCAGTACTAATGAACGGAGTTCGCGTCAGAACTGTGTGGCGTCGAAGTAGTAAATGTTTGGTATAATTTACAATCACATACTTTGAATCACTTCGGCGCCACACAGTTCTGATGCGAACTACGTTCATTAGTATTGAATTTCTGATTTTCATCATCTACTTTTGCTGTTGACTGTACTCTACAGTCCGTTCAAAGTTACTTTACCACAGATATAGATACTTTAATTCTGAAAGCACCAACCAAATAGGATTATTTTTGCATTATTATGATATTTCTAATAATTTAATGTATTAAATATTTGCACACCACTTGTAATGGTAGAAGTTAAATGGGCCACGTCTATAATAAGATCATACTACATACTTTGTATACCTGCATTTTGGCAATTAAAGTATTATTATAATTATTATTAAAAAAAAGACACTACAAAGTGAAAAATAACTTTCTTCTTTGTTTTCGTGTCGCTGGCAAGACTGTATTTTATTTAAATCTTGTTTTCCCAAAACTGGTGAAGTGGGGCTACCTTGACGGAATGGCAGTGTGATTATGGAGCTATGTCACAAACCATGCTCCACCTCCTATCCTGCCCTGTGTGCCCCAAAACATGCAGTCAAAGTGATCTCTGCGCAGCCACCGACAACGCCGTGGAAGTGGCAAAAATAACTTTAATTTCGGAAGTCGGTGTCGGTGGGTTCGCATTTTCATTGTTTGCCACCGACTTCCGAAATTAAAGTTACTTTTCACTTTGTAGTGTCTTTTTTGGAAGTCGGTTGTTTTTTAATAAAAACGCTTTAATTTTTTACTTTTAAGTTGTACTTACTTACTCCACACAAATTCGTATAACATTACGTGCTATGTAAATATCAGTAACAGGAAGTTATTATAATACTACACAAGACGTCAAACTGCAGTTCACGCATGGTTTCTTGATCTTTCAAGGGCCTTTGACCTGCTTTCCTATGATATTCTATGGAAAAAGTTAGAAAATACTAATCTACCAATAGAACTCATCAACATCTGCAAGTACTGGTACGGAAATCAGGTCAATGGCGTGCGATGGTCGGGAACCATGTCGCAATCGTACAGGTTGCAGTGCGGGGTGAGGCAGGGGGGATTGTCCTCGCCAACCCTATTCAACCTTTATATGAACGATCTGATTGAGGCACTCAGTAGGACCCGGGTAGGTTGTCACATAGACGGAATTAATGTAAACAACATAAGCTATGCTGATGACATGGTTCTACTGAGTGCATCGGTATGTGGCATTAAGAAACTGCTTACCATCTGTGAAGCATATGCCGAACAACATGGATTAAAATATAATCCACTCAAAAGTGAAGTCATGGTCTTTGAGGCCAGAGGAAAAGAGACAGGTAACGTGTTTCCCAATATTACGCTTAATGGTACAGCTTTGCGTAGGGTGTCTAAATGTAAGTACTTAGGACATATTCTGACCTCTGACCTCAGGGACAATGATGACATCGAGAAGGAACGGAGGGCGCTGGCAGTGCGGGCGAACATGATGGCTCGCAGGTTTGCACGTTGTTCGACAGAGGTCAAAATTACAGTTTTTAGGTCTTATTGTACATCTTTCTATACGTGCAGCCTGTGGGCCAACTATACTCAAAAGTCTTACAGTGCCCTCCGAGTCCAATTTAATAATGCGTTCAGGGTGCTGATGGGGCTGCGGCGATTCTGTAGTGCATCAGGGATGTTTGCTGTACATCGCGTAGACTGCTTTTACGCTACGATGCGTAAAAGATGCGCATCCCTGGTGCGTAGAGTTCGCGGCAGCGCCAACAGCATCCTTAGCATGATCGCTAGTCGGCTGGACTGCAGTTATATCAATAATTGCTGCGCCATTTCTCATGGAATGGCGCAGTAGTGACTGTTGTTTTGTTCTGTTCTGTTTATACATATATTTTGCTGTGGGTAGGTTTAAGTTTACTAACACTAGTCTATAAGAACATTGTTACTAACAAAAAGGACACTATGGTCTGAAATAAAGTATTATTATTATTATTATAACATCATCAATTATAAAACTAAGCGGTAAAAATACGTATTATTGAAGCTAACTCAAAAACTACCAAAGCAAAGTTAATAAAATTTATATGGGACCATCCCTGAAGCATACCATAAATATCAATTAGAAAAAAAAACTCTTGAAATCGATTTTAATTGCCGGAGATAATGTGTAACGAACATTTGAATTGAGAACCTCTTCCTTTTTGAAGTCGGTAAAAAAAATAAAGATCATTTTTGGCAGCAATCTAATAGCAACCTTATTGCCACGATGTTAAAGATCAGTGTGATATTAACAGTGATCAAAATTAGAGGTAAAATAACTGTGAACGGACGTTACACACGGCGACACATCAAGCTATAATTTTCCAATTTTGGCTGAACTCGCATTGTATAGGTTTTTTGCACAATCAGAAGTCAGCTTATACCGGTTATGTATAGCTTGATGTGAAGCCGTGCGTGCCTTCCGACCCAGTTACCGAATGTCAAAACAAAAATATCCGATGATTAGACGTTTCTTGTAACATTATTTTTCTTCATTCCCATAAGAGTTCTTTGAAGTCACTACAAAGGCCTTCAAATGCCCTCATGTCTATTTCTGTCAAGGAAAAAATTGGATGGACCTAAAAAATGTTTAGTCTGAGAAGTAATAAATTACCGAGTTTATGTAACCGTATAAAACTATGCCTTTGTCTGATAAATTAGATGTTCAAAAGTTTCTCTTTTTGGTAATTTTCTAGAATATTAGGGTAGATTTACCTTGTTTTATTAAAATTTTCATGTAAAGTTTTTTAAGACTATAATTATTTTGTATAAAATTTATTGAGATCGTATTTTGAATGTAGTTACTATGTGTAATGGTAAAAACCATGGTAAAAACATGTATGTAGAAACCTTTTACTGTTTTAGGCCTGCAATTTTCTTGTCTAAAATACCTACATAAAAATATGAATGTATGTAACCAAATAATGCAGGTGTTAATTTGCACAAGATAGATCACCTTATAATAAACTAGCAGCCCGTCCCGGCTTCGCACGGGTGGACATTTATTTTTTAAACATTTTATTTTTTCTTGCAATAAAAAGCGTATATTAATCAGTGATAATGTAGCATTGAAATGGTGAAAGAATTTTTAAAATCGGTCCAGTACTTTTTGAGCCAATTCTTTACAAACATACATACAATTATTTCCTCTTTATAATATTAGTATAGACAAATTAAAAAATAGAAGTAAATAATTATTTATAAACCATTGTTTTTTGTAGCGAAACAAACATTTAAATATAAGCGCATTTACTTCCACAAGGAACTTTTCAAACAAGGTTCGCACCTGTATTATAAATAATCAATGCAGCTCGATGTTTACAGAGCGCATTGGATAGCTTGTAGCAACGCACACACCGATCCATGCCAGGTGTACCCCTTTGTTACTATATCCCCTACAGTTTTTTTTTATTGTTGTACGTTTCAAATGAGTGTCACATCTGTTTCATAATCAGTGCAGCTCAATGTACACAGAACGCAGTGGATAGCTTGTAGCGGTACACGCACCGATCCATGTCAAGTGTACCCCTTTGTAACTGTATCTCCTACAGTTTTTTTTTATTGTTGAACGTTTCAAACGAGTGTCGCATCTGTGTCATAATCAATGCAGCTCGATGTTTACAGAGCGCAGTAGATAGCTTGTAGCGACGCACACACCGATCTATACCAAGTGTACCCCTTTGTTACTGTATCTCCTACAGTTTTTTTTTTTTATTGTTGAACGTTTCAAACGAGTGTCGCATCTGTGTCATTATCAATGCAGCTCGATGTTTACAGAGCGCAGTGGATATCTTGTAGCGACGCACACATCGATCTATACCAAGTGTACCTCTTTGTTACTGTATCTCCTACAGTTTTTTTATTGTTGAACGTTTCAAACGAGTGTCGCATCTGTGTCATTATCAATGCAGCTCGATGTTTACAGAGCGCAGTGGATAGCTTGTAGCGACGCACGCACCGATCCATGCTATTTGAACTATTTTGTTACTGTATCTCTTACAGTTGTGTTTAGCCTATATTTGTTCCGTGTTGTTTTTGATCCAGTTATCAGAATCCCTAATCTCCCATTAATAACTCTAAAGGAGAATGCGCAATCATATACTTTTAATTATTATTTTAATAGTACACAACACCAACTAACTGACAATCAGCTACTATGTTTTAATGGAAATCAAAATAATCTTGTGCTTGAAAACAATTAGTAAGTTTATTTTTTATTGCTGAATGGGCCTGCTCTTGACCTCGATCACGCCTGATGGAAAGCGATGGATGCGATCTATAATGGAAAAGAGCGTGCCTAGAAGATGCCTGTTCACTCTTGCTTTGAAGGCAAGACGGGTTAAGTGAGATTGTTCGCTTTAAAAAGTGCTGTAATAAACAACGTGTAACGTTAAATGCGCAAAACCTGAAAATAGTTTGTTCATAATTGACTACTGAATCGATTTCAGTAGCTTTTAATATAGGTTTTTTTTTACGAAAATTATGTATTTTGCCACACTATCCGCCAATTGAGCCAAAGAAAATTAAGTCTGATCTTAAGGCAATAAGACTCAATTTTGAATGCATAAAGTAATGCTAGGATCAACACGATTTTCTTAATAATAATAGCTTTAAAACTAGTTTTGGTCATTGTATTATGCTTTTAACTCAATGAAAAACCTCACACACCCCAGGGTGTGTGAGGTTTTGCGCATTTAACGTTACACGTTATATATGGAAAAGATTCATATTAACTTCAGTGGAAGACTGTTTCCTAGAAAAACTGACAATTATTGCATTATTTATCATATAATTTCATTATTATAGTAAACAATAATTATCGACGGAAGAAAATAGTAGATGATCTATTTTCTTCCGTCGATAATTTATTGTTTACTTAAGTATAATATTAACAACAAAACGTAAGTTATTCACAAAAAAAAAGTGTTTTACAGAACCAAGCATCCAATAACTCCGTAAGCGGCTTTTCCCCTTAGCGATAGTCGTTTACCTTTATCAACAAGATATTTAAATCTCAGAAACCATTTTATTAGCTGTTAAGCAGATTTAAATAGGCGGAAAATTAAAGAAATTGTGAAGTATTTTTCGTCAATTTTACCTGGAAATTCTTCCAGAGGTAATATATATAAATCGAAGTCTGAAAGGAATGCGAAAAGGTTCAGGTATCTATAAATAGAATGGGAAAAGATAAAGGTTGTTGGAAAAAAGAGTTATGCTTGCTTTAGGATCCTTTCGAAGATAAAACGGACTTAGTCGTTAGAAATGCTAAAGCTCCTTATGTTCTGAGTTGAGCTGCATGATTACTGACAAATGTATACACTGACTAGACAGTTCCACTCAAACTATGTGGTTGTTCTTCAAAATACCATTTCAGATACCAATCTACATGGTTTTCACATGACCAGCACCCTAATTGCGTAACACACTATTACTCTCAATTTGAATCATTTTGAAACATATTGCTATTCCATTGCTTCATATGTTCGAAAAATGTGTCTGCTCAGCAACGCAAATAACGCAATGAATGTTGTTGAGCTGTCAAAATGAAACCCATTGCTACTGATAGTGTATTACGCAATTACCCTGCTGACCAAGATTATGTCTGGACTTTAAAAGAGACTACGACCTCTGAGTTTGTTTCGGCCTTTCTTCTCAGGGAGTCAGATAGGAAACGCCGACCTCGTCTAGTATTTAACAAAATGATTGACGTATAAGTGTTTGTAGAAACGTTATACCTACTTACAGAAATAAAATGATTTATCTATTTTGCTTGTTAAAGGTAATTGGGCGTAATCTGACCCGCACCCTAATTGCGTAACACACTATCAGTCGGAATCTGAATCATTTTGAAGCAAATTGCTAATCCATTGCTTCATAAGTTCGAAAAATTCGTTTGCTCAACACGTAATAACGCAATGAATGTTGTTGAACTGTCAAAATGAAACCGATTCCGATTGATAATGTGTTACGCAATTGCCCTGCCGGTTTGTGAAAACTTGCGTACAAAAACCTAACTGGATTTAACTTGTTAAGTTAAACCACACTTTTAATTACATGTAATTTTTTTGTTTAACTGTGGGAGTAAAAATTAACAGGTCAATAAAAAATCGATGTTTATACCGGCCGTAACGCATATCGGGAAACTCTGGTAGCGGATATAGTACAGGGAACGTACGGACGAGCAAACTCTGTCAAAAGCTTGCCGCATTGAATGTATTAAAAGAAAATATATATTATATTTTTCCCAATACAAAAATGTTTAGTTAACACAACTAATGCGACCTATACTATCGTAAATTTATCCTCTTTTATTTCTGTACAGCGTAGGTAAAGTTTAATGGCTCGATAAATCACCTTAGGCCTGTCAATTAGAAAATTATCATACCTAACAAAAATCAAAATCACCATATAAACACGCGCGGCAGTTAGGCAATCGCCAGACGTTCTACTCGGTTCCCGCACTATTTGCACATTGTCATGGGTCTTTCCTCGTTCAAGTTAATACGACGAAATCAAAAATACGTACGTCTCACGCGTAATAGTATGACGTTCGATCTTCGCAATTTATCACCCTAAAGTGCATGCCTACTCAAATAACCAACCGAGCATGAATGTTAAAATAATACTTCGTAATTTGACCGTGCGAAGAAAGATAGGGATATATAATGAGGTCGCGGATAAGTGAGGTAAAATGAAAATCCAAGATGGCAGCTGTTTTTTTTTTTCAATTTTAAATCATGGTTGTCGTTTATATGGTTTTCAAGGGTGCTGAAGCCGATAGTTGAGTCAAAATGAAAATCCAAGAAACGGCTGCGAAAATTTTTAAATTTTGTTATTTTAAAGTTTTACAGCCAAATTTTGTAATTTTCATTTTGAACTACGTTCCTGCCGGGGGTCCGATTTAGATCAGACCCAGCCTAATACCTGCCCACCTATTCTGAAAACCAATGCACGCTACTGGTACAATTTCCATACAATGGTGCCCAATGATCTTTTAGTACGCTTCTTGCCTAGATAGTGTCTATTCTACATGTAAGAAACAAACTCAGCGTCTTATTTATTTATTTATTTTATTATTTATGTACACACAGTAAAATACATAAGGATATGACATAATTATAATTTGAGTACAAAGGTACTGCTTATATCTTAAGAAATTTCTTCCAGCAGACCTGCGAAAGGAGATGTAAAAAAAGAAATGTAGACAATAGTGTGTGATAACAAGAAGATAAAAATATGAATGTGTGAAGTCTAAGACTAAAATATTAAATAAACTTACACAATTAATGCAAAAAATAACAGTATACTTAAATAAATACATAATGCTAAAATATATAATAAACATATATATATTCACAGTATAGAGTCTTATTTGAAGCTCTGAAAGAATTTTATAAGCATAAGATCACGTGTGATTTCCCCGATAATTACGTGAGAATAAAGTCCAGAATGACCTCTTGAGGAAAAGGACACATGAATTTGAGTAATCCGGTCAGGGAATTGAAACGACAATGGAGGTAATCAGCGTAGCAGTGGGGCTGATTGACCGTATCGTATTACCCAGTTACTGGGTTACAGATAATAGGTATTCGTTCTATGTAAAAACTTGTATTCTAGCTGCAGCCGGCTAGACTGACAGCCAACCCCAGCACATAGTTGAGTAAAGGCAGATGATGTTGATTGGGACTGACTGCCGTAATTGGCGGTAAGATTCTCGGAAACTGCAGAAAAATGTATTTGAAATTAGAGCTGGTTTATGTTATCAATCGCTGGAATAATGTCACTACACAATCGAACGCGTCATATCATATTGAATGGCAATGGCTTTGAATCACTCACACATTAGTACCATTGTGACAGGAAAGGTGTGAAATGTTGCGGCCTGTTTGCGATACAAAGCATGGCCTTATTTGATGTCCAAGTTATATTGGCCTACTAACAGCTTACAGTGGCTGAGTACCTACGAGTTGCAGACCGTGCCCAACGATTAAATTGGACGTGCCAAGATATCTAAGAGACATGGAAATGCGGTTTGAACAGTTGGTTTTTCAAACAAAATAAAATTTACAAAAAGTATGCCCATTATCTAATTTTATTAGATAAACTTACAATTTTTAATGTTCTTTTGTTTTATTTTATTTTTTTACGTTTTCATAATTTACTTTTATTGATTTAATTTCCGATGCGTGTCCCAAATGAAATATTTATTTTTCTTTATCGGTACAGCCATTTCGGAGATTAGCTGGAACAAAAAGACAGACACAAAAATTATACAAAACAACTTTTGTCTCAGCTACTTATTGGTCTCTCACGTCATGTCTACGGGTATGTATGAAAGTGCGCACATGTAGCGACGTGACAAAGACAACACTTGCTGTGATCGACAAATTGCTTGCTGAGGCAAAAATGCTCTTAGATGATTGTGCCCACAACACCGTTTGCGTTGCTTGTAATTAAAAAAAAAAAACTAGTAAATCGAATAAGTAGCTCTCGAGGAGACTGCCGCTACTAAAGGATTTATATTTAAACTAGCTGACCCCGCAAACGTCGTTTTGCAAAAAAAAGGGGTATGAAAAATAGATGTTGGCCGATTCTCAGACCTACCCGATATGCACACAAAATTTCATACAAATCGGTCCAGCCGTTTCGGAGGAGTTTAACCACAAACACCGCGACACGAGAATTTTATATATATTAGATTAGCTGACCCCGCAAACGTCGTTTTGCAAAAAAAAAATAGATAGTAGCCGATTCTCAGACCTACCCAATATGCACACAAAATTTCATACAAATCAGTCGAGCCGTTTCGGAGGAGTTTAACCACAAACACCGCGACACGAGAATTTTATATATTAGAGATTTTATACGCGGTAGCTTTCAAGCATTAAACAGGGCTAATTAACATTTTCGAAAGTAATTTAAGATTCATTTTAATAATGACTTACTAACCTAATTAACAATCTGGGGGCTCGGCAGTACCCCCGCCAAGACGAGCCAAGTGACGCACAAGGGCACTACCTATCTTTTCTCGAAGCGCTTCGTCGTGTTTTTGAACCCTCATAACTTGGGTTTGGATTATACCGGATAAAAAAAAATTTGGGATATGATGTCAATAGTAGACTTAATAAAGACATAATGTTACAATTGCATAGCGCTTATATATTAGATTTTATTGACATCTAAAAAACCCCGATTTCGTCACTGACTCACTGATGATCATGAAAATTCTTAAGGTGCTTCCTGAAGTCCTTAAAAGGCGATGGCTAAACAGAAGTATGGACGACTGCCCCAGCAAAGAATAAACATGAAACCTTGCAATATGTAATGCTGAATAGCTGAATATTAGTATTTCATATGAAAAAAGTTTCAGGAACTTTTCATATCTTTACAATCCTGAAAATATATTCGTGTAACTCCTACATCAATAGGTATAAAAAACTGCAAACAAATGACATATTGCTATGAACTTTTACCTAGGCGATTGGATATTAATTTCTGCAACGATTTACGATATTTTTGATTAGCGACACACCCCGGTTTCGCACGGTGGTACTTGAGTATATATCTACAAAGAGGTAATTACGGGCTTTCTACAATCCGCGCAAAAATCACTCCCGCCCGCGTGTTTAAATAATAATATATCCTACCTAGCAGAATTGTTTTCCCTTTTTCCAAATACGTTCATCATTTCAACCACCTATTTATATATTGTCTGTGAAAACTATCTTTATTTCAACTCATTAAATGCCTGAACCAGTATGCCTAAACAGTAAACCTTCCGAAAGAACCAATCAATCTACTAGTAACAACCACATCAAAATTACCATATGTGGAGGCTTGTTATTAGCAATTTTTTTTAAATATTATATGCTATATATCAGTATACCACTGATTAGTCTGTAAGCCTTCTTTAAAATTAAATAAATAAATAAATAAAATCTGTTTGTTGATATATCCGTAGGCAGACGGGCTGACAGACAAACGCGCCAGGGGGACTTAGAGCTAGTTCAGACACGGCGGGAACCGCGCGATTTCAGAATCGCATGGAAATCGCGCGAGTCTTATTTGTATGAGTTATTAAGTAATCGTTCAGACATAACCGCGCGGTTAATCAATCATTCCCGCATGTCTGAACTAGCGCTTAATAAGTAGGTATATGGTTATTGATAAATCATGCTTATACTACGTTATCTAGTTTAGGCACTGACAAGGACTTATAAGCAGTGATAGGAATAGGTAGTGCCTAATTGCCTAAACTTCGAAGAACAGAGACAAGAAACGGAGACTTCCTTAGGACTAAATTTTTTCCGGGACATCTGTCCCGAAATTCGGGACGACACTTAAATACATTAAAAAATATATGTTATTTGGAATAAGTAATTCGTCTATATTTACCTAAAGTTTGCGACTAGATATTATTATGGATTGATTATTATTGTTTGTTATTATTATGGAGTTATAAATTAAAAATGTTAATTTATAACTCCATAATAATAACTTATCCTATATCAGCCTAAAAATGAAAAAACGACCCAGTGCTGGGACACTACAATATATAAATTGATTTATAAATATATATATGTACTTAATCCTTTTATATAAATTATAAAAAAGAGATCGAAATAGGTAGTGTTTTATGTACTTGCCATAGGTTAGAATAATATGGATATTCCCCGAGTCCCGGGATTTGGTTTTTAAAAGGAATGTGCTAGCCCTTACACATGTATTTACACGAATCTTAAAACGCATAAAGTGCCGACTATGGTTAAAGCTATTCTGCAAAAAAATATCTCTAAATTTAAAAATAATTTTGACACAAACAAAACGAATTTGACAATCGCGATTCCACGTGGTAAGTAGATAGGTGCTTTTTTTTTGTTTGGCTTCGCACGATTTGTGCATTCAGTCAAACAGTAGGTACTTATTTGCCCTACCCCGTGCTTTTTTTGAGCCGAAGGCAACCTCGAGGTCTTTTTTTATGGAATTTTTCACTTTTGTATGGAAAATATGAAAAATTATTACCAACGTGTTGAGGTTAAGGGGTTTACGGGCTTCCTGAAAAAAAGATACAGTACTGTTTTTGCACCTGAAGTCGAGGTGTTAGTGTGAATTTTAGTTCATGGCAACTATTTTTATTCCACACATTTTTAGTCGCGATTAATAAGTTTCTAAGTTAATTTTGACACGTGCGTGACATACTGGATTGGAATACATTAGTATTAATAATGTTTAGCTAAAAAGAAAAGGTTTTGCGTTTTGTGCGAATGATAAATGATAAATGATAAATGATTTTATTTCTGTAAGTAGGTTTGTACAAACACTTTTACATGTCAATCATATTTTTTTTAACGAGATGAGGTCGGCGTTTCCTAACTGACTACTCTGAGAAGAAAGGCCGAAACAAACTCAGAGGTCACAGTCTCTTTTAAAGTCCAGACATAATCTTGGTCAGATCATGTGGAGACCATGTAGATTAGTGTCTGAAATGGTCTTTTGAGGAAAGAACCACACCGATTGAGTGGACCTGTCCAGTCAGTGCACGCATTTGTCAGTAATCATGCAGCTCAACTCAAACTTAAGGAGCTCAACGATTCGACGAACAATACCAAAGAAAGGACATTTGGGTGGGTCGCATAAATTACTCAAACTGCCAGACCATGACTAAAACTATCTGAGAAAATAAAAAAAAAAGAAGAAAAGGCAAAAAAAAAAAATAACCCACATAGTCTTCACATTCACAGTCATTAAAATAATATAATACTTTACAAAGTAAATATTCATGTCACTGTATATGTAAAATTTATCAATGTCAATGTGTATATAAAAATCCAGAAATAGTCTTGGTCAGATCATTTTGAGGACCATGTAGATTGGTGTCTGAAATGGTCTTTTGAGGAAAGAACCACACAAATTTGAGTGGACCTGTCCAGTCAGTGCACGCATTTGTCAGTAATCATGCTGCTCAACTCAAACTTAGGGAGCTCAACGATTCGACGAACAATACCAAAGAAAGGACATTTGGGTAGGCCGCATAAATTACTCAAACCGCCAGACCATGATTAAAACGGAAACAATGACCCACATAGTCCTCACATTCACAATAAATAAAATGATATAATACTTTACACAGTAAATAGTAAATGTTCATGTCATTGTTTATGGAAATAGATATTAAGAAAAAAAAAAAAAAAAGTGTAAAATCGCAAAATAAAATAAAACAACATTCGCAGTCTAAACTTATTGGAGCAGCTCAATCCCAAGCCTTTTTGTCCTCAATAAAGTCATTTACAGTATAATAGGCTTTTTGGCATAGTTTACGCTTTATAAAAGATTTGAATTTATTTAGGCTTAGTTCTTGAATGTGACTAGGAAGTTTATTATAAAAACGTATACATTGCCATCTAAACGAGCCACCTATTTTTTTGAGCCTTGATGAAGGAACAACAAATTTGTGTTTGTTCCTAGTATTTATGTTATGGATATCACTGTATTTTTAAAATAGATTAATATTTTTATGTGCATACAAAAGATTATCATAAATGTACTGAGAAGGCACAGTCATTATATTAATCTCTTTAAATTTGTCTCTGAGGGAGTGTCTGGGACTTAATTTATAAATGGAACGAATTGCCCTTTTTTGTAAAATAAAAATTGTCTGAATATCGGCGGCATTTCCCCACAACAGAATACCGTACGACATCACACTATGAAAATAACTAAAGTAAACCAAACGGGCTGTCTCTAAATCAGTTAAATCACGAATTTTCCTAACGGCGTATGCTGCAGAGCTAAGCTTTTTTGACATTTTATCTATATGGGGGCCCCATTGAAGCTTGGCATCCAATGTTATGCCTAAGAATACTGTGATATCTTCGGGTTTTAACTCTTCATCCTTTATGAGAACACTAGTTTCGACTTGTCTAACATGGGGTATCGTAAACTTAATACATTTGGTTTTTTTTTCGTTAAGTAGCAGGTTATTAACATTAAACCAGTCAACTACTTTTGCGAGGGCGCTATTTACATTGTCAGTAACCAGCTGCTGACGTTTAAGTTTAAATACAAGTGAAGTGTCATCTGCAAACAACACTATATCATGATTATCCTTTATGAGGTAAGGCAAGTCATTAATATAAATAATAAATAAAAATGGGCCAAGAATTGAGCCCTGGGGGACCCCCATTCTTACTACAGATCCGGGTGATCTTTTTCCGTTAACATCAACCCTCTGAATCCTATCACTTAAGTAAGAAGTAAGAAGATCCAGGGAGGCGTTACGGATTCCGTAGTGGTGCAGTTTCCTGATTAATGTTTCATGATGAACACAATCGAATGCCTTGGACAAATCGCAAAAGATGCCCAACGCATCGCATTTGTCCTCCCAGGCATTATAAATATGTCCTAAAAGTTCAACTCCGGCATCGGTAGTCGAACGACCCCTTGTGAAACCGAACTGTTTGTTATGCAGTAATTTATTTTTATTAAAAAATCTTTGCATTTGGTTTAAAATAAGTTTTTCAAAAATTTTACTAAAGGTAGGTAGTACTGAAATGGGTCTATAGTTAGTAGGGTCTGATGTACTACCCGATTTAAACAATGGTATTATTTTACTGTTTTTCATAAGATCAGGAAACTCACCACGGTCGATACAATTATTAAATATAACAGCTAAAGTAGGTGCTACAATGTTTATAATCGACTTAACAACATCCACAGAATTACCCCAAAGATCTGCGGTCTTTTTAACATTTAATGTGTGAAAGGTTTTAATTATATCTTTACAGGTGACATATTCGAACTGAAATTCAGAATCACAAACTGGAACATTTTCCTTAAGTAAAGACTCTGCAGCAGTGGGTGATGAGTTTAGAGATCTAGTAGTTGATACGGGAATCTCTGCAAAGAAATTTTCAAAGGCCGCGGCGACTTGAGAATCTGATTTAATTATATTGTCATTAATAGCAAGGCTGTAGTCACTACTTCGGTTGCATGACTTTCCCGTTTCGCTATTAATTACATTCCAAGTCATTTAAATAATGTTACTACTATTTTTAATTTTTGAACTCAAGTAACGTGACTTGGCAATACTACAAACTTTTTTAAATATTTTAGAATAATTTCTAACATATAAATTAAATTCAGCAGTGTTTATACAAATCCGTTCTTCATATAATTCATAAAGTCGTTTTCTACTTTTATGTATACCAATGGTGGCCCAGTCGCTGAAGGAAGCGTTACTATTAACACTGTACCTACTTTACTTTTGTATTTAAAATGTTTTTATTGGTTCGACTTAGAACAAGCTTTTCGCTAAGCCCAAACAATTAATTTTTCTAATATGTCAAGGTAGAATAATATTAATACATTAGTTTTATTCAATATTTTACTTAAAAAATAGAACTTATCAAATCAGTATCCAATAAAATAACTCCGAACGTCCAATGCAATAAGATCAAATATCAGAGTCCATAAAAGCCAGCCAAAGTCGTAGTAGCAAGAAGGTTCCAGAATCCAGTGAATAAGCCAGGTTCAGAAGATATGCACCACACAACAAAACACAACAGGAAGCAAACAAGCGCACTCTAAGAACCGAAGTAATCGAGTGAGACAACAAGTTACTGTTGGTAAAGATTTGAATTCTAGTGGCGCAGAAAGAGACAAAAACAGGTGCGTCACTCTAGCGACAGAAACACCCCGCTATTGTTTTCTTTTGTTTCCATAATGCGGCGACATTGCGCGTCTCAACAAAGCGACGACGTCGCGCGCTTGGCACAAAAGTTTTATAGCGTGCTGTTGACGTAAAATTTACAACGTCGCTCATGCGCTTATTGGCTTACATAAACCAAATGGTTTATGTAAGCCAATAAGCGCATGAGAAATAAAATCAATCAATTCAATTCGAATTTCATTCTTTTTGACAATATGTATAAAAATTTATACATATTGAAAAAAAGAATGAAATTCAATTAAATCCCGTGATTCATTGTGTACTACACACATCAAAAGTGTCTAGGGATCAACATATATTTTTGCAATAACTTTTCTCCTGATTGATATTAATTAAAATTTTCTTTAAGGATTCATCAAATAAAGTGTTTTCGTTTGTCACAGTAACGATAAACCAAGTCACCTTTGCATTAATAAAGAAATTTGCCATTTTCCTAATAAAGGGATTTTTGACATTTGAACCACTAACACAAAAGTTCGAAAAAAAGACTGAAATAACAGTTTTCTCTAAAATTTTATTGGGTAACTTAAACAATTAATAATCCGTGTTTCTACCGCGAACACTAACAACACAAGAACATCGGTTTGGCATACTCAAAATGAGTTCATCCAAATCACGCTGTGGAATGGCCGCCCATGTTCGTTGCAACAACAAAAAAAGGTCTTCTTGCGACTGGATACCCTCCATATTCGGCAGAGCTCTTCTCTGTAGCATATCCCATGCATGCTCAATCGGGTTCAAGTCTGGCGACTGAGCAGGCCAGGGCAGGACATTGATGTTAGCTGCGGCGAGAGTCTGTCTTACAACTCTTGCGGTGTGCGGTCGTGCATTATCATGCATTAACTGAAATAAGGGACCGATTTGCACTTGTAGAGGAACGATGACGTCTGATACAATCGTCTCAGCATAAATTTGAGCGTTGAGGTTGCCTCTGATCCAAATCAACTCAGTTCTTCCGCCGATCCAAATACCCGCCCATACCATGATGGTTCCACCACTATAAGGATGGACTTCCTGGCAGGATTTTAATCGCTGTTGGCGTCCAGGGGTTCTCCAGTGTCGTATACGTCTTGTATCCGGTCTCATACCAAAACGAGACTCATCAGAAAAGCACACGAAACGCCATTGTTCTTCTGCCCAATTTCTGTGTTCAAGAGCCCATTGATATCGAATCCTACGATTGTGCATTGCTATAGGTGGTACCCGTAGCGGTCTTCGGGAATGAAGGTTCACTTCATGCAAGCGGTTTCTGACTGTTTGGTCGCTAATTAAGTTCCCTGAAGAGTGATGAAGCCTCACGGCTAACATCATGGCGGTTATTGTTGGAGCTCTTCGAGTTAAGATTTGAATGTATCGGTCTTGTCTCCGTGTGGTGCAGCGATACCGTCCTCCATGGCGCTCATCCACGGTACCAGTGCTTCGGTAACGTGTCCAAAGTCGATTGATAACACTCTGACTTGTATTCAGAGCTAAAGCCACAGTACGTTGCCGGGAACCAGCTTCTATCATTCCCACGGCTCTGAGCATTTCTTCCCTGCTTAAATGACGTCGCCGCTCCATAATAACGTTGGTTTTAATCAGTAGTAGGGAAACAGTAGCACTAATAATGTCTTCAATGCGTTGTATGTTTTTATAGGGAAAATATTGACAGCTGATTTTCATCTTTTACTCGAATTTGATTCACAGTTCCTGATTCAAATTATGAAATGCACCAAAAAGGATCCATATAAATTTATAAAATCATAAATTTATTACAAAGCCACATCTCAATCTCAAGAAATCCGCATAAAAATGCTTGATCCCTAGACACTTTTGATGTGTGTACAATCAACAAGTCATTTACAAAAGTTCTCCAAAAAAAAATTCAGAAAATTTTATGGTTGTAACGACTGCGTATGTTATTTATTATGTTATGTCTAGTCGCAAACTTTAGGTAAATATAGACGAATTACTTATTCCAAACAACATATTTTCTTTAATGTATTTAAGTGTTGTCCCGAATTTCGGGACAGATTTCCCGGAAAAAAATGTAGTCCTAAGGAAGTCTCCGTTTCTTGTCTCTGTTCTTCGAAGTTTAGGCAAATAGGCACTACCTATTCCTATCACTGCTTATAAGATATTTAAATAAAACAACAAAAATACGATTTATTTATTTATTCTGTGATTCTTACAAGAACATTATTTAAAAATGAAGCCGGAGCTGATAATGTGTTCTGGCGTCTTGCCCGATATGCCGCCGCAGTCTTTGCGTGGCCACACCGCAGTTTATGCATCGTATGATGATTTGATTTCAAGTCCGTGTTGAGTAGCGAGAGGTCAGTAGATAGGCGAGCACACACAATAAGTCCAATAAACAAGTGAGGGTCAATGTAAATCCAAAATAAAATAGCACAACGAACAAGAAAACGGCAGAGCGTAGCGGCGTCTGTTGTCTGACAGTCTGACATGCATATCATCTGACCATAGATAAGTCATAACATCTGACCATAGATAATACACTAGCATCTGACGTTTGTTTTTTCATAGAGAAGAGATTGAACTTCAAGTATAACCGAATCATTAGAATAATCGAGTAGGTTGAAAGAAAAAAAAGAATATTAATAAGTTTTATCGACCACTATTCAGTTTATCGGTATGTAGTAAGATTAAACGAACAAGCACAGTCTGAAGCTTTCAGTTATTTTTATTTATTTGATTTTGATTATAATAAATTGGAATTGAGTAAAATCGATTGTCACTTTAAAAACAGCCCCATTTTCCGAATTAAACATAATAACAAACAACTAAAGGACACCGAGTTAAACGCCTTAGTTTCGGAAAATAAATTGTTATGATACCTGTTGTCAAAAATCGATTTATGTAGAGTTTCATTTGACATTCTGGAAAAGCGATATGACCCCTCCCTAGCTTGCCGTAGTGTTATTTCCCCTTGAACTTGACATTTTAATAAAAAAACAATTAATATACTTTTTTATGTATTAACAGTTTACGAAAGTTCTAGGAAATTATTAAACACTAAATAATTCATGAATGATTTTTTTGAATATTACGAGTTAATGTGAGATTCCTATTCATGCTTGGGGCAGTCATTTAGCCATCTCCTTTGGCATGTAAGCTAGTATTAGTAGACAAACAACAAAAAAATTCTAAAACTTGGAATTTTTACTATCACATGGGCGCAAGGTGAAAAATTTTTTCACTGTTCATTACTTTTTGATCAAACAATAGTTATTATAGTAACGAAACGGCCAAACTTTATGTTTTGATTATGGTGTTTGGACTTTGTGAAGTTACGGCTTGTAGAGTTAGGGCGTGTAGAGTTAGAAGCTTGGCTCTACACGAGATCTGACGGGCAATCTGTCAAAAATCCGTCAAATTTCCTTACATTTTGACAAGTTTTTGACGTTTGTTTGTCGCCGGGATGAGACAGCGACTAGATTTTGGACGTTTTAAATTACGAGAATTGGCCTTCTGATAACTTTTTGACAGTGCGAGCCATACGGTCTCGTCTTGGCAACATTTTACATGAAAATGTTTTTGGTGGGATTACTTTGTCTCATTACCGCTAAGATCGAAACAAACATTTGCAAACTCCTACAAGTTTGATAAAGTAACTAAGTCAGACAATGGAGCTTTACTCTCGACACGTGTCAAGCCACAAAGTAAAATGATTCCGAATGTTTGCCAATACGAGTTAGGTAATGCATGTGCTCTATTCCCTGCAATGTAACAACTACTTACTGTTATCTGGAGATCTACTTTCTTAGTCCGTCAACAAAGATCAGTAGGCCAATTCTCGTAATTTAAAACGTTCAAAATCTAGTCGTAGTCTCATTTCGGCGACAAACAAATGTCAAAAACTTGTCAAAATGTAGGGAAATTTGAAGTATTTTTGACAGATTGAGACTGAGATCAGACTGTGAGCGTTCTTAAAAATTACGAGAATTGCCCCTGAGGGCCCCTCCGAATGTAGTTAGTCGTTCAAAACAAGTGTCAAATGTGTAATATATTTCAGTTACCCACATTTGTTCTATTATCATCGAGTAGTACAGATGCAAGCACACTAAGCTACTACAACGTGTCAAATTTCTTTAATAGATTTTCAACTTCATCGCGAAAACATTGAGGTTCAAAGTTGATTGGAAAAATTTGACAGTTTCGGGTAGCTTGGTGTGCTGGCGTCTGTACATAAAATGACATACTTACGCAGTATTTTTATTATACGCTTGCTCTCGACTCACGCTTTTCATTTGCCCAAAGTACCAACTTCGTATGTGGCGACGAGGATGGGATCCGAACCCACGCGTGAAATTTTTCGGACGGGCAAAATCACATTGCGTGTTGTTCTGTGGAATCGTGTTATCATTCATAACTAGTTCGGACCCTGAACTATTCTTATCTCCATATGTGATACGCTCGAAACTACGTATGTCCTGCTTAGTGTGTGGACTGCTCTGTGGTTAAGGTATCTGCTTCTTGAAACCGAGCTTCTGAGCTTAAGCCTGGCAAGTCTTAAGTAGTTATTTCAATTTCACAATTACTTTCTATAAGTTAGACAAACTGCATGTCTGAGTCAAATCGTTTGCCTGCTGTCAGAAAAGTTTTTGATAGCTTTGACCATGAGACTGTTTTGTTGCATGTTCTTATGCGCATAGCTCACAGAAAACGATAGCCTGGCTGACAACAGTTTTGATCTGGAAGACCAATTCTTAAAAATGTAGTCGCAATCTCACCTCAGCGACAATCAATTGGCAGCGGGATTGTCCGAAAGGGTTACCGCTACCCCGGAACACAAAGGGCTAAGGAAGGAACACGAGTGGGTTTTAGTCAGTAAGAGTCTGACACTCCCTTCTGCTCCACCCAGAGCGGGAGGGGTCATTGGATGATTTCCCATCCACAAAAAAAAAAAAAAGCGACAATCAATTTAAAAAACTTGTCGAAAATGTAGTGAAATTAGACGTATTTTTGACAGATTGAGGCTGAGATCAGACTGTGAACTTTCTTAAAATTACGAGAATTGCCCCTCTGGTCTGCAAAATCCTAAAATCTTCAATAATGACAGAGTGGGAGTAAAAAACAATATCTCAAAGAAATGGTCTGAAAACGCCATCCCAAAAGAAGCAAGATGCACGTTCCTGCACTGCACGAGAAGAGGTTTATTATCCTGCAGCCATTTGAGATACAAGCTGGTCATCATCTGCCTAGCCGTACCCGTAGCCATAGGGTCGGCTTCCAGTCTAACCGGATGCAGCTGTATTTTACATGGAGCGACTGCCTATCTGACCTCCACAACCCAGTTGCTGTGTAATCCGATACCACTTGGTAAGACTGGTTATCAGACTTTTGGGCTTCTGACGGCCCGTAACAACTGTCAAAGATCCACGAATGACAGCCGGGATCTACTGCTTAACGTGCTTTCCGAGTCACGGAGGGATCTTGATATGTAAGCCACTCATCTACGGAACAACCGCGCCAAGCGTAGCATATCCTGATCTATCGACCCGTTCGGCTGCTATTACTTAGCAACAATTCCCTTAAATGAGATACAAGCTATGTGATTAATGAAAAATACTTCTCCAAATACACAAAATATGACAAGATACTGCCGGGTCCTGTAAAAATCTCACCGTGAAAATTTACGTGGAGTGAGCTGTCAGTGTCATCCCACAGATGCTAGGGATTGACCAAGCAAACATTTACGATCATAATCGAGATTTTAATAATATTTCTATGTGAATTCTTTTAGTCATAAAAGTAAATGTTTTATTTTAATTTTTGTTCGTGCGTGACGCGCTCGCGCCTCAGGCTATCTAAGGACTAGTCTGGTAAAAAAAACAACATCGAAATTGTGAATAAGTTTCTGTTATGCTATTTTATTTAAAAACCCCATAAAATAGTAATGTTTTCACAACTAAAATACTAGCTTTGAAATTAAATAAAGTGATCAATAGAATTAGCATAAAAAATATTATTAAAATCTCGATTATGATTGTAAATGTATGCTTGGTCAATCCCCAGTGGTGGGAAGACACTGATAGCTCACTCCACGCTCACTTCACCTAAGTTTCACGGTGAGATGGCTACAGAAGCGCACTGATAAAAATACAAAACATGAATACTAGCATTTAAATCACAAATTCCTGAGGATCAGTCATGGAAACCAGTCGAATTGTATTTGTCGGCGCTGCACGCATTAGAACTTTAATTAAATCTGTCTGTTTCGATGCTGGCAGGGTTAGTCAAAGCTACACGAACTGGTAATGAGTGAAATGAGGCGAACTGTATGCCAATATCAGTGGCGATACTTGTACGGTTTAGTTTATAGTCTCTGTTACATTAGTGGACTGAATTACGTTGGACGGATCATAAAACGGGGTGAATAGTTGCAGACGTATAAATACGAGTTTCTAAAACACATCTGTGAATACATAAGAACTATTTATGAATATTATATGATACTAGCTGAACCCGCAAACGTCGTTTTGCAAAAAATAGACAGTAGCCGATTCTCAGACCTACCCGATATGCACACAAAATTTCATACAAATTGGTCCAGCCGTTTCGGAGGAGTATGGTAACTAACACTGTGACACGAGAATTTTATATATTAGATAAAGAAAGAAAATACGTAAGCACAGACTAAAAAATACACAAAATATAATATCATTATGATAAATTAAAATAAAATAAACCTAGAAAGGTTTTTTTTTGTATTTTTTGCCTTATGACTTCGCCAAGTAGCAGTTCAGCGAAAATTTCAGACAGCTAATGCGTGACTCTGGTTTTCAAATAAGAAGTGTGAGGTATAGGATGTGAATCAGTTTCATAGATGTTTGACCATATAACATCCACTGAAAACTTAAAGCTTTGAAAAGTGGAATTAATTAATAATCTTTCTAATATATAAAATTCTCGTGTCACAGTGTTAGTTACCATACTCCTCCGAAACGGCTGGACCGATTTGTATGAAATTTTATATGCATATTCAGTAGATCTGAGAATCGGCTACTATCTATTTTTTTTTTGCAAAACGACGTTTGCGGGTCAGCTAGTAATAATATAAAACGTTTGTTTGTTTGTTGCTCTACACAAGTTATAAAATTATTGCTAGACTTTGACAGTAGTCCACGAACAAGGAGCTAACTTTTTGAGAAACTGGAATCTGAGATAGCTTTATATAAAATCCTGTATTACAGGTCACTAAGGCCCTCCTACGGCTAGATGGCTGTTATTTGAATACACGACACAATGTAGGAAAAATTGAATTTAAAAAAATGGCATTTGAATTATTTGTTTTGTCCCTATTCAACGATTTTTCTGTTTATTCTTTCTTCTTACTGAGTGGATTATTATAGGCATTTGCTCAAGTAAATCATTTCTTCAAAGTCCTCATGGGCATACTGAACAATCGGTTTGGTTACTTCAACATCGTCCATCAACTGTTCTCTTAATAAAATGTATCGAAACCTGTGTGAAAGTTACAATAGTTAAGTAAAAAAGTTTTATTTATAATCCCTTGGGAATATCTGAACCAATCCCGCTTGCAAACCAGCTCAGAATAACTAACTTTTCAGTAACTTAATTTCACTCACTCATCATAACCTTCTGCCTAGCCTTTATGTTAGGTCAACTTGCAATATAATCGGGATTCTATTGAATATGACTGCCTATCTGACCTCCACAACGCAGTTACGTAACACGACACCCTTTGGTAAGCCCACGCACAACTTCATTCGTACGCATTAAACACTTAGCAAGAAAGGAATTTCCAAAATCCATTTGTAATAAAAGTGTAAGGAGAAGCCGTAAAGGCTTTGGCCTGATTAAGATGGCGCCACCTTTGACCTTGATGTCAGAGCGCATAGATTTACTGTGACAAATTGATATTCTGAGGCCTTGACCTTGAAAAGAAAAACAGGAAAACGTTTTTATTGTAACTATCACTATGTAACTTAGGAGGGGCCTGCGACTTAATAATAACAGCCGCACAGGTCGATCGATCAGCTTAAGCTGTGCTTGCCGCGGTTGGTCTGTGGATGGGTGACCATTTTTACATACCAAAACTCCTCCGTGCCTCGGAAAGCACGTTAAGCTGTTGGCTTTGACAGTCGTTACGGGTCGCATGAAGCCCGAAAGTCTGACAGCCAGTCTTACCAAGGTGTGTCGTATTATCCAGTAATTGGGTTTTGGAGATCAGATAGGCAGTTGCTCCATGTAAAATGCTGGTATTCAGCAGCATCTGGTTAGACTGGAAGTCGACCCCAACATAGTTGGGAAAAGTTTAGGCAGATGATGTGCCACATCGAAAACTATAGGCAGGTATCGTCTTTTTTATGAGGTCCTTATTTTTTTTTACCTAGTAAACATTCCACGAACATACGTGAACATTTCACCGATTTTCGTTTCCCGACCCCAACGTAGTTGGGAAATGGCTAGGCAGATGATGATATCAGTGTGTAACTTCACACTCTATAGGTGCCTATAGGTAGAATTTTAGAGTGCAGTGATGGCACTGGCGGCCCAGTGGTAAAAGCCGCGACTTACGGTCGTAGGTCGTAGGTTCGAACCCAGACAGACGCTACTTCGTGTTAAATTATTTTTCATTACCACTGATGTCAAAACAGTGAAGGAAAACACCGTGAGGAAACCGGCATGTCCTAGAACCAAAAATTTTAAGAAAAATAGGAGTGGGACTGAACCACCACGCGAGCCCAGTGCGGACTGGTGGACACCTTTGAGAGTTATCTGGTATTGTTAAAACTTTTAAATAATTTACCATCTACATTACACTAAACTTATCCCCACTAAAGACGATAAAAAAAACAATAGTTTGTCCTTTTACAAATGAAGCTAAACCCAGACAATAAGTTTTTCGTACCAATGTAACAACTTAAATGGTTCCCGAACATTTTCTATATCCTAAAATCCCTAGATTTATTCCCCTCACGTAAAAACTTTTCCCCAGAAACCTAAATGCCATCTGCCCCGAAAAAAAAAGAAAAAAACAGAAAACATTTCACCAGTTTTATGATATTCAATTTCTGTCATCGACTGCCTGACAGAAATACAGTAGGAGACCATAAATCTAATAAATGGTTATTAAAATGAAGAGGGTATGTCCCTTACAGGCCTTTTCTGACTTATTCTATTGGACATGTAAAATATGTCCCGTTTTCATGTTTACAATATTATTTTTTAGGTTTTACATGTTAATAGGCTCTGAGACTGAGCAATGTTTGATGTCTTGTTCAATTACTTATCCTATTGACAGCGATGTGGATGATTTTTTTTATGCCCAATAAGCTCGTTCTTTTTTCTTTTACTTTTTATTAAGTTCAGAATTGTATATCTAATATATTAAATTCTCGTGTCACAGTGTTAGTTACCATACTCCTCTGAAACGGCTTGACCGATTTTTATGAAATTTTATATGCATATTCAGTAGGTCTGAGAATCGGCTACTATCTATTTTTTTTTTGCAAAACGACGTTTGCGGGGTCAGCTAGTAATATATAATTATATTTCATTTTTAACTTATATATTGTATAATTAACTACATATTATTAAAGTTTCTTTTTTTGAGTTGATTGGCTGGAAACTTGAGAAATATGTTTTTTAGCTCCAAGGAGTTTAATATTTATAAGACAAAAGTTCATTAGCAGTTAGTTACTTTTGTAATTTTAGAATTAAATCAGTACTTAGTCCCGCTATCTCGATAGAGTTAAATTGTATTACTTTTTCATTTGAAAATTCTATGAAATCTTTTTATGAACACAGCCTACGAGTAAAATCAATTCTTCATAATATCATTCAAAAACTAGGTCGCTACAATTTTTTTTTGTACTTTTCGCTTTCGTTCTTATGGATCCTTATTAGTCCGACATTTATTTTCTCAAACAAAACATACATAAATCCATCGACACCTTTCGGGATAGAAAAAAATGGCGTGATCATAAGAATTAGGTCAAGGCTATATTTTACGTCTTGCTAAAATCTTATAGACAAAAATATTGCGTTAACCTTTTTTTGGAATCTGATACGTTATCTAATGTAGTTCGAAGGACAGGCCAATTAGGTCTTAGAGAGAAAATCACTCAAAACCTACTTGTGCTTTTCTCTATGAAACCTAATTTCCATATTTAAATAGGTACTTACAAATAATAACCATATTTAGATCCAAAGTTTGTAAAAAATGCGTATTTCACTTTCTACAGATTGGCACATTTAAATTCGCTGTTTACCAGCTGATGTCATGTTTAAAACTTATCTTTTTTATACGTATATTTCTGTTAATAAATTACTACATTCGATCGATGAGGTTAAGCTACGCTTGCCGCGGTTGGTCGTGGATGGGTGACCATCTTTACATACCGAGACCCCTCCGTGCCTCGGAAAGCACGTTAAGCCGTTGGTCCCGGCTGTCTTTCGTTGATCTTTGACAGTCGTTACGGGTAGTCAGGAGCCCGAAAGTCTAACAACCAGTCTTGCCGAGGGGTATCGTATTACCCAGTAACTGGGTTGTGAAGGTCAGATAGGAAGTCGCTCCATGTACAATAATGGTATTCAGCTGCATTCGGTTAGACTGGAAGCCGACCCCAACATAGTTGGGAAAAGGCTAGGCAGATGATGATGAAATTACTACATTACAATACGTGTGCCTTAAATTGTCCATTATTGCACGGCGTGAAATTAGCCTAAATAACCTAAGCCCGCAGCTTAATTCACGCTATTATGTGTAAATACGGACCACTTAAGTCAGAGAAAAGCGTGGCTTAAGTGTGGGTTTATGTCACACTGTGCGATTTTTTTTCTGGCTTCCCATTATCAATCGCGGAGGCTCGTTGGAAAAAAATGCAAGTTTTAATAAGCTAGCTAGCAGTGGCGAAGGTACCATACAACTCGATTCCCGCCGGCTTCCCTTCGAAAATTCAGAACACAACCACTCTATTGCCAATTCATCATTGAAATATAATGAAACGGTTTATTGACATTTTTTTCTTGCTCTGGCTTACCTCTGTCATAAATTCACCCTTCGCTACTGCTAGCTAGCACTAACTATCTCTACTTGCAAATGTTATTAATGCGAAAGTGTAAGCGTAGGTTTATCCTTTTTTCCATATGCAATGGAGCAGGATTACCGTGATTTTTCGCTCAGAAATAGTTCATTGGTCGGAGAGTGACGTAGCATTTTATCCCGGAATGATATACGGTTCCCATGCGATAGACCACGGGATCAAAACCGCGAGTAAAACATTAGTCATCATAATCATCATTTCAGTCGAAAGACTGCTGGTCATAAGCCTCGCCCAAGAACTGCCACTTCAACCGGTTCTGGGCTTCTCGCATCCAGCAGATTCCTGCGGCCTTCACAATTTAATTTGTCCACCTTGTGGAAGGTTATCCAACGCTACGTCTTCCGGTACACGGTCGCCACTCCAGAACCTAAAACATAGTAGTTAAATATAACTTCTGAGGGGCTCGTGGCTAAGTAATAACAGCCGCATGGCTCGATCAATCAGTTGTTCCGTGGATTGGTGACCATCTTTACATACCAAGACTCCCCCGTGCCTCGAAAAGCATGTTAAGCCGTTGGTCTCGGCTGTCATTCTTGGGTCGTCAAAAGCCCAAAAGTCTGACAACCAGTCTTACCAAGGGGTATCGTGTTACCCACTAACCGGGTTGAGGAGGTCAGATAGACAGTCGCTCCGTGTAAAAATACTAGTATTCCGCTGCATCTGGTTAGACTGGAAGCCGACCCCAACATAGTTGGGAAAAGGATAGGCAGAAATCAGTTATACAGGGTGTAATTTAAACCCAGTAGTTATCCTGAAGCATTAAGGATAACAGCTGGTATAGAGTCACTATACATAGTTTCAACTCAAAATAAAATACTCTAAGAATTGATACCAAATTTTCGGTTTCATTGGTTTCTTAAATTCAAATCATAACAAACGTGTCACCGCACTACGTAGGTCAATAACTTTTTAAGTTACTTGCCAATATCACGATAAATCTCTTCCGTAACTCTGCGCGCCTAGTACCGTAGCCTACTGCAGCGCAGGCGGTGTTTGTCGGCGCCAACTGACGGAATATTCCGCCGCCGCCGCGCGCGCGCGCAATAAGCCATACGTACTTTACCGTGATGTAAAAATTAATGTGTAATTCTAATTATTGATTTACAGTTTACTCGTTAATATTAAGCCAGAAATTGCACGTAAAAACTGGAATAACAAAACTTACGTATACAATCGTAACAAAGTTTAGGAAGGTACCTAGGTTAACTAGTTTCATCCCTTATTATTACTTTATACCGAGTAAACAGTAAAATCTTAAAGCTTTGCTTAATTTAGTAAATTGACTTACATTTTTAAAGATGGGGTTCGATGTGGTGACCTTGGTATTGTATGCACAAGGCCGCTCACTTGTTCATGGACACACATTACGTAGCATGTCTGGTGTTATTGTCCTGAAAGCGGCCTCAATCCGCACTTTAATTTGTATCACACTGCACTGCGTACACTACACACGCACTATGGGTGCTGACCGTCGTTGCTCAGCACTCGCCATAGGTACCTGATTACCTATGGTTAGAGGCACCAAGCCGATGTACCATCCGAGGTCAAACTAAAACATGCCGACGAAGGCATCTATCGACGCTCAGCATCTGGTCTACTCTCAATAAAACGGCGCCGGTACAGTTCTCGGCCAACTCGCAAATTACTGATGCGCATAATTATCATAGGGATAAAAACGAGTGTACTAGACGCAGGACAGATGTCGACTGACGGCGACGAGCAAAGCAATAACAAAAATGAAGCTCCTATTCCCTGCTATCCTGGTACGTAAATATTATTTCGTTAAATTTGATACCTATAGGGTAGCTGTCCCTATTAGTGTCCACTACTGTTAAAAATATTATTCAAGATTATTTTACATACTAATAATAATTTCAACTAAACTCCGTTAAACTTTTAAGTAAATCTAACACAACCGAGCAAACTAATTACGAATTCAAAATTGAAAAATCATTCATTTTTTTTTTTTTGGGTGGGAAAATCATCAATGACTCAGCTGCCGCCCTGGGTGGGGCGGAAGGCTGAAGGAAGTGTTAGACTCTTACTGACTAAATACCACCCTGTTCCTTCAGTTGCCCTTGCATTCCGGGTTATCTCGTTAGAATATTCCCGCAATCCCGGAAATTCCCAAAACTCCGGAAAATCATTCATTTCAATCCATTAAAGATCATAATATGGGTTCGCGTTATCTCGTTATAAGTCTGAAATAAAAATTGTATTTACCAGGAGTAATTGAAACTACACGGACTGTAATTGGTTCACGTACCCTAAAACCCAGGTTTACACACACATCGATGTTACATTGTGTGTGTAACGACGTAATCAGGGTTCTGTGAGCAAACGATATTCAATTCGGAAATAACAATTCCTGTTACTCATGCGCTTCTAGTACTTTTATTAATTTCTTTCGACAGTTAGATGCAATTTTGCGACATTTTCTTATTTGAATTATAATAACAAAGACTAAACGTGCTCAAACTAATAAAACCTATGTACCACTCAAACAGCACCGACAGACCGTGAACTCCGATAATTCTTTCGGTTAGTTCTACACACAAAAATTATGAGTGCGTGGTATTATTTTGTAATAAAAAAAAACGATTAACTTGTTGCTAATAATTTACGTCTTATTTAGTAAAAAAATAACCTTATTTTAAAAATTATGAACGGAACCCACTGTGATTTTATTTGTACTAGGAGAAGAATAAGTTGCGAAGAGGTGAATTGAAATGATGTTTTGGGTTCAGTTGGACAAAAAAATGGTTTCTAAATCCTTTTCCTATTCTAAGTACTAATGGCAAATAATAATGTTTATTTAAGCAATTAATTGCCGGTAGGATGCACGTAAGGATTCGATTTTTATGATCAATTCAATGGTTGTACAAGCTGTCGATTTTTCGAAAAAATCGTTTTAATGCGATCTTCAAGCAAATCGATTCAATAGTAACGTGAATCGAATCTCTTGGATCGTATGTGTAAATAAAGGCTCTTAATAGTTCAAGTTCATATTTGCCCAAAGCATTGTGCTGACAATCATAAACAGCGAATAGGTAGGTTTATCTATTTCAAACAAGATCAATTACATAAGTATGCCGACACTTTTTAACTTGTCCGAAGATTGAAACATATTAGTCATCCATCTGAATTAAAGTAATTGAATTACGCTGGAAAGGTTATCAAATATTATTGACGTACCTACCTGACTGGCAACTGTAAATATGTCACAAAACAGAGGTGTGTTAAATGTTGTTTAAAATTTTTTAATTACGATTTTTGAATGAATTTTTAGAAGATCGATGTAAGAAGAGCACGGGATTCGATCTGTGAATCGAATGAAAAATCGAATTAAAGCAAAAAATCGTTCATCTTTATGGCCACCAAAATAAAAGGTTAGAAATAATGTTAGGAAATTTACAGGAATATTGTTTTTGAATTAGGTATTTACTGTATTGTAGGTATGATGGAAAGGTGGGTAGCGGGTGGAAGATTACTACGAGGTAGATAATAATTATCTACAAAGTAATCTTCTACAAAAGGACAACCACGTAAAAAACCAACAAGTGTGTAAATGATACGTGACAATTCAAGCAGGTATCTAAATATTTCGTTAACTTTTGATACCTAGACCAATTAATTGTATTGTAGGTAGCTAGTTCACAAACATAATCAAAGTTTTGGAAAAGTCAGTAATAATATTTTGTGAATAAAAAATAAACATGCGGAACCGTTTATTCAGAAATACCAGGAGTAGGAGGTTTATCTTTACTTACAAATAGTTCGTTGACACCGATCAGCTGTTTTAGTGCTAGTGATGTGTTTATTTCAATTTGAAAAGTTCGGTTTCTGGTATCAATGTATTAAAAAATCTCATAACTTCCGAACATGTAGCGATAGGATTAAAAAACCCTTCCTATATCGTTTGATATCATCCAAAGAAGGCGTGCCCTTTGTATGTATATACCTTTTCCGTTACAGATTGTATACAACGTGTAACGTTAAATGCGCAAAACCTGAAAATAATTGTTTTGTTCATAATTGACTACTGAATCGATTTCAGTAACTTTTAATATAGGTTATTTTTTTTAAAATGATGTAGTTTGCCTTACTATCCGCCGATTGAGCCAAAGAAAATTAAGTGTTATTTTAAGGCAATAAGACTCAATTTTTAATGCATAAAGCAATGCTAGGATCAACACGATTTTCTTAGTAAAAAAATAGTTAGCTTTAAAAAAAAATCTTTGTATTATGCTTTTAACTCAATGCTCTAATTGGGGTGTATGAAGTTTTGCGCATTTAACGTTACACGTTGTATAACTTCAGAAATAACTGGCGTGTCAATTGCTATTTGTTTTGGTATAGTTTATGATGTCCGGTCGACAGTCGATACTGCGACAACCATGTGTCATCGCGTTAGTTTCGTTTCAACAAGTTTTTATTGCATCGACTGATCGCGTCACTACTCATGGAGTGTGTTTGTTAGTTTGAACGTGTTCATTTTTGGAACTACAAGTCGGATTTGAAAATATATTTTTGCACTTGATAGCCCAATTCTCGAGTAAGGCTATAGGCTACTTAACATCACGCTACAACTGTGAGAGCAGTGGTGGCCCAGTGGTAACGGCCGCGACTTACGAGTTGTAGGTCGTAGGTTCGAACCCCGTCAGGCGCTTTACTTTGTGTAAGTTATTTCATTATTTTTTCATCATATTTTTTTTTTTTCTCTTAAAACGGTGAAGGGAAACATCGTGAGAAAACCAGCATGTCCTAGAACCAAAAATTCGAAGACATGTGACATCTACCAACCCGCACTGGGCCCGCATGGTGGATTAAGGCCCACTCCCTCTCATAGAGAGGAGGCGTGTCCCAGCAGAGGGAACATTATAGGCTGATTATGTTATGTACAGAGGCCAGCACATCAAGCTACCCCAATCTGTCAGATTTTCCCAATTGAATATGAACCTTATTCCTTTGTGCTAAAGTTGAAAATCTATCAAAGAAATTTGACAGATTGGGGTAGGTTGACCTGCTGGCGTCTGTTCGTTATGTACAACTGTGAGGAGATGAACAAAAAGAAAAAAAGTCATAAAGAGCGCTAAGCAAAATCGAAAGCAAGACGAAGAATAGCGCGGGTAGGTGATGCAATGCGTCTTGATGGGTCGGGGCAACAAGAAAGTTAACGCGGACGCATTTGCGGGCAGAAGCTAGTACCAGAAGCTAGTAGCTCTTATGCACGGTTCCAATAAACAAAAACGAACCGTTTTGCTTACCAATGGTAGCGGTTTTTATGCTCAAACTGGGCATATACGTAGATTCTTAAGCTAATTTTACCTGTGATAGCTACTTTTATATGGGAGGGTCTACTATGGAAAGCTATGAGATATTTGCATCATTATTGGTAAAGACACAAGAATCTTAATTTTAACCAACAACGGTCCGTAATTTATAGGAATCGGCCATTAGTTGATAAAAAAGTTAGGTTTACTGGTAAAAATAATAACCTCTCCACTATGCTGTCTGGTTCATTTTTATTATGTTCGTAATAACTTTTCCGTGTCTCGCGAAATTGATCCCGGTTATTATTTGAAACTCCTTGACAGTCGCTACAGGCAGTCAGGAACCCGAAAGTCTGACAACCAGTCGAACTTATGAAGGGGTAACGTATTACCATTATATTTTCTGAGAAAAGAAACCATTAACATTCAATTATTTATAATAATAACTAGCTGACCCCGCAAACGTCGTTTTGCAAAAAAGAAAAAAATATAGATAGTAGCCGATTCTCAAACCTACCCGATATGCACACAAAATTTCATACAAATCGGTCCAGCTGTTTCGTAGGAGTATGGTAACTAACACTGTGACACGAGAATTTTATATATTAGACTAGCTGACCCTGCAAACGTCGTTTTGCAAAGAAAAAAAAAATAGATAGTAGCCGATTCTCAAACCTACCCGATATGCGCACAAAATTTCATAAAAATCGGTCCAGCCGTTTCGGAGGAGAATGGTAACTAACACTGTGACACGAGAATTTTATATATTAGAAGATAATCATTTTATTATCAGGCAACTAAGGCCCATAGATAAAATACACAAAAAATTCTTATACAATAATAAACTATTAGATATTAAAAGCTTTAAAAATAAGTATACACGTAAAGTTGTCGGCGTCGTGTTTCGCTGCGTGGTGTCGCGTTATGCAGAAGCCTGAAAGTCTGACAACCAGTCTCGCCAAGGGGTGTTACCTAGTAACAGGCTATGGAGGTTAGAAAGGCAGTCAATCCATGTAAAATACTGGTATTCAGCTGCATCACAGTTAGACTGGAAGCCGACCTCGACAAAGTTGGCAGAAGTTGGCAAAAGGCTAGGCAGATTATGAATAACTATAGAGTTATTCATAATCTGCCTAGCCTTTTCCCAACTTTGTCGAGGTCGGCTTCCAGTCTAACTACTTAATTATTGGGTTTTGAGTTCAATAGTGAACTCAAAACCCAATAATTAAGTAGAACAAAGAATAAAAAAAAATTGAAATAATAGATAAGAGAAATGTGAGTATCTTATTAGCGATCTTCTGACTCCACGTAATCTAAAACGTACTTCCACAAAACAACTAATTATCCTATAACAGGGCTTCCTCTGTCCTACCCCTTTTCTGTGCCCTTCAGGGTCCATAATGATCCAAATTATATAGCTGCCAGCTAAGAACACATGATGGTAAGGCAATAAAGATATTGAGTATTTATTTGACTACCCTACCTAGGTAGAGATACACACAACAACATATCAAGGTATACATTTCCAGTTTTAACTGACCTCGCATTGTATACGATTTTTGTACAATGAGTACAAAAAGTCAGCATATACTGGAAATGTATAGCTTGAATTTTTGTCGTGCGCACCTAACTCGGGACACGCACTAAATTTATCAGGCTCTTGGCTTTTGTTTGAAGATGTATTAAGATTATTCTTTACACACACACACACCCACATTCACATTTACACGTTACACGTTTCTATGTACATAATTGGCTTCCAGCATTTTCCGGTTCGGTAACAACTCAGAACGTAAACAAAGTTCACAGAAAACAGCAGCTTCTACACACAATAGGTATAGAATCATCTCAGTATTCTGTCTTGTGCTTTTCAAGAGTACCAAAGCTCGTTATGTAATCAAAAAAACTACATACAAATAACTTATTTTTCTAAACCTCTACTCCGATTTCCAGAAATAATTTTGTTTTGCCACGCTTTCACCTTTATATCTTACGAATTTTATGCCAAGAGTGGCATCTCGTGTATGCAATATTGATTTTACTCACAGAATCTAAAACTACTCAATAAGTAGTCTCAATAACACATCGTCTTTACGATTCCGATTTTATTTAACAGAAAGAAAATTCCGTATTAGAAATTCTCGAATAAAGTAACAGACTAGCATCTGATACAGACTACAATTTGTACCATCACAAGATCTGTGTCGTGTAGGTATTGAAGTGAAACAAAGATGTAGTATATAGTGATAAAACACGAAATATGTACGCTACCAGGAGTACAGCGGGGCTCGGGAGTACAAATAATAAACTCTGCTACCAAATCGAGTGGCTTGAGTTATGTGAAAAGTTGTCCGACCCCGCACTGGCGAACGTTTGGGAACGCGCAGCTATGGACAATGGAAGAGCTATCATATTGATCCGGTCGTCGTTTGATATATGAAAAACAAAAGCGTGAGTGTTTATTATTTTGTTTTGTTTGAGTTATTTCAGAATCATACTTATATTATTACCGGGTAGTCTGACAACCAGTATTACCAAAGGTTATCGTATTATCCAGTTACTGGGTTGTGGAGGGCAGATAGGCTGTCGCTCCATGTAAAATACTGGTATTCAGCTGCATCCTGTTAGATTGGAAGCCGACCCCAACATATTTGGGAAAAAGGATAGGTAGATGATGACTTATTTGTTACCGGAAGAAAAATTATACCTGCTAATTGAAATGAAAATATCGTTCGATTTGTTTTTGTTTCATTGACACTGTGGCCTTGTCTTTCTTGGTAGATCTTGACTTAATACTTTGCGGGACACTTAACGCCCCTCGACATAATAACTATAAAACTTCTATTATGTCTCGTTCAGTGTCCTTCAATGTCTTAAAAAAATAGTAAATCCCTACATCGCCATTTCTGATAGTTAAAAATTACATAATTTTTTGCCAAAATTCGTTAAAACAGTTTTTTTTTTCATATTAGAATAAAAATTACAGCTTCAATGTCTTAAAAAAATAGTGAATCCCTACATCGCCAATTCTATTAGTTAAAAATTACGTAATTTTTGCCAAAATTCGTTAAAACATTTTTTTTTTCATTATAGAATAAAAATTACAGACCAAAAGAAATGACAGATTTTATTCTTGAATAAATGTTACTTACACTACCACACTGTACTATAACACTATTTATGTGTCTCGGTTCATCGTCTTAGAAAGATTCGTTCATTATTGTTATAGTATATTAGGGGTCATTTTCCATTGTTTATGTTCATTGTCTATGAAGCTACTTCCGTTTCCTCTATACTGTCTGTCTGTACTGTGTGTCTGTCTGTGTCTGTCTGTGTTTTTGTTTATGGCAGTTTCGTAATATTATTTTATATTCCAACATTTGTGTCTTAGGAATAGTGATTTACTGATTTTTATATGATAGGCAGACAAAATTATTTCGGCGATCACGTTCTAATAGGTCCTATAAGAAATCAAACAATTTTATGGTTTATTTACTCACATCGCTATATTATCACTTTTTTCCAAACCCAAAATCAAATAGAAATATTTGACAGCTCATTCTAAACTCGCGTGACGGTTCAAATGCAACAAGAGTTAATTTATTGCCAGCCTGTACTACATAGGGTCGACTTTAGCAGACAACCATTACAATACTGGAGAAATGGATTTTGATTTTGATTTTTTTTTACCTGCATTTCAATACCTACCATAAATAAAAAAATGACGTCAATTAATTTTAAAATTTCGAAAATAATAGATTGAAACCAAACATAATGAACAAAAGAATCATTCCGCAATTTAACTGTTAATTAATTATTTTACCCAACTCCCCGGAATCAATCTTAATCAGGCATCGTTCGTTCGTTTTTGAATGTAAAAAGAAAAAACTATAGATATTTTATTATTTATTTTGAACACTGTTTTCTATGCAGTAAGTTACTGATTAATATTACAATATTGTTATAAAAGACAAAAGAAAAACTTTTAGTTCTGACCAAGAACAGTGCATAAAATTATGTAAGTAGAGAACAGGGACGCAACTAAAATCATGCTGATTAACTTCTTTAAAATTGTTGCTTAATCAAAAAAACTCACAAACATAAAAAACCCTGAAAATATTTAACAATCCTATTTTGGGCAGTCGTAGTTGGGCAAAAACAGATGTCACTTTATACTCTTAATGCAGGAGTCTAAGTACTATTTAAGATCTACGTCATATTTTCAAATTCATTGACAAAAATAATTTATAATTTTGAACAAAATTAATTGCTCACCACTTCCAGCGTAGCATACATCACCACGCGGTACACTCGCCGCCATAAATAATAAGTGAGAGACCGGAGGCGCCGCGGATACGTAACAAAAAGTAACAAACAGATCTCTTAAATAAAGAAAACACGGGCATATGTTAACATCTGTCGGCTATACTCGACTGTACACAGTACATCGGCGCGCAGTGTAAGTGTTCCAAGTTTAAATATCGCGCGTGCCGACTCGCTGACGTGTAGTTTTGAATTTTCTTTTGTTGCGATTTCTTTTTTTATTGTGTTATAGTGCTTTTTTTGCTGAGTTTTGGGTGTTAGGTGCCTGAGATTTTTCAATAGAGATTTTTGTCAAACTTTTAGTTCATAGAGCATAGCCGAGTTTCCATACAAATGCGATTACAAGTATAGAGTTACAAAACGCTACTGTGAAAAGCAAATAGTTTTATTGTGAATGCAAACATGTAATTTGGTTTGGTTACCTACTTAACTTTGTTTTTAGGACCTCAGGGCTAAATAATAACAGCCACAAGGGTCGATCGTAGGTTAAGCTACGCTTGCCGCGGTCGGATCGTGGATGGGTGATCATCTATAACATATCCAGACTATCCGTGGCTCGGAAAGCACTTTAAGCCCAACGGCTTAACGGTGGCTAAGATCTACAAATGGCAGCTGGTACCAACGTACCGGCTGCCATTTGTAGATCTTAGCCAGTCGTTACGGGTACTCAGAAGTCCGAAATTCAGACAATCAGTTTTACCAAGGGGTATCGTATTACCCAGTAACTGGGTTGTGGAGGTCAGATAGGCAGTCGCTCCATGTAAATATTGGTATTCAGCTGCATCCAGTTAGACTGGAAGCCGACCTCGTTGAGAAAAGTCTAGGCAGATTGATTTTACCTATTCAACTTTGTATTCTTATTTTTAGCTTAAATATATTTGACAAGTTATTTTGTTTACTTAACTAATGTACAAACATTATTATCTTTGACATCGGTCACACCACCACACTCGCGAGTACAGTCGCACACAAAAGAGAATGTTCCCATTTAGAATTTTACTTTCTTGAATTTTAAATAAAATGCTATTTCGTACAAGATTTTATGGCATCAATAGCAATTTCACTTTTTTTGATGAGATTATTTGCCTTTAGCGAAATAAGAATAACTAAGTAGGTACTTTGTTAATAATTTAGGTATTTGTCTACAACCCGCCGAACTCTTAGCTCAAGCTAATATTTTACCTTTTAATTTCTCTGTTTAATATTAAGTAAATTATATAAATTATACACCCACCTGTCACGTTCTGTATAAACTATAATTATTCAGGTTTTTTTTTTGTGGATCGGAAATCATCAAATGACCCCTCCCGCTCTGGGTGGAGCAGAAGGGAGTGTCAGACTCTTACTGACTAAAACCCACCCGTGTTCCTTCCTTAGCCCTTTGTGTTCCGGGGTAGCGGTAACCCTTTCGGACAACCCCGCTGCCCCGGAAATATTCAGGATATATGTTCTGTATCGAGTATTGACAGTTTATTGTTACTTTATTATACACCACAAAAATACAACATGTAAAAGATACAACAAACACTACAAAATATACAATGGGCGGCCTTATCGCTTTCTGCGATCTCTTCCAGGCAATCTTAGGATGGACAGTGATTTTTCTGGTTCGGAGTTCGATATTACTATATTATATTACTTACATTTAATTTAGCTGCTGACCTATTGTACTGTTTTTGTTTTAAATTGTTTCTAACTACTCTTTAAATCTATTAATATCGACAAAGGTTACCCAGTAAGTACCCGGTAATGCCTAGATGACTGACAGAGGGACGCTTATTTCAAGTGCATCGTCTTCACATATAATTATACAGAGTGTCCCTGGAAGTATGGATCAAATCAAATAGGGGCGTGGGCAAAGTCATTTCCAAACTTTTTGATCCTGAGAATGTGGGTGAATTTTTTTACAGTTCAACAGTTGTGACCAACTTTTGTTATTTTCAATCACTTTGCATAGTGCTCAAAGAACAAAGTCATTAAAAAAAAAACTACAAGGAACTGTCAATTTAAGTTTTTTAGACAGCCCTGATAGTTTTTTTTAATGATCTATTTTCTTTGAGCACTATGCGAAACGATTGAAAAAAATTGGTCACAACTTTTGAACCGTAAAATAATTCTCAATCATCAATCATTCCCAGGATCAAAAAGTTTGGAAATGACCTTGCCCACGCCCCTATTTGATTTGATCCATACTTCCAGGGACACCCTGTATAACGAATATATGCAAAAAATTGTAAACATTTTAAAAGAGTAATGGTGGAGTTTCTTGTCCATTCTTCTGGACTGTGTGGAACTAAAATAGAAACATGCTTGTACGATACATACAGAAAGCAAAGCTAATAGAAATCTCTATTGCTAGACAGCACGCGTTTCGCCGAAAACTTTGTTGATAGGAAACATTGTTTGTAGATATCTCGGTTCCTAGGAAGCAGTGTTGACACAGATCTCTGTTCATAGATAGCATTTCTTGTAGTAAACTTTGCTCATAGAAATCACCGTTTCCAGATACCTTGGTTTACAGAAAGCGCCTTTGGACAATTAACGCAAAACCTCATACGCCCCAATTAGAGTATTGAGTTAAAAGCATAATACAATTATTATTATTATTATTATTTATTGAATTAAAAGCCAACACGGACCAATTATAAAATAAACTAATACAAATACAAATAACAAATACAATTTCAATACAATAAAATAAAAATACAATAATACGTCACAACAGTTAAAACAATATTTCCACCTTAGCCCGTACATGTACCATGTCACAGTGATACATGTACTGGCAGTCGAATCTCTGGGCGAAAGCGCTCAGGATACAGCCTATCGATTCTGTAAAAATCTCACCGTGATAACATAGGTGAAGTGAGCGTGAAGTGAGCTATAATGGAGGCAATCCCTAACATCAGGTAGAATGACAGCTCACTTCACCTTAGTTTTCACGGTGAGATTTTTACAGAATAGCACTGCTGTTCGGGCTGACCCGCACCCTGCGCACCAGGGATGTGCACCTCTTGCGCATAGTTGTATAAAAACAATCCACGCGCGCTTCGGCGAACATCCCCGAAGCACTACAGAAGCGAGGCAGCCCCAACAGCACCCTGAATGCATTATTGTATTGGACCAAACACCAAACACAATGACCAAACTATTTTTTTTAAAGCTAACTATTAAAAAAAAAATCTAAAAAATCGAAAATCGTGTTGATCCTAGCATTACTTTATGCATTCAAAATGGAGTCTTATTGCCTTAAATTAAGACTTAATTTTCTTTGGCTCAATCGGCGGATAATATGGTAAAATACAATACATAATATTAAAAAAAAACTATATTAAAAGTTACTGAAATCGATTCAGTAGCCAATTATGAACAAACTATTTTCAGGTTTTGCGCATTTTAACGTTACACGTTGTATAATATTTTGCGATAAATATTTTGTATTGCTCAGATTCAGACACGCGTTTATTACCTATACCAAGTAATCAAATAAAAGTCATCTTTCTCTCTTCTACCACAATGATGATATTCTGTAAAACCTACCACCTAAGTTCACATGTGCAAGCAATAAATATATTGAGTACTAGCTGCGCCCCGCGGTTTCACCCGCGTAAGTTTTGATCCCGTGGGAATATCGGGATAAAAAGTATTCTATGTGTTATTCTGATGTATAAACTATATTACTGTAAAGTTTCATCAAAATCCGTTCAGTAGTTTTGCGTGAAAGAGTAACAAACATCCATCCATCCATCCTCACAAACTTTCGCATTTATAATATTAGTAGGAAGTAGGATAGGATAGGATATTAGTCGGAAGTAGGAAGTAGGATTGAACATTAACAACCCCCATTTAGTCTCATACGACATATACATTTATGCTACTATTACATAGCTGTCTCGTTAAGTTACCACAATTAACAGTTGGACCACCAGAATTGGCCAAACATATTCGGCTGTCTCATATCAAAACCTAGTAAGGGACATTTAAAAAAAAATCGTTTTATTGCATAATCTTGCTAACTTATTCTAGGTTAGCAAGATCACCTATGCAATAAAACGATTTAAAAATAATGCCCCTTACTTGGTTTTGAAATGGGCCATATTACTGGTCACTGAAAATCAAAAGTATCTAGAGAAATCAGCATAGTAACAGAAATTGTCCTTAGAATAAGAATGTATTAAAATCCGGCCAAGTACGAGTCGGACTCTCACACGAAGGGTTCCGTACCATCATACAATATTTGTCTTTGTCCCCCTTTCACAGAGAGGAAGCCTGTGTCCTAGCAGTCAATTATTATTATGATACACAATAGTTGACATTACATTTTTTTTATTTTTAAACACGTTTTTTTGTAAAGAAAATTCAAAAAAAAAATTGTTATTGCTGCAATAGAAATACACACTGTGTAAAAATTTCAACTGTCTACCTATTGCGGTTCATGAGATACAGCCCGCTGACAGACAGACGAACGGACAGCGGAGGCATAATAGGTTTCCGATAGCGCACCTTGTACCACCACCACTTGCACCAACTTGCACGACAAATAAAAAAAATAACGAAAAGAAGGGCACTGGATTATTTCAACCATCTTTATCAAAACCTTCTGTGTATCTTAGAAATTATGCCACATATACACCTAATTACCTACAATATCTAACCGAAAAAAACTTCAACAAAAAACATAACGCCTCTATACAGAAAATGGCCTCGAACCAGATCCATTTACATAATATAAATAGTGGGATGAAACGAATGCCTCTTTTAAACCCCCTGGAGCTATGTAGGGACTTCCGCACCCTCACAAATAATGGCCAAAACTTGGACCTTGCTTATGTTTTTTAGGTTCTAGGTACATTTGTACAGGTCATTTGGACCTAATAGGGTATTTCGGTACAAAGGATTTTGATACAGAGCAAAAGTTTGGTACGGTATCAATTAAAATAAATCTAGGTATAAGTATTTTTATCTTGCGGATGAGGTAATTTTTGCAAATCTTGAACATAAAACATATATACTTTTTCTATCTTAATGAACCATAATAAACCCACGTACGCACAAACCTAAAAATATCGCGGCGGGATTTCATCGCGTACTGGATTTTGTACCCTCGGTGTTGAGCCGAGCATTGAAAATCCAACAGCGCTCTGTTGGATTTTCAATCCTAATCCCAGCGTGTAGAAAAAAGACACTAATTTACACAAAGTAAAGCGCCTATCTAGGTTCGAACCTACGACCTACAACTCGTCAGTCACGTTACCACTGCTCCTCAGTATCTTTAATATTGGTTTTATTTTCAATGTAATCAGTGTGAATTGAGCCAAACAATTAATAGATTTAATTTCGTAACTTACCATTTTAATACTTATTTAATTACGCTACAAAATTCACGCAGCAAATCTAACCTAAATCACGCACAATATATCAGTTTCGACATGAACCTAAAATCAATATTGATTAGTAAGTCAACAGAATCTGTATTCCGAAAACATATATTAGTCAAACTAATTGTATTGTAGCTAATTATAAAATCTTCTGTAAAGGAGACATTGATAAGCTGAAATATACTTTATAGGTTATGATTAAGGTTAATTTTGCTTTGGTCGAAAAATTCCGATTGGTCGCTGTTTACAAAGAGTACAAATCAAAAAGCAATAAAAATGCATTTTATATGTTCTATTTAGGATTTGTTTCCTTCAATAAACGGTTAAACATCGTTAAGTGTACGTTTAATACATCTGTACCATTAGGCTCTTTTTATTTCGAACTATTTTCGGTGATTTGTTAGTGTTAGGTAGACACGGATCTCGTAAATACTGAAAGTATTTGATCATTGTTCGTAGATAGAGAATCGTTTGGAAACTAACGCTACATAGGGTAAATAGCAATAAAACTAGTATAGATGTACTAGGATAGCATAATCAGGCAGGCGCTTTACTTTGTGTAATTTATTTTCATCACCAAAGGGGCAATTCTCGTAATTTTAAGAACGTTCTCAGTCTCAATCTGTCAAAAAATACTTTTAATTTCCCTACGTTTTGACAAGTTTTTGACATTTGTTTGTCGCCAAGATGAAACTGCGACTAGATTTTGAACGTTTGAAATTACGAGAATTGGCCTGCAGTGCTCTCAAAAAATGGTGAAGGAAAACATCGTGAGAAAACCGGCATGTCCTAGAATCAAAAATTCAAAGACGTGATATCTACGAACCTGCACTGGGCCCGCGTGGTGGATTATAGCCCATTCCTTGTCACAGAGAGGAGGCCTGTGTGTGTGTGTGTGTGTGTGTGTGTGTGTGTGTGTGTGTGTGTGTGTGTGTGAGGGTGTGTGTGTGTGTGTGTATTATAGGCTAATTATGTACTCAAATTTTACATATAAATCCTTAGCAATATAACAGTTAAATATCTACCCACGCACCTGACAGCAACGCACAATATGTTTGTGACTTTATAGACACAATTTCCTTGTATTGCACGCACCACTAATTTATACCCCCACATACACTGTCCCGTTCCGCACAATTAACCACACAACTTCCAAATTGAATAAAAACAACCCCACAAACTGTACCGCAGATCAGCAAAGAAATTACACAAATAAACAAAACAAAAACAAGACAAAAAAAACAAAAGTCAGCTCCCCTCAGGAAAGAAGTAAAAAAAGACAGTCGTAAAGAGACAGTAATTACCAATAAAGTCACCTGCAGATGAGCCGCCATGGAAAACATACTTTGGTACAACTTTTGTAATGTTCAACTTGTACCATACTCATTTTGAGTTTTAAATAGGTTTTTTTGTGATGGACTTTACTTTTGAGTTAAAGTAATTTAATAGAGATGTAGCTTTTGATGCAAAAAAAAAAGAATAATGTACGGGAAATTTTGAAGCTTTGGTCTGTTGATCTGTGACTGTCTGTGGCCTCGCAGTTCTGAAACTGATGAACCGCTTACAATCCAGATTTTCATATTTGAAAGGTTTTATTATTTTGGAATGGTTTTATTATGTTGGAGCCCTACCTATTTCTATGTCTTAAATCTATAACCACGAGATGTTCTTTGTTTTTCTGTTTTATTAATAATCATATTGTACCAGAATAAATTGGATGATGACCGCCAATTAGTCAGTTAATGACCACGTTACTGCAAGTTATAACTAAAAAATTAAATAATTAATGTATTCTTCAACAGTAAATTTTCACGTAAGTACACTTAAAAGAAACACACTCAAGTTTATAATTCCCCAAACTTGACTCACGAAGACAAATTGGAACTTAAATTCGAGACCAAACGGGAACCGAAATAACATTTTGTACATGTCTCATTGAAATGGAGTCATTTTTAAAACGAGTCATTTTTAAAACTCCCCCAACAGTGATTTTAGTAATGTTTGATGTTAAACATTTGTCAATGTTTATGGTTTATTTTTTCTATAAATACAGGAGTCACCCTTGTTGTTGTAAGAAAGATGGGGGATTTGGCGAACTTCTCGAGTGTGGGAATGAATTTTAGAGAATATTTATTACTTAGATAGTGACAGTTTGCCTAATTGCAGTTTAGAAAATATGTTTTTTTTTTCAAGAATCTTACTATTCTAATATCAAACATATTATCAAATATATTGCTGAATATCTGCTAAAATGATGTATTGCAATAAAAATCATGAAAAAAACTCGTTTTGCTAAAGAAAAATAGGATGATTATTATGCAGAAGACATAATATGGAGCTAAATTATTCACCAGACTTCAAAAATATTAAAATAAACACAAAATCCGAACACAAATTGGAATTTAACGTTAACATTTTGATGTCTACGACTATTTTCGAACATCGCTCGTGCTGAACAAAAAAACCCATATTGGGAAATAATCCGTACATTTTGCTTCACTAAATCTGTTTGCACCAGTTATTAAAATTGAAAGCTTTCAATTTCAATATGTTTAATTAGTTGGAACTAACACAATAAAATTTAAATAAATGTTATTCGTAATAATGCTTAGTTGCATGAAAGCGTATAGTGCAATATTTATTTATTCATAAACACAATAATGAATTATTAATTTAACTTTATTAATCATATCTAATGCGTTAATTAGGCTTCTACTAAGTCCGTGTGAAACTTCTTTTTAGGGTTCCGTACAAAAAAATCCGATAACCGTAAATTTGTAGTTACATCCCTACAAATTTGTACAGAGCCCTCGGTGCTCGGGTCAGACTCGCACTTTATCGGTTCGTATCCTTTGATGGCATTGACATAGAAGTTTGATTTTTTCACTGCTTCAAGGGATTGCAGCCCTTAGTATTTGATATTAATTTTAATTTGATATCTCCACGCGTTCCTGAGAAAAAGGGTGTTGACAGACAGACGGACAACGAAGTGAGGGGGGGGACACGATTTTTCCTTTCGAGGTACGGAACCCTAAAAACTAAAACATCTCAGTTTTATTATACATCATCATCTGCCTACTGCCTAGCCTTTTCCCAACTATATTGGGGTTGGCTTCCAGTCTAACCGGATGCACCTGAATACCAGTATTTTACATGGAGCGACTGCCTATTTGACCTCTACAACCCAGTTACTGGGTACTGGTTGTCAGACTTTCGAGCTTCTGACTACCCGTAATTACTGTCAAAGATCCACGAATGACAGCTGGGACCAACGGCTTAACGTGCTTTCCGAGGCACGGAGGGGTCTCGGTATGTAAAGATGGTCACCCATCCACAGACCAACCGCGGCAAGCGTAGCTTAACCTGATCGATCGACCTGTGCGGCTGTTATTATTTAGCCACGGGCCCCTCCTCAGTTTTATTATACGAAACTAAAAATTAACGGTGAATAAGTAACTACAAAAAAATAAAAACACAAAAAACTCTAATTAAAATCAACAAAAAACCGGGACTTCGCAAACTAATAACCGTATTAAGAAATTGAACGTACAAAACTCGAAGTCGAGTTAATTTCTCGTGACATAAATAAAAACGGAACGAGAAGCATTTCTTAGGAGGGGGAGATAACAAACATATCTTACGAAGTAGGAAAACAAACAACGTATGTTAACATCTGTCGAGAAGCACGAGCAAGGCGAATGGCGTACACTTGATGAGTAATAGCTCTTCATTTTAGTGAGTTTTACTTCTTCTAGTTTAATGTCTGAGCAGTTTTTAAGAAGTTTGGAACTAGTTGTAGGTAATGTAGAGGATGAGTTTTCTATCGGGAGAATGAAAAACACAAAAAAAATATTAACCTGAAATTTTTATTCACGACTAACAAAAGTCCTAATTACAATATATAAAGTGTAATTTAAATGGTGTCAGACCTGAAAAATAATCAGCTGTTCCCTACATTTATGCTCGCATAACTCGTCAAAATGTACAGTACAGCTGATTTTTTTTAAAGTTGTTCGTAATGATGAGTATAATGGCCTCTTTTCAGGTCCGACACCATTTAAATTATACCTTGTATAAACTAACACTTAAATACATAATTATATTATAATATACAAGTATAAAATAAAATTAAAAGAAAAAGGGCTCATTGGGGATCAATAAATTAATTGCTGTCAATAGGAAAATATGAAGCGTACCTAATACATAAGCATACCATCTATCTCAATGAGAGTATGAGGTATGTCCAATTTACTTCAATTAAAAACTTTTCATGACTGTTTTTATTTTAGATCCGTGCGTCTCCGTCTGTCTCCACAAGAAATTGCTTCTTTAATCGACGAAAAAAAGGAAAAAATTCTCAAGTCGACACGTATATTAAGATTTTTTATATTTTTTTTTTTTTGTTTTTCGTTTATACGGGTTTATTTACAACTATATGGGTAAACACGCATAACTTTTTTACATTTTTTCTTTTTCTTTTAGATACTGGACAAGACTACACAAAATAAATTTATTTGACGACGGACACAGAACGACATCTCTACGCGACTGTACAGAAATTCCCGAAATTCAATACGTCAGTGTTGATTGCAGTTAATTATAAAATCGTCCCCTCTTATTGTCCGTTCTATTTTCGGAAGCTCTTACCCCTCCTGTTTTGATTCAATTTCAACTTTAGCGTCTTTACACACGGTTTATTTTTGTAAATCTTGATTAGCTGTATTAAAGTTCTTTAATGTACACAAATCTTAAATCAAATCTAAATCAGCTTTGTCGGTACGAGCATTACTTCCGCTAATAAAATTCTCTTCTTTATCCCTGAAGCCAATGAACCATGGAGATGTGACCTTCTCATAAAGTTAAACTGTGGTTTGATTAGTTTTGTATCGGTCTGCTAGGTAAAAGGGTCGGATCTAGGGAATGCATAGTTAATGGGTTATTTAGTTAGAGGTCCCGGCCTTTAGAGAGTTGCATTTCTTCCGTAACATGATTTTGGTGGAATTGTAGATACAGATAAAAGATTATGCTTAGATGGTTTGGTCATTTTGAGAGGATGAATGAAAGGTGCTTAACACAAGGCAAGGTCAAAAAGTTCGACAACCAGTATTACCAAAGAATATCCTGTTCCCCAATAATTGGATTATGGAGGTCAGATAGACAGTTACACCACGTTTAACACTGGTATTCAGCTGCATTTGGTAAGACTGGAAGCCGACCCTAACATAGTTGGGACAACGTTAGGCAGATTGACGCGGTAAAGTTTAGCCTTGAATTGGCATACTACTCTATCAAAACTAGTAAAAGGACCTTCAAAAGGCAACTTTCGAAGAAAACATCAACATTTATTAATTTCATAGGCCAAGGAATCATGTCTTAAACGCTATGAAGCGGTTTAAAAGAAGATGCAGGGATAACAATTTAAAAGATTATGCTTAGATAGTTTATCTTGTTGAGAGATTAACAAAAGGTATTTACAAGGCAGATGGGAGTTTAAACGCCAGGAGGGGACGCACTAGAACCTTATTGGTGATGTTCTTTACAAAACCAAGTGCGTAGTACTTACAACCTCGTAAACGCGACAAAAGGATCGTAGCAGATGCCGTTCTGTAGTTTCTGACTACCCCATGGGAAGAAGGCGAAAGTTTATGTATTTAAGTAATCTGCATTCGCGATTTATTTCTCAATAATGTAAACAAATATGAGTTTATGGAAAAATAATCTTAAATCCTACACAATAAAGTTCAGTTTACGCTACAACTTCAAACGTTTTTAGAACTTTATCAATAGTGCTAGTCACTCTGGAATCAACTTAATTACCATTGAAATAAAGTTAATATTTGTTTAACTTGAAATAATATTAATTTGAATCTTAAGTTTGAATAGACGTAATGTAATGTGTGTACTGTTAACCATTTCCTGTAAAATCTGTTTTGCTTATCACTTACCTATTTATATTTTAAGTAAGTAACGAGTGGGCATTTATTACCTTCGTCAAAACTGACAGAGAGAATCCTGCTATATCTTGCGATGACTATGATACATAAATTATACCAAATGTATTCTGAAAAGAAAAGGTTGCTAATAAACCAAACAAAAGTAATAAAACGCCGAAACATTTAGTACACGAACAACATAACAATACTGACCCTGTATCAATATTATCAGAGGTCACCCTCGACAATAAGTTACTAACATAATACATCCATTACGCATTATAGACGCCAGCACATCAAGCTACCCGAAACTGTCAAATTTTCGCAATCAACGTTGAGCCTTATGCTTTAGCGATAAAGTTGAAAATCTATTAAAGAAATTTGACAGATTGTAGTTGCTTGATGTGCTGATGTTTGTACATAGTACAACGTAGTCCATTGTTCGTCAGTTTCCAATACTGGGACACAGGCCTCCTCTGTGTGAGAGAAAATGGACCGTGGAATCTACAACGCGGGCCTCGTGCGGGTTGGTAGATAATAGATATCAAATGTCTTAAAATTTTTGATTCCAGGACATTCTCACGATGTTTTCCTTCACCGTTTTGAGAACAGTGGTGATGAAATAAATTTCATAAAGTAAAGCGCCTGGGTTCGAATCCACGACCTTACAACTTATCAGTACTCTCTCTCACAAAGGCTTCTAATTAATGCTATGGAAATCTAAATTCCTGGAGCATTGTTGCAAAAATGTTAGCACTTTAGCAAGTTCTGCTTTGTTATATTTCACTCTGTTTGTATAATCCGTTTGAAGTTTTTAATTGTGTGAAGTGTGAGTGGCTTAGAATGTGTTTGCATTTCTCTGTGCAAATGAGGGGATTTGTGAAATTAACATAATGTAGAATTTAGTTTGTGAAAATATGTTTGTGTAGTGTCTTTTATTTTATATAAAAAAAGATACCACACAAAAACAAGATTGTTTACAGTGGACTATTTAAAGATTGGGAGTTGGAGGCACATTGGAACATTGCAAGTTTACTAATGATAATACGCCCAATTGCAATAATTTATTGAAAATAAAGCTTTAAGCTATTTTATCCGTATTAAATAAATAAATAATATTCCACAACTATCACACAACGCCATCTAGTCCCAAGCTAAGCAGAGCTTGTGTTATGGGTACTAGACAACTGATAAACATACTTATATATTTCTAAATACATAAATACCGTACCGTCCGTATTGTGCCGGTTATAATAAAATATGTGAATTGTTTCAGATTTTATTTTCTCTTCCCCTCTTACCCACGGTGTTATCCACTTTCCTATCTTAGGAATACTGGAAGCGATTTCTTAAAAAATAAGCATAAATTTTGTACGTATTTTTCTTTCTTGTCTGTGTATGTAATGTGTGTACATAAATGGTTAAATAAATAAGACCTTTTCCAAAATTTTGATACTCAAGCATCAAAATTACGTACATCTATAGGACATACATATTGAGTATCAAAACTTTTTTTTCATTTAAATTTCATTTTGGTATTTTAAATACCAGGGGCTAACCCAGTCGTCTTAGCTATTGTCCTAACTAACACTTAAACACGGCTCAGCTTTTAAACACAGAATGAGCTGCCAAGGTATACTACATGTTTAGAGAAGACCGTTGTTGTCAAATCATCCAAAGTATTCATTTTCTCACAATACGTAATTTGTAACTTTTTCTACACAAAAATATCAAATAATACAACACTGCCAAAGCTTTCAGGAAAACGACGACAATAAGGGTAATGAAAACTATTACACAAAAGAAGCTAATTTTAAATAAAGGATTCCAAATTAACATAGTATGAAAAAATCTTTAATAAATGGAAAAAGTTACATTGTAAAATGTTCATTTTGTATTGCCAAGAGCGAGACAATCGCTGACAAACTGCTTAATGATTTGACTCCAGAAAGACAAGCTTGATTTGAATTTTATATCCACCAATTTCGTTTGGTATAATTTATATTTGAGAAACGGTATTAGCGAGGATTCTGAATAGAACGGAACAATCTTTTGATTGTTGAGACTAATGTCTTTAGATATTGTATTATTACGTTTTCACTGCTTTTGTATTATACTTGTAAATTTTAGTAATATTTCGACATTTCACGTTTATGCCTCCGCAGAGTTTACGATGTTTCTGGATTGACATTATTACGTAGGTATTATTAGATTTTTTCATATGTAATTTTCAAAAAATGTATTAAAAATCTATAAGGAGTCGCTAAGTGCTACGTTTTACAAAATAACGAGTAGGTAAGTAAAAAAAGGCCACTCTTTTAGATTAATAAATTATGTCCTTTCGTTGTCAATGAACTGACATTTAATGGATTCGGTATCTCAGTGTCACTGGGTAATGATCTCTCGTTGAGACTCATACACGCAGATAAGCTATTAACTGCCAGATTAAACACTTATTAACTTGGACGTGTTACTCCTGAAACGTATCTCTTTCAGATTTATGTACATTTTAATTGCGTCTTCACACAAGATTTCAACGTTACGTTTCAGCGGACCACAGCCTGAATGCGAAAATCTCTTCCGTCCCTTTCGCTACGTACCGCACGCGACCTGCAACCCTTACGAATACTGTGTGCCATCCCTCTCTGACAGGCGCTCGGCTGCCACCGGGCGAATCCCTTATGTAAGTCAGTGCTTTCAGAGCTGCCTCCCCAAACGGACGCGCGCGCTCCAATAGAAAAAAAACCCATCGACGATGCCGATATTCAACTTGTTCCCCACACCAAAAAATATCAGTGAATCTTCCTGTGATGCGAAACTTTTATGAACACGAGTGTACACAAGTGTGTCAAGTGGCCGTAAATTTTGTAACGGGAATGTCGTATCAAAATGAAAATTTCTTTCAAACTTACGCGCCGGGATTAAATAAGATTTATATCTGAAAACAACGGAGGTTTTCGAGTTAATTTTAGATGCTCCTCGCTCATTATGCTCAGTAAAGTAATCCAAGCACGCGTTACTAAAGTCACCAGTGCCGTACAATTTATGCGCCAAACATCAGTTGAGGATCAGATAAAAATAGACGAGCATTAAGTAGGAACTTTAATATATGAAGTGACATTCGTTTTAACTAAGTGTCATAAAACTATTTGTCAGCGCGTTAATTACCGAATAGAATAAATGTTGACATATTTAGTGGAAAGTAGTAGAATTGTAAAAGCGAATAAGTTGTGACAAGATGTTTAGCTATTTAGTCATTAGAAGATAGACGTAAATGGTACGTTAATAGGAACTATAAATTAAAGTGTTAAGTGACGATGAAAAGAAGAAGAGTGTCAAATTAAAATAGTAATAAAAATATTAATATAAACAAAATGGCCGGGGAATTGAAGAGAATAAAGAGGCATTCATACATATTGAATGCAATACTGCTATTCATCTCAATGATTTACGGTGAGTGATTATATTTTACTAACGTAGCGTCGACTTAATTAGAATACGCTTGATCTTTTAATTAAAATGTGGACTGATATTGTTACGGATGAATAACTGCAGTATTGGTAACAGTTACATAACAGACATAATATTATTTTAACGACACTTCATGAATTAAAACGACATTGTTCGTAATCCAATGTTATTCGAATTCGTAATCAAGTTTCCATTTCTTTTATTTTTTAATGTGTGTTACAGATTAATATTTAGGTTTATGCAAATGTATTTATAGTTGCGATATGATATCATAATCCTGTTAAAATAATAATGCATAAATAGCCATGATAAGTTGATATTGCAAGGACAGATAAGACCGGAGGTTCAGTAAATGATAATGCCTTAAATTGTCGCATACCTATCATAATATTATTATTAAATTTATAAAAATAATTATGTTTATTTTATCACTATCATTAAAAACATTCATCAATTAAACGGAAGTGCAACACAAAGATATCGGTGCAATCGGACTAAAATCTATCGAAGCTAACAGCGATTGATAACAGCTTATGTGCTCCGACAATATTTCAGCCGGAGCGCGAAAAGATCGGGGCTGGATTAATTGCTTCTGTCAGTAATTACTTGGAGTAATGTAGTACTCTTTCAACATTAATCTCTAAAGGATAAGCTTTGCCGCTCACCCACTCATTCAAATTATGTTACTGTTGCCCGTGTGTGTAATTATCATAATGGTCCTAGTGTACCCTGTGGTACTCCTACGCTTTTATTACCGACTTTGAGACGGCTGACAATTTGAGTGGAGTTTTGAACGTTTAAATGAATGCCGGCAATGTGTAAGTTTTCTTATTATAAGTTAAAGTGGTGACCGAGTTTGAAAAGTTCATTAAATTGCTTCAATTGACTGTGGAACTTAGTCGATTGCAACATTTAATTCTTAATGTGGAAAATTCTTGATTAAAGTACCTATTGGTTTTATATGTGGCAATTGGAACGTTACATGCTTATAACAAAAATATTTTTGCGTCATGTTTTCGACAACTTTGATCTTAGGTCAAACCAAACTTAGTCAAAATTCGTACAAGAATATTACAGAGGGTGCTTTGTTTAAACACATTAAATGGTAATTCACAATATGATGGTTCTTCGTAGAATTCCGAACGTAAATATTTATATAAAGCAAAGATGTTCTTCGATCTACAGAGATCTACAGAGTGTTTATATTTCTATACTTAATCGTTCTTCAAACCTCGCACTAATTAATAAAACTCTTTAATAGCGCTTCCCTCTTGAAACACTCGTGGTTCAGAAGTACTCTTGAAGTCTCTCATCATGACCTTCCAACGTCTTTATATTGTTTGGCCTGTCGACTACTTATTACAGTACATCCCATCGTTATCGTTAAGATTTTGTTTATTCATCACTACAATTATAAGAAAATAAGAAGTCTTAATTAAACATGTTTTTCTCTTTATTGATAAATTATGTTCGTTTTGTAATTTGGTTTTAACAAACACTTTTACAAGTCAGAAATGTCAAAATTAACTGGAACTCTGAGAAGACCGAAATTAATTCGGAGGTCACAGTCATTATCTTGGTCAGATCATGTGAGGACCATGCAGATTAGTGTCTGAGATGGTATTTTTGATTGAATCGGACTTGGGCAGCAACTTCATTTCTACCTAAAAATCTTATAAGCAATGATTATTAGATTAATTAAAGAAATAAAGAAAATAAATTTATTTAGCACATACTAAAAGAAACACAGTACTTACACAAGAGACATACATCAGATAAAAACAAATACTTGAAAAAGTGTAAAGTCCGATGTAAGGAATTAGCATGAGGCATACTATGTGCCTCATGGCTGCGCCAAAAAGGCCCAGTTCAACAAAAATGACAAAAAACTAGTGCCTGACACTGGTTTTTAACTGGACCTGATGTGTGACGTGACGGATGTAAATCAGTTTTATACTGTAACGTGACAACATCATGTTTATACTTACTACATAAATAGAATTGCTACCCAAATATCAAATTACACTACAATGTTACCAATAAAGGTACCTTGGAAAAACATTTCTTAGATAAAGACGAGTTTACTTAGTTACTATGAAGCCTCAGGCGGTACTATCGTGTTCGTTCAATCTGCGCACACTGAAAGCTTGCATCGTTATCTCGACAGCTCGCTTACAAACACCATAGCAACCCACTTTTCCCTGTCTTAAGCCCAGGGTAAGATAAACAGGTATGGTTGCATTTGATCCTCTGTTTCATGAAACTGAAAACAATTTATTGAACATACAATTGTAAGGAGATGAATAAAATTGGCTTCTGCTACTCAAACTTTTTCATACGAAATTAATAAATCCATATTGTCGTAAACCATTATAAAACTTAGTCACTTTCAAGAGAGTTTTGAGCTAAATTTAATTATTTTGCTCGCTGGCAATCTAAAAACTTTTTAATTGAACAAGTAATTTTCGGAATCTTGTAACTTTTATTGAAGTGAGGAGCAGAGAACGAATTAAGATGGACTCATTCAGTGGGTCATGAATGAATTGGAATTAAATCACTTTTGTGAGTTTGGCGTCGCGGTAAAAGGTTTCTGAGCTCTGAACTTTACTCCAAATTTAAGTTTGCTATTGTACTCGACGTTTCTTTTGGTTTTTTTCTTATTAGCTGGCCTTTGGCGAAGTAAAAAACAACCTCCACTTAAAAGTAAGCTAAGAATAATTGTACACGAAGATTTTCTTCGAGAAAATGTAATATTATTCGCTGACAAACTTTGAGATGTATTTGAATATTTTACTGTATTATATATATTTTTTTCCTCTTTTTGCCTCAGGATTTTCTGTGTTTTTAGTTTGTATGGTTTTTTACGTCAGTTGCAAAAGTCCGCTGAGAAGAATTGTTTGCCTCGGTGCTGTGGTGCGACGAGTGAACAATTCTTTAGAGCACAGTACATCATCATCTGCCTAGCCTTTTCCCAACTATGTTGGGGTCGGCTTCCAGTCTAACCGGATGCAGCTGAATACCAGTATTTTACATGGAGCGACTGCCTATCTGACCTCCACAACCCAGTTACTCGGTAATACGATACGATATATTTATGGTATATAAAGATGGTCACCCATCCACAGACCAACCGCGGCAAGCGTAGCTTAACCTGATCGATCGACCTGTGCGGCTGTTATTATTTAGAGCACAGTACAATGATCATTAAAACAATGTTGTTTTTTTTTTCTAGACCTAGCACCTTTGAGAACATTCTGAAAGGTGCTTTTATGTTGTATGAAGCCCTTTTAATTTTGTTTTAATAAAATAAATCAGTATTAATTAAGCGAAAATATGATATTTTTTTTTAAGAGAATACTGACAATTTCACCATATTTATAACCGACTACAAAAAAGGAGGTTCTGTGGGTATTCGACCTGTATGTGTGTATGTTTGTATGTCCGCGATTTTCTCAAATACTAATGAACCAATTTTGATGTTTCCTTCATTAAAGTGATCTACTTACATACTTTTAGGAAGGTTTTAGTATATAATAAACTAGCTTTTGCCAGCGACTTCGTCCGCGTGGAATAATGACTTCCGGAAATTGAGGCACTAACTCTCATAGAGTTTAACCGATGTGCTCTTTCTTCTGCCGGTTCTTGAGAACGCGTATTTCTCATTCAACGCGTTTTTCAAGACAATAGCGGGCGGACGCCGGCGTCCGCTTGGGGCTTGAATAACTAAAAATATATAACTACGTCTAATATATAAAATAATATATAACAAAACCTACTTCACTTAAAACTAAATACCTATAACTACTATAATTAATAATACCTATACCTATAATTAATAAAAGTACCTACGCTTATACCTACTTAATATTAAAAAAAAACTGAACAGAAATTAACCAAAACTTACCTACTACTAACTAACTACTACTAACCTATTACTACTTCACCTAAAAAGAAATCCTGTTTTCCCAACATTTCCCTTCACTGCTCTGCTCCTATTGATTGTAGCGTGATGAAAAGTATACTATAACCTGCCCAGGAGTATGAAGAACAATTGTACAAAGTTTCGTTGAAATCCGTCGAGTGGTTTTTGTTTCTATAACGAACATACAGACAGACAGACAAAAATTTTACTGATTGCATTTTTTGGCGTCAGTAACGATCACTAATCACCCGCTGATAGTTATTTTGGAAATATATTTCATGTACAGAATTGACCTCTCTACAGATTTATTATAAGTATAGAAGAAGATTAGGGAATTATTCTTATGTACGAAGTTATATTATAGGTACATAAATATACTGCAGCTCCGGCATTTCTATACTGGTGAGTCTTCTAGTCGGTGTCTTCAATTCTTCAATGCACCATATTAAATTAAAGTTATTTTTCACTTTGTAATTGTTCTTTTGAAGTCGGTTGCTTTTTTATATTCAAGTACTTTTGTATATTTGGATTCTAAAAAACTAAATTACTATTAATTGCTTATTTTTAGGCATTTACCTATGTAAATGCCTAAAAATAAGCAATTCTTCATTCCCAACTTACTTACCTACCATACACATTTTTTATGATATCTAAATATCACAAAATTGTATTGATATCGCTACTGATATATCGAAATAAAGCGAGTAATAGCTCATAAACTGTCCCATCTCGTTGCCTACGTAACAAAGTATTATTAAATTCGTCGTCATTATTTTCCTCGATCCTCCTTACAATTTGCAATCAAGCAAAAACTTATTATACAAACCATGTTTTGTTTCTTAAGGAATGATGAATGAATTTCAAGCATGGATATTAAAACATCTTATTACAAGCCAGATAATTCCATTAAAAGCTCTCCTTTCAAGAGGCATATTAAGTCTCACAAAATGAACAATTCAACAAGGGTCGATCTTCAATTTGAATACAACAAATAATGACCTTATTTATCCAAGTAACATAATGTTATCAAGAGAAAAAAAAAACTATGAAAAAGCCAATTTCAAAGCAAGAGCTTATTGAAACTCTCTGTAAAATGGTAATGGAGGGAAACGTTGAAACGGCGCCCAAAGTCGTTTCTTTTACATCATTGGATTTTAAACTTTAAGTTGTGTGGTTAAGGTTGTATGTTTTTCGGTGTTCTTTAATGCAGTGCGTACGGTTAGTGCTGCGATATTAACGGTATTTTTCAAATGGAAGTTTACAACGTTGAAGTACCTATCTTTGGAAGTTTGGCAACGCATTCGCTGTAGTATCGAGTTTTAGATGACTTTATATCACGACCAAGTGAACAATGGTCCCTCGGGTCTTAAAAACTTTATATAGTTTGCTATTTTAATGCCATGAAAAGTGAATCATAAACATGAAGACTTTCATAGTTTTTCTTCAGATTTAAAACCAGGCGAAGCGGTTGCACAGCTTTCAACACCCAGAAAGCACTCTAAAATAAGTCAATTCTGAATAAACCATTTTACATTTGTAGAGGTATCGACACATCTCCAAGATTTCCTGCAGTTTTCAATTGAATATTTCTGAGGAAAATAGGATTAGCAATATTATTATTTTAGGGGGTGGACGTTTGAATCTGCTACCTCTCAGTAATAATCAACATTTTAGTCGTTGGGTGTTGAGGCATTTAGAAAGAAAGAAAGAAAGAAAAATAGATTTATTTGTCACAGAAACACGTGCAAACAAAATGATAATTAATTCTAATGACAGCATATATAATAAAAACGAAAAAAATATATATATCTTTATACATGAGCACAAAGCAGAGATAGTCGACGGCTGCACGTCATGACTGTGACAAGAAGGCTTCCACTCAGCATGATGCTGTGTTATAAGGGACCCACAGTACAGCGCTGATTTTCAGTGGTTACCCGAAAAGGACGTACGGAAACCAAGTCAGATCAAATGATTCGTACATAACAGGTAACAAAATAAAATAAAACAAACAGTACTCCTTACCTTGCATCATTTCGTTACCTTGTTAGGACTGCAACTCATTGAATTCAAAATCGTTTATTACAGTTGGAGCATTGGTTTTAACAGATTTTCTGACTTTAATTACCGGGTCCGGTATATTGTTAGCGTGTATTTCTGGTAGGAAATTCCTCAATAGTATCACGATTTATCACATCAGCATCCTTCTGTCTTTATCATAATATACATAATTAAGTAAGTTCAAAATTGAAATGTAAATAAATAAGTTTTCGTCTTTTAATCAAATCAAATAATTTATTTCAGATAAATATCCTAGGTAAACTTTATAGAAATAAAATCACAAACTTATAAAATTAAAATTACAATCAAAATAAAGCAAGTATACCGGTGTCCAGTGGCAGAATTCAAAGTTTTTAAAATTAAAAAAAAAAAACTACACCTCTAATACAAAGAATGTTTATTGTTATTTAAAAAAAACAACCGACTTCCAAAAAAACACTACAAAGTGAAAAATAACTTTAATTTCGGAAGTCGGTGTCGTTGGTTCCGCATTTTCTTTTATTGACACCGACTTCCGAAATTAAAGTTATTTTTCACTTTGTAGTATTTTTTTGGAAGCCGGTTGTTTTTTTTTTAAATGTTTTTTATTTTTCACTTTTTAGTGAGTCAGTTTGTAACTTATCTAAGTTACAATAGCCTAATGTCAACTGCTCATCACCTTTTACAAAATATTGCTCTTCGCGATGCAGGGACGTTAATTGTTGAGGAGTTCTCCTTGTAAGAACCAGGAGAACTGGAGCTGATTGAGAAGTCACCATCAGCTCCACTTCACGATACGCATTGTGCTTAGCAGCCAAATTAAAGTACCTAATCGAATCGCAACCCGTGAAATATTTATTATTGTGTAGTTCCGATGGCCATCTGTGGTCTTCATCATCAGTTCCACTTCACCGAATGCTGCTTTCTGAAAGCAAATGTACGAGTTACTATAAAAAATACCCAAATCGCTATAGGTGTGCCTACACAATTTGAGGGTTTCCCTCGATTTCCATGGGATCCCCTCTTCAGATTCAGATTTGGTGACAATGGGACCATTTCGGGAGCATACACTTTCAATTAAAAAAATAATTTTGAAAATCGGTCCACAATTGGCGGAGTAATCGCGTAACAAACACAAAAAAAAAAACATACCGTCGAATTGAGAACCTCCTCCTTTTTTGAAGTCGGTTAAAAATAATAAATGCGGATTTTATTTCTTGAAAACCACGTTCTCCAAATTTTGACCATCGAGCCTAGCAAACTCGTCAAATCTAGCACGCATGTTTTCAAAAACGCGTTTACAGAGCGACTGATTCGTGTAAATCTTGATCGATTTGAATTTTATATGGATGGAACTTGAGTTTTTTCCTCTGAGGTTGATATTTTACCTCATTATAACCTGTAAGGTTAATATTGTAATTCTTAACATCGATAAACGTGCATGAAGTGATAAACGGAGATTTCCAGTCACAGAAACCATAACACGTTCAACATTTTCGTTCGTGGTTACCGCTGGCATAGATCCTGATCTGGCGCTGTTTAATGTTGATCCTGAAGCTTTGAACTTTGCTACCCAAGACTAAATAAAGTTGATCGATGGTCCATCGCGTAATCGACGAATATCGTAACGAATACTAAGTCAAGGACGTGTTTCAGTAAGCGAAAATGCACTTGAAATATACACCTCGATGGCAAAAGCGCGGTGCACTCCACACCACCGCTCCATGGAAGCTGCAAAATAATCCAACAAGAACAGCATTTTTGAGTCGGTCGCCGTGCTGTCGAGAACTAATCCACGACAACTTTTAATAAACCAAAGACTTCACAATCTGCAATCCGAAGAGCTTACGCTCTCAACGACGCCCCCCGCGCCATACTAAAATGTTGCGTTCAGAAATTACGTTTGTTCAAACTTTGAAATCTGTCACTGAATACCCTGTATAAGAAATATTGAAGAAGAACATAAAGAAGGTTTCTAATAGTACCCCCACTACTATCAACTTAGCAAACAGCAACTTTATGAGCTCAACTCTCACTAATGATACACAATATTACTTTCTCTATAGTTACGGAACTTAGTAAACTTGCCTAACAGACGAGGGGAGAAGATATTGGTAATATTGTAGATCTTAACAAATGATAGTGTTGAAACTGTCAAACAATAATTCTTGTTCTACCAAATGTTGTGTGAGGAATGACATGAAAGAAAAGTGAGTGAATGATAGATAGATAGATAGATAAACCATTAGTAGGGTATTATTGGGCATTCTATTCCACTGTCCTCCAGTAGCTCGGCGAGTACGCCTCGCTACGGACAGTGGAATAGAATGCCCAATAATTAACGATCGACTCGACTTAGGCATTCTATACCACTGTCCTCCAGTAGCTCGGCAAGTTCGCCTTCGCTACGGACAACGGAATAGAAAGCCCAATAATGAACGATCGACTCGACTCTAGTGTATTACTGTACTCGACCAATGAGCATGCGAGTTAATGAACAACCGACTCGATCAATGACCAGTAACGCGAAAGAGGTTGCGGTAAGTTTATAAATGTTAACGTACTATATACATTCACTCATTTTCAATCGGTTCATTTCCGACAGTAATCATGAAATTTGTAAAACAACCGCAAACGCTGAATGTTAATACAGTCTGCGATGATATTTGTCAGACTAGTTTTCGTCATGGAGAATTATTACCTAACTCAGTACGATGTATCATTTGCGGTCCGTCCAACTGTGGAAAAACCAATTTATTAATTGGTCTTCTTATACACGAAAATGGATTAAGATTTGAAAATGTTTATGTTTATTCAAAAACTCTGCACCAACCCAAGTACATTTTTTTAGAAAGAGTTTTGCAACGGGTGCCCGGTATGTCCCTCCAAAAATATCATGGAAATGAGGAAGTACTAAGCGTTCAGGACGCAAAACCCAACTCCGTAATTATTTTTGATGATGTTGCTTGTGAAAATCAAAGTAACATGCGTGATTATTTTGCAATGGGAAGACACAAATGCATTGATTGTTTTTATCTAAACCAAACATATAGTAAAATCCCTAAGCAGTTAGTAAGAGACAATGCGAACTTAATCATACTTTTTAAACAAGATGAAATTAATTTACGACATATCTACGAAGAACATGTCAATACTGATATGACATGGGTTGAATTTCGTGAAATGTGTTCGAAAATATGGAGTGAACCCTTCAATTATGTAGTGATTAATAAGGATTGTTCCAAAAATAAAGGATGTTACAGAAATAAATTTGATACTTTTGTTGTCTTTGATTAAAAATACTAATATTTAAGACCGTTACTCTCGCGATATTATTATTCTTCAGACAACGCTTAATCAATCACGAACTGGTTTTTTTTTTTTAATTATGGAAAAATCACTGAAACGACAAATAGTTGATGCTGCAGAAGCTGTTAAGAAGAAAGTGCGAAAGATGAGAGATGCTGAGATTAACAATCAGCAGGTACTGGAATCAGTTTTCAAGCCGGTAACAGAGCCACTCAACCTAATTGCTAATGTCAGTAAGCAGACTTCTCTCCTGCGTAATACAGAAAATGAAGAAACTGAAGTTCCGTTTATCAATAACACTTTGCAAAAAGAAGTTCCTATTAGTAAAGGAAGCAATGATAATAACAACGACGATGCAGCCGAATATGAATCTGATATCGAAAGTGACTCTTCATATAAATCATTAGTTGAAAAAGACCAAGGTGGTGATACGTCATCCTGGTCAGTATCCTCAGAAGCACTGACAGATATTCCGTTTGGTGTCAGAGTAGAGGGCGATAAATTGATGTTAGGTTCTGCTCGTATAACGATGAGTGATGAGTATATCATCGTGGCTGGACGCAAATACCGAAATACGGCTGGTTTAAAACAGTTGCTGTTGAAAAAGAACGTAGATTTAAGCTTGGTTACAGAGAGTGATACGAAACATTATAAGTCAATGCTACTTGACACAAACGCACATCGACGAGACTATGAGCCTGGTAAACCAATAAAAAGTAATAAAGGGCAAAAATATTTGCAAATTATTAAGCCTCTATTCAAACTACAAAGTACAATTCAGGACCATCAATCGAAGGGAAAAGGGCTACCCTTAACAAAAATGTGGAAACAAAACGTAGATTTTGTATATTGGGACGATCCCAATGAACTGGTGGATAGGTTAAAATTATTAATTGCATCTCGAGATGCTGGTAACACAGGATTAGATAATGAAATTATATCTATCATCGAAGAATTGCGTGAAAGTAAAGTTATAAATAAATAAATATTTTATAATGTTTTTATTTTATTATCAGCCTCCCATTACAATACACCTTAAACATGAACGTAGACAAATTCGGACACTACATTCACAAAAGAATGCGTTTATCAGAGTTATTTGAATTTAATGAGAATGCATTGTTAAAATCAGAAAACGGAGATTTTGATTTAAAAACATCAAGACTGAGAGGAATTCGATCTCCAGTAGAAGCAGACGACGCTGTGAACAAGGATTATGTAGATCGATTGAATGCTAATATGATAAAAGAATTTGATAATATGATTGGATCATTGCGTTCTCAAATCATAAAAGAGGCAAAGGGTACAGTTCAGGCTACTTTAAAAGCAAGGATACCTGAGGTTTCAACTCAATTAAGATAAGATAAGTTTTTAAATTACTTCAAAAAACTCCGTAATGGCAAAACAGCAAATTGTTAACGAAATACACAAAGCAGCTCGAAGAAACTTCCTTAGACGTCCTGTCATTCTAAAGGGGGTCGATGACTTATGGCAAGCTGATCTGATGGACATGCAAAACCTGAGAAAATATAATAAAGGTCACAATTACATTTTAGTCGTCATTGACTGCTTCTCAAAGTACGCTTGGACAGAGCCGTTAAAGTCAAAAAATAAACTTGATGTTACTCATGCATTTAAAAGAATACTGATTAACAGCAATCGCAAACCTGTTAATTTACAAACTGATATGGGAACGGAATTTTATAACAATTCATTTCAAACGCTTATGAAGACTTACAATATTAACCATTACTCATCGTTTTCTACCAAAAAAGCTTCGATCGTAGAGCGACTGATTAAAACTCTTAAAAATAAATTATATAAATATTTTAGCCTAAATGGAAACTATAAGTGGTTAGGTATACCGTTAGAAGTTACGTTGAAGATATATAACAACACAAAACATCGGACTATTAAATTTAAACCAATCGAAGTAAATAAATCTAGTGAGTCAGTTATAAAAGAAAATATTAAAAAAGCCTTAAACCATTTAACCGTCCGTAGAAAACCTAAGTTCAAAGTAGGTGACTTTGTTCGTATAAGTAAATACAAACACAATTTTGAGAAAGGCTATACACCTAATTGGTCAACTGAAATATTTACTATAAAAAAGATTAATCATACCATACCAGTAACATATCATATAGAAGATCAGCGAAAGCAAGGCATATTGGGAACCTTTTACGAGCAAGAACTTCAAAAATCTGACTATCCTGGTATTTACTTGATAGAAAGGGTTTTAAAAAGAAAAGGAACAAAAATGTTTGTGAAATGGCTGGGTCTAAACAACGAAGAAAACAGCTGGATCGACAAAACTGCATTAGTGAATTAAAATAATTATATAATAATTACTATTACATTATTTCTTTCATTACACTTTGGACAATGCAAGGAGGTGAACTTGTTAATACGTTAATTAACAATCTACCGTTCGAACTTCATTTACCAGGTTACAATTATTGCGGTCCGGGAACAAAACTTCAGAAACGTTTACTTCGAGGTGACCGAGGTGTAAATAAGTTAGACGAAGCTTGTATGCATCACGATATTGCATATGCAAACCATACAGACTTACCCAATCGTCATAAAGCTGATTTACAACTACTAAATATGGCTAAACAAAGACTTAAATCGAACGATGCTGGGAAAGGTGAAAAACTTAGTTCATGGTTAGTGAGCAAAGTTATGAAAGCCAAACTGAAATCTGGATCCGGAGTTAAAACGTTTAAAAGTTTTGTGTCAAAAATAAGAGCAAAAATAAAGAAATTGAAACCAACGGACAGTAAAACTTTAATTAACGCTGCTTACTCAGCAGCAAAAAAGATATTTCCAAACATTCAAAAAATTCGAGTACCGCGAGTGATACCCTTACCAAAAACTGGAGGTATTCTACCTTTAATCCCTATTTTTGCGGGCTTATCAGCTTTAGGAACTTTAGCTGGTGGTGCGGCTGGTATTGCAAAAACTGTTAACGATTACAAAGCAGGTCAGCAAAATTTGCGAGAAACACAACGACATAATAAGACTATGGAGTCTTTAAAGCTAGGCCAGGGTTTATACATTAAGTCACATAAAAATGGTCAAGGTTTATTTGTAAAATCTTCAAAAAACTGAAAAATAAGCTACCTAATCGTCCTCTAACTAATGTAGACATCCAAAGGCATGCACGCAACATCCCTTACTTTCGAGGAGTCTACATGAAGGATCAGTTACCAAGGACTCCAAAACGGATTGAATGTGGTATCGTCAACTTAGACGATTATAAGAACGAAGGGACGCATTGGGTAGCTTATGTAAAAGTATGCAATTATTGTGAATATTTTGATAGCTTTGGGGATTTGAAACCTCCAATGGAATTAATGCGATATTTTAAGAATTGTAATGTTTTTTATAATTATACAAGATATCAGAAATTCAACACAGAAAATTGTGGACACTTATGTTTAGAATATCTGTGGACTTTTTGGAATAAAAATGTATAAATTTTATGCTTTTCTTTTATTTGAATCATTTGCAAGATGTCACTCACATTATCGATAACTGGAAACTCGTCAACTTTAACTACTTACTATCCTAACACGTTGCAACTATATGGACAGTATGAGTGTGCCTTATTACATTTCTCAACATTTAATTCTATTCCAAACATTGACAAAACGAATAATAAGTTCTATTATGGTTCCAACGAGGTTATTGAAATACCAGACGGTACCTATGAATTGCAAGATATTATTGATTATTTGAAATCTGAAATGAAAGGTGCATCAATCAAACTACAGTGCAATAACAATACTTTAAAAACTACTGTATATTGTACAAAAGACATAAATTTTAATAAAGAAGACACTCTCAGGAATGTGTTAGGTTTTAATAAGCAGATCTTGAAATCAAATAAATGGCATGTGTCACAGTTTCCAGTCAACATTTTACCTACAACAGTGATCAGGATCGAATGTGATATTGTAAGCGGCTCGTACACAAACGGAGAACCAAGTCACATTATCCACGAATTTGCACTCAACGTGCCTCCCGGATATAGGATTATAGAAATCCCGAAAAACGCAATATACTTTCCAATCAACCAAAACAACATTAGTTGCATACATATCAGGCTGTTAGATATAAATAACCGCTTAATAAATTTGCGCGGTGAAGAAGTGCAGCTGTATTTGCATCTCAGAAGAAAAAATGATTAACTATAATAAATATGTGCATCAACAAATCAAAAATATCAGTTCCGCTCAAGCTTCCAACCAAATAAGAGCTCGCCCTAAGAAGAAAATAAAATTAACTAAAGACAACAAGGCATTCCTCAAAGCGATCGGTTTGCTAAAATGAATATCTTAGACGTTTTATCCGCTCCGACTTACGACAACACTGTTGAAGGAATCGAATTTCATTCTTACAAGCCCTACGTAACTAGTTTCAATAGAAACGATGAAATCCGCATACCTATTAACCAACAGGACCTGTATGTACTTCCTTCAGCTAGTACCTTGTATTTGGAAGGAACTGTTATCGTTAGCAAAAAGGATATGACAGAGAAAGCCACTAGTGTTCATTTTACGAATAATGCTCTACTCTACCTGTTCCAAGATATAAGATACGAGCTGAATGGAGTGGAAATTGATAGAATAAAAAATGCTGGCATAACTACCACCATGAAATCGTTAATATCAATGAATGAAAGTGAATCAAAGATATCTAATGCGTGGGGCTGGAATATCGATGGTATGAAAAATATTCATGGGGGTAGTTTTTCCGCTTCTATACCACTCTGTAACATCATGGGTTTCGCAGAAGATTTCAAGAAAGTCGTGATAAATAGTAGGCACGAACTGATATTGCTACGAAGTAACACTAACCTGAATGCTGTCAAACTTAATACCGGTGAATTTGTAGACGACGTTCAGATAAATAAAATCATCTGGCGTGTACCGCATGTTAAAGTGTCCGACAAAGAGAAAATAAGTTTGTTAAAACTATTAGAAAAAGATCGACCACTCCAGATGATATTCAGAAATTGGGATCTGTACGAATATCCAGCTTTACCTAAAACTACAAAACATACCTGGTCTATCAAAACTTCCTCACAAATAGAGAAACCAAGATACATAATTATGGGCCTACAAACAAATAGAAAAAACAATTCAAGTTCTGATATGTCTCAGTTCGATCACTGTCATGTTCGTGATGTTAGAGTATACCTAAATTCAACTTACTTCCCGTATGAAAACCTAAATGTAAGTTTCGCGAATAACAGAATCGCTTTATTATACGAGCAATACATCAGATTTCAACAGTCTTATTACGGACGTCGCCCGGAGCCCTTATTAAGTGAGAAGCAATTTAAAGATTTGGCACCGCTATTTGTCATCGATTGCTCTAGACAAGCTGATAATATAAAGACAGGTCCTGTTGTGGATGTAAGAGTGGAAATTGAGAGCGATTCGGACATACCCGATCAAACTTCTGCATACTGTCTTATATTGAACGACTGTATAATTGAGTATAAGCCGCTGAGTAATACTGTGAGAAAAATATCATGAATCCGAATACTATCATATTAGACGTTCAAGGGTTTAAAGACCTGAACAATAATTTTATAATAAAAGAATTAGCTTTTGCTAGTCGTGATTATACACAAACATTTTTAGTAAAACCCCCATACTTGTTTAAATACTTAACAAGTGACGAAAAGAGACAGGTTAAATGGTTGGAAAGAAATAGAGGTATTTATTGGAATGAAGGATATATTGACTATAGAGAATTTCGACGTATAATCGTTCCATATCTAGAAAATAATGAAATCATTGTAAATGGTTTGGAGAAGGTGAAGTGGATAAAGGAACTTTGTGCGAATTGTAAAGTATCAGACCTTGGCGGAGAAAAATGTCCTAATTTCTCTGCTTTGCATAAAAAATATTGTGAGGGAAGATCTAATTTTAATTGTAATAAACATCTAAAGCATTGTGCGCTTAGAAATGTGCTTTGTTTAAAGAAGTATTTAGAATGGACATAAAATGTGTACCTACTTAGGTTATTGGTTTTTAAATAAAAATATTTTATAAGGTAAATATGCTTTTATTTTGTTATAAACCCCACACTTCTTCAAATAACACAACCTAATAAGAAATTAAATAAACACATCAAAATAAAAAAATAAACACTACGTACAGTATTACCTCACCAACTAGTTTACACAAACGGTTATTAAAAATCAGTATCTATTAAAGATTTTGATATTTTCTTAACTAAAGACTCAGTTTCGTCCATAACACTGTCGATAGCATCTTTCACAATATATTGTGCATTTATAATAACGTTCTCACTATCACTATCACTGTCTATGGCTTGAGAATTGTTATTACAGAGATCTACGACTGAAATTTTTATTAATTTAATACCACGTCGCTGTAGTCGACTCATAACGAAGGATTTGGTTGGTTTTTGCTTCTTCGACTTTTCCCTGCATCGTTGTTTTGATTTTTTATCTTTCGTGACTTGTTTGCTATGCTCGGGTTCGCTGCGAAGCATCTCAGGGAATCCCTCGTAAGGATCTTGAGCATACTGGCTGAACACAATCTCGGATTCAGAAATCTGGAACAAAATATAGACACATTATACAACACTAGGTAAGCAGTTAATATAGCGGTCGAAAGCGCTATAATTGGGTTTCCAACGAGGAATTTTTCAAACGCAGCCTGGAGTCTGGATTTGGTTTAGATTATGTGACAATATAACACAAATAACAGACAACACAACACATTAACACTGCTACGAACACAATCGTTAGTTACGAAACAATATAAAAAAAATCGAGTTATAAATATTTTACTTACCGACATGATTACGATGCACTCTAAAATTGTACAAGTACTCCAGGTGAGTAATATTTCGTAAATGACCAAAAATAATTATTATTTATACTATCACGAGTACGTCAATATAAAAGTTAGAACACGATAACCATAATAATGTTAACTAAGCATTTGTGTCTCCATGCCGAGGGTATTGAACTGTCGTGTGTTTTTAAATAATTACATTATGTACTGATGAACAGCGTTATGATCGTATTACGTGAACATTAGCTCTTTGAAAATAAATCTTATTGTATTGCGTACATGATGCAATTTACGTGGTTGACATTATTATAGGTGCATGTTGAAACTCGAGTCTCGGTTTGTTTTAATTTTTAACCGACTTCAGAAAAGGAGATTCTGTATTCGATCCGTATGTATGTTTTTGTATGTCTTCGATTTTCTCAAAAACTAATGAACCAATTTTGATGTTTCTTTCATTAACGTGATCTACATACTTTCAGGAAGGTTGTTTTTTTTTTTTTTGTTGTATAAAAGTTTTTTTAACCGACTTTAATAGGGAGGATTTCTTTAAATAAATAACTAGTAAATTAAACAAGTTGGATAGTTATAATCATTCACATTTTATTTCTATTTGTACAAAACAGTAGAATTATTAAAACTATACCTAAAATTATATTTATCATACATTAATTAGATATATTTTCTAAAACTAAAGTAAGATTATTACATACATAAATAGATGTAGGTATTAATATTAATTATAAAAAAAATATTAACTACAATATTTATTACAATACATTCTGAGTCTAAAAAACTACATCTTAATTCTTTAAAATCGAAGAGTGACCCCAGGCTCGCGTTGATATTCGATCTACAGATATCGATCGTTTATCGTCATTGCTAGATAACACAATTTTGTTGACGCTCCGAGTAAATATTTCATGCTTCATTGATTTAAACATAACATTTTTTCTACGGATCACTCCACCATTAAATAAAATATTTTGATAATCTGTTATGTTCAAATCCCTTACTACGCATGATTTTACTCCCTTAGCTTTTTTAATGATTTTATTGGGGGTTTTTATAGAGTAAAGTTTTGATCTCAAACCTACAAAATCAGTTATATATTTTCCTTCCATTTCATCTTTGAACAGACCTGGAACTTTTTTGTTAATTATTGGTATCTTAAAATAATTTTCAACGTCATAGTTACTCGTGTCAAAATATTGCAAAAAATTATACTTCAAGTCATGATAAAAATCATTTGTGAATATTTTATAGACAAATGAATCGGTATCTGTATAACATAACTGCACTCGGTCTTTATAAAAAGGCTTTACAATATTGTAATGAAAATCATACATGTGTGACTTAGAAAGTTCTAATACAGTGAATCCAATATAAATAGGCTTATCTAAAATAATTTGGTCAGGTTTCATTTGTATTGCAACTAAGTTTTCAGATAGAATAGAAGCACTATGGAAATAGGGGTTGGCTACAAGTCTCTCGGCGGATATTAATTTCTTGGTTCGATTAGATTGATCGCACCATTGATTAACTAAATGAACGGTTACTCTATTTTCAGTATTTTCTAAAGTCTTGCCAAAAACACTGTTATTTAACAACTTAAAAAAGTCTTGTTCGAAGGAACTTTTTGCCTTTTGTCTTAATTGAGTGTTTAATTCTATGTACTGTTTTAAATATGGACTTTGTCTGAAAGTAATAGCTCTGTGAACTTTACGTAATATTAAACCGTGTTCTAAACATTTTTTTAAATGAACATAATGTATCACATAGTTGTACTTATTATACAAATTTGCAATTAATTTCTTTGTTTTACCTCCCGGGGGTATACATTTCTCAGGACAAAATGGTAAATCATTATGGTGATTGTGTAAATGATCAGGATACAAAAGATCGACTTCTAATATGAAGCCCCACTCAGCGTTATCCTCAACATTTTCAACACGAAAATTGGCTAATTCATTTTCACTGAGAAATCTAAAACCAGAATACGGTAAATACTGACACATGCTAAAGCCGTATAGGTTATTACAATCTAGATATACTATAAAACACGGAGGCTGTGATGCATTATATTCTGGCAGATATTTATGATTCGCTTTTGCATACCGATGGGAACACATGCACAAGCCCCCTCGTATACCGCTTTGAATCATTCTGACGATAGCCAAGTCCGACACGAGTTCTAACTGGACACCTGTTTTTAGCAACATTGCGTCGAAAGATAAACTAGGTGCAGTTATATAAAACGCGGGATCGAGTTTGTAATATTGTTTACATGTTTTTCGAAAATTTTGAAATATGTCTGTCAACAAAAGCACATCTGTTTTTAAGTATAGATCTGTATACTCGCCGAGGTCATTAATATTGAATTCAGCCCAAACCGTCTGAGCATGATTATAATCTTCATCGCTAATATCTTCGTTGGTCAAAGAATTATGAAAACAATACTTAGATGGTAATGATTTTTGTTCGTAACATTTCCAATCGGTCATATAATCATACGGATATACACCTTTACGAGTCAGCAAATTAAATTGTTTCTCATCAGAAAAATGAGATCGAAGATTAACAAAATGTTCTACGTGCAATGTTTTAGCAAGTTTGTCTAAACTTGTTCCTAAAAAGTTGAAAGAATCTAAAAACCTTATTTGCACATACTCGTTATCACCAGTAGGAATATACTTTGTAAATGCTGTGTATTTTTCCTTGTTCTTGGGTATTATTTTAATTTGCCCTGGTATTTCGCCTAACTTTTTTATAAATAAATGGCAATCGTAGCCAGATAAATTATGAAAAAATATTGGAACGAATTTTGGTACTTTGTGTTGCAGATTACAGTGTCGATGTGCTGCACCTCGGTATCGACCTGTAATATCACAGTGATCCCTTACTCTATCGGTCAAAAGTAAATTTTCACAAATGTAGCATTTAACAGAGCGTTTAAAATCGAGAGCATCTTCCTCTGTGTATATCATAGGCTCGCTTTTGCACAGAATTCTATGTATTGCTATAACATCTTCAGTCAGAAAATGTACAAATTTTGAAACACAATCTTTTCCGCGATAGCTTCTATATCCGTCAACCCTATCATTAAATGATGATACTACATTATAGGCGAACGCGGTCGGCACGTGGCGTTGTGAGTATGACGTGTTGGCGGTGTTGAATTCATCGCCGGAAATCGGTTCGAGTAATGTTTCGAAATCAGCGTAGATGACGAAAGGAATGTTTTGTTTTCTATCATAATTTTTAAACTTTAAAAATGATCCCTGTTCTGGTAAAATGGTGACAATTCCCCCACACAGGTGTGATTCAATTTGGCTGTGCGTTGGAAAAAACAATAAGCATGTTTCGCAGAAGTATAGTTTACCATGATGTTTGGTCATCTGATTTCTGACTAGACGAGGCAAATCTTTGATAAGACAGTAATGAGAATTAGTGTTATTTTCTAAAAGCAATAGATGGATACTCTTAGATTTATTATTCATTGATGTGTACAAAGGTCCAATGATTGTCTTATCATTTTTTAAACCATACACGAATATATTCAGAAAGGGATTATTTTTCTCAAAGACAGCTATGTCCGAAAATGTGATTGGAAATGTCAAATCATCAATATTCAAAACATCCTGGAAGTAGGGATAAGATGAAACTCTATCGGGATGTCGGGTTGTGGGGTACAGGGCCGCCACAACACACCATAAAAAGCAATACTCATCTTTGTTCCGAATGTTCAAACAAGCTCTTTTATTTTTTATATATTTTGGCAAAGTTATAAATTTTGATCCGCCGAGAGGTTGATATTTATTAATATTTATTTCTAAATGCGAATTGCACAAAAATGTCCAACCACTATCTCTCTCCTGAAACTCTTCAATTTTTTTTAACAGTAATTCAACTGTTGCTTTATAAGTTAAATCAAAATCGTAATTGAAATGAATGATAATGTTTTTCGTAGCGAATGATTTCAGTTCCTGTTGATCATTTTTAAACATAAGAAAGAAAGAAAAAAGTTCAAAGTTAATTTTGACAGCTGTATGTTTCTGTAGTGAACGATCTATTAGATTTTTAACCTGTTCACTTATATTATGGAGAAACACCTCAGGGAAATTATTTATTTGTTCGCTAGTTGCAATGATCTTGTAACTTACGATTCGTGCTTTAAACGAAGAATTAATCATTACAACGTTATCATAAATAGGGGTCGCGCTTTTGTTTTTATGAACATTGCTACGTAAATGACCAGACCATCGCCGTTTATCTACAAATACTTTGCAAACCGAACAGTGAGGCATATTAATGTTAGGTACTTATTGAAATTAATTAAAATACAATATAGTCACTAAATACAACATAAATAAATTAATACTTACAACTAAAATTCACGATCTTACCTAGTAGGTATACATAAAAAATCGAAGTAAGTAGCGTAGCAGAATTATAATACAGGACCGTTTTGCTCACGTTCTCTCGTTTGATGATGACTTCTTCTTGAATTAATCCAAAAGTTCATCAAAATAATTCTGAAAAGTTAAAAAAGGTAAGTAAGTAGGTACTTATAGTGAAAAATTAACAATATTTTAAACAAAAATAATTATTTATTAATTACCTGCAAAATAATTATGTAATGACATAGGTAGGTTACAATGTTCCAATTTTATGTAGTCCAAATGTGTAGATATTCTTCAGATCGCATTATTAAACAGTCACTGATCAAATCTGTTTCATGAGATGATTAGATCGTAGGTATACTTTTAATGTAGGTACCTACACTTCGGTATTTGCTATCAATAAAAATGATTTTATTAATTTTAATTATTCTGAAAAGGATTTATACTCCGTCGTAGCTTTGAGATAATGTTGTAACATTTGTCAGTTTTCGACTTTTAAATAATACAAATGTTAGGTACTCATAATGAAATTAAAAATCGATACCGGATGTTTATACAAGTAGTCATACGACGTTTTTCCAATTTTGCACAAAATATTACACGTGTGCTCAACCAAATTATTTTTTCCAGTCAGCTAAGTCACACTCGCAACAATCAGCTATTTTAGGTAAGGTTGACACGCATTCACATTTATGTATAGGCAAGTATTTTTACACACTACATTTTAGCTTAAAATTAATAAAATGTAGTATTACAACATCATGAAAAGTGTTAACAATTAAATTCATCTATTATGACTTACTGAAGAAAAAAAAAAAACTCGCTTACATGACATATTTAAACCCAAGTCAAACTAATTATTTCCTATGCTTTACTCAAGCAAAACAAATTGAATTATAAATAAAACTTAGATATTGTATATGATACGTAAAATAGGTAATCACCTACAAGACACCAATGCAATGGTAATTATTTTATTAATTACTTGCAAGCATAATTATTAGCGTTGTTTGTTATTTACGCGTTATCAGTTTGTCAGCCCTAAGCTGTTTCGCTGCATCGACAATCGATGCTACCTGAATAATCCTTAGTCTTTATTTTTTGAATGGGTATAATACGACCAAGGAAAAAGTTGTTTTATGCAACAGTAACTGATCGGTTGCAGTAATTTTTAATATAGTGAATTATCGTTCATTTGTGACTTATAAGCTTCATGTTTTCGGAGTACTCGATACATACTAATTGCAGTCTGTAAGTGTGGAAGTAATCTTCAAGAAGTGCTCTGCGATAAGTCTTACTGTACACCACGAGTTACTGTCAATATCAGTGTTGATAGCCATCCGCTGCCATCGTCACCTGCTGCCGTCAGTCCCTGCGCCTGCCCTCACCAACCCATCAGACCGATCGGGCATCATTGGAAAAATGTAAGTCAAAACATTCCAACCGTTTCACGGTTCAGAGTCGTATTTGTATTGGAATACGTTTAACTAAATGTTTTTCTTGTCTTTATTTCAGGTCTGACTCTGAGTGTGAATACTTTCGACAAGCTCCGGTCACTGAACAGAAAACTAAATCCAGCCGCAAACCATCTGCAGACAATAGTGGGAAACGCAAGTCGCGCACGCCTTCAACGAATTTAACTCATCCGAGGTATCTATACAAAATATTAAATTATTTAGTGTTAAAAAGTTTAAAGTGTAGAATTATTTCAGTACTTATTAATTAATTATTTATATTTCTTATCTTGCAAACTATGTTTTTGTACATAATCAGTGAATCATGCACTGTTACAAGTCTGCTGAGTTTCTATAGACATAACCGTTATGTTATTATTTGTGCGTCTCTACTCTCTCGTGCTGTGTAGGTTTCTTGATAATAATTATGTTTTTCAGTGCGAACCTACCTAAACGATAAATCAATCATGAAAGTGATGAACTAACAGTAGTTTTCGTTGTTGTTTCAGTAAAAAAACCAATGCTGGTAACGATATATTCGGTATCAGTAAGAACAGCGGAACTGACACCGAGCTCAAAGAAGGTTCGTCGAACATAACATGTCTATCATCATTCTTCGTGAACAGAGTGGCGAACGGCTGCGAGCGGCGAGCAACGAGCACCGACGGGGAGTACTACATCGACTGCAAGGTGTACAAGGCTGACGACGCGCGCCACACCGACTCCCTGGAGCTGTGGAGGAAGGCGCTCATCCGACTCAAGTTCCAGACCGATACGGATTCTCCTCAGTGGCGGAAACTACAAGAGTTCATGCGTTCGGCTGATATGTTGTTCCTAGAAAAACCAAGGCTTTATGAACAATAAATTAAATAAGTAGAAAGACGTGTATGATATTTTATCTCAAACAAACTCGCTGTCGCATAAATTCACATAATTGTTCATTCACCAAGTCGATCAAGTAAAGTCTGCACTACTATCCGGAGCGATGGCGCACTCGCATGACCATTGGTCGAGTACAGTAATACACTAGAGTCGAGTCGATCGTTCAGGTATTTCAATACCACTGTCCTTAGCGAAGGCGAACTCGCCGAGCTACTGGAGGACAGTGGTATAGAATGCCTAAGTCGAGTCGACTGTTCATTATTGAGCATTATAATTATAGTCTGCACTACTATCCGGAGCGATGGCGCACTCGCATGCTCATTGGTCGAGTACAGTAATACACTAGAGAGTCGAGTCGATCGTTCATTATTGGGCTTTCTATTCCACTATCCGTAGCGAAGGCGAACTTGCCGAGCTACTGGAGGATAGTGGTATAGAATGCTTAAGTCGAGTCGATCGTTAATTATTGGGCATTCTATTCCACTGTCCGTAGCGAGGCGTACTCGCCGAGCTACTGGAGGACAGTGGAATAGAATGCCCAATAATACCCTACTACCATTTATTTGGCACACACAAAAGTCAACACAACACACAGAAGTTCAACACTGACGGGGTGTCCTGCGTGAGCGACGAATACGACGCGACGCGACGCGACACGACACGATGCAATGCAACGCGATGCTACATGCGACAAATGTCCTATGTGATTTTGGTCATTACTTCTTGAAACATGGAGACGTACATTACAATTTTGCTTGAAAGTTCATATTTAAAGTACAGACTTTTAAGTTTTTTTTTTGTCCCGCAAGAATCTTTGCTCACGCACTGGGGCGATCAACGCTTCTGAATCAACCATTTCGTAGTTTGTGGTGTCGCATCTGGTCGCCCTCAAAACAAGTACGCGTTACGTCGCGTCTCGCAGCAGACTGCCATATAGGCCGCAAGTAGGGTATGCCGTTGAGTTGATCGCGTTTGTCGCGTTCGCAGCGTCGCGTCGCGTCGTATTCGTCGCTCACGCAGGACACCCCGTGAGTGATAACATGTATATAATATAAACAAAAAAAAACAGGTGCCATTATAAAAACAAAATGAAGAACATGCTTATAGAAATAAAAATGAAACTATGAGTAATACTTAAAATAAAATTAAAATTAATAACGAAACATACACAGTGCGGTGTGCGTCTCAAGGTTGCACCAAATGGGAGTCCAGCTCAGCATGTGTCAGGCAAATGTACTTGACGCTGATAGCGTGATGGTTTACAAGGGAGAATGGAAGTAGAAACGTGTGGCGCCCAAGTAACATTGGACAAATGCAGGAATATCGTCGACCGTAGGTTCAATTGAGGTAAGGGACATTGAATATCTTGTCCCTTACCTCAATTGAACCTACGGTCGACGATATGATAAATTTGAATATTTTTTTTCCATACCTATCCGCAAAGAGTATTGTTGTACTTTACATTACGACAACAACAAGTAAGAGAACCATCGACTCGAAAAAGCAGAAGATTTTACATTCAAAAAATACCACAATTTTTAAAACAATGTTAGTATGTTGATTTAATTCAGAAATCGTAACAGCAGTTAATGAAGAGAACTGCAGCCATCAATGACACTGCTCATTTTAACAACCCACTACCTCAACCGACTTTAACGATTCAAAAGACGATAACCAAGCCGCAGTAAATATCTCATTCGCAGTCCATGAATCAGAATAGCCGATATAAACACAAGATATTTAATATTCATTAAAATTAACGAATAGTTACATAAGAAGACATATTGAAACCATGTCAGTGCATTAAAGCTTGCAACATTTCCTTTCAGACAATAGAACGATTCGGGTCAATGATTATTTTTTCTATCCGTATTAGTACAGTCAGCAAAGGAGATAAGTATGCAGGGTCGTCGAATATGGTTGAATTTTAGTAAGAAACCGATTGATGTTTTCGAATAAAATTTAATTTAAATAATAGAAAACTTTTTTACAAAAAAAACTACCGACTTCCAAAAAAACACTACAAAGTGAAAAATAACTTTAATATCGGAAGTCGGTGTAGTTGGTTCCGCATTTTCTTTTATTGACAGTGACTTCCGAAATTAAAGTTATTTTTCACTTTGTAGTGTTTTTTGGAAGTCGGTAGTTTTTTTTTTGTAAAAAAGTTTTTTATTTTTCACTTTTTAAGTGGGCCAGCTTGTAACTTGTCTAAGTTATAATAGCCTAATGTCAACTGCTCATCACCTTTTACAAAATATTGCTTTTCCCGATGCAGGGACGTTAATTGTTGAGGAGTTCTCCTTGTAAGAACCAGGAGAACTGGAGCTGATTGAGAAGTCACCATCAGCTCACTATCGCTTCACGATATGCATTGTGCTTAGCAACCACATTAAAGTACCTAATCGAATCGCAAACCGTGAAATATTTATTATTCATTAGTTCCACTTCACCAAATGGTGCTTTCTGAGAGCAAATGCACAAGTTACTATAAAAAAATACCCAAATCGCTATAGGTGTGCCTACAAAATTTGAGTGTCTCCCTCGATTTCCATGGGACTACCTCGAGAGCATACCCTTTCAAACGAAAAAAGAATTTTGAAAATCCGTCCACAATTGGCGGAGTATTCGATGAACAAACATACAAAAAAAAAAACATACAATCATCCGAACATAGTACCTCCTCCTTTTTGTGAAGTCGGTAAAAGCAAACAGTTCATTTATCAAATTAAATTTCATTCGAAAACATCAATCGGTTTCTTAGTAAACTTCAACTATATTCAACGACCCTGCACACTTATCTCCTTTGCTGAATGTAGGTACATCATCATCTGCCTAGCCTTTTCTCGACTATGTTGTGGTCGGCTTCCAGTCTAACCAGGATGCAGCTGAATTCCAGTATTTTACGTGGAGCGACTGCCTATTTGACCTCCACAACCCAGTTACTAGGTAACTCACCCTATTCTATCCGTATTAGTACATAGTTATAATAATTGAATTAGTTGGTGCCAAGATATGATTTGTTAGAAGTTCAGCTTGGGTTAATTGAGCGTCACTAATGTATATTGCCTTGTCGTTTTGGTGAAATAGAATATAATAATAACTATCATAAATAATCTCTCTTCTTTCTGTGATGTTGTTAATAGTAGACTTGCTACTCGTATTCTTATAAAATTACGAAGATGACTTATTAATTTTCCACATAGGACGAATTATTATCTGGGATTATACAAAAGTGATTGAAGCGGTGTTTCAATATGCCCATGTTATTTTGTTTATGACTAGATGCGCCCCGCGGTTTCACCCGCATAGGTGTCGATCCCGTGGAAATATCGGGATAAAAAGTAGCTTATATGTTGATCCAGTGTGACAGCTACCTCCTTTAAAAATTTTATCAAAATTGGTTCAGCCGTTTGAGCGTGAAGAAATAATAAACATATAAACACACACACTCGCAAACTTTCGCCTTTATAATATTAGTGTGATATCACAACTTACTAACGATATTGTGACTGTATATATCCTGCTATTCTTTTAAAATGTTATTCAATACGATCCTTACCATCGCAAAAAATCTCCGTATCACAAAATATACTTAAAAACTTTCCAGATTCATAACAAAATAATGTTTGTGAGACATAAATCTTTCTACTAGGCACCTATTGCGTTCTGAGAATCTGCGATCCAAACAAGCTCTACTACCGCGCCATTTAACTCGACGTTGAAGATAATTATTTTGTAATAGACACGTTATCTTAGGTACCAATCATACTGGTGAACACTAAATTAAATTCAAACTATGTTTTAGAAGCAAATAAGCGTACATTTATTGTATTACCTAATTCTTTGAAACAAGAATTACGTTCTAAAATTCTTACCCATGTGTTTGATACTAGATTTACTGACATTCATTGAAGTGTTAACGTAAAGGGCTCGTGTTGTAATAAAAAATAAGAACAGACAATAAAAAATATTTGACAAAAAATCCCACTTCACTTGAATTTTATCATCATTCAACGCTTGCAGCCTGAAATTAATCCTAACGCAATAAATGTAGGACAAAGCGATGCAATAACGAAACAAGAGTCCAAAAGTGAAACAACCAATATCTCGTGGAAACGATCAGATAAATACTGGAGCTAGAAAAAGTTATTCAATCTAGCACACGTTCGTAACAAAATGTGCAAGTTTTGTGGCAAATGCTTTCAAATTGAACAGCATGGTTTCACGGAGAAAATTTATTTTGTGGACTATCTCTAATTTGTTTTGTATAAAAGAACTGGTTTCTGTAGTGGAGGGTAGTGATAGAAAACTAGGTAATGAAAACAATTTAGATGTAACACGTCTTTCTACATCGTTCTCACATTTATAATATCAACATGGATGATGTAACCAAGATTTTGTAACAATTTTATGATTTAAAAGAGTGTCCATGGAGTTTCTTGCTCGTTCTTCTCCATAGGCACCTCTACGCTTTGAAATGGGCAACGCTTCATCTTACTGACTGACCACACCTTGACAATTCAAAAGTGCCTGTAGTTGGTTTATCTATACATATAATAAAATCGTAGGAAAGTCAAAACTGTACATTTAATATTTCTTAAAAAGAATTTTTGGGGCGTGATCTACAATCGATATCGAAGCCAAAAATATAGTTTTTAGAATTTTTGTCTGTTTGTCTGTTTGTCTGTTTGTCTGTTTGTCTGTCCGGGATAATCTCAAAAAGTACTGCATGGATTTACTTCAAATTTTGCATGAATATTACTAAGAGGTCGGGTCAACATATAGGCTACATATTATCACGCTATCACCTACGGGGGAGGGGCTGTGAATCTTTATTTTTCTTACGCATTCTGTGACAGCGTGTAATCTAACGACGCATATTTAAATGTTGTTTTTGAGTAAGCCATGCTATTATCTAGCTTTACACTATGTAAACTACGCCATTTAAGTAACTTGGGCAGTATAAAAACAATTTTAAAACAGCGCCATCTATGAAATTTCATAAAAATCAAATCAAGTTACATGTTAACATTTTTTGGAAATTAATGTTTAAATTTGATCATGTTGGCAAGGTAAGTAGTTAGTTATTTTTAAAATTCATAGATGGTGATGTGCATTTTCTTCATAAAGTTGTATCGTATAGTTCGTTTTGACAAATTCAAGTTCCAACAAAACCCTCAGAATCTTGAGCAGAGTTGAGGAAGACAATTTAAAAAAAATGCGGTGTTAAGTATTACAAAAAAGTTATGTTCATTGATGATGATCATTTCATTTCATGACACCCTCGCGGAGGCTAGCGTCAGTGACAGTCCCAGCCGCATGCGTCATCTGTTTGCCGTCATCTTGGTGTTTTGTGGAGTCGCGAACCCGGTAGCTTTGTGGGAGAAGTATCGCCATCATCTGTCTGAAGATTTTCTACGAGCTTTGAGGCGTGCTACTGGAGACGAAGTCGAAGTAACTGATGAACGCGTGCCGAACACCTGTCTCAGTTCACTTCAAGATGTGGTCATTTCTATCGGCGGCAATCCACTGATCGAATATGGGTTACCAGCTCCCCAATCATCACCGTATCAAGACCGTGGAAATCGGGAGAATAATGCTGAGACAAATTACGATCCGGGCGAAATGACCACCATACGAAATGACCATGTCGCTTTGTTCTCTTCAGAGCAAAAACTTTATGACACCGTCCTTGAAAGCGTTCGGCAAAACCAGGGTAAAATGTTTTTCTTGGATGCTCCTGGTGGAACAGGAAAAACATTTGTTACCACTGGCATACTTGCAGAGGTCAGGAGGCAAGGCAAAGTTGCTATTGCTGTAGCGTCGTCGGGAATCGCTACCACACTGCTTCCGAGTGGCAAGACAGCACATGCCATGTTTAAAATTCCCATCGATTTAGAGAGCGCCAAAACACCTGTTTGTGGTGTGTCACGTAACCCTACAAAATGGTTGAGCTGGATGGTGCTGATCCATGCGTCATGTTCGTGAACGGGCGCCGTCAGTTGGGGCTGGTCATCTTTTAGCTGCCACGGCTTATTTTTAATTATTTTATTTTTGGATTGTTATTTTGTTACTATTTGTTAGACTCTGGACACTTTTAACGCGTACTTGATTTTTATTTATTTTTTACATCGTTCTCACATATTTATAAATTCAACATATGATGTAACTAATAATTTTGTAAAAATATAATATAAAAAGAGTGTCCATGGAGTTTCTTGCCCGTTCTTCTCCATAGGTACCTACTACGCTTTCGAATGGGCAACTAGCTTAATTTTTTCCTGACTGACCGACTTCTTGACAATTCAAAAGTGCCTGTAAATGGTTTAATTGAAAATGCTTTGAGTTTGAGTTTGACAGCGATAAGGGACACGTGCTTAAGGATTGCTCTCTGATCGTATGGGATGAGTGTACGATGGCCAATAGGAAGGCAGTTAAGGCCGTGGATAGAATTCTGCAGGACATCCGCAGGAACGAACATTTGATGGGTGGTGTCACAGTTTTGTTCAGTGGTGATTTTCGGCAAACGCTTCCCGTGGTGACGCGGGGCTCGAGGGCTGACGAGGTGAATGTTTCGTTGAAACGATCTTCGTTGTGGTGACGAGTTCGTACGCTGCGCTTGACCATTAATATGAGAGCTCGGCTCGGCGGCAATGCACGTGCTCAAGAATTCTCCGATGTCCTTCTAAGTCTTGGCGAAGGCACTCTACCAGAAGAGATAGGTGTACAGGTAGTGCTTCCAGAGTCTCTCGGTAGAGTGGTATCCAGCTTAGAAGAACTAATTCGCTGTGTGTAGGGGGACATCAGTCGTATACCGCACCAGCAGAATTCTTGGGTGTGTGAGCGGGCCATTTTGATGCCCAAAAATGATCAGGCTGCAGCAATTAACGAATGCATTCTCTCGGAAATTGAGGGGAATAAAGTGGTCTGCACCTCGATAAACACTGCTGTCGAGCAAGATGACGCCACACGTTATCCCGTGGAATTTCTGATCTCCCTCTCAGCAAGTGGACTTCCAGCGCATACCATCAAGCCGAAGGTAAGTATTCCGATTATGATTCTTCGGAACCTATCTCCTCCGAAGTTTTGTAACCCGCCTTAAAGTCATCTCGCTCCATAGACACACCATTGAGGCGGAAACTCTTACGGGTTGTGGCGTCGGCGAGGCAGTATTTATACCACGCATTCCCCTCATACCTCATAATTTCCCATTCCAGTTCAAGCGCGTACAGTTCCCCGTGAGTGTTTGCTTCTCGATGACCATCAATAAGTCGCAGGGGCAGATACTGAGGGCAGCGGGTGTCGACCTCAGGACGAGTTGCTTCTCACACGGGCAACTGTACGTCGCTTGCTCCCGCATCACCAGTCCTGACTCTCTTTACATTTTACCTCCTGGCAGCATAACTACCAACGTAGTTTATAGAGAAGTGTTGTAAGGTATCATACCTTTGTACGTATTTTTACTCATTTGTGTCCTGGAATGTATTCCTGCATTATTTTCTCTATTTCCTTCAGTCACATCTTATGACTGAACTCAGCAGGATTCCCATATAACTCTCTTCACAACTTTTAAAATAGCATTAAAAAAACTTATTTTTTAATGCTATTTTAAAAGTTGTGTACTTATAATGCTATAGCGACACTGGCATCTTAGGTATTTTTGGTGCTGTAGAGCCTTCACGCAGACGACGTCGCGGGCAGCAGCTAGTTTGAAATAAATGTTTTGAGTTTGAGTTTGTAAGGCACATCGCCATGAACGGTGTATAGACAGTTTACATCGATTGAGGGTGAAAAAGACTAGAACAGCCTCTGTACTGGCCTGGTTATTAAAACTCATGTCTTTTACATAACATGACGCCTGTATGTTTCCTAAGAGGTAGGCAGACGTGTACCTATAGCACCTCCACAATTCGCCAGTTATGTATAAGTCCCATGGAATAGGGGGGTAAGCTTATTGCCATCAACGGGCCAAAATTCCTAATGGAAAAACCTAATAACACTTTACTCGATCTGAAAGTCGAACCAAGGACCTCAGTCTCAGCAGTAACACTTGGAACCACGGGGCCAATGAGACCAACGTTCATAACATTTAAGTTATTTTAATAATCTTTTCGTGATATTCCTTTCAAACGTTTGACGTTTTGCCTACGATTCTTTTTCTGTATGTTATTTTTTTATCTTGTCTCACATCAACATATTTTTATGTCTAGCCTATTTTCTTTTTTCTAGACTCATGAAAGACATCACAGCACACAATATCGTCAGAACGTCTGTCTGTCTAAGCCGAGCTCGTTTACAATTTAACAAGAACGTCTTGTTTAAAAAATGTTGGCAAGTCACATTGAAACGTTGTCGACCTAAAAATCTCTCAAGACTCGTCCGAGCCAATTATTGTTAAAATGTCTTCCAGAAATGTGTGGCTTTAGTCTTCTCCACTTTAATTTAAGGTCAAAATAAAACGTGATACAATTAGGAAAGAAAAATTCGGGTGATATATTTTTGGAAGCGGTAAATATTTGTATAAATCTTATGTAAATATTTTTAGGTTATTTTGGGTTGAGTGCTTTATAATATTTTATAAGGATATATTATGCCTTCCCGATCGATTTCGGGCACGTTGGCCAATCTCAACGGAGATTAGCCAGGTACGCAGGAGATATTATAGTGCACAAGTGTGCGCGCAGATAGAGGTGCACTCCCTCTTCCCTCACTCTCATAGTCCGATGGGACGGCAATCCGACACGACCGGAGAGAGATCAGGCGCAGGACCAACAGCTTAACGTGCTTTCCGAGGCACGGGGGTATCACACCACCAACTTCCAAACTCCGGGCTGTTACTAAGAAATTCCTAATGGAAAAACTCAATAACACTGCCTGATCCGGTAATCGAACCCAGGACCCCACGCTCAGCAGTCGCGCTTGCGACCACGAGACCAACGGGCAAGTCAAGGATAGATACGAGTCATCTGAACACAGGACACACAGTATTTTTTTTTAATATAAAAACATGGCTTTTTGAACGTAAACTAGGCTAAATGACCATATTAGGATCGAAGAAGGTGGCATTACAAAACGTCACCTGAGAAATTACAAGTTTCTGCCCACCCGCTAAGAACGCGTGAGTTTTTTTATTTATGTGTGTATGGATTGTTTAATATAAGTACAAATAAGTCGATACCTAATAAACTTTTAACATAATATTATCTTTCATCATAAAATATTATAAAGAGGAAAGGTTTGTATGTATGTTTGTAACGAATTGGTTCAATAAGTACTGGACCGATTTTAAAAATTCTTTCACCATTTGAATGCTACATTATCACTGATTATTATAGGCTATTTTTTTTTTCTTTTTTTCCACCCGTGCGAAGCCGGGACGGACCGCTAGTCTTTCATAAAATATGCAAAGGCTTCTAAGTATTTTATGCTTCAAAACCAGGACTTTTATCCCAAAACAAAGCAGAGAATTATGTTTACACGCTCAAGGTCTTTCAAAATATGATAAATTGCTACTAACTCGCTTTATATAAGAGGCCTAATCTTCAAGGGATAAGGAACAAGGCAAATTGGATTCGGCTGACATTGACATTATCAATTAAGGCTCCCGGGGCTTGATATATCCCCAAATTCCTTACCGACTGTTTCGTATTTTTTCGGGTAAACTCGGGAGGATTACTTTAGGTACTGGGTTCTGAGAATCGGTGAGTTACTTATTCATTCATATGCGTGTCTTTGTAGGTAAAATAGCGGTATTGAATTTACTTATGAATTTTATCAACTTTTGATAGAAAATTTATTGTTAGAAGGTTATTCCGAGAACAAGTTAACATTTTGTATTTGCATGAAATATTTTTTCAGGGACATTTTGACAGGCATGATGATAAGGCTTTTCCAATTTATTTCTAAGGCAAAATGGCGTGAGTAAATGAATATTCAGACGCCAGCACATCAAGCTACCCGAAACTGTAAAATTTTCCCAATCAACTTTGAACTATACTTACCAATACTGACGTATACTTTAGCGATAAAGTTGAAAATCCATTCAAGAAATTTGTCAGATTGTAATAGCTTGATGTACTGGCGTCTGTACATTAATTGCTTGAACATCATAGTGTCAATACAACCTTAGTGCAGTGACTATCTCTTTTATTTATTCCCGAACACATCATTACCTAAAAGTATGCAGGATCGTCGGATATCGTTGAACTTTAGTAAAACAGATGGATGCTCTCAAATAAAATTTAATTTTGTTAATAGAAAACAAACAGCTCATTTACCAAATTAAATTTCAGTCGACAACATCCATCGGTTCTCGATGATCCTGCATACTTACCTCTTTTGTTGACTGTACCTGCGACGTAAAATAGAGGCTTATTAGTCGATTCGCACGACTAACTCGCCCGAAATAGGCGAAACGTCACTTTCAAATTCACTTTCACTTTCACTTTCTAATTTATTTGTGGGCGTGTCGACAACTCCAGAAATGTATTAGGCAATTGATACATTTTGAATTTTATGTTTTGTTTCAGGCGAGTAAATTCGTGCGAATCGACTAATAAGCCAAAATAGAAACAAACATCTTAACAATAAAACTTGCAATTTATATTCGCAAAGTGCTTGATTAAACGAAACGAATGAATTACGAACTCAAGACCTAGGATGTTTCGGGAAGTTCTATACAAGTAGCACTTTGCACTTGTCGACTTGCTAACTTTCTCTAAAGAACTTGTCTCCCGGCTTAATATGTAAAATGTCAGGGAGGGCAGATTAGCAACATTATTTGACAGAATGAAATTCTCCCCGTTAAGTTTCCTACCTTGATATAGTGATGGGAACTTTAACAAACTTTTGAAGATTTAATTTAGTGAGACTTACGTAATGGGTTCTGTGAGAGCTTTCCTGTTCTTGTTCGTGCAATCTGTGCGGGAGTTCAACTATGTATGGGTGGCACAATGTTGCTGAAGATTTATCTCGTTTTACGATGTGGGTAGACTATAAACACGCTTGATATCAACATGGGGCATCTCATATTTATCTCATAATAAGAGCTGACATATTTAGTTTGCTTGTTGTTCTGTAAGTTTTTTTGCCATTCTAGTATTGCTTCTGCTGTCAAAGTCAAATCTTTTATTTGAAATAGGCACATAAAAAGCACCTTTGAACGTCAAAATTTCCAAAAAAATAGAGTTGATTTTGGTCGCCCCTTCCAAAGGGTAGTTTCGTATGGAGTAGAATGGGCAAGAAACACCACCGTTAGGTACTCTTTCAAAAAATGTTTTACAATATATAATTATAAAGGTACCTACATATAGGTAGGTACTTACTGAAGTCATCATCATCTGCCTAGCCTTTCCCAACTATGTTGGGGTCAGCTTCCAGTCTAACCGGATGCAGCTGAATACCAGTATTTTACATGGAGCGACTGCCTATCTTACCTCCACAACCCAGTTATTGGGTAATACGATACCCCTTGGTAAGACTGGTTGTCAGACTTTCGGGCTTCTGACAACCCGTAACGACTGTCAAAGATCCACGAATGACAGCCGGGACCAACGGCTTAACGTGCTTTCCGAGGCACGGAGGGGTCTCGGTATGTAAAGATGGTCACCCATCCACAAACCAACCGCGGCAAGCGTAGCTTAACCTGATCGATCGACCTGTGCAGCTGTTATTATTTAGCCACGGGCCCCTCCCACTTACACCACTAACTGAAGTATTAGTAAAAAAATTAATATCAAAATGGAAGCCTTCCACCTATTTTATGTTGAAGCATCATTTCCGCGGGGCAATTGCGTAACACATTATCAATAGGAATCGGTATCATTTTGACAGTTCAAAAACATTCATTGCGTTATTTTTACGTGTTGAGTAAACAAATTTTTCTAACTTATGATGCAATGGATTAGCAATTTGCTTCAAAATGATTCACATTCCGATTGATAGTGGGTTACGCAATTATGGTGCTGGATTGTCCACGAAATAAATTGAATTATTTCAATGAATTCGTTTACTGTAGATTCGTTTTGCAATCAATACAGTGGCAGTGGCTGTGATTTGGCGGTGGCCAAAGGAAGCTCATTATTAAGGGGAATCAAAATGTATAGGGTACTTCCCGTTGACCTAGAATCATGAAATTTGGCAAGAAGCAAGGTAATGTAGCACAAGTATCTAAAGAAAAAAAACTAAAAACCGTAAATTTGTAGTTACATATCTTCTTTGAACGGAACCTTCGGTGCGCGAGTCCGACTCGCTCTTGACCGGTTTTTGACGTGACAACGTCTTATAATTCGATGAAGCTGGCTGCACGCACAAAAAAACATGACGTCATGCGGCGTTACCTCGCTCTGAGGCGTTCCATTTAAGGCTTGAAGTGCAAGCGAGAGCGCGGAACGAGCGACAAAGAGACACAATCGAAAAAAAAAATGAAAAATTTTTTTTTTTTTTTTGTATTTTCTTATGACGTTGTCACGTTCAACTATCGTCAGTAAACCGACTTTACAGACAACTGATTATATCTTTTGTAATTGTATAAACAAAACACGCCACGTGGATAGATTATTGTAGTGATACAATAATCTAATCCACGTTTACCTAAGCCCAGCGAATCATCGAATCAACTCAGTAACATCACTAAGACGTATTTAAGACAAATCGGTGACAGTCCATTCTTCCATTGTTGTCGGTTTAAATTGTAAGCCCCTGTCTGTCAGCAGCACGGTATTATTGTGGTCTATTAGTTAAAATGGACGTATTGTTGGCATGTTTTGTTCTCTGGATTGGATAATTATGGTCGTTTTACACAATTGGGGTAGTAAAGGTTGTTAAATATTAAATAGTGGCTTTGGTTGAAAATGTTTTGATGGAAGAGACAATTTGTAACAGGTTAATTGCGTTTTTTCTGTTTCTTTTAGAGATGACGAGACTCTCTGTACAGCAATAAAGACAGTTTTTCATCTCTCGTCTCAATAAGAACTCTTTGAATAATTATATTACTTATAGAATAGCTGTTTATGCCGTGGCAGCTGCGTCAATAAGCTGATCTAAAGGTGCATCTGACATAAATGCCAAGGAATTTCATTGTCAATAAAATTGACACCTTATTTAATTTGACGTGTAATAGCCATTTCATACAACTGTCATCCTTTGACAGTTGCGATTTGAATTAGGTATATGGACAAATTTAATTTAAGTCCATTTACATATTCAGCCTATGATAATCTAATTGCTGGGACACAGGCCTCCTCTTAATATTAAAGTCCATTTGCTTAACAAATAAAAAAGAAGTGAATAAAATGTATAAAACAAATGAATGACTTGACTGATAAGGAGGGCCACGTGATCTTAAAATGTCACTCCCGGAAATTCAAATGACTCAATGTTGTTTCTTGGCGACCGAGGAATTGACATCTCAAAAGGGTTTGTAATAAATTAAGTTTATTTTTCCACTATGCAAAATCCTTTTCCATGATTTTCATATTTATTTGTGAAAAAAAAAACATGTTTTCTTTTATTTTATTCAGAAGCCAGAAGTCCGAAACAACCAGCCTTGTGTTGTATTATGTTACTCTGTAACTAGGTACCTACTGGAGGTTAGAAAGATAGTCGCTTCATGTAAAAACTGGTACTCAGCTGCATCCGGTCAGACTGAACGCCTCTTGCCTATCATCATCTGCCTAGCCTTTTTCCAACTATGTTGGCATAGTTGGGAAAAGGCTATGTAGAAGAGGTAGATGTGTGATAAAACTGTTTTCACTTGCCATAATACTGATACCAACCCGTACTGGGCGGGCAGCGGGATTGTCCGAAAGGGTTACCGCTACCCCGGAACATAAAGGGCTAAGGGAGGAACACGGGTGGGTTTTAGTCAGTAAGAGTCTGACACCCCTTTCTTCTCCACCCAGAGCGGGAAGGATGATTAAATGATTTCCCATCCTCAAAAAAAAAAACCGTACTGAGCCGCCCGCGTGGTGGATTATGGCTCACTCCCTCTCACAGAGGAGGCTTGTCTCCCAGCAGTTGAAATATAATAGGTTCATTATCCGGATAGCCACTATTCACTATAAGTGCGATACTTTTGTTTTTTATTTACAGATGTAATTATTAGCTGGAACTCCGAGGTGATAAAATAGGTTGATTATAGAATTATTATTAATAAGACTTTTCATGCTATCTTACAATATCAACTCAGCTTATCGCAGACACCGCATTCGCAGTCCACTGCTGGATATACTTCTCTCCCAGACAGTGTCACAACGCCATCTCCTCCGCCTTCCCCATCCAGTCTGTCCCAGCATCTTCTTAACATCGTCGGTCCGTTTAGCTGGGGGGCGTCGCACACTAAGTTTGCCGGTACACGGTCTCCAATCCAGCTAGCTTATTCTGTAAGCATCTAGAATGTGAATATTTAGGTGAAATGAGCTGCACTTCGACCTGATGATTAAGAATGATCAGATATAGATGGACCTAGATAACGCAAGTATCACGATCTGTATGAAAACCAAGCGTGCCATTTCTTTGATTGCCTACTATGACTCTATGCCTCTTGCCTATGATGCTCTTTCTCACTCACGCTCACCCAGCCAGTAGTACACAGGACTGAGCGCGAAAGTGGCGGCTTACGATTTTTGAACGTATGTTGGTGCGATTTTTGGCACGCGTAGTAGTTGCTCTTGCGTTATCTAGGTGTATCTATACCTGTGGGGATGACTCTATTGGCAGTTCACTTCAAACTCACTTCACCTACGTTTTCACGCTGACATTTTACCCGAATAGATCGGCTCTTCTCGTCTCCTCCACCGGCCCTCAGTCCTTCGACAAACATGTCCGACCCGCTGCCACTTCAGTAAGCATATAATAGTAATGTTTAACAAAAGGAGTCAATTAAATTAAATTAACATTCATTGTTCAATCATTGATCAAATTCAGTCCTGTTAACACAGGAACCTGAAATAGTATTGGGCTGGAATAGGATAAACATCTGTCATTCTTAATGAATATTTCGTTCTACGCAGATTGGATTACGTTCTAAGAAATGGTTATTTCTACAAAAACTGTCGCAGACTTTGATTGAAATTGAGAAACTGTAATTTGAAGATACTATAAATAAATCGAAGACTATGTTATTTGGCAAATACTGCGGGACAAGGTTCCTAATGAAAATGTTTAGTTATTGCCATTTGAGCTAAAATAGATTTTCATATGCATATTACGTAGGTACTCAGTATTTTCTGCAAATAGTTGACAGAGAGAAAACCAGTATAACCTGGCCTGTTATTCTATGAAACTTCGTACTACGCTAGGTCAAAGTGATAACACCTACGCGATGCGTGGTCGACACAGATATTTTTTATAGGAATTTTACGGCTGCTATTTAAGTTTGAAAGTACCAAGGATCATAATTATTTTTGCCAACAATACTTTGGACATACGCTGGTTTTTTGATAATTCGCCTTTTGCTCCGTGGTAAAAGTGGACGTGAGCGTTAGATATACATATTAAGTAATAAATACAGTAATAAAATCATATTTTTAGTCGTTTCAAACCCAAAAAGCTGTTGTAGATCTATGTTGTAATAGGTAAAATCTGTTAGGGATGTTAGATAAATATTCAATAAAAAGTTGGTATTTTTTAAAAATGTTTTAAGCTTATAACACTATTGTTTATTTATTATTTATTTATTTATTTAAACTTTTCGCACAAAAAGGTACAAAGGCGGACTTAATGCCTTAGGCATTCTCTACCAGTCAACCAAGGGTGGTGAAGAGATTAGATGGCAGGTGCTTAAGTTGAGAGGAACAATGAAGAAAAAAAAAACCTGTTAAAACTAGATACACAAATACATAAATAGGTTGTTATATGGTGGTAGGTTGTTATATGATTTTTGGCATTTTCAATCTCAAATAGCAGCCAGGGAGTTAATTGCAGACTTTCGCGGTGATAGTAAAAAATGCTCAAGGTGTTATTTCTCTTATGAAAACAGCAGTGCTATTCTGTAAAAATCTCACGCTGATAACTTAGGTGAAGTGAGAGTGAATTGAGCTGTCATTCCACCTGATGTTAGGGATCGCCCCTTTTGATAGCTCACTTCACGCTCACTTCAGCCGATCGATTCTGTAAAAATCTCACCGTGAAAAGTTAGGTGAAGTGAACTTAAAGTGAGCTGTCAAGAGTATCAATCCCTAGCATCAGGATGACACTGACAGCTCACTCCATGCTCACTTCGCCTAAGTTTTCACGGTGAAATGGTTACAGAATCGCACTGCAGCTTAGTTATCACGGTGAGATTTTTACAGAATCGATCGGCAGTACTTTTGTTTTCTAGCACTTTAATTTTTGAGTACGAATTGAATGATGATGTCCTTTAAATTAATAGACGAATTTTTATGTCATTTCACTATCACAAAATAAGTAAAGCATAAAGATAAGAAAGTAAAAATTTCGGAACTTAACATTATCGCAGATATTTGCTATTCAAGGTGAAGTCATAAATCTCGGAGTCCAAGGAACATTTACATATGAACATATTTGATAAATATTTCATGTGTTATTCATTTTTTTTTTCGGCACCTCGCAATTCCTTATTGCTAGACGTGATACATCAAAATGTTTTATATTCTTGTTTGTTACATTTTTTCGGGTTCCATTAAGTTTTATTTCTGGACACTGTTTTCTATTTTTCTTAGCGCGTGGACAAACATAATAATAAATATTGGGAGGGATGACTTGGGCAGTCGTGCATATCGTAGTGCTCCTTAATACCGCTTGGCTTCTCACGAATCTTTTGATCTGGTCACAACGAGGCGTCGTCTGTTTAGAAAAAAAACAGTATCTTAGGGCCTTAGTATCAGTAGGGGCCCGTGGCTAAATAAAACCAGCCGCACAGTTCGATTGATCAGGGTAAGGTACGCTTGCCGGGGTTGGTCTATAGATGGGTGACAATCTTTACATAACGAGACCCCTCCGTGCCTCGGAAAGCACGTTAAGCCGTTGGTCCCGGCTGTCTTTCGTGGATCTTTGACAGTCGTTACGGGTAGTCAGAAGCCCGAAAATCTGACAACCAGTCTTACCAAGGAGTATCGTATTACCCAGTCACTGGGCTGTGGAGGTCAGATAGGCAGTCGCTCCATGTAAAATAATGGTATTCAGCTGCATCCAGCTAGACTGGAAGCCGACCCCAACATAGTTGGGAAAAGGCTAGGCAGATGAGATGATGGTGTGACAGTATCTTTTTAACGAGAGGTGCTAAGTCGTTAATGATGGACAAAAAATATATGTACACTATAGCATAACCAACCTATATAGTTCCCACTGCTGGGAAACAGGCCTCCTCTTTAGGTATGAGAGGGAGTGGGCCGTAACCCACAATGCGGGCCCAGTGCGGGTTGGTTTCATCACGATGTTTTCCTTCACCGTTTTTGAGAGCAGTGGTGATGTAATCTATACTTATCTATACTAATACTAGCGGCCCGCCCCAGCTTCGCACCGGTGCATTTTTTCTTTCAAATTTTTGAAATTTTCTTTCATACAAACCTTGTCCTGACAATATTCGCAATAAAATAATATTGCGATTATAAATTGAGATATAAACTATCCTATCTTTCAAGTTGGACGAAACTGCACACAGTGTGCAAAATTTTATTAAAATCGGTTAAATAATTGATTTTATTTCTGTAAGTAGGTTTGTACAATCATATTTTTTAAAAACGAAATGAGGTTGGCGTTTCCTATCTGACTACTCTGAGAAGAAAGGCCAAAACAAACTCAGAGGTCACAGTCTCTTTTAAAGTCCAGACATAATCTTGGTCAGGTTATGTGGAGACCATTGAACCACCATTAAAAAGTATGAATAATTATCATGTTTATTGCAAATTATGCTTCTGGGAAAGTTTAGTTGAGTTTTCAGTATTAGGTCGTGCTTTACAAGATCACTCAATTGAAAATTGTCCACTCTGAGTGATCAATATAAACCGTTATAAATCTTAAACGTGGCTTTGAAACGAATCGAAATTATGTTTAGCAGCTTTCACAAATCCTTCACAATTAATTAAAATGCAAATTATAAACACATAGGCAGTATATTCTTGAATACACGTTATGGCTTTTTCTTCAGTTGTCCAGATTGAGAGATCCAGTTAATGAGTTCTAACTTTCTTTGTTTAGGTTTCATAAATTTTATACCTTACCATGAAGTTTTCACAATTATTTCCTAAATACTCTTATAATTTGGTTGGGATTAGAAGAGTTTTTCGAAAAGATTTCTCAATCCACACGCACATTGGACGGGCCGCAAGTAAATTATACAAAGTAAAGTGCCTGCCTAGCCGCGAACCCACGATGTACAACTCGTAAGTCGGGACCGTAACCACTGGTCTTGATGGCGATACAAAATTGTATTTATCGTCAAACTGGAATTCAAACACTATCCACACCTTAACAGAAAACCGATTTTTCACCAAAAGCGACTCCATTGTTCCAGTGAAGGAATCTCATTAGAACGCCATCAATCTTCTATACAAAGTCATTCGCAAGCGTTGGAGCTGTTGTGATTGCATTTTTCAGGACATTGTTCTTTGAAGACTGAATAGAAATCCGAATGTTAATAAAATAAGGTGTCTTAATATTCAGAAACGGGTGCATTGAACTTTTATTTTTTTACATTTCATGACTTTCGGGCCCGTAGGTACCGTAATCAAGGTGGTACATCGACGCGCAAACAGTTACCTTGAATTCAGCACGTAATTCTAGACCCCCTAACACAGAAATTTTTCGTCGGTTATCAAAAAAAAAAAAAAAAATCTGCTGTTTCATCGAAAATCTACGCAGTCAAAATGTACCGAAAGGCAATTTCTTTTTACTCGATGAAATATTTCAATGTTTCTTGGCATTTAAATTTTTCGTCGGGTGTAAAAAAAATGGTTCAAAATCATTTACTGAGTCCATAGTAACAGACTGTGCGTCGATGTCCCTATATTTATATACATAAGTATGTTTTGATGTATGTACTGTTTTATATAAATGGTACACAACAAACTACCTGCAGTTATGTCTGCCCTTTCGTCCTTAATCTATCCAAAGACAGTCTTTAAACGATCGCCTTTCGTTATGGGCGCCCATTTTGTCAATCTGTGTGAAATTTCAACATTTATGTCTGTGTTTTTTATGGTGTACTAATAAGAGTATTCTATTTATTTATCTGTCTACCGTTTGCTAGCCAGTTCAAGCGCATGGCGGGTTGGTGTGACAGGTTAGACCCACTTGCGCGTTCATGGGTTATCTTATATACCTAACTGAGTTAACAGCTAACTCAGGGTTTATCAAATAACTCATCTTGCGCCACCAAGAGTTAGAGGAAAATTTAGAAACTTTTAAATAATAAACCCACTGATGTGGGAGAGTGAAATCCCTAATTAACCCTAGGTTAGTGTTAGTAAGGTCAAAATAAAATGACGTTATGACGTACCGCTGAAAACTTATTTTGTATTTTATATTGTTTGACTTTGTAGTAAAAAGTGAAAATTTTGTACTATAACAGCAGACACGTTATTAATGAATTCATATAAAAATAAGTACAAATGGTAAAAAAAAAACTTAAAACATATTTTTCTTATCTGACGTGTTCTTCAATCAATAAACTAAATCTCCATGAAAACCACATAGATAAAAAATAAGTCCTCCAGATCGCATTCTCCCGGCCACCGTAGGCGCGGGCCTGCGGACGGAGAGTAATGGCTAACTCACCGTCCGATCAGGACCAGGCCCATGCTGGACGGCACGTACGTGTTCGACGCGCGCCTCAAAGAGATATCAGCAACACGAAAGGGGCCCGTAAGGGCCGAAGCCTGCCGGGGCAGCGGGATTGTCGGAAAAGGTGACCGCTACCCGGAACATAAAGGGCTACGGAAGGAACACGGGTGGGTTGTACGAGTAGTCAGTAAGAGTCTGACACTCCCTTCTGCTCCACCCTTTTTTTTTTTGTTTTTTTTTGTGGATGGGAAATCATCCAATGACCCCTCCCGCTCTGGGTGGAGCAGAAGGGAGTGTCAGACTCTTACTGACTAAAACCCACCCGTGTTCCTTCCTTAGCCCTTTGTGTTCCGGGGTAGCGGTAACCCTTTCGGACAATCCCGCTGCCCCGGCAGGCTTCGGCCCTTTCGGGCCCCTTCCTAATGCTGACATCTCTTTGAGGCGCGCGTGGAACACGTACGCGCCGTCCGGCACGGGCCTGGTCCTGATCGGACGGAGAGTTACCCATTACTCTCCGCCCGCAGGCCCGCGCCCACGGTGGCCGGGAGTCGTCTCGCGGCTCCCGACGCCCGGGGCGTCTCCCGCGGCGGCTGGGACGTGAGGCCCTCTCCCTCAGCCGTCCCGCCACCTCCTTCGCTAGCATGACTGCTTCGCAGAAGGAGGTGACTGCCTCCCACTCCCTCTCGCCCCGGACCATGGCTTGAACCAGGGCCGGGCGGGAGAGGTCGCCGCCGCCGCCGATCGCCTCTGCGAGAACACGGCGGTGCTCCGCCCAATTGGGGCATACCGCCACCGTATGCTCCACCGTGTCCTCCGGGCGACCCTCGCAGTGGTGACACCCGGGCGTATCCTCCCGCCCGATAATGTGCAGGTACCTCCCGAAACACCCGTGTCCGGTGAGGACCTGCGTCAGGCGGTAGGTGAGGGCGCCGTGGCGCCTCTCTAGCCACTCCTCAAAGAGGGGTCTTACCGCCGCTATCGCGGCGTGCCCTTTCTGCTCCACCCTGAGCGGGAGGAGTCATTTGATGATTTCTTATCCATAAAAAAAAGCCACAATGGCCAATCTCAACTTAGACTACGAGTGCAGTATGGGAAGAGCTGCGCTGTGCCCTCGCATCTAAAGTCAGAGCCGATTAGTCGCTGCCAGCCGTCGCTCGTTCGATGGTCGGGAGCGCCGAGTCGTGGGACGCGGACATCTCTTTTTGTGAAACCGTCATTTCACAGAAGGAGGCACGTTGAGGGAGATCGAGACTACTCTCTCAATCCGCAGCAGACGTACAAAAATGTCCTTTTCCAAACCCCTTATGGTCCTGAGGGACGGCGGACTTGGGGACGTCCACCGCCCTCCATCTAGCAGGACACGAAGTGGTGGCACGTAGTGTTCCACGCGCACCCCTATAGGGCGTCGCAGGGGGAGTTTTACATATATCTTTCTCCCGTGGACTTGAGGTGGCCCGCAAAGGCGGGCCGGCTCCAGCCGGGGATCGTGGAAGGCGTACAAGTTCCCATGATCCCCGGTCCAAGTGTGGGAAGGAAACACCGGGGTGTTTTTTAATAAGTAAGAGTCTAACAGACCCCACCGCTCAGCCCAGGGTGGCGGACATCCATGAGGATTTTCCATCCCGGAACAAAAAAAAATGTGTTAGGAGAGGATAGTAAATAATTTTACTTTGATCAAGGTTACGCCCACGATAAGGATAACGAACAAGATTTTCCTTACACCTTTAATGATCGAAATAAAGCAGTTTACAAATTGTTGAATCCATTACAAGGTTGACTGACACGAAACTAAAAATTTAAATCGTTAGATTTGGCCTCACCGTACTTAGATCACGCAAAAAATATCGAAGTGAAAAGAGTGAGCTCACACGTCCTGCATGGAACGATAGGTACGATTTTCAGTTTAACTGAGCGTGGTGGTACTGTTCAAATGTCATTGTCAATGAAACAGAAGCAAACTCTCGACGCGGTCGGGCGAATGTTAACGATTTAAATAATTACAGGAACAGCTAAAATTAATTTGTTTAGCATTTAATTTTAAATTATGCTACGACATAATGTTATTATCTGATGCCTTTAAGGCGTAACTTCCCTAAACCTTTAATAGAATTTATAATTACTTAGTTCATTTATTTTATTACTCATTTATATTTCTTGTGATTCCTTTCTTCTAAGGATGAATGGATGGATGAATGGATGTTTGTTAATCTTTTCACGCAAAAACTTCTGAACGGATTTTGGTGAAATTTTGCAGTAATATATCTCTTACATCAAAATAACACATAGAATACTTTTATTCCGATATTCCCACGGGATCGACACTTATGCGGGTGCAGTACTGTGGAGCGCAGTACTGGGAGCACGATAGTGCCCCGCCAAGACGAGCCAGGCGAAGCGCAAAGGCACTACCTAACTTTTCTCGAAGCGCTTCGTCGTTTTTTGAACCCTCATAACTTGGGTTTAGATTATACTAGATAAACAAAATTCTCGGGATATGATTTGAATAATAGACTTATTAAACATATAACGTTTCAATTGCATAACTCTTATACTTTAAATTTTATTGATATCTAAAAAACCCCGATTTCGTCACTGACTGATGATCATCAAAACTCTTAGGGTACTTCCTGAAGTCCTAGAAAGCTGAAATTTGGTATGTAAGCTAGTAATTAGTACACAAACAACAAAAAAATTCTAAAACTTGGAACTTTAACCCCTCAACCCCTTAAACTAGGAGATGGAAGTTTGTATGAGACTTCCGCAAATTTTGATTCTAGAGGTATGAAAATTGATGTAGGGACTCCTTGTTATAAATGATACAATATATATTTCAGGATCTACCATCACATGGGCGTAAGGTGGAAAATGTATTCACTGTTCATTACTTTTCTGTTAAACAATAGTTCTTGAAGTAACGCAACGGCCAAGCCTCATATTTTGACTAAGCCTGAGGTTGTGGCTGTTTTGGGTTTTGAGTTAGGGCTTGTAGAGTTAGGGCGTGTAGAGTTAGGGCGTGTGGAGTTAGAAGCTTGGCTCTACATGAAATCTGAAGGCCGATTCTCGTAATTTAAAACGTTCAAAATCTAGTCGCAGTCTCATCTCGTCGACAAACAAATGTCAAAAACTTGTCAAAATATTGGGAAATTAGAAGTATTTTTTGACAGATTGAGACAGAGATCACACTGTGAATGTTCTTAAAATTACGAGAAATGCCCATCTGATAACTTTTTGACAGTGCGAGCCATATGGTCTCGTCTTGGCAACATTTTACATGAAAATGTTTTTGGTGGGATTTATATTTCTTGTGATTCCTTACTTCTAAGAAATGATAGAAGAGCTGATGGATAGAACACTTAACCGTATAATATTACTTAGGGTTAAGGAGTTCATTTATTTACTTAAATAGCTCTTGAAATACTTACCTGTATCAAGTTATAATTTCTGGCAAAATACTTGAACATTGTCTGTTTCGTTGGTCTAGTGGTTGCGAGAGCTACCACTGAGCATGAGGACCTGGGTTCGGTTCCCAGGTCGAGTAAAGTGTTATTGGGTTTTTTCTATCTGGATTTTCTCAGTAGGTAGCAACCCGTGGGTGTTGAATTGTGCCCGGATGATGATAATAGGCTAGCCCCTATCAGATGGGACTTAAACACAACTGGTGAAGTGTCGGTGTACTTTAAAGTCTATTCAAACTTGTTTCAAATTAATATTATTTAAAGTTAAACAAATATCAACTTTATTTTAATGGTAATTAAGTTGAGAGTGACTAGTACTATTGAAAAAGTTATAAAAATGTTTGAACTTGTAGCGTAAACTGAATTTTATTGTGTAGCCTTTAAAGTTATTTTTCCATTAACTCACATTTGTTTACATTTTTGACAAATAAATCGCGAATACAGTTTCGAATGCGGTTTCACCCGCGTAAGTGTCGATTCCGTAGAAATATCGGGAAAAAAGTATCCTATGTGTTAATCCTGGTTATAAACTGTCTGTGAGCCCAATTTTATCCATATCCGTATAGTAGTTTTTGCGTGAAATAGTAACAAACATAGAAACACACTCACAAACTTTCGCCTTTAAGACATTAGTGTGATGTGATTGTTGCATTTTGCTTGAAATTTCGGTACAATACATGTCCATGCCCTGCTAGACTTTTGTGTAAAGTTCACTCATCGTCCATAGAAAAGGGAGGATTCTCCGTCAAGATGGGTGTCGTATCTTGTGGGGAACCGTCGATCGATGTCAGGACGTTGTATACAGTATGGCAACCACATATATGCAATAAATTATACCACATACCTATTTGTTATCGCCTTTTCTGACGATATACAGAAAACGAACAAAATCGGTCGCGAAACAAAATCAGCTGTTCCCTACATTTTGACGAGTTATGCGAACATAAATATAGGGAACAGTTGATTTTTTTTTCGCGACCGATTTCATTCAATTTTCATTGTTCATTGTATATTTATACAATATCAGCAGTGTAGTCCCTTTCTAGTCTGTATATAATTTTCTTCCATCTCTATTTAGATATGGGAAAAAAGACATAATGCGATGATACCGTGGAGTTTCTTGCCAGTTCCTCTCTATAGGAAACGTCCAATTGGAACCGTGCACCTAGCTTCTGACGTTTTATAAGTGCCCATGTAGGTTTATGTGAAATAAAATATTTTGATTTTGATACCAAATTATTTGGAATATGCGTAATAATAATAGTCCGCCAGAACGAAGGCGGACATATTATATATTATTACATATTCTTATTACACATTGCTGCCATTTGCCATGGAAGTCAATCTCATCGGAGACTAGCGATCTGCGCGGGAGATACAAACTGTGTGTGCGCAGATACAAAGTGCACTCACTCTTCCCTCACTCTCATAGCCCGGTGGGACGGCAATCCGACTCGACTGGAGAGAGATCAAGCGCAGGACCAACGGGGATATGGGTAGGAAGTTGATAACATGAGTGAATAAAAGTTTATTGCTTTAATACCTATATATTTTTTTTTATTGCTTTAAGACGTTGGTCCCGGCTGTCATTCATGGATCTTTAACAGTCGTTACTGTCGTCACAAACCCGAAGCCGCGAGACGACTCCCGGCCACCGTAGGCGCGGGCCTGCGGGCGGAGAGTAATGGGTAACTCTCCGTCCGATCAGGACCAGGCCCGTGCCGGACGGCGCGTACGTGTTCCACGCGCGCCTCAAAGAGATGTCAGCATAAGGAAGGGGCCCGAAAGGGCCGAAGCCTGCCGGGGCAGCGGGATTGTCCGCAAGGGTTACCGCTGCCCCGGAACACAAAGGGCTAAGGAAGGAACACGGGTGGGTTTTAGTCAGTAAGAGTCTGACACTCCCTTCTGCTCCACCCAGAGCGAGAGGGGTCATTGGATGATTTCCCATCCACAAAAAAAAAAAAAAAAAGGGGTATCGTATTACCCAATAACTGGGTCGTGGAAGTCAGATAGGCAGTCGCTCTATGTAAAATATTAGTATTCAGCTGCATCCGGTTAGACTGGAAGCCGACTCCAATATAGTTGGGAAAAGGCTAGGCAGGTGATGATGATGCTTTAATATTATTTTGACAAGGAAATTATACTGGATTGATTTAAATTCAAAAGTGATACAGTATCGTAATGAATTAATCTAGTTTTCACAGTGATTAATCTACAAACTAACCTAAATTAATCCGAAACCTTCCAAGTCCGTTGACAATAGGCGTGCATTTAGAGAAAATCAAGAGAGCGGATCACTAATTGCTTAAATTCACGTTATTCAATGTATGAAAGGATCTCAATTGAGAATAGCTGAAATTCAGTGAGAGAATTTCCGTATTGTTGTCATAGTCAAATTGTACATTTATATCATTACTACCATTCAACAGTAAAATTAATTATTTCTTGTTTTACATCTTAATGAGTTTCTCGGTCTTTTGCCAAGTCCATCGATATTTCTTGTATACTTTCAGCATTGAAGGCAGTAAGTATTCCTTTTATTTAATATCGTCTGATCTTCGTTTTAAATGAAATCATAACAGTCTTAAAAGTCGTTGCTAAATGATACCAGCCACACGGGTCGATCTAAAGTTAAGCTGCGCTTGTTGCGGTCGTTTCATGGATGGGTGACCACCCATTACATACGATACCTCTCCGTGCCTAGGAAAGCACGATAAGCCGTTGCTCCCGGGTAGTAAGAGGACCATAAAGTTGGAATCATATTACCCGGTAATTGGGTTGTGGAGGTCAGAGGGGCTATTCTCGAGAACGTTCACAGTCTGATCTCAGTCTCAATCTGTCAAAAATACCTCTAATTTCCCTACATTTTGACAAGTTCTTGACATTTGTTTGTCGCCGAGATGAGACTGCGACTAGATTATGAACGATTTTAATTACGAGAATTGGCCTTTAAATAGATGGTCGCTCTATGTAAATAAAATACTGGTATCCAGTTGCAAATAATTATTTAGTTGAGAAAAGGCTAGATTGAACGTCTTAACCTCGTTTTAAATGAACCCTACCCTAATATGATTGTGAAAAGGCTAGTCAGATTGAACCATCTAAAACCACCCAGAAAAACAGCCACTCAAGCTTTTCATCTACGAAATCCATTTATCATCAACCATGTAGAAAAACTTTATGAACCAACCCAAATGCTCACAATGAGCTGTGATCCTACTACCCTGAAATGCGGGGCGACGGTAAACATGTCATGTTTAGAATTATTTATAATATGGTCGAGTGCCAAGCCTCGGCCACAATGGCGGGGGCTCAAAACTGTTTCGCGATGGATTATAAAGCAAAATAACTATGCTGACTATATTGCTTTAGAAGTTTAGATTATACAAGTGACAATTTAGAATACTCTTTATTATGTACAATATATAAATTACAGACATAAAATATAGAAATTTTGTAAAAGGTGACACAATGGGCGGTCTTATCGCTAAAAGTGATCTTTTAAAGACAAACTTTGGATGAATTAAAAAGGGGGAGGAGGGACATACTGTAGGTAGTCAGTGGTGTACCATTTACATAATACATAAATAAAGTAGGTATATTATACTAATCTAAATAAATATATATATAGGTATATAATAATAAACATAACGGGAGCAAAGAAAATATAATGATAATGTTTAAGGATAGAGAAAGTGCTTTTTTTATCACATCTTTAAAAGTGGACAAAGATTGAGCACGTCTTACCGACACGGGCAAGTCATTCCATAACCCTACTGCTTGAACAGTAAAAGGTTTGTCATAGAAACTGGTAGAATGCATCGGCATCTCTAGTCTAAGGTTTTCCGATGACCAAAGATATCTATATTATGTGTGTCATGAAAGAACTTAAAACGTTCTTTGAGATAAGTGTAGTTTAGTTAACTTTAAAGATATTTATTCTTAAAAAGACACAGTCAGTTACATGAGAACAACGTTTAATATAAATTATATAAAGTTCGTCACAGACATCACACATGGTAGCAATTAAGATACATTAGTTAGTGTAGGAATGGTCTAATATAATTTACATCCGTGCTAAAGCAGTCTTATCCACCTCGCAAGAAAGAATGTACGAAAGTTTTGTCGGATTTTTAAAACTATATGTACTTTGTGCCCTCTTAGCAAAAATAAATAAAAAAGTAGGTAGGGGGCTGTCCATTCAAAATGTTTATGGTAAGCATACATAAAACAAAATCCATTCCATTCTAGAAATAACACAAACCACTTTGTGATATGTAATATCAATATTATAATTTAATGAGCCGCCCATAAGTATGACACCGTAAAACGCTCAGTTTTTTGGCGTATTGGTACTTAATAAAAGTCAGAAAATAATTAAATGTGTTGTCACATCACCAAAGAAAATCACATATTCAAAAATATGTATTTTACAAAAGTAAAATAGATTCATGATAAAACAATCGTAAAACAGAGATAAAATAAATATTTTTTTGTCACACAATCCTCAAAATTTTGAGCGTAAATTATCATATTTTATGTACTTAATGATAATAAAGGGAATTTAACCAACTAAAGAAATTGCTAAAAAATATTACACTCAGCTGTGCATTATTATTTTAATTTAATTAAAACACCAAAATTTCTTTTATTTTGATGGTCATTCGATTCAACTAACATCAAGCGCGTCACTGTTTCGAACCTTATTTGTTGCCGCGCAACAAGAAAACTTCTACACACAGCAACAAACATAGAATAAAAGGAGGAAAAGAACAAAATGAAAAAGGATCCCAAGGGAACAAAAATCCTTCCAATTTTCTTGTTTTCCAAGTCGTAAGCAAAACAAGAAAATAAAAAAATCCTAATAAATCTCCGTAAAAAAATCCCGGCACAATTAGCAAGGAATGAAAATTGTCTCATCAAAACCGCGTGCTTCGGACTAATTGCAGACGTTCCTAATGAAACTGCATGGTTTGTTTCCGCCCAACTTCCCCTTCTATTGTCTTGCACGTCCTTTTCACACTCGTGTGTTTTTAATATTTCTGTTTCACTGACACCGTCTACTGTTTTAAACGTTTTTATTGAATTTCAATATGTTTGAAGCTCTACTGGTGACGGGCGTTCTTTTAAGGTTTTTTCTTTATCATTTGTACAGCTTTCACTTTTATTTGACGTTGTAGAACAATATATATACATATATATATATATATACAGGGCTACAGGTTAAGTCGAGCTACATCCTTTAAGACGTTGTAGTTTACATCATTCCTGACTGATTTGCCTATGAAACACCGCACACCAAACTGAACCGTTTTCAAGATATGGGAGTTTGAACTTTTTTTTTTGCAATTTTAGTGTAGAAAATAATAAAACAACTTATCTACTACAAAAAAATTGGAAACATAAATAAATGAGACGCAAAACACAAAAAAATAGGTCAATAGACAAAAAACATTTTTTTTTTAAACTTCAAAGACCAGGTACGGTGTTTCATAGTCAAATCAATCAGGAATGATGGAAACTATAACCTTTTAAAGGATCTAGGTCGACTTAACCTGTAGCCCTGTATATATTTTGCTCATTTTTATTGGTATGCTCGTAATTTAGTAACATAATTTAAAAAAAAACAGAGGAGCAATGGTGGCCCAATGCTAACGACCCCGACTTACGAGTAGCAGGTCGTTGGTTCGAACCCCGCCACGCGATTTACTTTCTGTAAATAATTTCATCGCCACTGTTCTCAAAACGGTGAAGGAAAAAATCGTGACGAAACAGGCATGTCCTAGAACCAAATATTTGAAGTCATGTGACATCTACCAACCCGCATTGGGCCCATGGTAGATTACAGCCCTGTTTACTAAGTCAAGTCTTTGTAAACAAAAACAACGTATCCACTTATTTTCTAACGTAAGAGGGTGGACTGGGGAAAACGGGCTAAAACGATGTTTTGTAAGGACAGGCCAAGATTATGTGAGTTCATACAGATTATTACCGCCCCCTTCATAACGGAAAAATGTGACCGTTCATACATAAACACACACATAAAAGGATTATCCTCAACTGAGGCAATGGAGTGTTGGTCTTATGAGTTAAGATAGTAGCTACGTGAGTTTGTTTACTATAGCTCTGACATGAAAGACGATTCAGACATAGAGCGGGAACGTAGGGCGCTGTCTGTTAGAGCGAACATGGTAGCTCGCAGGTTTGCACGATGCTCGAAGGAAGTAAAAAACACCCTTTTCAGAGCATATTGCACCTGTTTTTATTCGAGCGCCCTGTGGGCTAACTATACTCAAAAACAGTACAGTGCCCTACGAGTCCAATTCAACAATGCCTACAGGGTGTTGTTGGGGTTGCCCCGATACTGCAGCGCTTCAGGGATGTTCGTTGAAGCTCACGTGGACTGCTTCTACACGGTGATGCGGAAGCGGTGCGCATCCTTGGTCCGTGGGGTGCGGGGCAGCGCCAACAGCATCCTATCTATGATAGCAGGCAGGCTTGATTGTGTGATTGTGAACCACTGCTGCAAGGTTTCGGCTGGGCCTGTCACCTTGTAGTAGTGATTTCGCAATCTGTTTTTATTTTTATTTTTTTTTTTTTTTTTATTAATAACATAGTTTGTAAGTATATTGTTACTAACACTATGAGTCTTGTTGCTCGAAATAAAAATGATGAATGAATGATAGCGATATAAGGTCTTCAATTATCAAAAATACGCTGATGTATAATCAGCCTATAACGTTCCCACTGCTGGGACACAGGCTTTCTCTCTTCAAAAGGGAGTGGGCTACAATCTACGACGCGGGCGCAGTGCGGTTTAGAAGACGTCACATGTCTTCGGATTTTCAATTCTAGGATGCCCATTTCGTCACGATGGTTTCCTTAATCATTTTGAGAGCAGTGGTGATAAAATCCATACTAAGATTATAAATGAAAAAAAGTGCGTCAGTCTGTCTGTTTGTTGCCTCTTAACGCTTAATCCGCTGAACCGATTTAGATGAAATTTGGTACAGAGATAGTTCGAGTCCCGGGAAAGGACACAGGATAATTTTTATCACGATATTCCTACGGGATCGTCACCTATGCGGGTGAAACCGCAGGGCGCTGCTAGTTAATTACATAAAGTAAAGCGCCTGGGTTTGAATCCACGACCTACAACTCGTAAGTTAGGACTGATACCACTGGGCCACCACTAGGTACTCTCTGTCTTGATAGTATGATAATATCCGACATTTTAGAGAGATTTTAATAACTTAAGCTCAAAGAAGGAAGCCTTAACAGAACTTATTATAAAATAACTTACTATTTAATTACCATTTGATTAAAAATTGACGCAGTAACTCACTCTAGCAAAGAACTTTTTAGTAAGAAAAATAAAACCTGTGAGGCATATAAAGAGAATGTTATCTGCCTTGCCTCATTAGGAAACAAAACTACAAAAGAAAATAACTGAGCGAATGCACGTATCCTATAAATTATGTATATTTGTTCGTAACTTCAGAGGAAAAATATGTTATGTAATTATGGACAAGAATGAAAAAAGGTATTTCATTTTTAGTAAGATGTAAGTTGTTGTTTGCCTGTATTACAGGATATGAAACGTTTTCAGGTGGTATTAAGGATACACTTGGGTTGGGTGAAAAAAGCAACGATGTGACTGTTTTCAGTAAAAATAAGTATTTTTCCCGTTTTACTAGGAATTTGCGTGAAGTTAAGGATACAGTTCACATAACAATGAAAGTTAGTTCTAATGTTACGTCATGTCAAACTCTAGGAATATTGCTGGAATGTTTTGTGAAGCTTTATATCAGGTTTGCAGCAGAAATGAAATATCATTTTATCTAGGAACTAGTTCCGCCCGCGACTTCGTCCGCATGAAAATTTACCCTACCCCCATTCACCCTGTTAGGGGTGGAATTTCGAAAAATCCTTTCTTAGTGTATACAGGTACTCTTCATAAAAAACACACCCTCCAAATTTCATGTATCTAGGACCAGCGGTTTAGGCTATGCATTGATATATCAGTCAGTCAGGACTTTTAATTATATACCTATAGGGTGACTGGTAATTAGTGACCGATACCTAAACACGTGATTGTACTCATGATAACAAACAACTTTTACTATGGGACTAAACCTGAATTCGCGAAAAAAAAATCTCCTGTTCAGTAAGCGAACATAAATGACTACATTCAATATGTAGTCATTTTTTTATTTTGAATTATATCTAAAAACCCTTAAAATTCAAGTATCTGAAAAACTATTGAATTTGTTCAATTTGTTGCGAAACATGTTTGAACCTAAAATGAAAATCTTGGTAAGATATTATTCTTAAATCTCATAATTTTAAATATTTTGTTGAATTAAGTACTTCTAATTATGTTCATAGCTTCATTTAAGTATGCATTTATCACTTAAAAGCTTCCAGATTTTTGGAAATTTATTAAGTTTACAATGTGTGCATCGCTCAGTGATTTTCGTTGGCAAAAACATTGGTACAAATCTAGTTTACCTATTATAGAACAATATAACCCACCCCCGGAATATTGCTAACTCCTTCCCATGCAGAAGTTAATCGCCACCTGCTACGATCTTTACATACTCCTTTGGCTTCGTTTACATTCATAGATCTGGTCATACACACCGCCGGTTGCGAGTACTATGCACCTGAGTTTTTTTAAGAACAGCACAAATAAGGTCACTATACGTACGCACGGCTACACATCAATCTATACATAACCAATATAAGCTGACCTATACAATGAAACAAAAACCTATGCAATGCGAGGTCAGCTCTAAAACTGGAAATGTATAGCGTGATGTGTAGCCGTGTGTACTATAGAATGCAGGGTGGGAGGAACATTGACCTCCCTGTATAGCACAATCAGCCTATAATAACGTTCCTGCGGCTATGACATAGGCCTCCTCTGTGTGAGATGGAAGTTCACAAATTTTCTTTAACTTAGAACATAAATTTTCTTTTAATAAGGTCCACCTCATTCTTCAGGGAAAACACCGAAACAATAAATAAGACACAAAATATGTTCCCATTGTGTCTCCTGATAAAAAGTCATTAAGAAACACGAAGGAAGAAGGGAAATATTCTGCACAAGAGTGAGCATCAGACATTTAAATGGTTGCAAAACAGCGGTGCAATTAATTACTAGTTTTTTTTTCCTCTAGAGTAATTCCCGGCTGTTTTATAGAACATACTGGGAAGCTTTATTGTGCTATCAACCATGATTTACTGCCTTTTAAAGCTAGGATGAAAATATCGGTAAAATATATCTGAATGTGGGTCACAGGATTTTTTAATAGATGTATCTTAATTAGCAGTTTATAGTGAAAAGTGGTCCTAATAGAGTGATGAAAATGTTGTAAGTTAATATTGGAATTTATAATATTTATTTTGTTTTTTTTTTCTTTATTTTATTTTAAATCGAAATGTCAACCTAGTCAATCTATTACTCATGGCAAAGAAACCGAATAGTTCTATGTCATAGGAACAAAATCAAAATATTTTATTTCACATGAACCTACATGGGCCGTTTATGAAATGTCAGAAGCTAGGTGCACGGTTCCAATTGATCGTTTCCTATGGAGAAGAGCCGGCAAGAAACTCCACGGTTACTCTTTTAAAAATAATTGGCTTTTACAATGTTTTCAAATTACAGTATTAATAAATATGAGAGGACAGCATAGGTCTATCAACAAGTACTTAATAAAATAAAAAATGGGCTACAAAACATCAGACAGTACAGTTGCTTTAAATAATTATAGGAGAATGGACACCAATCTACGGGTTTCTGCCCTGAAGCCCAATATCCATAAGTTTATAAACCAATGGAAAGAGCATTTCAACTAGATATTTTGCTACTAACACGACTTTTGCCAATAATTATTAGTAAATTCGTAGTTAATGACCAAAAAGTGTAAGTGTAAGTGTAGTGTGGTGAAAGTGGATCGATCACCTAGGAAAAGTGGAAAGCTTTTGTATATTTTAATTTGTATTTTTTTTTTTTAATGCACTTAACCTATCTTAAGTAAAATCATTTATTTATAAACAAAAATTATATCATTACGGGATATTCCAAGGCAATAATCCAATCGCCTTAGGATATCCCGTAATGATAAAAAAATTTACACATTATATTTTTTTTTTTATAATCTACGTAGTTAAGAACCTTATTTATAATTATTTATCAACACAAAATATCATTACAGGATATCCCAAGGCGATAATCCAATCGCCTTGGGATATCCTGTAATGATATTTTATCGCGTTAGGAAATCCTGAAATGATATTTTTTTAAAAGCTTCAGGTTACCGATAATCTAGATCTAGACATTGTGAAATTGCCAGCAAAAAAGGGACAGCGCAAAGTAATTTCGTCAAAGACATTTTTGACACATAACTTTTATACGATGATAGGTACCTACGTACTGACCATCCAATTTATTTTTTTCGTAATAAATTATAAGAAAAATTCAGCATATATTGAAAATATCTAGTTATATATTTTTATAAGATGGTGCCTCTATTCCGACAAATTATTGAATGCACGATAGTGGAATCAAATTATGCTAATAATTCTAAGATGTTGAAACTCAAAGCAGGTACTCAATAAAATAAACTATGTACAGACGCCAGCACATCAAGCTACCCGAAACTGTAAAATTTTCCCAATCAACTTTGAACCTTATGCTTTAGCGATAGAGTTGAAAATATATTAAAGAAATTTGACAGATTGTTGTAGCTTGATGTGCTGGCGTCTGTACCTAGTGTAAGAGAACCAGAGCCCTAATTGCATAACACACTTTCAATGATAATCTGAGACTTTGAAGGAAATTCCTAATCCATTGCTTTATGGGTTTGAAAAATTCGTCTGGTCAACGACGTAAATAATGCAATGAACGTGATGCCTGAAATTTCAAGTAAAAGGCATTCCGATCGATTGTTATTTTATGTAGGTTACGCAATTATCCCACACAAGTCGATCAATCTGGTTAAATTACGCTTGCCGCGGTAGGTCTGTGGATGGGTGACCATCTTTACGTACCGAGACCCCTTCGTGCCGCGGAAAGCACACTAAGCCGTTAGTCCTGGCTGTCATTCGTGGATCTTTGACAGTCGTTACGGGTAGTCAGAAGCACGAAAGTTTGACAACCAGTCTTACCAAGGGGTATCGTATTACCGAGTAACTGGGTTGTGAAGATCAGATAGGCAGTCGCTCCATGTAAAATACTGGTACTCAGCTGCATCCAGTTAGACTGGAAGCCGACCCCGACATAGTTGGGAAAAGGCTAGGCAGATGGTGACACAATTACTATTAGTGTACATCGCCACATGCGAAGGAAGTATCAAACTAAGAGAGTTTACCGCGCAACTAGAATATAGGTATGCAACGACCAACATCAATAAAATTGTCGGGCAGTTTTCCATCATGATGTTAAATTATGTGAATGGTGACTAGTGAAAAAATAGAGTGGTTACCTTTTCTCTAGAGAACCTACAACCACAAAACAAGTCTTGATACTTACCAATGTTTTATGAAGACATCGTAAAAACCAGTCTTGCCTAAAGTATTTGGGGTACAACATCTTGAGGATGGTTATTTAGAAAAATATGAGAAAATTTATGTCAACTATAGTTTGACAACGTTTGGCGTTAAACTAACAAAAAGACAGATACAGAGTTGTGTTTATTATAAACTAGCAGCGCCTCGCGGTTTCACCCACGTTAGTTTCGATTCCGTTGGAATATCGGAATAAAAACTATCATAAGTGTTAATCCTAGCTATAAACTGTCTGTGTGCCAAATTTCATTCAAATCTGTTCAACGGTTTACGCGTGATTGACTAACAAGCATCCAAACATCTTCACAAACTTTCACATTTATAATATTACTAGCGACCCGCCCCGGTTTCGCACGGGTGCAATGCTGATACTAAATACACTACATTATACATATAAACCTTCCTCTTCAATCATTCTATCTATTAAAAAAAATCGCATCAAAATCCGTTGCGTAGTTTTAAAGATTTAAGCATACATAGGGATATAGGGACAGAGAAAGCGACTTTGTTTTAAACTATGTAGTGATACTAGCTTCTTCCCGCGGCTCCATCCGTGTGAATTTCGGAATCCCACGGGATCGTGGATCTCGTAAAATTATTCCATGGAATCGTATTACCGGGATAAAAACTACCCTATGTGTTATTCCAAGTTATAAACTACCTGTGTGCCAAATTTAATCCAAATCCGTTTAGCCATTTTAGCGTTATTGAGTAATAAACATACAAACTTTCAAATAAATAGTAAGATTTTGAGAAAAGCAGTAATTATTGTAAAGAAATATAAACAAAACAATATTATAAAGGATTGCACCTACTAATAAAAGAATTGATAGCTAGAGTAACAATATGAACCCAGATGAAGATCTAGATGAACCAAAGTCTGCGAAAACCGGTTTAAAAAAAAGTGGCCAAATGATATTCAGACTCGTAGACGAAGGTTTCCTTACCACCTTACAATATTTAACACAATTAAAAAATTACTAAGCATAGTAAAAGAAACATGTTTCTTGTATGGGGACCCTTTTAATTTTTTACTTTATTTATGCGCACTAGTAGTACCTACATACTGTCAGAAATTCAGTGTCTACCTATTACGATAAAAAAAAACCTATGAAATACGGACGGACGGACAGATGGACTGTGGAATCTTAGTGATAGGGTTCCGTTGGCACCCTTTGATTACGACGTCCCCCTTAATTTTCCTAATGGAAACAAATTAAAAATTTAAGCCCCCGAAGTTAATTTACCTACTTTACACAAATTTCGCACAAATCTAACACACCAAGTAATCAGATAAATTAGTAAGGAAAGTCCTTCTTTGCTAAAAATAAGCTCCAAAGATATACTTCGTTGTAAAAGTATCTTCGAAAAGTTTTCTCCAAAAAAAAAAAAATCAAGCGTCAAGGATTAATTTTAAGCAAAAAAATCGGGAGGCACGTTTCTTAATCTTTGGTAATTAGCGAGAAAATTTTTCATCCAACTTTCCGGTCCGTTGAAAAGTATTAATCAAAATGCCGAACGATCTTAAACGTAGTAAATCAACATAAGCGAAAAATCTTTAATGAGAAGCAACGGAGGCAAAATTATCGGGACCTTGCCACGCGGCCGGAATATCTAAACCTTAAATTATACCTTTTTTACACAGATTCATTAAATCACCTTTAGAAGTTGACACATGTTTTAAGCCAGGAAAGTTGTTTTTATTGCTTTTCTTCTTTGCCATTTGCTTGACTCGGCGTTGATGACAATGGATATTTTATAGGTTTTAAACGAATTTAATGTACCGTGAATTATTATTTGGGATTTTGATCACTCACCTTCGTTTTTTAAGTCTACATTTTTTTATATATCTAATAATTATATATGTGAAATTGGAACTTTTTGTTTCAGTCTATATTATTTAAAAAATAATATTGTCTGGTTATCGGGTATCAAAATTTTTAGAATTACACGAAAAAGAAGTAGATAGTAATTTTAAACTGTTACAAAAAAAATCCAGTTACTCAAAAATTACGAGTCGTAGGACCTTGTAATTTTCTTGTGTAAATGTTGATTCTTTGTAGCAGTCATTTCGATTCCCAGAAGAGTTATTCCGGTAAGTTTAACATTTTGTATGAAAATCACGGAATCGGAATTATAATACAAATTAAATAGTCAACATTGGCTTCGATCTTAAAAAAAACTCACTTTTAATAAAAATATTTCAGATTATTGACACAAAACATTTCGATGGTAAAATATTTTACAGAACTCTATGGTGAGAATATACAGTTTTTCTGATATTTATGACTTCACCTCCCAAGCTAAACTACCTACGATGACACAGAACATAAATAGACACACATATTCCTAGACATTCTATTTTATTTAGTACCGCATAAAGACCACGATCAACGCCTACCTCCAATTAATACTCACAAAATTATTAACCTAGTATTAATTAGACATCCTAGCCCAAATTACCTCAGCCTACTCGAGCGTCGTTAAGGCACCGTTCTATCACAAAACAGGTAGGTTCAGAAGGCCAGCTTTATACAACACACGCAAATATAGACACACTTTATGTACTGCTAGTGCAAGCGCACTCGCGACTGACAATAGAAATGATGACTATAATATTAAAACTGTTCAACAAATAAGGTAACTCCAAAGAAGGCATAGTAAAATGAGATAATTTGAAAAAAATCTATGGAAATATGGAGAAGCTACACGCTCTAAAAATTTATATTCCCGTCCTTGTCGCGCGGTACGGACAAACTATGGCGTTAGTATAAAATTACAGAGTAGTGACGTCACTTTTGCGATAGTGTCTTTGGCTAGCAGTTATATTAAAATGTTTATAGCTTGGCCGTTTTTTAAGCTTATACACCCATTTATATACCTTTTAAAATAAAAAAATGCTCTATCCCCTGCACGTACGAGTCTATTGTGTATGTGTGTGTCTGTTTTCTCTAGTTATATGGAGACAGCCTTCTGTATTTAACCATTCTGTGGTTTTGTATTTATGGCGATGGCGGCTCCTCACATCAAAGCTATGTTATTATGTTAACAGGGTGAGGTCAATGCTAGAGTAAATGTTTGTAGTCCCTGTCTAAGGGCATATTGAGGTTGCTAATGAACGGCGCGTGAGATGTTGGTGCAATGTCCACACTGCTATGTGCCCCTGATAGTTTGCAAGCATCGATAATTAAATCGGTTTTTCATTAAGGAGAAACTGTGATGGTATAGTTCACTGCTCGTTAAAAGCTTTCGTTAGGAACGTGACTTATTTAAAACAAGTCGAGTGCCCAATGGCTTTTCCATCGGCAAAATTGACTTCCATAAAAACTTTCTTCCATTTAATGGGATGAATTTTCAAAAATCCTTTCTTAGTGCTCACCTTCGTTATAAAATGAGGTCTTGGGTAAAATTTCATGTTTTTAGACTGATTTGTCTGTCAGTGAGTTAATGAATTTGAGAATATAATAATTAAGTAGAAGATTTTTGAGTCACATATGGACAAATTTTAGTTTCTGGACCAGAATTCTCTGTAAATTGTTGAAATAAATCATCTCATCGCTGACTATAAAAATCGAGGGACTTGACACGTCAATCAAAATTGGATACGATTGTTTGGCTCACAGAAAAGTGATTTCGTCCGGTGAGGCATCCGATTCATGCATCTACGGATGGGGATCCCTAGCCTCAAGGTCATCACTCTAGGTTTGCGGTTTTCTTTTTACTGCAATTCTATTCATAACGATCTTGGCTAGCTACGGTAGGGTTTATTTTATTTATTCTTGCATTATTTTGAATAGTCTTAAGGGGGTTAAGATAGCCAGCGAGTTTCAATTTTACTTATTTTTTTGCAATGTTCAGGTCAGTTGTATTGATGATTTTTATGATTACATATCTATAAAACAATATTTTTGCGGCCGCGAATCATATTTAGATCAAAATACAACCTAACACTGACCTGCAAATTGCAAAAAAATGATGATTTTGGGTAGTGATTTCAGTTTTGAACCCATAGCAAAAGTTGTTTATAATATACATAATTATAATGATGACTGCAATAAGTGTGCATACAATCGAGCGACACGCGGCAGAGGCAACTGTAGCCGGCGACACACGTTGAAGGCAGCCGTCGACACCCGTCGACGAACGCAACTGCCTTTGTTGTTGACGCGCGTCGCTCGTAACTACACACAATTCAGCACTAACCGAATTTCAGGTTTTCAGTTATTTCAATTGCCTTTGTTAGCAACAGCATTTGTTAAAACTATAATCATTCTATACGAGTAAGCAACCATTTTTATCCAAAAATAAATTAAACAAATTACATCATAATATTTCAAATAAAATTTACGACATTACCCACCACAAAGCGCTTGTTAAAATAACCCTTCTCTTATAAAGCTGCTATTTTTGGCTATGAAATAGCTGTCGTTAATTTCACAGAGAATTTAGTTTCATAAAACACACAGAGGAGTGAGATCAGAACAAATTATGAACAACTTATTTACCGTACAATAGTTTTTGGTGGCAGCCCGCGGGTTAATGGAACTTTACGTAGCGTTATCAAAGTTGTGTGCAACGGTTTAATTTCTGCGTTTTCAAGTTATTCAGGTTTCGTCTTTGATGCGTCTGGTTCACTTTGAGTTTGTGCTTATAATTTGTTTGTGTGCTCATTATTTCTAGTTAGGTGAGCAACGATGTTGTTTTACTTGTTAGTGCTTATTTTAGGTTTGTTCAGTTAATTTAGATTATTGCAACATATGTCGACACCCTTGCGCCATCCCATCTTCCCAGCACGGCGGGCTGTGCTGGCGGCTGCTGCAGGTACAGAAAACTTCAAACGGCGGAAATATTCCAGCCTGATTTGGAGTTATATTTTGGAGCTGTTTGGGGTTGAAACTCTAGGGCCATGGGGTCCGAGTGCCCACTTTGTTTTTCGAAATATCGCCAAGCGGTTAGTCGACTCTTCACGTGACCAGAGGGCTGGCCTTTTTCTTGGCCAAAGAATTAGCATTGCCATACAACGTGGTAGTGCTGCCAGCCTTTTGGGCACTTTTCCTGTTGACAGCGATGCGGACGAATTTTTCGATGCCCTATAAATAAATAAATAAATGATAGTGAGCTTCTTGTATTTAAAGCACCTAGGCAGCAGCCGCGCAGTGTTCCGCCCATAAGTCTCAACGGTGTGGCATTAAAGGTTGTCAATAGTTTTAGGTACCTTGGCCACATTGTCACGAGCGACCTAAGGGATGACGTGGACATAGAGAGGGAGCGCAGGGCGTTGTCTGTGAGGAGCAATATGCTTGCCCGCAGGTTCGCTCGCTGTACTACAGACGTCAAAGTTACCCTTTTTAAGGCGTTCTGTCAATCGTTTTACACGAGTGGCCTGTGGGTGTCGTACACGCGCCGAGCCTACAACGTCCTGCGTGTTCCATTTAATAATGCTTTTAGGATGCTGTTGGGACTGCCATGGCGTTGTAGTGCTTCGGGAATGTTCGCAGAGGCTCGCACAGATGGTTTCCATGCCATTATGCGAAAGAAAGCGGCCTCCTTACTACAGCGCCTGCATGGTAGTAACAACGGCATTCTAAAAATGATCGCTGCCAGAGCGGACTGTCCCTTTCAGAGACACTGGGTGGGGATAGTCCTAGGTCTGGATTCATAATTATATTCTGAAAACTAACAATACTAACCTATTTACATAAGCATTATTGTTACTAACACCAAAATACTAACAAAATTATGGACCTAGTCTGAAATAAAGTTTAATTTATTTTATTTATTTATTAAGCAGTTTCCTTTACCAACATAATCTTCCCACTGCTGGGACACAGGCCTTCTCTTGGTGAGACGGAGTGGGCAATCCAACACGCAGGCCTAGTGTGAATTAGTAGATGTCATAAGTTCTAGGACATGTCGCTTTCCTCACGATGTTTTCCTTCACCGTTTTGAGAGCAGTGGTGATGAAATAATTTACACACAGTAAAGTGCCTGTCTGGGTTTGAACCTACGACCTACAGCTTGTAAGTAACGGCTGTTACCACTGAGCCACCACATATCCACACGCCATCAAATATAAAGGCAAATCCAAACTCCAAAAAAAAAATTGTGTAGGTACTCCACGAACATGCATTAAAAAATATAATCCGCCATCAAGGTGTGACTTCACAATTTTTCATAGCAAAAAATATAGCGACGAGAAATCAGACGCAAGCAAACATATCCTTATTATTCATATAAAAAGCCGACGAAAAATATTTTGCTCCACATTCGCTGAACTTTTGTGTTCAGTGTCACATTTTTACGACGAAATAATTTTTACGCGACCGGTGGTAACATTCATACATTCATGCACGTACTTTTTTTTTTGTTTTTTAGACTGAATTTGAAAGTGCATGTGTTTTCACTTGCTGCTGACGTGTTTTTTTTGGTGAAGCGTTTTGAATAAATAATTTTAACTATTAAGTATAGGGGCTTGTGGCTAAGTAATAACATCAGCACGGGTCGATCGATCAGGTTAAGCTACGTTTGCTGCGATTGGTCCTTAGATAGGTGATCATCTTCACATACCTAGACCCCTCCGTGCCTCGGAAAGCACGTTAAGTCGTTGGTCCCGGCTGTCATTCGTGGATCTTTGACAGTCTTTACGAGTCTTCAGTAGCCCGAAAGTCTGACAAACAATATTACCTAGTAAGTTATAGCCTATCTGACCTCCACAACCCAGTTGGGTTATGGAGGTCAGATAGGCAGTCACTCCATGTAAAATACAGGTATTCAGCTGCATCCGATTAGACTGGAAGCCGACCCCAACATAGTTGAGATGTTAGTGATGATGTTGACCTGTTATAGGTAATGTATCTAAGTCCCTTAGGTAGGTATATTACCTAGAACAAGTAAAATTGATTAGGTTAGATTTGGTTTAGTGCAATAATAGTAGACACCTCATTGCTTTCCATTTTGTACAAGTCCATTATTAAAGACTGACTAACACGATGCAAGATGCAGGATGCAGGCAATTGAAATGCACAATGTAAATCAAATATTCAGCCCTTTTTGAGGATGGATTTTCAAAAATCCATCTTTAGTGCACAGTCTCACTATATTAGAAGAAATTCTTGCATAAAATTTCGTGCTTCTAGACCCCTCGTTTTAGTCTGTGCGTTGTCTGTCAGTGACTGAATGAATGAATTAATTTGAGATTGTTATTAAGTAAATTGCTGTAACGCTGTAACAATATACATAAATATGATTCCACTAAAAAAAAACATCGGTCTTAACGTGGTCTCATCCTTAGTTTATGTAAAAATGATGTCAATGTTTTGACAGCAAAACATGAAAGAACTTAAAATTAGTCATGTTAATTAACTCAATCAACTCAAATGAATGCATATCTCTATAATAAGAAAAGCTTTATTACCTTCGTAATTGGACGTTTTTTATTACGTGCTTATGAAGAAATTGGATGTCCTCTTTTACAGGGTGCACTACTAAATCATACGTTAGTAGCCAGACTCGGTGAAACATGTCGTTTTAAAGGAACTATCAACTTGAGAGCTCTGACATCCATAACACAAGTTCAATCTTAGCTTGGGTGTCAGGGGTATATGTATAAACCTACAATTTATAAGTCAGTATAAATGAGGTCTAAAATGTAAATTGTTAAACTGGAAAATAAAGAATATTATTATTATATAGCGACTCACTCCTGCTTCGCACGGGTGTAGCAATATACTCACACTATGTAGGCAGGCATATTATAAGTTAGGATTATTTAAGTTAGGATTATTAGAGATTACATCGCTGATAAAAATGCCTGGCTCAATGCTGGTCCTGCTCCACAACCACAACTAATTGACCACACTTGAAAATACTGTTGGAGCTGCTGAAGATTGTAAGACTATCTTTGCATTGTATAAACTCAATTTCCTTTGTATTGTATAACTGCATAACACAGATGTGAGTTCTATGTACTATTGAGCTACCATTTACCGGGTAATATGTTTTTCATTGACTAGAATGTGCCCTGGCGGCTGATAGTATGTCATGCTCGCTCAAGTGTCTCGCTGGCGGTGGCGTGTGTGTTGGATCATTCGGTTCCCTACAAAATGGTTGAGCTGGATGGTGCTGATCTATGCGTCATGTTCGTGAACGGGCGCCGTCAGTTGGGGCTGGTCATCTTTTAGCTGCCTCGGCTTATTTTTAATCATTTTATTTTTGGATTGTTATTTTGTTACTATTTGCTGTACTCTGGACACTTTTAACGCGTACTTGTTTTTTATTTATTTTTTACATCGTTCTCACATATTTATAAATTCAACATATGATGTAACTAATAATTTTGTAAAAATATAATTTAAAAAGACTGTCCATGGAGTTTCTTGCCCGTTCTTCTCCATAGGTACCTACTACGCTTTGGAATGGACAACTAGTTTAATTTTTTCCTGACTGACCGACTTCTTGACAATTCAAAAGTGCCTGTAAATGGTTTAATTTAAATAAATGCTTTGAGTTTGAGTTTTACTGATGTAGCGACATGTCAAACTTGGGGTTTTTTGTGTTATATCTGAGCAAAACCTAACGCATAAACCATAGCGTACCCAGTGGCCGCGACTTCCGATTTGTTGGTCGTAGGTTCGAACCCAGAGAGGCGCTTTACGTTGTATAAATCTATATATATAAAACAAAGACGGGTTTGTTACGATACTTATAACTCGAGATCTGCTGAACCAATTTTCATGGTTATTGATTCGTTGGATTTGTCTCCGACCAGAATAGCAGAATACATCTTAAAAACAATGAAAACACGATATGTGTAATGAATACTTAATCATTTCAATAAATGTTGATTGTTTATTACATGTCAAACATTTGTTGTCTTACCCTGTCAAATACATAACAACTATTCATGTGTGCGTTCAGAAACCAATTTTTTGTAAAATTTCTCGATATTATAGGTAATATTTTTTTTTAGACATTAATTTCTGTAAATATTTATTAATTTAATTATTGAATTTTAAAGATTTATTGTAAAGGTTAACAAAAGTGTAATTGTCTTTTTATAGGTTGTCTATGATTTTTCATGATAAGCTATTCATACGTATTGAGCTGTCAATATCTCGAAAGTTTATTTGGTGGTTCTATGCGAGTGTACATTCAGTATTACTATTAATAACAATGCCGCGTCCTAGAAGATCTAATCTTTCCCAGCGGAGCCGTAATGCAATTAGGCATCGGAATATCGCGAGTCAATTATCAAATGAAGAAAGAGACATTGCACGAGAAGAGCGCCGCGTTAGTATGGAGCAAAGAAGGGCCTTAATTCGTGCTTCTCAAACACAAGAGCAAAGAGAGGCAGCTCGTGAAACGGCTGGGTTAGAAACGAGAAATCGTAGAGCTTATCGTACAGATGAACATAGGAATAATCTTCGAAGTGCAAGAAGAAATGGTTCAAGTATTGATTTGAATCGAGCAGCGTTTCTATATGATTGCACTATCGTCTACAGCTTGCATCGTTTAGTTTGCATTGGTCCAATGGACTTTGTTTGCCAGCATTGTGGAGCATTGAAGTTTGCTGGTGAAACGCCTGGTTTGTGCTGCCTTAGTGGTAAAGTGAAACTGCCATTATTGGTCCCACCACCAGCACCCTAATTGCGTAACACACTATTACTCTCAATTTGAATAATTTTGAAGCTTATTGCTAATCCATTGCTCCTTACACGTTCGAAAAGTGTGTCTACTCAACAACGTAAATAACGCAATGAATGTTGTTGAACTGTCAAAATGAAACCGATTGCTACTGATAGTGTGTTACGCAATAACCCTGCAGAGCCATTGTGCTCCCTGCTTGATGGCGAAACAGTAGAATCACGACATTTTCTAGCGAACACTCAAAAATACAATGTTTGTTTCCAAATGACTTCATTTGGGGCGGAAATTATAGAAGAACACGGATATAATCCGACATGTGAGGTAATTTATGTTAAAAAAATTATTTTCTATGATTGGAAAAAAATTTAATGTAGTTTCTTAGATTTATGTATTTGTCTCTAAAATAAAAATGGCATGTTATTAATTGAAAAAAAAGGGTATGTAAAAAAGGGTTTGTAAATATAACTTTACAGATTCGAGGCCAGATTTGCCATCGCATTGGATCATTGCAACCTATAGAAGATGCACAGCATAAATTCTAAAGATGAGGAAGTTCTTATTCCAAGGATTCCGATGATCCCAACGGATATGCTCTTTGAGTTTAAACGAATTCAATTCCCGATTCGTCTTGCCTTCGCCATGACGATCAACAAATCACAGGGCCAATCTTTGACTATTTGTGGTCTCAATCTAGAAAATGCATGTTTTTCTCATGGTCAATTGTACGTGGCATGCTCACGTGTCGGCAAACCATCCGCTTTATTTGTTCTTGCGCCTGACCGAAAAACAAAGAATGTCGTTGACCACAAGGTGCTTGAATGAAAATCCCATTAACGAATTAATCAGAATGTATCCCAATCTGCACAACATAGTTTTCAATCATTTTTTTAACATGAGTTTGAAGTACCCAATTATTTTTATTTTTATTTTAGTATCATTTTGTATGTTTTTATCATCATTAATCATAATAAAATACTTTTATGTTTCTATTTATATTAATATGTTGATCAAAGGCTTTGACTGTTAGGCGGTACGAAGTTCGCCGGGTCAGCTAGTTATTTTATAGAGGTATGAAGAACAGTGTGTAAAGTTCACTCAACCTCCATAGAAAAGGAGTGGATCCTCCTATCAGACGGGTGTTGTATCTGGCGGGCAACTGCCCAATGATTCATGTCGTGCCGTTGTATGAATGCTAGTTGCGCGGTAAACTCTGCTTGCGAGATGCAGGATTTTGTGACGTCAGTATGAGGCGTTGTTCGCATGTGGCGTTGTAGATACCGCTACAATTTCATCATCGCTACTCTCAAAACGCTGAAGGAAAACCTTGTAAGGAAACCAAAAATTCTAAGACATGTAACATCTACCAACCTGCACTGGGCCCGCGAGGTGGATAACGGCCCACTCCCTCTCACTAAGAGGAGGTCTGTGTCCCAGCATTGGGAACGTTATAGGCTGTTTAAGATACAAATAAACCTTCTGGGATGAAAACTCAAAATGATGGTGAAAACCATAAAAAAAAAACCATTGTGTAGTTTAGATGAACTGAGCGGTCACACAAGCTGACACGAAAAGCGACTTTGTTTTATCCTGTGTGATTTTACATGCAGCATAAACTCTTCATCATTATTCCGAAACCAGAAGTTTCCTTCGAGATCCAACCGTAAACTGACGAATAGGTCCCTAACAGAAAATTCATCACCGTATTCACAGTAAGGTTGTCCATTTTTGCCACAAGGGAACCAGACGATCGTTCTACCGAGCAGTCTATCAACGTCAACCCACTTGGTATATTTTAAACTAAACTGTGTCACGATAGCACTTGATTTTTGTGGTGTTATTTTTACACTGTCTTTTTTTATATACTGTGTCGTATTTTAGCTTTGTTTTGTACGGATTGAGTGCATTGTCATTCGGGGCCTGGATAAAACGCACTGTGATTTTTGTGGTTTGTTTATGTAGTGTAAGTGAGTGTGTTTGGGGATGTTACATAGGTACTACTGTGCACTCACGAGTATTTTTATTTTAAAAATCGAGAACATTATCGTGCTGGTGTTATTTTTAGGTTTTTAAATTGCTTTGACGTTTTTGGTGTCTATGTTTGGAATTTGCCGGATTCGACGAAAAAATGTGATGCGATGTTTTGACAAAAGTTTTGAGAATTCATGAAATGGATAGACTTTGTGAAAGATGATATGGGTTGAAAGAGGGATGACTACTGAGATGACGACTAATATATAAGTATGGAAGAAAAATACACGAAGCGCCGACTTTAAATAAATTTGAATAAGGGCAAGTGAATGATGAGTTTTTTGAAAGGAAAAAATAGCGAAAAGTAAAAGAATAAAATCATATAAAATAACATAGTTTTGAGACAGTTGCAAAATGATTATTTTAACACCCTATAAAAGACAGACAGAAAAACTATTTATTCAGTGCATACAATAGTACAGTCGAGTTCATTATTATATTGGCAGTGACAAAATTTCAAAACATTATAAGCATTAAAATTATCATATAGTTCTATACAAACTTAGACATAAATAAAATGTTAACATACATTTAAAGTTTCAAAATATGTTATGCGTTAAAATGATCATCATTTTAGCGCTTAAAATACCTTGAAACTTTGTCACTGCCAATATATTAATGAACTCGACTGTACATACCACAACACACAATAGTACAATTAAATGATGACAAATTACATGAATATATAAAAACAAGGTGCCAACATAAACAAAAATAAAAACTGAAAACATACTTAAAGAAAATGTGACGCTATGACATACTATAAATCAAAATAACGTATAAACTAAAAATGTGTCTGTGTTACAATTATTAAAAACTGAATGTATTTTAAATCCGACAAAATTAATTTCAAAAATTATGATTTAGCTGTCAGCTTTGAGTGAGCTATTCTCATGTTTTAAGCCGTGTGTGACGTATTTAATCTGAAAAGCGATTATTATCATCACAGTCACAATACAAGCTTGAGTGGAAATCGATCAGTGGTCGAAATTCTTAACATCTTACTGTTCTCAAGCATCACAAAGCCTTGAAGGAGTTTGACCCGTTATTATACAGAGTTATCCGATGAGATGGGTCAGTGTGGACAAAAAATAATTTAGTTAGAGGCAGGAAAGTTTGCTCTATGATGCTATCACCGATTTTTTTTAACTATGTATTTTATTTAAAATTCGCTATGTTTACTTTTTATTATATGTATCTTTTAATATATCCCTTTCAAACAGTACACTTGCATTTTTATCTCTTCACTACCCTTTGTTGACTCGTAAAGAATAAGAAAGGCATTAAGTCGGCCTTTGTTTTTGTGCGAGAAGTTTAAATAAATTTATGAAATGAACTTCACAACTATGATAAGCTACTTTTTTTTTAAAATTTCCTCAAAATCAATACCGCCATATAAGCGTTTAAACGTCCCAGACAGACAAACTTAAGAAAGAAAAAGAAAATACGTTTATTTTCGGTAAACATAATAACAATTTGAGGGAAAATATGCGTCACATCCACGTAAAACGGCCATCGCTCGACATAATGCTAAGACCCTATCCGAGACAGAGCCCCAACGCTGGTTTTCAGCGACAGTCGGCGTTGAAGTAATGACGTCAACCGGTACAGCATACGACAAGATACAAAAAAAAAAAACACTTAACGAATGTATAGCAAAACAATCAGAAGGAGTATATTGAAGATTATATTAAATACAAATAAAACTTAAAATATATTTTTCGTGAATCAACCAAATTTCCATAGAAACGACATATGTACAGATTGAAATTTGTTATGAGTTATGATAACAGTATATAACCTACACCAGAATCAAAAAAAGAAATCAAATAAATATGGAATACCTAGTTCTAAATGTAACTTAATATATATAGCCACGACCTTATAAGAATCGACTTACGGAAATGTTTCCCCCATTTTCCCACAACTGACGAGAAACTGATACCCCTATGTTTTCTTTCATCATTTCAGTATGGAAATAAATCTCTTCTGCCTAATATACATAATCGTTTGTTCTCATTTCCGTCCATCTAATACGGCTCAGACTAATAGATGTTATGCCCCTGATTGTGATATATGGAATATGCTAACCGTTTCACAAAGATTCGGATCTCAGCCGTCTTCGCTCGTTAGAGTTTTTAAACAAAGCCGTTTGTTAAACGATTAGTGTTCTCTTTTTCCATATATTAATTTGTCATAGTTAGTATTTTTTCAAATCAAATCAAATCAAATCAATTGTTTTGTGAGACATAGGTATTAACATTTTAGATGGATCGTAAGAACTAGATAGTGCGTTATGTTTTGTCAATTTTGACATACAAATATTTATAGGAAAAAACATGCATGCATTCTTAGTTATGAACTTTATGTATTAAGAAATTATTAACATATTTGAATTGAATTAAATAATTAGTTTACATTAAATTACAATAGGTACCTACTTTAAATCTTCTTTGGTAATAAATTATCATTTAAAAAGTCTTCAATTTTATAGTAACATTTGTCAATTAATAATAATGTGAGAGCTTTTTTAAATTTTACTAGAGGCATATTTTTGATATTGTCAGGTATTTTATTGTAGATTTTCGGTGCAATGCCAAAAAAACTCTTTTGCATTAAAGATGTCTTGCATTTTATATTACACAACTGTGACAAATATTGAGCACGTATTGGCATTCTTTTTATGTCAGACATTTTTTCGAACAAATGGGGGTTGTTTTTTATAAATACTGCAGATTCTAAAATATACAATGCTGGCAGTGTTAATATTTTCAGTGATTTGAAGGATGATACACAGCTATTAGTAGTCTTTAATCCACACATAGATCTTATACAGCGTTTTTGCATCCTAAATATCAGTTCCCTGTCAGTTGATTGTCCCCAAAAAATAATTCCGTACCGTAGCACTGACGCCACTAGTCCATGATAAGCTGTCAGTAACGTGCTAATATTTACTTTTTTAAATAATTGATAGAGTACGTATGCAGATTTACTCAGTCTGTTACATAGGTGTTTTATTTGTGGTTTCCATGTTAATTTATTGTCTACCATTACACCTAAAAACTTAGCAGTATTTACTGTTTCTATTTTGTAATTTTATAAATCAAATTTATAGTGGGATTTGCCCGACGCTGATGGAATTGCATGATTTTAGTTTTATCTAAATTTATTACTAAATTGTTACAATTAAGATAATCTATTATTTTTGTCAGTGAGTCATTAATCTCATTTTCATAATTATTGGGATTTGTGCATTCTATTATAGCTGTGCTATCATCGGCAAAGAGAACCATTTTTTGTTGTGTCAACTTTGGTTTTTTATTTTTTATCTGTTCAATCCATACTAACATTATAAATGCGAAAGTGTGTCTGTATGTCTGTCTGTTACCTCTTCACGCTTAAGCCGCTGAACCGATTTAGAAGAAATTTGGTTTAGAGATATTTTGAGTCCCGAGAAAGGACATAGGACAGTTTTTATCCCGATATTCCCACGGGATAGACACTTATGAGGGTGTAATCACGGGGCGATGCTAGTGTTTCATCATCATCTAATCTTATCCAGGAGAATGACGATAAATATGTCAAATAAAAAAATATATATTTCGTTTGCTTTGCAAAACTTAAGTTCCTACTGAAATTAAGTTTTCTAATTACGTACATTCATGCACTCCAGTTATTTGACGTTTAATTTATCGTTCATATGGATGACAAGTTAAAACTGAATGAAGTGTAGAGCAAAAACACACATCTGCCAAAGTCTTCAAATTAATACAAACAAACACGTCACCGAGAATGTGACGTTAGGACATGTGTAAGTGCGACACATAGGTAGCTACATATTATGGCTATGCTATCAAACACGGCTTAAATGCAAAACCCCAAGATTAATGAGTACAATAGTACCTACTAGTACTATAGTACGTTTCTATATTACCGGTACGTTGAATATAAATCGCGCTTGAATAAGAACGAGAACCGTAATAACCGCTTCCCTTGGTTGACTCCCAACTTATGCAGAATCATAAGCTACTGAAACCCTACCATTCATCCCTAGTCCCAAATCCGCAAAAGAAATATTTATTTACCAATAATACTGCCATCCGTCTATCGAAAAACTATAAAAAAGATATATATTTTCTTGGAGCAATATCTTCTACAATACCTAGCAATTTCATTTTCAATATTCTTTATATGTTATTATTTCCCGGCCCACAGAAAGGTGCTTGCTTTGAAGCCTTTTATTAACTACACATAATAGTGTTAACAGTGCCTTTATGCAGTCCGTCAGCCACAACATCCCATCAGCGCTTGTCCGTTATTTTTATTCGAAAGCCCCACGGGAACACAAAACCATTTTTCGATAAATTGAATTCCCTTGTCTCCTATAAATTCATTCAACGTGTGGTCACCCTATTTGCTGGCATGGTTGATGGTGGCAACTAAGGCTATTTGATGCAGCAGTTTGTGATCGCTGTTTTGTTCAACATCGTGTGAAAATTGTATTTTAGGTGCATTTATTTTTTTGTTGTTTAGCTCCTGTGTAATAGGAACAGCGTGTCACTGCCTAATGGAGTTGTTTGTGGATTTAAATGGGGCTACGTATCGTGTATCAAGAATTTATTCAAAGTAAAGACAAGTAATTCAGTTCATTATTCTGTTTAATTCTCTTTGCTAGAAGAGCAGGCGTCGTCACGTTACTAAACGTCGTCAAAGCGACACCTGAGAAGTATGCACACCACTTCGCATACCAGAGACTTCAATCAACTTTAGTCGAATCGAATAACACGTCTGACAATGTCAACTACCCAATCTTTTCCCAGCTATGTTGGGGGTCTAGTCTTAGTCGCAGCTGAATACCAGTATTACACACGGAACGACTACCAACTCGTATCTGACCTCCAGAACCCAGTTACTGGGTAACACGATACCCCTTGGTAAGACTGGTTGTCAGATTTTTGGGCTTCTGACTGCCCGTAACGACTGCAAAAGATCTACGAATAATAACCGGCGGGGAGTTCTCAATATGGATGGCCATGCATCCACGAACCAACCACAGCAAGCGTATTTTAATCTTCGATCGACACGTGCGGCTGTTATAATTTAGCCACGAGTCCCTCCGAATGACACGTCTGACGCTCGACTCAAATTACTCGTATGTACGAGTACGTTACCGCTCGGACGCTTGCGAACTCAAACGAAGATCTTACGAAAGTGCAATGAACAAGGTGTCAAATGCATCTACGTGACGGAAAATTCCTCAGACTCCTTAGTCAGGCTTTAAAATTATTAACGGGGAATGTGTTCAAGACAAAATTGACAGAATGGCTTCTAAAGTGTTGTTTTTATAGTATTAAGGAATTTATCGAACATAAAAATTTAAATTTTGTATATTTATTAGAATGTTAACAATATAAATGAGTAAATCGAATAGTGAATAATTGCATGGTAATCTATCTATCTATATATATAAAAATAAATTGCTGTTCGTTAGTCTCGCTAAAACTCGAGAACGGCTGAACGGATTTATCTTATCTTGGTCTTGAAATGTTCGTAGAGGTTTGGAAAAGTTTTAAAAGGTGAGAAAAAATCGAAAAATTCCCGTGAAAACCCTAAAAACAGCCCTTTTCTATTTCCCATACAAACGTTTTCTAAATAAAATGTAGAGTCAATTTGAACTTTATTGCTATTCAATAAAGTTCATATTAAATTATAATCACTCACTTATTATTGTTTTTTGTTGATTCATATTTTATTTTTTATTTTTTAAACCGTCTTCTTTGTTTATTTATGCACCACAAAACAAAACAAAAAATATAGTTTATGAGAAAGCTTTAAATTGATTAAATGACTGTATCATAACAGTGTATATCTGTCAATATAAAATTTAAACCTTATAAATAGTCAGTATATCAGGAAAACTCTGTGTAAGTAAGCAACATGATGTGTCGAAAATAATAATAACACTTCATGCTTCATTCAAAAAATGTTTTTTTATTAAATACGAATTCGTTTTGTTTGTTTTAAAATTAATTTATACAAAAGTTTAGGTCTTTTATTTATCGATTGAGGCAGTACGAAGTCTGCCGGGTCAGCTAGTAGTATATAATAATAACATTAATAGATAAGAATGTAGGTATGTAAACTTAATAAAATTTGCACGCTTGCTTGCAGGCAGAATACAATGACATTTAGGTTATACTTATAAGATCTTTACCAAAACAATGTATTTCTAGCAAATAAACGTTTAATTTGATTCAAATCGATATCGTTTCTACTGAACTGCTAGTAAGTTCATGAAAGGCATTCGTGCGAGCAGTGACGTTCGCGGACGATAGCGCCCGGTTCGTCGCGTCGCGTCGCGTGCAAATGCCGTTGTAGTGAAATAATTATCTTTCGTACCAATGCATTTAGATCCGGTCCAGATAAGTGTAGTTCGCAGATGTTATGTGGGGACAAAAATGGGTGTATTAGATAAATATCTTCTGTGCTTATTTACGTGTGTAATCAATGCATAACCGATCCTTGATCCGATTCATTACACAATTAATTAGGCACATTATAAAGGTTTCCGGGCTTGCGTGCCAGCGTAGTCAGACGAGCACGAATCGTGAAAAAGGCTCAACCGTCAATATCCTTTTGACGAATCGTATTAAATCAGTGATCGTGAAAAACAAAGAAAGTGAATTAAGTAATAAATTAAATTCGTGGACCATCTTTATATACCTCCGTGCCTCAGAAAGCACGTTAAGCCGGCTGTCATTCGTGGATCTTTGACAGTCGTTACTAGTCCTCAGAAGCCCGAAAATCTGACAACCAGTCTTACCAAGGGGTGACTGTTACCAAGGGGTAACTGTTACCAAGGGGTAACCATTACCAAGGGGTAACTGGGTTGTGGAGGTCAGATAGGCAGTCACCCCATGTACAATACTGGTACTCAGCTGCATCCGGTTAGAGTGGAAGCCGACCCCAACATAGCTGAGAATCGGTTGGGCAGATCATGATTATGAATCGTATTAAATCAACTTGTTTGTTATTGTGGATCAAAATCAACTATCGGTATGACAGATGTTTGTTTACTCGCAAATCAATCTTGATTTTTCTTAACTTAATTATCTGTCTTATTGTTAGTTTAGTCCTATTTCATTTTCCTTAAAAACTTTGTTTTATTATTGAGGTTATTCAACTAGCTTTTTAACAAATATTTTATTATTACGAAGAAATTGCAGCTATTGTTTTCAGATATTAAAATATGAAACTGTGATTTTTATTATAAATATTTAAATGATTTACTTACTTGAAAAAAAAATTTTGTCATAGCAAAATTATTACCACTTACATTCTTCGGAAAAAAGAGGAATATTTAGGAGTATTTAGAACCCCTGGTCCCTTTGAGAAAAATCAGGTTTACATGGTTTTTGACTCAAAAACTGCCCATTGAAGGTTACATAACTCTTATTACCAAAAACAAATACCTGCGCCCTAACTTCGTAACACATTATATATCACAATCTGAATCATTATGAAGGATATTGCTAATCCATTGCTTCATATGTTCGAAAATTTTGTCTGCGCAACAATGTAAATAACGCAATGAATGTTGTTGAACTTTCAAAATGAAAGCCATAGCTACAGATAGTGAGTTACGCAATTACCCCGCCGTAGTATAAAACAGTCAGTATACCTCAAATAAATACATATCAAGAGGACCAGTAGTTTCTATTTGACTTTCGTTTTCAACAGAAATAGGTCGTTATCCACATGTCCTTGAAAGTCCAGAAAACTTTATAATTACTTGCACATATTGAATCTGGATAACTTAGGTTAAGGTGAATGCGAAGTAGTAGACCGCGAAATTCAAATTTTCTTACGTTTTATGCAATTTGCAGGTCAGTGTCTGGTTGTATCTTGATCAAAATTTAATTTATGACTATAACAGGTACGTATTTACAGAATTATAATCATTAGAAATATTCATACATCTGTATAAGTGAGATTTGTACCATAAACACTTTTCCTTAGGAGATTTCTTCTCGTGGTACAAATCTAACTTAGGAAAATGTATTAATGATTCTAATGACTATAATTCTGTGAATAAGTACCTGTTATAGTCGCGAATCATATTTTGATTAAGATACAACCTAACACTGACCTGCAAATTGCAAAAAACGTAAGAGAATTTGAATTTCGCGGTAATCACTGCGCAATCACCTTAAGCGGTTTCGGCCCTTTTCAAAAGAACGGTTAAAATGTTGAAGATCGTCAAAGGAGCATTCAAGAACTTACGTAAAGAGTTACAACAAGTCAACTTATTTATTTTCAGTACCACTTGAATCGTTGACATTCCTGTGTCAAGAATCATCGTAGCTTGCATTTTGTGTGACGATATTAAATTCCTGGATTCCTCACCCCTTGTTTTTGAGGGTGGAAGGCTAATCCGACATCAAAGTCAAGTGTTTTATTTGTTTAAACAATCATCATCATCATCTGTCTAGCCTTTTCCCAACTATGTTGGGGTCGGCTTCCAGTCTAACCGGATGCAGCTGAATACCAGTATTTTACATAAAGCGACTGCCTATCTGACTTCCGCAACCCAGTTAGTGGGTAATACGATACCCCTTGGTAAGACTGGTTGTCAGACTTTCGGGCTTCTGATTACCCGTAACGACTGCCAAAGATCTACGAATGACAGCCGGAACCAACGGTAGGCACGGAGGGGTCCACGGTATGTAAAGATGGTCACCCATCTACAGACCAACCGCGGCAAGCGTAGCTTAACCTGATCGATCGACCTGTGCGGCTGTTATTATTTAGCCACAGGCCCCTCAATTCGTTTAAACGTAGGTGTAAAAATCGGTGTTTGACATAAAATAGGTACTTACCGAGATCTCTATGTTTGTCGTTAACGTCGTACAAATATCAAATAGGTATACGAAATTACAGTTCAGTAATATTTTTTTATTATAATTAAATTACAAGCTAACAGAGTTAAACTATGGCCTACCCAATATCCTCTATCAAAATTAACAATATTGCGTACAAAATTTGTTTAGAACTTTTAAATTGTTAGAAACATAATAACATTTATTGTATAAATAGTACATACTACACAAAAATAAATAAAAGTGAAGTGTCTGTTTGGAATTCCAAATTAACAGCTTTTTACTAAATGCATAGAAAAGTACAGATTTTATATAAAAAAACATTTTTTTTTATTTTGTCTGTCTTTCCGTTTGTTCTGGCTAATCGCCGAATCGGCAGGAACAATTTTGACAGGAATATCACTGGCAGATAGCTGATGTTATAAGAAGTAAATTGGCTAACTTTATTTTAGAAAAATAATAAGCAAAGAGAAGCATTATTGTTTCCCGACATACCTACACGCGAACGAAGTTGCGGGCACAGCTAGTAAAGGAGTTGTTACATAAAACAACTCCATTTGCAATTCTGTTCTTTAATTTCTTCAAGAGTCTTGAATCTCTTGAGAGTACTGAATAATATTTGTTTGACAAAAAGTCTTGGTATAAATTTTATTCTTGTGTGTACGTACAATGTTTCTATTTTTTTAGGAATATTCTTTTTGAGAGAAACGAGTTTTTGTGAGTTTATTATTTTGTTTCCTTTACATTAATTTTGGAATAAGGTCGCAATTTATTTCATCTGCAACATGAATGAGTTTTTTTTTTCTGAATCACCAATACACCGAATACTTTACGAGAATAAATTGTTTATATTCTTTGCCATTACAGTGCAATCTAAGATTTAAAGTGCAGATTTTTATAGTCGTAAAATAAATGAATGATAATAAATTAATGATTTATTCCGGTCTGATCCCCTAAGCCCCCCCTCCATCCCCCCCCTTGCATACCCCGCTAGATCTTCTTCTGTTTTAGACTCGTGTCTTATCCACAATAAGCTTCTTCATTCCGATCTGATCCCGTTTCTCTTTTGTTTTTATTCGTCAAGGATCGTAAGCAACAAAAATATATGTACATTATTGAAATAGGTCAAAATTAAAATACAAGATGGCGGACGCAAAAAGTTTTCTAATTTTTCGTCATGGATATCGTTTCCGTAGTTTTCTAGGGTGCTAAGGCCGATAGTGAGGTCAAAATGAAAATCCAAGATGGCGGACGCGAAAAGTTTCTAATTTTTCGTCATGGATGTCGTTTCCGAGGTTTTCTGGGGTGCTAAGGCCGGTAGTTATGTCAAAATGAAAATCCAAGATGGCGGATGCGAAAATGTTCATATTTTTCGTCATGGATGTCGTTTCCGAGGTTTTCTAGGGTGCTGAGGCCGGTAGTTATGCCAAAATGAAAATCCAAGATGGCGGACGCGAAAAGTTTCTAATTTTTCGTCATGGATGTCGTTTCCAAGGTTTTCTGGGGTGCTAAGGCCGGTAGTTATGTCAAAATGAAAATCCAAGATGGCGGACGCGAAAATGTTCATATTTTTCGTCATGGATGTCGTTTCCGAGGTTTTCTAGGGTGCTAAGGCTGATAGTGAGGTCAAAATGAAAATCCAAGATGGCGGACACGAAAATTTTCATATTTTTTGCCATGGATGTCGTTTCCGAGGATTTCTAGGGTGCTGAGGCCGGTAGTTATGTCAAAATGAAAATCCAAGATGGCGGACGCGAAAATGTTCATATTTTTCGTCATGCATGTCGTTTTCGTGGTTTTCTAGGGTGCTAAGGCCGATAGTGTGGTCAAAATTAAAATCCAACATGGCGGACGCGAAAATGTTCATATTTTTCGTCATGGATGTCGTTTCCGAGGTTTTCTAGGGTGCTGAGGCCGGATATAGTTATGCCAAAATGAAAATCTAAGATGGCGGACGCGAAAATGTTCATATTTTTCGTCATGGATGTCGTTTTCGTGGTTTTCTAGGGTGCTAAGGCCGATAGTGAGGTCAAAATTAAAATCCAATATGGCGGACGCGAAAATGTTCATATTTTTCGTCATGGATGTCGTTTTCGTGGTTTTCTAGGGTGCTAAGGCCGATAGTGTGGTCAAAATTAGAATCCAATATGGCGGACGCGAAAATGTTCATATTTTTCGTCATGGATGTCGTTTCCGAGGTTTTCTAGGGTGCTAAGGCCGATAGTGAGGTCAAAATTAAAATCCAATATGGCGGACGCAAAAATGTTCATATTTTTCGTCATGGACGTCGTTTTCGTGGTTTTCTAGGGTGCTAAGTCCGATAGTGAGGTCAAAATTAAAATCCAAGATGGCGGACGCGAAAAGTTTCTAATTTTTCGTCATGGATGTCATTTCCGAGGTTTCCTGGGGTGCTAAGGCCGATAGTTATGTCAAAATTAAAATCCAAGATGGCGGACGCGAAAATTTTCTAATTTTTCATCATGGATGTCGTTTCCGAGGTTTTCTAGGGTGCTGAGGCCGATAGTTATGTCAAAATGAAAATCCAAGATGGCGGACGCGAGAAGTTTCTAATATTTCATCATGGATGTCGTTTCCATGGTTTTCTAGGGTGCTAAGGCCGACAGTGAGGTCAAAATGAAAATCCAAGATGGCGGACGCGAAAATGTTCAAGTTTTTCGTCATGGATGTCGTTTCCGAGGTTTTCTAGGGTGCTAAGTCCGATAGTGAGGTCAAAATTAAAATCCAAGATGGCGGACACGAAAATGTTCATATTTTTTGCCATGGATGTCGTTTCCGAGGTTTTCTAGGGTGCTGAGGCCGGTAGTTATGTCAAAATTAAAATCCAATATGGCGGACGCGAAAATGTTCATATTTTTCGTCATGGATGTCGTTTCCGAGGTTTTCTAGGGTGCTAAGGCCGATAGTGAGGTCAAAATGAAAATCCAAGATGGCGGACACGAAAATGTTCATATTTTTCGTCATGGATGTCGTTTTCGTGGTTTTCTAGGGTGCTTAGGCCGATAGTGTGGTCAAAATTAAAATCCAATATGGCGGACGCGAAAATGTTCATATTTTTCGTCATGGATGTCGTTTCCGAGGATTTCTAGGGTGCTAAGGCCGATAGTGAGGTCAAAATTAAAATCCAAGATGGCGGACTCGAAAATGTTCAAGTTTTTTGTCATGGATGTCGTTTCCGAGGTTTTCTAGGGTGCTGAGGCCGATAGTGATGTCAAAATTAAAATCCAAGATGGTGAACTCCAAAATGTTCATATTTTTCGTCATGGATATCGTTTTCGTGATTTTTTAGAGTGCGAAGGCCGATAGTGAGGTCAAAATGAACATCCAAGATGGCTGACACGAAAATGTGCAAGTTTTTGTCATGGATGTCGTTTCCGAGGTTTTCTAGGGTGCTGAGGCCGACAGTTCTCTTCTCCCGGAAGATAGGGTCCGTGGGGTCGCTACTGCCTAACAGCTTGCCACATGCTGCCCTGCGGGTTTCTGTATCTCTCTTGGTCAGGTCTCGGGTGAGGAGCCAGATCCTCACCCGAGACCTGTTCCGGCAAGGTAAAGTCTATCATCACAGGCCCAGAGTTTGGAGCGCGCAAGCCCCACCACGACGTCAACGTAGAGATACGGCGGTGGGGTTATTATTATTAGGCACGCTTTGCTAGCTCGGCATGAAACTGTGCCCGCGTGTGTTCTAATAAAATCATTAACTAAGTGTCTTCTTACTAAGTCTTCTGCCATTGAAACGTCCTAATGTAATCTTCACGGCGCCGATTTTTTAAGTTTTCAGGTATTGTCCGAACTTTTAGGCTTATTGTGTTTCATAATGATTTAAAACTTTCTTTGGTTGGCTTTTTTATAATTTCAAGCGATTTACAGTCGTTATGAGACGAAATTTTTATCTTTTTTGCTACTTGCTTCGGATTTTCTTTCGTTTTCTGATACTGCCGTAGCTTTTGTATTTGCTCGCCACTGGGCTTTTGAGGTTCATTGCATTCCTTATAATGCAAGCTTACTTTGATTGATATTTCTTTTATTTTTGGCCAAATTTACGGTCAGTATGAGACGTAATTTGAAATTATTTTGCGATGGTAAACTTATGTAGGGCGGACAATTGATAGCTGAGTAAGTGCGGCATGACGAGAGAATACCGAAAATATTTTTGGAAAGTTTCTGATATGAGCCCCGTGGTCAGGAGTTCACTTTCAGATTTCATAACAGGGCTAAAAATAAAGTGATCTTTAGAGCCTTTGATTTTGGTATGATCGTGTGCGGCCTAACCCATACTGATTTAAATAAGCAAATCTGATGAAGAAATTGTATTTCAATTTCAATTGTTTTTTTCACAAAACTGAATTTTCAGTTTTGTGAATTGTTGATTCACAAATGTACAGACGCCAGCAAGTCAACCTACCCCAATCTGTCAAATTTCAATGATAGATTTTCAACTTTAGGACAAAGAAATAAGGTTTATATTCAATTGGGAAAATCTGACAGATTGGGGTAGCTTGATGTGCTGGCCTCTGTACCCAAAAGTGGTTATAATTTTGCATTTATTTCTAAATCAACGAACCTAGTAGATTGCATTGCTATTTAAAGGAGATGTTTCATTTTCGGCCACCAATTGTACGATGGTAGTGAAAAAATAGGAAATAATTCCACGAATTGTGGAAAAATATTCTTTTCTGAATATTCCCCTGATTACTTCGGCACTAAATCGTTTTTCAAACGATTGCCATAATCTATTGAATTGGCGTCGTCTTACTTGCATACTGCTTTAGTCCAGGGGCCCAAGTCTGCTATTTTTATAAATTCGTCATTCCAACACGATCCCATTGTCATTTTGCTAAAAGTTCGTAATCTGCTAAATTCATAATAGTCGATCATTGGTCGGTCAATGGTCTGAGAAAAACTACTCTAGATTTCATGTAATATACTCGTATATTCTTACATATTACGTATTAGTGTTTGCAATCTCTGAAGTAGTAAGAAGTTCCAAATAGCAATAAACATTACATTTATTCATTTATCATTATGTAGGAGATTACCATTTTAAGCCATTTCTTTCAATGGAGTGTCAGTGGTTGACCATTGGAAAATCATAATGACGACATTATGTTAGTAGATTGTCAAACTTGTCAAAATCAACAATTATGAAATCAATGATAAACCATTCTGACACTACTACAAACAACAACAATAGCAGACTCCCCATCAGACAGACAGAGCCCATCATCAGGCAGAGCCTTGAAATCATGTTACATTATAACATAATAATAACACGTAGACGTTATTTATGTAGTTATAAAAGGCATGTATTTCTTTGCTTTTATGGTAAGATTTTTGACTAATTAAAAGAAAGTGTGACGATTCAATTCATTGTATATTCTACTTTTGTGTGTTGTAGATTTGTAGGACTTCTGGACGAAAAATTCTAGGTTTGTATTGTTGACAATAACATTACAGCAGTCAGTCTGTCAGTCTCGTTGTGGTCTCGTTCGTTTCGACTTCGTGGCTTTCGGTGTTATTTTGCGTTTCATTTCTTTCTTCTAACTTCTTACGACTTTGACTTTTTACAACGGTAAACAACAGAAAACAATTTTGACAAATTCTAGGTTATGTAAACATCATGTCTCCAACTTGTCATGGCTGGCTGTCGATGATCATAACAAACGTGAAACATTTTCAGTTTTTATTTAGTGCATAAAGAATATTAATTATTATGAAAAAAAAACATTCTTTATTGTGTATTCAGGGTTCGTTTTCCAGGTTTTCTAAAGTGTAAAAGAAAGAAAGAAAATGCGTTTATTTGAACGTCTCCTTTGAAGTTGGGTCAACTTCAAAGGAGACGTTCAAATAAACGTATTTTTGTGAAGATTTGTGGGCATTCAGAATTTGGAAAATATGAAACACTATTATTAAAAGTTAAGTAGCAAAATTAAAACATCGTCGGAGTACACCATAAACAAACTCGATTATATCAAAATTGTACTATGACATTAATAATAAAATTACCCCACCGCCGTATCTCTACGTTGACGTCGTGGTGGAGTTTGCGCGCTCCGAACTCTATGCCTGTGCCGGTAGAGTTTGCCTTGCCGAGACAGAACGAGGGTGAGGAGCCAGACTAAGAGATATACAGAAATCCGCAGGGCAGCATGTGGCGAGCTGTTGGGCAGTAGCGACCCCACGGATCCTATCTCCCGGGAGAAGCCTTGTTCTTCATCTCTGGCTTGCCTTTATTGGCCGGCTTGAGTGTAGATTCGCAAGAGCAAACGTGCTCGGAGGAAGGAAGTATTTCAGTAAGATGCTGGTCCGATCTTGACCGTACTTCCGGGATTGTCCTCATAGCCGTAGAATACCTCTCCACTCCTCTTAAGCACCTCAGGACATAATGCTCCCTTGTCACTACGTCACTGTGTGCTAGCGACCGTTTCCGGGGGCCCATTATTGAGTGTGCAAGTCACCCCCTTCCATTTTATCCGTGTATACGAGTATATAAAACATTGATCAGGCAGGGGTTATAGTTCTCTTCTCTCATAGTTCTTGTTAGCCAATCCACTTTAGCCACCCAAACCCATAGTCCAACTTTTATTTTTCCATATATTGCAACAGTCCTACTCCAACCCGAGGTGGCGGCGCGTAGTGTTCCACGCGCGCCCCTCTTAGACGTCGCGGGGGGAGTCAAACACCTCACTCCCTCCTCTGACGCGAGGAGGCCCGCAGTGGCGGGCCGGCACCAGTCGGGGGCTGCGGACGGATCGTACGTTCCCGCGACCCCCGGCGTAGGTGATAGGTGTGAGATGGAACACCAGGGTGGTTTTTAGTCAGTAAGAGTCTGACAAAATTGATTTTCCACCCCGGAAACAAAAAAAAAAATGGTAGCACTTGCATAGTGCATACAGGGGTAATCGTCGGTTGGTGTCGCATTTCATTGAAATTTCCTAAGGGGCCTCTGCGAGTTGGATTCGGCCTCTCGTATGCCTTCCAAAGGACCCCCATGGTCCCGGGATATATTAAAAAAAATTAATATATAATTAAAATTGAAATGAATAATAAAATAATATTAATAATCCTCATAAGCACATCAGGACATGTGGCCCCCTTGTCGCTACAACACTACGTGCTAGCAACTGCTTTCGGAGGCCCATTATTGAGTGTGCACGTCACCCACTGTCATTTTATCTGAGTAATTCAAAATATTAGTCAGGCAGGGGCAATAAATTTTCCATAGTCCTAAATAACCAGTTCACTATAGCCACCCAAACCCATAATCCAATATCTTTGTTTCCATATCCTGCAATCCTAAACTAACCGGGAGTTGTCCTTGAGAGCACTTTCATAGTGCCAACAGTGATTGTCGTCGGTTGGTGCCTCACTTCATTAAAAACGTCTGAGACGCCTTTGTGCTTCGACCTCTCGTATGCCTTCCAAAGGTCTGGGACCTTTGGAAGGCATACTCGTACGAGGGGTCGCATCCCAGGGTCCCAAGAAATTTCAATAGACTTAAAAATAATAATAATGTAATCAAAATTTCGACGCATATTCAAAAAGGAGGGTCGGGCGTAAGCGCCTGCACTTGCGATGTGACTTCGAAAGCAAATTGTCGGTCACAAATATTGAATTTACCGGAGCCTGAAACTACGTTTTTTCGTGAAAATTTATGCAATTTTTTTTTCAAAATTTCTTTTAATATTGCTGCACAAAAGACTCAGGGTTGCGATCGAATGTTCCTTTATTACATTATATTCACGTAGGATTAATTAAGATTATGTACTTGTTAGGCGGTAGGTATACTTAAGCGTTCCTAAACTATGTATTAAAAAATCTGTTTTTGAACGAGTGATTGCATGAGTGATGGAATGAGTGAAATGAAGGAAGTAAAAGGAAGATGGCGACGTGTGACTTTTTTTTAATCTCCGATAGTTGTTCGTCATCATAACTTCGTCCATAATTGTACAGAAAAAATCTTCGGTTTCTCCCAAGCGGTCATCGACCTCACTATCGGCCTTGGCACCCTAGAAAACCTCGGAAACGACATCAATGACGAAAAATTAAAAACTTTTCGCGTCCGCCATTTTGGATTTTAATTTTGACCTCACTATCGGACTTAGCACCCTAGAAAACCTCGGAAACGACATCCATGATGAAAAATTAGAATCTTTTCGCGTCCGCCATCTTGGATTTTCATTTTGACATAACTATCGGCCTCAGCACCCTAGAAAACCTCGGAAACGACATCCATGATGAAAAATTAGAATCTTTTCGCGTCCGCCATCTTGTATTTTCATTTTGACATAAATACCGGCCTTAGCACCCCAGAAAACCTCGGAAACGACATCCATGACGAAAAACTTGAACATTTTCACGTCCGCCATCTTGGATTTTCATTTTGACCTCACTGTCGGCCTTAGCACCCTAGAAAACCATGGAAACGACATCCATGATGAAATATTAGAAACTTCTCGCGTCCGCCATCTTGGATTTTCATTTTGACATAACTATCGGCCTCAGCACCCTAGAAAACCACGAAAACCATATCCATGACGAAAAACTCGAATCTTTTCGCGTCCGCCATCTTGGATTTTCATTTTAACATAACTACCGGCCTTAGCACCCTAGAAAACCACGAAAACCATATCCATGACGAAAAACTCGAACATTTTCGCGTCCGCCATCTTGAATTTTAATTTTGACCTCACTATCGGCCTAAGCAGCCTAGAAAACCATGAAAACGATATCCATGACGAAAAATATGAACATTTTCGCGTCCGCCATCTTGTATTTTCATTTTGACATAACTATCGGCCTTAGCATCCTAGAAAACCACGAAAACGATATCCATGACGAAAAACTCGAACATTATCGCGTCCGCCATCTTGGATTTTCATTTTGACATAAATACCGGCCTTAGCACCCCAGAAAACCTCGGAAACGACATCCATGATGAAAAATTAGAAACTTTTCGCGTCCGCCATCTTGGATTTTCATTTTGACATAACTATCGGCCTCAGCACCCTAGAAAACCTCGGAAACGACATCCATGACGAAAAACTTGAACATTTTCGCGTCCGCCATATTGGATTTTAATTTTGACCACACTATCGGCCTTAGCACCCCAGAAAACCTCGGAAATGACATCCATGACGAAAAATTAGAAACTTTTCGCGTCCGCCATCTTGGATTTTAATTTTGACCTCACTATCGGACTTAGCACCCTAGAAAACCACGAAAACGACGTCCATGACGAAAAATATGAACATTTTTGCGTCCGCCATATTGGATTTTAATTTTGACCTCACTATCGGCCTTAGCACCCTAGAAAACCTCGGAAACGACATCCATGACGAAAAATATGAACATTTTCGCGTTCGCCATATTGGATTTTAATTTTGACCTCACTATCGGACTTAGCACCCTAGAAAACCTCGGAAACGACATCCATGACGAAAAACTTGAACATTTTCGCGTCCGCCATCTTGGATTTTCATTTTGACCTCACTGTCGGCCTTAGCACCCTAGAAAACCATGGAAACGACATCCATGATGAAATATTAGAAACTTCTCGCGTCCGCCATCTTGGATTTTCATTTTGACATAACTATCGGCCTCAGCACCCTAGAAAACCTTGGAAACGACACCCATGACGAAAAACTTGAACATTTTCGCGTCTGCCATCTTGGATTTTAATTTTGACCTCACTATCGGACTTAGCACCCTAGAAAACCACGAAAACGACGTCCATGACGAAAAATATGAACATTTTTGCGTCCGCCATATTGGATTTTAATTTTGACCTCACTATCGGCCTTAGCACCCTAGAAAACCTCGGAAACGACATCCATGACGAAAAATATGAACATTTTCGCGTTCGCCATATTGGATTTTAATTTTGACCTCACTATCGGACTTAGCACCCTAGAAAACCTCGGAAACGACATCCATGACGAAAAACTTGAACATTTTCGCGTCCGCCATCTTGGATTTTCATTTTGACCTCACTGTCGGCCTTAGCACCCTAGAAAACCATGGAAACGACATCCATGATGAAATATTAGAAACTTCTCGCGTCCGCCATCTTGGATTTTCATTTTGACATAACTATCGGCCTCAGCACCCTAGAAAACCTTGGAAACGACACCCATGACGAAAAACTTGAACATTTTCGCGTCCGCCATCTAGGATTTTAATTTTGACCTCACTATCGGTGTCAGCACCCTCGAAAACCACGAAAACGAAATACCATCGAGCACGTAAGGAAAATTTAAAAAAAAAAAGAATTAAAACATAAAACATTTAATTTCTTTTGACTGTACTTACCCGTCAAAACGAGTAACCTAGATAATGTGGATAAGACACGAGTCTAAAACAGAAGAAGATCTAGCGGGGTATGCAAGGGGGGGATGGAGGGGGGGCTTAGGGGATCAGACCGGAATAAATCAAATTAATCATTTATGACTGTAAATAAATGATACATGGTATATCTTAGTACCTACGTACAAATAAATGATTTTAAGATTATCTTGTTATTTTTAAAATGGTTTTTAAATTAAATTCATTTATTTCAGACATTTTTTTTAAATAATTATCCAAAATTGTTACTTACAAAGGTTTTAAAACTATGTTAGTCAATACTAAAATCAAAATGTTATTATTTAAATTCAAATAATAAAATCACTCATGTCAAAAAATCATAATATCATCTCGTCACATGATGCTGGATGAATCTTCTCAGTTCTGCAAACTGGCCTCTCAGAGAACATCCTCAGGACCAACCTCGATTATAGGTACTAAAAATACTCTACCAAGACATGAGAAAATTTTATTATGTTCTCAAAATAAAACTCCGAATTTAATATGCATCAAAACGACTCACTGAACTTCAAGCCTGCTTTGAAAGGACGAAATTGTATATCAACAGATAAAATAATAACATTGAATCAAACATCGGAGGCCGGACAAGCCCAAAGGCCGAATGCCGGAAATAATAAAGTCATAACATCCCTTTGAGATGCTAAAGTATCCTATTTACGAGTTACTATATTATTTATACACACATAATGCTATTCACGACGAGATAACATAAAAAAATCTTGTAAACGAACACTCAACGGTATTTGATTTCATTAAAATGAAATTGATTATTCGATTTTGAGCGGTATGTCTCAAGTGGTAAGAGTGGTATTGGATTTATCGTATGTTATACCCAATCACCTGTGAAAATTCTGAAGGTAGGTACCTAATGACTAAATATAAACCAAAAAAAACCTGCTATTCCGAAAGGTAAATTATATTTTGCTGGCGTACTTAGTATAGCTAAGTTATAATTCATAGCAGGGGATGTTTTTTTTTATTTGATACCCCGAATTTCAAAGTAAAAATGGAGAGAAAACATCACAAAATCATTAAGTCATTACTAAAGTCCATTTAAAGAAACAATAAAATTATATATAGGTATGTAGTTTCCTTAGCGATCATTAGAATAAATTATCAAATCTATTTTAATTACTCAATAAACCATCTTAGCTCATTGCAAGTCATAGGAATAGCATAGCTTAAGGGCCTATACTACCTCAAATGGCTTAGCATGATCCTCCGTTATGTCGAAAATACTACAGCATTAATTTTGAAATAAATATATGGTAAAGTTGAGGATTAATGTTAGGTCTTATGTTAGACGAAAACACGTTTCTAGGTAGAAAAATTTTCTCGATAGAAAAAAATTCCAAAGTTACCTCCAAACCGAACAATAAACCGCTGGTATTCGAAAAATACTTCAAATTAGATCATGAAACTTTGTATACTAACCGAACTAACTATAAAGCAGGTCTTATGTTATTTACTTTTTTTAATTTACCATTATTTTCACCGTAAAAAGCAACTAAACTATTGGCGCTGCCTGCCGCCTAGCACCGCACTCTGTCTCGCTCTCACTCAGTTCGCGAGCAGTATCGTGCGAGTGAATTTTAGCTGAGGTAGTGTAGGCTCTTAAGCAAAAGTCAAAGCATTTATTTCAAATAGGCACACAAAAGGCACTTTTGAAGATCAAAATTTAATAAAATAGAATTGATTCTAGTCGCCCCTTACAAAACGTAGTTTTCGTATGGAGAAGAATGGGCAAGAAACTGTATCATAATCAACCTATAATGTGACTTATCGCCTTGGATGATTCTGTAACGGGGTTATAATTGTGGTTTTAAATAAATAATATTTCGACTGCTGGGACACAGGCTTCCTCTCTGTGAGAGAGAGTGTGCCTTAATCCACCACGCGGGCCCAGTGCGGGTTGGTAGATATGTCACATGTCTTAGAATTTTTGGTTCTAGGACATACCGGTTTCTTCACGATGTTTTCCTTCACCGTTTGGAGAGCAGTGATGATGACATCCTACTTCCTACTCCTACTATCCTACTAATATTATAAATGCGAAAGTTTGTATGTATGGATGTATGGATGTTTGTTACTCTTTCACGCGAAAACTACTGAACGGATTTTGATGAAACTTTACAGTAATATAGCTTATACATCAGAATAACACATAGGATACTTTTTATCCCGATATTCCCACGGGATCAAAACTTACGCGGGTGAAACCGCGGGGCGCAGCTAGTAATATTATAAACGCGAAAGTTTGTGAGGATGGATGGATGTTTGTTACTCTTTCACGCAAAAACTACTGAACGGATTTGGATGAAACTTTACAGTAATATAGCTTATACATCAAAATAACACATAGGATACTTTTTATCCCGATATTCTTACGGGATCGAAACTTATGCGGGTGAAACCGCGAGGCGCTGCTAGTAATTTATATAAAACTCACTAGCACGTAAGATTAAATTAGGGAGGTACTAATATTAACTGTTCAACGCAATATAACTTAATATGAAAGACCTTGATTCACGATTATTGAAACCGAAGCCGTAAATTCCAATTTTCTGATATGCTAGTGAGTCGAGATCTACATTCCATAACCTAAAATTTATACTGGATTTTTAGTGTTTAGCTATTGAAATTTTATTGAAATTATGGGAACAAACAAAGGTCGACTCAACCAGCCATTCCCATATATCTTAATATGAAAGACCTTGATTCACGATTATTGAAACCGAAGCCGTAAATTCCAATTTTCTGATATGCTAGTGAGTCGAGATTCATATACCATAACCTAAAATTTATACTGGATTTTTAGTTTTTAGCTATTGAAATTATGGCAAAAAACAAAGGTTTTAAGCTCAAAGAGGTAGTAAAGTATTATATTGGGTCATAGCAATGCAAATGAATAATGAAGATTCACAACCAAATATTCTGTTGAAACAATGTTGACGCTTAATTGCATAACACACTATCAATCCCAATCTGAATATTTTTGAAGGATATTGCGAATCCATTGCTTTATATGTTCGAAGAATGTGTCTGCTCAACAACTTAAATAACGCAATGAATGTTGTTGAACTATAAAAATGAAAGCCATTGCTACTGACAGTGTGTTAAGCAACTACCCCGCTGCTTCCGAATAGACACAATCTTACAAAAACATAATAAAATAAACAGAATCTGTTTGAAATTATATAGCAGATAAATTAATGGAATCTCATCCGAAAATTCTGCAGCAGTCATTACTATTCTACAGAAAAGGAACTTAATGCAAGTGCACCAACTGGTATGAAATTTAAAACTCTAAAAAACTACTAAAGCCAAGGCATATAGATTGGATAAAATTCTCACTAAATTAATTTCACTTGTATCTAAATCATAATCTTATTTGTGTGGGATATCTAAAGTGGTTTCTTAATAAATTAATCCTATGTACTAATTGGAAGCAAGCCAGGAACGTGTCACTAATGATGGGCTAAATCCGTCGAATTTATTGCTGTCAGACAAGGCTTTATCACATCACTACGCCTTTATTGCTTCTAGTTTAAGGAAAACGGATAACTTCTTCAAAGAATTTTCATTAATAGAAATTGTTCCACTACTGGATAAAGGTCTCCGCCATACTTTTCCAGGTTTACTTATGTTGTGCCTTCTCGTCAGGAACAAGTCAAATAGTCACGCCAGCGTTTCTTAGCCTTGCCTCGTTGACGACGCCCGTCTTGGGTACCCACTGTGTGACGATCCTGACCCCTCTGTCTTGATGCATCCTTTAGGTGTGAAACGATGCCTTGAGGTTCTACGATATATGTAAAAATTGATTAGGAAACACCGACTTCATCTAGTTTTAAATTATTATTATTTCTTTTGATGTGTCATCATGATCATCAGCCGTTTCGGAGATTGTCGGAACAAACAGACAGACAATAAAGTTTTAACTTTTTTTTAAGCACCGTATATTTTATATTCATATGTATTTATTTTGATATTAACTTGTTATTTATTTGTAAGTATAGAATAGATTTGGATCAACAGTAAGTATTACATATAAAACGTTAACGACCAACCATCGATTCAACGCTCCACCCAGCCAAATATTTCAACGATGTCTTGACACAAGTATGTAAAGTCGGTATTATTGAAATTCACATTCTATCACATGAAATATATTTCGTACTCCATAGCACTCGTTATTACCTAGAAGAGGTTTCCTTGTCTGAAATTGTTATAAATGATTTCATTCGCTCTACATTCAGAAATATTACCTTTTACTATGGGTAATAAAAATTTATTACCACTAGTACCACTATAGGTATTGTCTTTCGAACTTCACATGGATTTTATTGGCTTAGAGATTAAGGAAAATTGGGTTAGATGAATAATGTTGCCGGAGTAATTTCATTTGTATATCTTTTGGAATGTTTTCTACTGCTCTATACTAAATTATACCACGATATGTATATCTTGAACATTCGGTACATATTTTGTTAGCTGCCCTTTCACTCCATGGGTGGCTTTTATCATACGGTAAGACATTATAATCAGGATCTGACCAAGACTATTTCTGGATTTTTATATACACATTGACATTGATAAATTTTACGTATACAGTGACATGAATATTTACTTTGTAAAGTATTATATTATTTTAATGACTGTGAATGTGAAGACTATATGGGTTAATTTTAGTTTGCCTTTATTTTATTCTCAGATAGTTTTAGTCATGGTCTGGCAGTTTGAGTAAATTATGCGACTCACCCAAATGTCCTTTCTTTGGTATTGTTCGTCGAATCGTTGAGCTCCTTAAGTTTGAGTTGAGCTGCATGATTACTGACAAATGCGTGCACTGACTGGACAGGTCCACTCAATCTGTGTGGTTCTTTCCTTAAAAGACCATTTTCAGACACCAATCCACGTGGTCTCCACATGATCTGACTAAGATTATGTCTGTACTTTAAAAGAGACTGTGACCTCTGAGTTTGTTTCGGCCTTTCTTCTCAGAGTAGTCAGATAGGAAACGCCGACCTCATCTCGTTTTCAAAAATATGATTGGCGTGTAAAAGTGTTTGTACAAACCTACTTACAGAAATAAATCATTTATCATTTATTTTATCAGGTATTAATTGTATGCTCCTTTTGTATCAGGAATAGCATCTGCTTCTACGATATTTATAAAAAAAAAAAACATATTACACAAACAGCAAATCATCAACATCACCCACAGCACAAATTCACCCCCCACTGAGCATAGGCCTCTTTTATCTTGTGCCAATCCCCCACGCCCCTGTGCCAGCTTCATCCAGGTTTTGCTCGAGGTGGCAACAATGTCGTCCGCCCATGTCGCCGCCAGCAATATTTATTTATTTATTTATTTATTTAAACTTTTCGCACAAAAAGGTACAAAGGCGGACTTAATGCCTTAGGCATTCTCTACCAGTCAACCAAGGGTGGTGAAGAGATTAGATGGCAGGTGCTTAAGTTGAGAGGAACAATGAAGAAAAAAAAAACCTGTTAAAACTAGATACACAAATACATATATAGGTTATATACACATACATACTATACTAATACTAATACTATTAGATATAGTTCTAATGATCTATAAAACAGTGCTTAGCACTTAAAGGCTCCCACGATAATATTATTAAGTCCTTCGCATTCAACTTCAGCTTCCCTTGTTCCGGTAATTCATGTCAAATATGATAGATGGCGCAAGCTATCGTCTCCGCTCCGCCATTCTCGGAGCATCACATACATTAGTGACTTTATTACCGACATTTCAGCTTCCTCATGAAACGGTGTTAGGTTTTGGTTATAGCTAAGTAAACTCATTGGTCTGGCTGCTCGTGTTTATGGCTTTGCAGAATTCCTTGAATATTCAACATGAGCTTCAGCTGTTTGAGGAATAAAGATTGCAATGGAACACCCGGAGATGAGAAAACAGCTAAGTTCTGGAAAATAAGCACCAAACTTAACTTGAAACAACATTATTTTAAATAATTTTCTCGTAGTTGGCCAGACTAACTTGCTTCAAGATTAAGAATCAAATTAAAACACTAGGTACTTACAAACTTCAAAACATTAATCAAATAAAATAGTGCCTGAAGTTTCAATGTAATTTTACAAGCTCATGTAAAAAGATGAATAAAATTCTTCTTGATGAATCTACGATCAGTTCCTCTGAGGAACTGATCGTAGACTCGTCGTACGATCTGAACCAACCTGGCGGCAAGGTCGTTAAAAGATGCCCATCCATAGATAATAATTATCCCTGTCTCTACTAGTCCAGTGTTTACTCTAGGATGCATATCCGGTAGGCTCTTAAATCCCTCCTTATCCTACGGGCACGTCCTCCCTACCAATTACCACGCCCCCCGGTCTATTCCTTGATATGCAATGGTCGCTGTAGCACCATGAACATGAGGCTACAGGAGCTAGGGCGAACCTTTGGGTTCATTCGATTAATCGAGTCTGGTTTAACCACGCTGGGATCGGTGCAATTCATTCATTCATTCATTCATTCTTGACGAGTCTACGATCAGTTCCTCAAGAAGAAGATACAGTAAAAAATAATCACATCGTCCACATGTCCAGATTATAATTATATTTTTATTCATTGATCTGTTCAGAATGACCTATAAGGTTCTTTTTTTTGGTATTTATCATAGATAGGTATCTGTTGGCTCGCTCCCAGAACACGATTCGATTACAGCGTCAGAACTTACTGGCGGGCCAACGTATTGGCTTCATTTGTAGGAATTTGGCGATTGGACATAAATTTTATGAAATCGTTCAAGTTTGAAATATTTGGTGTGAAAGCAAAAGTTCAAGTTTAAGAAAATCTTAGACACTTATGATTTTGGTTTTTCGTGCCAACAAAACGGGTCAAAAGAACGTAGGATAAAATGAAAAGAAGAGACATTTGCTATCAAGCTGCTCAAAATCAAGGTCACACTAAGGTCTAATTTCATACGTAGATATTTTCCACGTCAAACCGCGTTGCCTTAAAGCCTTTCTTATTTCTGAAATATAATGAAATTAGAGTCGTATTGGAGATCATTTATCTCCGATCCTCATGTATGGAAAGCTTTACGTCAACAATGTTATCTCAGTCAATATTTATGAGGTAAAACTGCGAACCTCCGCTTATTATTCTTTAGTAAATATTTTATGAGATCAGTAACGAGTTTACCTCGTATATATATCAGCATTATAATATTAAATTAGTCAATCTTTCAGAAAGAAAAGGATTATCGATTGCTTTACCGACCACAAATGAGTTAGGATATTAGCAGAAAAATGAAAATTAAAATAAAAAGAAAAACCCAAACTCAAAAAGACTACATCAAACAAATTGGGATAAGCTGAGGAGGCTGGTGAACATATGTATAGCCGCTGGCTGGCGTACATATATTAGTCAAAAATAATAATACTGAAGAAGTAACTATGCTGACCAAATAAAATGAAATAAGTTCAGATGTCTGACGAACATTAAATTAATCACAAACATACACGAGTAATACTGTGCCAATCCAAAATAAATTGGAATAGGATCAGAAGAATGATAAACATCCAATTAATCCAACAACCTTTCTCACTTCATCGTCAAACATTCTCAAACAAAACCAACACGTAGTTTAAGATTACGCTCCCCTCAAACAGCTGAAGCATATCATCAAATGTATAAAGAGAAACCCAAACACCTCGAAACAGAGAGATGTTAAAGCTTACATACCTAATCCTACATGTGCTCAATCCGTTGCCAAGTGATTCAAGATTAATACCACAGTGTAACGACAGTGGTTCATCGCCTATACGTTTGACAGAAACTGACAAATGTTTTCTTTTTGACATTTCTCAATTCACAATATACCTTCTTCTGTCGTGATCTGCAATATCCATAAGCTTTGTCAACTTGCCTCCTCCGAACGATTGCTCTGCGAAAATGCTTTCGTTGAATCACTGTAATTAGGTACACTGTGCCAATACTATTCTTGTGTTCTACTTCGACACAAATAGGATAATTATTTACAAAAATTGTATCCTTCCTGTTTATATATTTTATCATTTCTATCTCTTAGTAACGTCTTGTATTTTGTGTGGATCTAAGTATAACGTATCATCAAATGGTTTGCTGAATTCATGTACATAGATGATGTTATTTTTATACATTATTGTAAAGTTTCTTTCTATTTTTGTTTCCTTCATGTTGGTTTCTATAAGAGACGTGTAATTTTATAAGGAAATGCGCGTCTGTTCAAGTTAGATAACATAGAAAATATAATACGCAAACGAATAATTTATGAAATTTTGTTACGGGCGTAATTTATGCTCACCCAATTTGTAACTTCATCCGGCTCAGCCTGAAAAAGTAAAAGGTTAACTTTATTGCTTCAAAAGGAATGTTTTCACCGCCATTATGTTTAGCTTATAGGTAAAACAGATTCAGATAACTGGGTTGTGGAGATAAGATAAGTAGTCGCTCCATGTAATATTCTGTTAATCAGCTGCATCCAGCTAGATTGGAAGCCGACCCTAGCATAGTTGGGAAAAAGCTAGCTAGATAGGTAAACTAGATTCGAACCTTTTTAATACTCTCAAAGATTTCCACGCAAAATCGACATAAAAAGAAAGTAGGTTCTCAAACTAAACCTAAATCATAAATATACTAGCTACCGGTCCATTTTTAGGTTATTGGTATATTTTCAGTCCATATGCTGTTATAGCTCGGGCGTTGCCAACACTCGCGAATATCGCTCGGATTTAAGCTAGAAAGGAAATCAGTTTCTGTGATATGCTACATAACACTTTATGTATAGTTAGGGAAGAATATTCTCGAAGTATATTTTGTGAATGATATGTGGTTTAATGCTGTTCATATGTTCAATTTTATGGTCTAATTCTCCTATTTCATTTTCATGGATTTCATATCTTTTACTGCTTTTGCAACAACAATTGAATAAATGGCATTTGTAATATTAACATGGCAGGAATCTTCTTCGTTGACTATATGATTTTTATTTCAATAAAATAATGATAATAGACAATTGGTAGCACATGAACGGCCATATCGTTGACCTCAGTTAAATTTCAACTATTAACTAAAAAAGGTGAGGGGCGATCGAAATCGAAATTCACCCTAATACCTATTGCTGAGATGTTAGCAATAAACATTCAAAAGGATTCGTATATACCAATGACGGAATCCGAAATATATCAACGCGTGCAACATGACGCGACAACTCGATTGTGTCCACTACAGAAACCCGTATATCTACCGCATGAAGTCTGACGAGCCTCTGCATAAAAAACAAGGAATCTCTTCACTGCGAAACCAAACATGAAACCTGCCGAGATAAGTGGTTTGAATTAAACGTAGGTACCTACTTTTGCTTAAATAATAATGGAAAAAGTCGTATTGAAATAAACATCCTTCTTATTTATTACCTAACTTTAACGAATGTTGTTATTGCAAAGGTATTTCATTAGAAGTTATGATCGATTCTAATAACTTATATAATAATTATTTTTAGGTCCTGTGAGTTGACACTAACTCCACGAATAATACTGGTTTTATAGAATAACATTTTTGTGACAATTTTATTGGTTGTTTTAGTTAGATATAACCTTGAATTATTGTGCTTTTTACCAGTAACTTCCAGTGCCACTTTTTTAATAAGTCTGCATTTTGAAAAAATACATAGGTACCTTAGGTAGGTATGTATTTTTATAACATCTGGGAATGTCGGATTTTACTCACAAAATATTACGTCACTAGGTATTTTATAACCACCTTCCAAACTACATATATATATCGGCTTAACACCGTAAAGAAAAGATATTTCGGGTAGCCTTTTCATTTTGTAGGGATAAGAAGGATTGATAAAGGTAGCCTCGAATATATTGATTTTCTCAGGATAACCACGAGATCCATCAAATCCGGGAATACTTACACTCGGTTTCTGAATTGAGAATTGAAAGTTAAGAACTTGTCAAACTCTGCTTTAGCGTTACTTCATTAATTTAAGGAAAAATAATAATATATATACTTTTATATTTATGCCAAAACACAAAAAATAGGGACATGGGAGTGATATATTTACATAACTAGCTGCGCCCCGCGGTTTCACCCGCATAAGTTTCCATCCCGTGAGAATATCGGAATGAAAAGTATCCTATGTGTTATTCTGGTGTATAAGCTATATTATTGTAGTTCCATCAAAATCGGTTCAGTAGTTTTTGCGTGAAGGAGTAACAAACATCTATCTATCCATCCTCACAAACTTTCGCGGTTTATAATATTAGTAGGATATGGTAAAAAAAAATATATTGGGACTAGTTTCATTAATTATGGAAAAAAGAGAGGATTACGGTAGTATGGAATAAACGCCAACGGCCACGTGACCGCGTTTCCTCTTAAGGTGATAGCTCGAAATTCAAAATATCTTACGCATATTGCAAAAAAAAAAAACTGACGGCTTCATTGAAGGTATCACCGTACGTAAGAGCCCGCGTATCACTGGTCTTACCTTATTTTATTCACCTTTTTCGTTGATAAGTCAGTTTCCCTGATTAGGCAGCTTTTTGTGGAATAATCAGTTGCGTCAACTCGACAGTTTCCAGTGTTTGCCAGTTTCCTTGATTCGACAGATTTATTCAATTCAAAGTGCAGTTGATACAAAGCTGTAGAACCGTCTGCTAATTTAATTATGTAGTAAAGACGCCAGCACATCAAGCTATCCGAAAGTGTCAAATCTTTCCAATCAACTTTGAACCTTATACTTTGGCGATAAAGTTGAAAATCTATCAAAGAAATTTGACAGGTTGTAGTAGCTTGATGTGCTGGCGTCTGTACATGCCATAAAATCACGGCTGTTTCCTCAAAAAGTTATGCAGAACTGTACTTAGACACCCATATTTCACTATTTTGAGTTCGGCAAGTTCTCACTGTAAAAAATTATGTTTTATCTAGGAATTGCAGAACTTACTTAGAATTTATTCGAAAGTTCAAAATTAAGATTTGAGCTCAGTACTCACAAATTTTCAAAGTATCAAAAAATTTAAAAAAATGAGTGAGTAACCATAATTTTTTAGGGTATTAGGTTAGACTATGCTAATTAGTTATCACAAAAAAACTGAACCAGAAATGTTCAACAGAACGAGAAAAAAATCGAAAACTGATTTTAGGTGAAAATTACGAAAAAAGTCATTAAAAAAATTCTATCTCGAAAACTACGAAAAATCGTAGAACATACATGGGGGATTCGGATACTCCTCATCATAAAGTATCTAAATTTTACGTTTGAACGTCAACTCCCCGGTCACCCTGTATTTGTTTGTATGCATACATGTACAGTTTATAATTTCCATAGGTCTTGGGTTGTATTAAAATAAGTATTGTACTAAGTTATGCTTATAACTTAACTTCACATTGCGTAGTCCTTTTAGAAAGTATAATACTAAAACTGAAAGAAGTCCGAATATTTCGAGGTTTTAAGAGCACCGTACATTTAGTAGAGGACTTTCGAAGCTACAAACTTGGTTTTACACTTTTGGTGCCTATCTAACATCACAAAAAATCATTACAGTGCAATTTTTTGCGACATATCGCGAAATTTGTGTGGTACCTAACCTGGAAATAAAATCCCATCCCTACTTTTAAATCATCCAATCCATTCTTCTCTTCATTACTGTTTCAACACGGTTTTCATACAAACTCGTAGGTAGGTGCGCAGCCATGTACATATTATACATGTGGCTTCCGTATTCTATATACATGCATAGTAAGTCGAAATCCGGGGATGCCTCGGGACTTATTAACGCATTCTCTACTTCCCACTGTGATTCACTGGCGTATTTCAAACGCTTCTTTTCTGGTTTGGTTCAATTGATAAGATGTGGCGGGCGCAAGAGGTCTGAATATTTATGAATTAATTAACATTGACATTTGTAATTCCATAAAATAAAAGCCAAAAGTATTCATTTTAAGATTGATCCCCAAAAATGGTCTCGAAGCCGGAACTTGTATTTTTTTTTTTTTACTTGTTTACTGCATTTAATCCAACTATTATGCAATTGTTCAATGTTATTGTGTGGGCTATGTACTTGAATGTTTACGCCTAAAATTCTGTTAATTGTATTAATTTATAAATCTGACAATAAACACAACTGTTAGTTTGATTGTTTCAATTATACAGGTTTTATTATAATTATTATGATTTCGAGAGTTTAATATAGTTGTCTAATTTACATTAATTTCGTGTTTTACATGAAATACAATATGATTATGATAAAATATCCGATACCTAAATGTGTTAATATGATTATTAACACGCTGTCATGTTTTCAATATTGTATTAAAAATACCTCGAATGACTTGACAAATAAATTCAAGAGCGTACCGAAATAATATTCGGATCACGTAATTCATTTTGCTGAGGAAATCAAATTAAAATAGTTCGTAGGGCCGCTTAAGGATAATACTAATAATATGTATGTAATTAAACATTATTTTTTAAATTACTATTGACTATTGAAGAGTCGATAATCGTTAACGATAGCAACTTTTGTTATTATTATATTGTATCTATACTTTTTCACCCATATTCTAAATTTAAAAAATATACATTAGAGATAATAAAGAAGGGAAACAAAACGACAAGAAAACGATAAACCAATTACTTGAGTAAGTAACTGTATAGACTAGGAACGTCCAATATCATTCTGACCATCAGGCACACGAACTGAGCAGATAAGCTGATACAATCAGAATGCGGAATCGGATGGGACATTCCTAATTGCAATAATGTCGTATTCGATTATAGTAGATTGGCTAATTAAGCTGGAGGTGCTATAACAAACCTAGTCGTTGGTATTAGAACTAAATAGTAACACACAGACGGAGAATGAAGTGATCGCATTAGAAACCCTTTAAAAATGGACCAATGCAATTTGCACGCAACACGGACGAAGTTAATTTATTTGTGAATTTTATGCAATGAAGTTTAAGAAAAGTACAAGTTGTTGTCGTCTCGCCTACAAATAAATTAACTTCATGCGAGTCGCCTATAGAAATAATAATATTAATTAAAATTGACAATTCGCACTTTTCGGACGAATAAATTCGTGCGAATCGAGTAATAAGCCCCAATTGTGCAATTATGAAATATCTCAAAAAAAATAACGAGGCCCAAATCAAATACAAGATAGGTACTTTTTGCTAAAAGTAGCTAATTAGACAGAAAAACAGAATCTGTTAGTTCAGTAAAAATGTCCACAATTTTTGCAATGAACCGCTTACGCTTGTGTCTTAAAACACATCCTTAACAGTGTTGCTCTGATTCTTTTTTTATGTTCTTGTTTTAAGAATGCTTTCATGGCTTCTAAAAGGCGGCGTATGATTTGTTGCCGCGAATATTCCGAATAAGCGCTTTGTTGCTCTCTAAATAACTATGAAAAAAGGATTGCTCGGTACTTTCTCTTTTTAGGAAGTCAGCGTCTTGAAATAGAAAGCAATTTGAGGGTAGAATCATTCATGGTGGATAAGGTGGAATTTAGATGTTTTTATTTTATTATTTATATTTTTTTCTGTATTTTTATTAATTCAAATTAATCAAAATAATACCTCTTTTTAATGACCCGACTGCATGAGAGACCAAAAAGACTGTTGTGATTTAAAAAATAGATAATTTTAATACATTAAATTCGGTAATTCGTATTGTTTCGTAAATAGGCATAAAGCATTTGTTTCAAATGAACAAAATAATTAAACCTAACCCAATAAACACTATTCAAATCCCAGTCAAACTCAAATTAATCCGGAACCTAAATAGAGAATTCGACCAAAGGAAATATTCACTACTAGATCCGACCAGCAAAATAAACAGAAACGCATTAACGGCTAATGGTGAAGGTGGCTCGCCTCAGAATGACGAGCAAACAAACAATTGTGCTAGTACTCACCCTTTGTTGAGTGTTTACGATGTGTCGTTGGAACCCTTTGGCTTTTCGTTTATTTTGATGATGCTTAAGAGATAGCGTTTGAAAGATGCGCTTTGTTCCCGGAATAAATCTGAAGGTTTGATATGTTGGGTTAGATACTGATTTGACGAGGAAGCGAGGACTAAAGTGGAATATAGTGTATGAATTACATTCAAGAAAATACTTACAACACAACACACTACACACACACAACAACAATATATACTTATGATAATTATATATTCATTAGTATTAGAGATAGAGCGTTCTTTATTGCACATCTACGATTTGAAGAAGAATAACAAAGTAATTATACAAGAAGAAGAAAGTATACACAACAATAATTCTTATAAAAAGTTTGTTTCACTCAGCGATCTTACCACAAGCAGTCATTCTTTTCAGAGACACAGTACATTTGACTACAATTGATATGAAAAGAGCACTAAACAGACATATTGTAGAAGAAAACCATGATATAACTGTTTAATTATCAAAAACAATAGATGTCAAAACAGCCAACAATACTGACAGTGGACTGAAACAAAATAAGCATAACAAAGGAAACAAGCAAATGCATTCAGAATCTAACTCAACATAGCTTCAATAGAGCTTTTAAGCAAATGTAGAAGCAAAATTTTACCAGTCTTGCCTCGATAAAATGTTAAGAGAAAAATAAGATGGAAAATTTTCTTTTGCATTATTAAAAAATGCACCAGAAAGAGCAAAGTCATCCAAGTATAAGTTAAACAGTTCTTGTTGCGCACTAAAATTGAAAGACTTAAGATTGTTTCCAAGAACTTTATGATAAATGGGCTTTCCATACTTCGGTTGTTATTTCTTGATTTAGTTTTGAAAGTTTTGTTAAAAGAAAAGCATCACCTTCAGATATTCCGCTAGGTTCTGAGAATCGCTGAAAAAATAGCTTTTCTAGAATAGAATTTTCTAAGAAAGGAAGATCTTGTAACATAATAATAATACTAAATAATAAAACCCTCATTTTTACTAAATGAATGCTAAAATTTATTCTGGCTGGTAACAAATCGTCTCCGTAAAACACGGCTTGTTTACCGCTTCATAACAAACTGTTTACTTTAAGACTGGCTCAAATCCTTGGCATTTCAAGTGCTAAAAAGAAAAATAACCCAAACCTAATATTCGGGGTCGGAAGCGTCTATTTTTGCCTAACAAGGCATGTTTACTTTAATCAAAAAACTTCCGAGAGCTTAAAAAAAGAGTTTAAACATTTTCCGCATCGTCGAGAAACCTTCCTTGAACTATATATTTGCTGCTTAACTAAACGAAAGAGGGGAACTGCCAATAACAGAACTCTTTAAGACTGAGACTTTAGTTTTGAAGGAGATTTTATAAAAATAGAGATGTTGTTTCAATGTGAGCGTGGGGAGAATAAAACTATCAGAGTTTATTGAATTGTTTTATTCCTTGAGTGGAGTTTAAATCTAGTTAGTGTTTTATCTAGTTCGATAGTGATATGATATTCTTTAATCTCTTCATGATTATCTTAAGCTTTGGTTGCTCTCTGGCTATTTGTAGTTAGTCTTTTTAGTTAACTTTTCACTAATTTTATTTGACTAGGTACTGTGAGCCCTGTACGAGCTTGCGGTACCTATCAAGATTATACGAGGTTAGAATTTAACGAGAGTTTGGCGAATAACTTCCATAATTATTCCTAAGATCGTTTCTACTTTTAATACATTTTTATATGATATAACTTGGCTTGTCAGCTAATGTGACTACTACTTATTTTTCTGCTATTCTTTTTAGAAATCAATGTTTGCCTCGTGTTTTAGCCATTAACTTTTAACGGAATCGCGGAGGTTGTAATACCTTAAAGGTATAACCTCTACAGTATCTATTTCTTTACTCATAGGGGCAACTGTCATAATTTTAAGAACGTTAAGTCTGAAGGCTAATTCTCGTAATTTAAAACGCTCAAAATCTAGTCGCAGTCTCATCTCGGCGACAAACAAATGTCAAAAACTTGTCAAAATGTAGGGAAATTTGAGGTATTTTTGACAGATTGACCCTGAGATCAGACTGTGAACGTTCTTAAAGATTACGAGAATTGCCCCTCTGAACTCAGTCTCAATCTGTCTAATTTCCCTTAACTTTTGACAAGTTTTTGACATTGATTGTCGTAGACATAAGATTGCGACTAGATTTTGAACGTTTTTAATTACGGAAATTGGCCTTCAGAAGCTAATTTACCTCTAATGAGTATCATACATATTTATGAGTTGCGATAACGAACTTTCCACAATTACTTTAACTCTCTATAACCGCACATATCATGAAGCAGAAACTCATATCAATCTCCTAGTGGAAAATCAAGTCCTTTGTCCACTACCGCCTCCATCTTAAGCCTAACATCAAACATTTTTGGTCACCCACTCAATAAATGACCTTTGACAAGCGGCGTGTGTCGAACGGCCGTCGATGACGTCACGATACCGGCCATTGTAGTTAATAGCGGGCGGTATGAACAGTTTCCGGTCGGCAGTGCGCGAGATTGCAATCAGGCGTTTGATAGACTGTCGGGCACAATATCGCTCGTAAACGGACGCTCATGGTAAGCGGTAATGAGTGGTTTAGGAGGGAATGTTTCACGTATTCGAGAATTGTGGAAATATGTCTGTGGAACTTGCATGTTTGTGGCTATTGACATTCTCAATTCTATTATTTGCTTCATAGATAAATTCATTAACTTGAGAGGCTCGTGGTTAAATAATAACAACGGCACGGGAAGACAAAGGATACATTATGCTTGCCGCAATCGATAGTGGATGGGTGACCATCCATTGCATATCGAGACTCAGTTGTTATTCGTAGACAGTCGTTACGGGTAGTCAAATATTCTGAGTCTTACCCAGTAACTATGGAATCAAATAGGTAGTCGCTACATTTGAAATACTGATATTCAACTACATCCAGTTAGGCAGAAATCTGACCTCAAAATAATTGGTAAAGGCTAGGCAGATCGAGTTAAAATTAATCAACTTATTAACTGTTACTGAAACATTGTTTCATTTTGATCAAGAGTTATGCACAGATATACGAAAAGCGAGTATGTGATATTCTGTTCGCATCTGATAAAATCTGAATCATTTCATACATCCCGTAAAATAACAGTATCTTTTGAATCGGGAATCTTGATTGCACAAATATTTTCACTGAGCGTAAATTGGTAGACTATATTCAACCCAACATGAGCTTGCTTCCTCAAATTAATATTATTATCATCATCAGCAATTTTGTGATTATAATTACTGTTGTGTTTGCGATCCTCTTTAGCCACCGGAGGTGGGTGTCAGTCACCGTTGAAAGCTTGTCGCTCACTATTATTCACATTGTGGTCGACATTACCGCTAGTTTGGCACAATCTAACGTCATTTCCATGTACATTAATTAATTTGTTACTACTTTCATACTACGTTTCATAGATTGTTTTTAGTTTAGTCTTTTGTTTGTTATCAATATTTACTTTGGAAACATTTTAACATAATCAGTCTATAATGTTTCCATTACTGGGACACAGGCCTTCGCTCATTTAGAAGGAGTGGGCCGTAATCCACCACGCGGGCCTAGTGCGGGTTGTTGGATGTCATATTATTATATCTGCGAATTTTTGGCTCTAGGACATGCCGGTTTCCTTCACCGTTTTGATTATGCAAAGCATTTTAAGCGTTACATCACAGTGTTTGTGAGTGTAAGTGACATATAATATTATTATATAATAAATTGTTATAGATGGTGACTGCTAAGAAGGAAGCTGTTCCTCCTAAAACACTTCTTTCCTCAATATGCAGTCTTAGTCAATGTTAATTTAGCTAACTAATAGTGTAGTGAATGGAGTTTTGAGTTGTATTTAGGACCGAAGACATCTTTTAAATAGAAAAAATATATAAAGCTAAATAATATAGCTGCATAACGTTTATCCATCGTTCATTATCTAGTTGAAAGCTTGCGTTTAATTTTTTGTCAACTTTGCCATATTTCCTATCATATTCTGAATCTGAAGTCTCATTGAACCCAAAAACATTTATTTTATACCAACCCGCAATAATATAATCGTTGTCTTCAAGATAATCGAATCGGAATCGACATCTAGAATCGAGAAATCGTCGTATCACAGATCACAGTTCACGCTCCGTTGAGCAACGTTTTGAACAGTTTGGAGGAATATTTCAATAGCTGCCGAGTCATTTTCTATATTGCTCAACAGATGTACTGGATCGTTTGAAAGCCCCTGTCTAGGGACGTATCGCGTGTAAGATTTATAAGCTCGATCGTATAGCTATGAAAATAAATTCTAAGTTACAAAAGTTTATGTGAGTTTTATACTGAAAGGTGGGTACAGCTTAGGCAGTTGTCTCACCGCGCCGGCGAGGAAGCTACTAACTATCGGCTATTTTCTCACTCAAAAAAGGTGCAATAAATATACAAGGTGTCATGTAAATGGTGTCGGAACTGAAACGAGGCCATTATACTCATCATTACGCACAACTTTTACTATGGGACCAAACCTGAAATCGCGAAAAATAATCTATCAACTCGTCAAAATGTAGGGAACAGCTGATTTTTATTTCGCGATTTCATGTTTGGTCCCATAGTAAAAGTTGTTCGTAATGATGAGTATAATGGCCTCTTTTCAGGTCCGACACCATTTAAATGACACATTATACATTCCGTGTAAACAAAAGAGATGCATATATTAATAGTTGATCACTGACTGTTCACACTGCCGGCGAGGACTCGCTCCACTGGTTTGTCGGTAAGCGACAAGAGCTAGCAAAGATAATATTCGCTCAGCGATGCTCGCTTGGAGGCCAGAGCTCACACCGAGAGACCAACCAGCGGTCATTTCTACCTATAATGCGGATCGCTAGTAATCGCCCGTCGCACTCGGACCCGTCGCTGATAGCCCAGCGACAAAACTATCGGAACTGCACACTCGCTCGCCGCTCGCCAACTGGTTTTCAGTTGCTAGTTCTACTCGTTACTTGTTCATCGCCGGCGGTGGGATAACTGCCTTAAGGTTGTTTACGACGAGTGAGTCGAAATTTACCAGCCTAGTTTTATTGATAGAGTATACCAGTAGTATAATGTATTATAGAAATTCTTGATGGGTTTTGGCCGATTTAGTACTACAGAAGTAATACTACTCAAACCTTCATTATGACTTTAGACTAATCTTATCAAACGACCCTCAACACTACAGCCTTACTTGTCTACCAACGGACGCTGCGGGACAGTCACTACAAAATCCTATAGTGAAACAGAACGTAATAATACCCAAGAACAGAGACGATTCCATTGGAAATGTTTCTAGAGGAGATTATTCCAGAATCATGAACATAGATTTTGAAATGTTTACGAACAATGGAACGGTGTACGGTGCGGTACGGTACAGTGGAATTTCGACGTTATAGGATTTGCATGGCAATGAATATTCCCATTAATTAAGAAGCTATGAAGCTAGGAGTGAGTTATATAGGGGGTTTAGTGTTCATACTCCGTTTGTGTTTTAGAAAAAAACTTGATCGTAACATAAATCAATTGGTTCGTTTGAAAGACTTATGTACATTGCCTAACAACAGCCGTATCGTAATGAAACAGAAAACTCAACCCACTCAGTCTATTGCAGTCCACTGCTGGACTTAGGCCTCTCCCAGACTGAGCCACAACACCCTCTCCTCCACCTCCCTCCAGTCCGTCCCGGCCACCTTCTTTAGGTCATCCGTCCATATAGCTGACGGGCGTCCTTAGAGTATACAGGGTTATTGGAAAAACATTAACAACCTCTAAAGAGGTCATTGTACTCATCATTATGAACAACTTTTACTATGGGACCAAACTTGAAATCGCAAAAAAAAAATCAGCTGTTCCCTACATTTATGTTCGTATAATTCGTCAAAATGTAGGGAACAGCTGATTTTTTTTTCTCGTAATTTAAAACGTTCAAAATTTAGTCGCAGTCTCATCTCGGCGACAAAAAAAAATGTCAAAATGTAGGGAAATTTGAGGTATTTTTGACAGATTGAGACTAAAATGCTCGACGTTCGACTGTGAACGTTCTTAGAAATTACGAGAATTGCCCCTCTGGTTTGGTCCCATAGTAAAAGTCGTTCATAATGATGAGTATAATAACCTCCTAAGAGGTAGTTAATGTTTTTCCAATAACTCTGTATATTTACGGTAGTATGTAATTATATAGGTAATCTAAGGGGGCGTCCCACACTGACACTACACAAAGCACAAGCACTGACCATAAGGCATGTTTTTGGGTTCAAATTGCGCTCTCTAGGGTGTTATATTGTAATTAAGTTAATGTAAGTGTTATTTTTGTTAAATTGTGTAGTTTATAATAGAATATATTAATACTTAACTGTCGCATTAGTGCAACCTGTAAAGATAAATTGAAGGTTTTATAGTAAGCTAATTAAATCTATAGTAATAATAAATCTGAAGAGTTTGTTTTTTTTTTGTTTGTTTGAACACGCTAATCTCTGAAATTAATAGTCGGATTGGAAAAATTATTTTTGGATTTGATAGCCCAGTTCTTGAAGAAAACTATAGGCTACTTATGACATCATGCTAGGACCCTTAGGAGCCAAAAAAAGAAGAAATAAAGCCAAGAGAAACGCTAAGCGAAATCGAACTACGGGGTAGGTCGGGGTACTAAGAAATTACACGTGAACGAAGTAGCAGGTACAATTTATGCTGCAGCGGGATTGTCCGAAAGGGTTACCGCTATCCCGGAACACAAAGGACTAAGGAAGGAACACGCGTAGGTTTTAGTCAGTAAGAGTCTGACACTCCCTTCTGCTCCACCCAGAGCGGGAGGGGTCATTTGATGATTTCCCAGATGTGTCCTCTCGACATCCGTGTGTCACTAACGGGATGCAGCAGAATACCAGCGTCAGGTATTGTACCTGGTATATACTGAGCTGGACTCCCATTTGGTGCAACCATGAGACACACACCGCTCAGTAGTGATCGAGACCGTAATAGATGTTGAGGTGTCTATGGGTCAATTTATCTTTTTAATTTTTGTTTTTTTTTTTCCTTTCACCTTCTTCGATGTTTATTTTTAAGTACCTGTATTGTGTCTTTTGTTGCACTGAATAAACGTTTTATCTATTTAACTATCTTTTCATTGTTACAATTTCTAATAAAGACTTCTTGATAAAATAGCTAAAGCTGGATTTTACTTACTTCTAATGGATTCGCGCATTTCAAAAGTCAAACATTTTTAGAGTAAGAATAGAACGTATTTATGGAAAAACACGGGTCCAAGTAAGGCGGCCGGAATGCTAAAGTACTTAATTCATTAATATTTACATACATAAACTCACGCTATAAGCGACGTAACTTGCATTAGTACTTTTTGTTATGGACTTTTTTGTAAAAGATCAAACCACAGATATATGTAGATGCACCTAGCTATCGCAAGAGCAACTACTTCGCGTGCCAAAAATCGCACCAACTTACGTTCAAAAATCGTAAGCCGCCACTTTCGTGCTCAGTCCTGTGTACTGCTGGCTGGGTGAGCGTGAGTGAGAAAGAGCGCTTGTGACGTCATAGTAGGTAGACAAAAAAATGGCACGCTTGGTTTTCATAGAGATCGTGATACTTGCGTTATCTAGGTCTATCTAAATCTGTGGGTGAAACCCTTTTGTTTTCTTTTAAGCGATTTATTTCTTTTTTCAATTGTTTTTGCTAATTAAAACTAAGTAATCGTTTACAATGTAAATTCGCTATCTTCTTGCGCATTGAGCCCTTTAAGATCATTACATACGCCTTCTTCGCATGGAGCCAAGCAGAAATTACAGAACACCACCTGGTACGATCCTTACATACTTCTTTTGATTCGTTTACGTTCATATATCTCTAAGTAGGTACTACTCATCAGAACTTTTTGAAGAATATCACAAATAAGGTCACTAGGTATTATGTCCTTTTAAGGGCCTATACTACCTCAAATGGCTTAGCATGATCCTCCGTTATGTCGAAAATACTGTAGCATTAATTTTGAAATAAATATATGGTACAGTTGAGGATCAATGTTAGGTGTTATGTTAGACGAAAACACGATTTCATAAAATTTCCTCGATTGAAAAAAATTCCAAAGTTACCTCTAAACCGAACAATAAACCGCTGGTATCAAAAAAATACTTCAAATTAGAACATGAAACTTTGTATACTAACCGAACTAACTATAAAGCAGGTCTTATGTTATTTGCTTTTTTTTTAATTACCATTATTTTCACCGTAAAAAGCAAATACCTAAACTATTGGCACTGGCTGCCGCCTAGCACAGCAATCTGTCTCGCTCTCACTCAGTCCGCGAGCAGTATCGTGCGAGCGAATAAAAGAGTGAATTTTAGCTGAGGTAGTGTAGGCTCTTAAGGTGTATTCTCCTGGCATTTCTACTCACATATGCCTTGGAAATACTTCTTGATAGTCGCCTTTCACTCATCTTCTAAACATGACCAAAGCATCTAAGCATAATCTTTTTAATTTTTGTCACTACATCTTCTTTTAAACCGCTCCGTTGCCTTATGACATGATTCTTCAGGCTATCAAATTCATTAATGCTGATGTTTTTATCGCAAGTTGCCTTTCAAAGGTCCTTTTACTAGTTTTTAGGGTTCCGTACCTCTAAAGGAAAAAAACGGAACCCTTATAGGATCACTTTGCTGTCCGTCCGTCCGTCTGTCTGTCTGTCAAGACCCTTTATCTCGGAAACGCGTGGCTGCGTATCGCGTTGAAATTAAACCATATATTCAGGTCTGCGGCCCCTTGAAGCTGCGAAAAAATCAAACTATTAAGTTAACGTAAAAAAAAGATACGACCGTTTATGCCGCAAAAACGTATATTTCGACACTCTCAAGGGAATCAAAATGTATAGGATACTTCCTGTTGACTTAGAATCATGAAATTTGGCAAGAAGTAAGTTCATGTAGCAAAGTAAAGGAAAAAATCCAAAAACCGCAAATTTGTACGGAACCCTCGGTGCGCGAGTCTGACTCTCACTTGAACGTTTTTTTTTTTATTTTTTTTTATTGCTGAATGGGCCGCTCTTGACCTCGATCACGCCTGATGGAAAGCGATGGATGATATCTATGATAGAATGAGCGTGCCCAGAAGATGTCTGGAACTCCAACGCAACGCCGATATATAGGAGGCTGCTTGACGCCGGACTCCGGTGGGAGGGTGGTCGCAAACCAGGCGGGAGTTTAGTTTTCAGTTTTGATAGAGTAATATGCCAATTCAAGGCTAATCTTTACTGAATCAACCTGCCTAGCCTTTTCCCAACTACGTTGAGGTCAGCTTCCAGTGTAACATTTTCTTTTCCCTTTATTTTTTCTCAGATAGTTTTAGTCATAGTCTGGCAGTTTGAGTAATTTATGCGACCTACCCAAATGTCCTTTCTTTGGTATTGTTCGTCGAATCGTTGAGCTCCTTAAGTTTAAGTTGATCTGCATGATTACTGATACTGACAAATGCGTGCATTGACTGGACTGGTCCACTCAATCTGTGTGGTTCTTTCCACAAAAGACCATTTCAGATACCAATCTACATAGGTCTCCACATGATCTGACCAAGATTATGTCTGGACTTTAAAAGAGACTGTGACCTCTGAGTTTGTTTCGGCCTTTCTTATCAGAGTAGTCAGATAGGAAACGCCGACCTCATCTCGTTTTTAAAAAAATATAATTGACGTGTAAAAGTGTTTGTATAAACCTACTTACAGAAATAAAATCATTTATCATTTAACCAAATGCAGCTGAATACCAGTATTATACATGGATCGACTGCCTGTGTGACCTTCACAACCCAGTTACTGGGTAACACGATGCCTCTTGGTAATACTGGCTGTCGGACTTTTCGGGCTTCTGACTAAATGTAACGACTATCAAAGATTTAGGAATGACAGCTGGGACGAACGGCTTAACGTGCTTTCCGAGGCATGGAGGGATCACAATCCATACTAATCCATACTGATATACTAACATTATAAATGTGAAAGTGTGTGTGTTTGTTTGTCCGTCTTTCACGGCAAAACGGAGCGACGAATTGACGTGATTTTTAAAGTGGAGATAGTTGAAAGAATGGAGAGTGACATAGGCTACTTTTTTTTTAACCGTGCTACCCCGAATTTAACGCGAGCGAAGCCGCGGGCAAAAGCTAGTATTATAAATTTGAAAGTGTATGTGTGTGTCTGTTTGTTTGTCCGTCTTTCACGGCAAAATGGAGCGACGAATTGACGTGATTTTTTAACTGGAGATAGTTGAAAGGATGGAGAGTGACATAGGTGACTTTTTTTTTTAACCGTGTTACCCCGAATTTAACGCGAGCGAAGCCGCGGGCAAAAGCTAGTATGTAATAAAGTTATTTAGCCACAATCTTTACCGAACGAACGTTACCCATTGACTAACAATAATTTAAGTAAAATAATGTTCAATTCAATTATGATATCTTCTCCGTTAATAAAATAAAACATTAAAGTCAAATATATTCAGAGGAAGGTAATTACTTGGCTATTTCCCACATGTTTCCCTCTAAAGCAAAATTAAATTTAAATGAGCCGTTACCTCTTAATGATTGCCGTAAAGTTATTTACGTTTGGTTTAACAAAAAAGTTCTTGTCTGTCTGTCGTGAACGTTATATTTATAGGACACGTTCAATTAGTGCGTTATGTTGCTATTTTCGTGATTTCGTTTTTATTTAGTTTCTGGGACAATAGGATTTCTATTTTTTACGTCGTACAAAGAGTATCTCATTTAATAAATCATTTGAAATTAGAACTAATTATGCAATGAAGTTAGTTATTCTTATATATGTGTTTTGTTATTTATAACCTAATAATATTCTTATGTTTCCTGGTAGCGTTACCGTTGGCTGTACGCTGAAAGGCTTTGCCAACTTAACTTTACAATAACTAAATGAGCAAACATGAGGAAAAAAATGGCCACCATCAATAGCATCTCATCTTGTTTTCGTATTTGCTATAATCTGTAGTCGTCATTTATTTTCGTTTTTTATATGTACATATATTTCATATATATGTAATATCGTGAATATCGGTATAAAAAGTATCATGTGTGATATTACTGGTACTAGCCGTGTGCCAAATTTCATCAATATCCGTTTAGTAGTTTTTGCGTGAAAGGGTAACAAACATCCAACCATCCATTCTCACAATCTTTCGCGTTTATCATATTAGTAGGATTATACTAATATTGTATACATATAAGTACCTATTATTTTATACCAAGATTCGGATAGTGGCCGCCGAAGGGGACAGACGTGTCGTGTCTTGACCCGCCTTTGTTTTTACTTGATGCAATGTGCACAACACGTGGCTGACTCTGAGCTTGAAACTCGAACGGGGTTTCGCTTGCTGTGTTTTTGTGGGTGCAAATTAAAACACCTTAAAACAGTGGTAAAGTGGCATACGTGTGTACCTGATATACAAGCCTGAGGTCTAGGCCTTCCGGCCGAGAATATCGACGACGTGGATTTGGTGAGATCTTTCCATTATATATTTCAGGGACCTCCGATAGAGGCTTGGAGGGTGTATAAAACTGCGTTTTGCGTTGTTAATTTGGACTTTTGACGCCACGCGTGAATTTAACATCATTGTAAGCTATAAATAGGCTTTAAGGAAATGTCTTCATATTATATTTAGGAGCGAAGGACAAAATAATACACTCTATTATTTTAACCTGAAATACGGTATCGCTCTAGAATTAGTACTTCACGCTTTTCTTAATTTAACATTGTACTAAATTATCAAAACTGCCTTGAACAAGCTACCTATTTCCTAGCTTGTAAAATTTGTAAACCGCGCGCAAAATTGGACCGAAAGGGTAAAAAAAAAAGGTTAAGTAACAAAAAATAGCGAAGCTCATAAATTTCAAGCGTTAAGCTCCCCTGTCAGCTATAGTGGTTCACAAACCCAAAGCTACACAACACATGTGTGCAGAGCAGGTCTTGTAATACCATAAAAACAAAAAGTTTTTTTCTTTTAAAATGGGCACAATTGTGCGTATGACAAAAGACGGAAACTGCCTATTCAGGGCCATAGCACATCAAATAAATAATGTAATGGGTTTAACTTTCGACCACGTGTCTGTCCGTCAGGATCTTGCTTCATATGTTTTAGAGCATCGAGATGACGAAAGAATTCGCTTAGCCCTTCTAAATAATGTACAAGAAATTCTTCCTAACAGCATTCTCTCCCAGGAACAAAGAATAACAAAATACATAACACAGCAGTTTAACAAGACGTTCTGGGGAGGAGAGGATATCTTAATCGCCGCAGCCGAGTTCTATCTTGTAAATTTGCACGTGCACACGTATACAAGACACAACCTAGTGTATTCACCTACCGGCGAACCAGTACCCGGCAACATACACATCCTCTACAAGGACCAGCACTACGATAGCTGGGTCATGACCGACGACAAACACTATAACAGCAACGCGATAGATATAATGAAAAAATCGAACAATGTCACAACAACACTATATAATAAGCCTTTAATTAACCAGTACAACACACGTGAAGAGAAAGGTCAACTCACGAAATCCCAGTCTCAAACGAACAGCCCTCAATTAGCTAGCTCATTAACACAATATGAACAACAAGCACCAATGTGTACACCGTTATCAGAAGTAGTCGCAGATGTCACTGGGTTCACAATACTTAGAAACCAACCGTCTACCTCAATAAAGTACACTTGCCTAGACTTGCGTATTGCAACTTGGAACGTCCGCGGGGCCTCAAAACCGACCAAAAAAGATAAAATTGACGCTGAGCTTTCAATTAGGGGCATTCATGTAGCCTGCTTACAAGAAACAGGTATGAACTCAGGAGCATACAACTCTACACACTACGAATGGCACCTCTATGGAACCTCAGGTAAAACACATCGGGGACTTGCAATTCTAATCAGAAAAGATGCTCAAATTGAATTAGTTAACAGAAAAAAGGATACAGACGCGATGTCAGCTACTCTTCAAGTTAACAGGGAAAATGACAAGCCTGCTCATCTGTATATAATCAATTCTCACATAAACTGTTGTACATCTATAGCAAACAGATCCTTCACAGGCTTATTAAACTTGATCAGACAAAAACCAAGGAAATGTACTTTAATAATTCTTGGCGACTTTAACGCTCATATTGGTCGACATGATACACAAAGTTTCCAACGCAAAGGGCTGATCCAACAAAACCTACACCATGACTTATCTAACTACAACGGGGAAATGTTAATGGATATAGCCAACAGGGAAAAACTGCAAATAGAAACGACAAAAGCGAGATCATCGTGCAGGATAACGTGGTCAAAGGGCATTCAGAAATCCCAACTGGATCACATTATAACGCCACATGCATCAGAAAAACTTTTTGATTTTATTAAAGGCGAATGGGCCGCTAGGGGCACATCCGACCATAAAATAATCTGGGGTCTAATAAGAACAAATCGAATTTCAAACAAGAAAGAAAGCACCAAACACATTATTACACAAAGACAACAGCAAGCCGCGAAGGAAACAACAATTGCGGCCAAGGATTTTAACTATAAACAATGCTATTATGCCGCTCTCAATAGTAAATTCACAAAAACAAAATACCAAGATTGCATAACAAAAAAACTAAAAGATAAAGGGATCAACTCAACGGACAAACTCATCGAAATACCCTGGAATACCATAACGGAAGTATTAAAATCGGCTGCTCAGGAAACTCTTATTTTTCAGCCAGTTCTCTCCAGAGATCATCGACTAGCTCTTGCTAACCTACAAAAGGCTAAATTCCTACAAAGCAGGCAACCAGATAATCCAAATAGGCACAACCGAGTAAAAGAATGTCAGGCAACACTTCAAAAGGTTAAATATCAGGAAGAGCAAAAAGCATGCAGGGCCTGCCTCAATGGATTGGGGAAAAAACACCCTGCAAAACGCATGCAGATGCTATACTTTTTTTACAGCAGGAACAAACTTCAAACAAAACGTCGAAAAAGATCTACTTATATACCAATGACCAAATGGGAGCAAATTTTAAAAAAATCCGAGGGCCATCTTATACCAACAGTTAATATAAAAAAGCCGATAACCGAAGTACAGGGTGAGGGACCTATTACGGACGACGTAATGGCAATCATTAATAAAATGCGGAACGGGACAGCCCCCGGAACGGACCAAGTGGTAATCGAATTATACAAAGCAATGCCCCAAATATTACAAGAAGCCGTCACCAAACACATGAACAAAGCCTGGACACTAAACGAAGCACCTGACACATGGTTGGAGACCGTACAGGTACCAATTCCAAAAAACAATAGCCCTAAAAATGAGAATGAATATCGCCGCATATCGGTTTGCAATACGGGTTACAGAATTTACGCCTCCTACGTATTAAAAAAACTAGATGAGATAATAACGGAGTTGGGCAACTACCAAGCGGCCTTTTTAAACAATAGATCAACAGACGACCATATATTCACGCTTAAAAGGGTCTTAGACGAAGAATGGCGTGCAGGTAAAAGAATTTATGTACTCGCCCTCGACATTGAAAAGGCATTTGACAACGTCGACCTCAATGCACTAAGAGATATCTTATTACAACGAACCAACAAATCGCTAACCAACAGGATAATCAAGGTATGCATGAATGAACGAACATGCATCAAATGGTGTGGCCAGCAAAGCAGTTGGATTATTAAAGGAAAGGGAGTCAAACAAGGTTGCCCTCTGTCCCCTCGCCTGTTTACACTGGTCATCGACGAAGTCCTTAGAACCCTCGACGAAGAAACACAATTAATAAAACTTGACCAGGATCGCGAAATCTCACTCCCTCTAGTATTATCATTTGCGGATGACCTTATCTTTATTACAGATGACCTAGAAGGATTAGAAGGTATCATATACCATATTAAACCCCTACTAAACAGTGTAGGCCTCCAAATAAACGAAACAAAAACAAAAATACTAATTAGGGACCCCAAAGCTACACAGATAACGACCCACGTGACCCTTAATGGAATAAGTATACCAACATGTGAAGAAGTTAAATACCTAGGTACATACATAACATCTACATTAAGTAGAAAAAGCACTATAAAAAAACGTTGCGAACAGGCCATGAAAAACGCCAAATCGTTACTACCATTCATAAATAATTCAAATATGGACTGGAAATTAGCCAGACTCATGTATCGAATGGTGATCGTACCGTGCATGATACACGGTTTGAAAGTTTCGGCACTTACTAAAGCTAACAGATCAAGACTCAGAAAATATGAGCGAGTTATCATGAGGGACTTGATTAACCACTCTAGAAATAAACCAAGACAAAAGAAAATGCATGAAATATTAGACGGAAAAACAGTAACCAAACGCATCAAGAACCATAGGATGTGCTACCTCGCACATGTCTACAGGCGTCGCAAACCACACCTGCTACATGCAGCAATGCAATACAAAGCCAAATCCAAGAAGGTCGGCCGACCTATTTACACATGGAACGACAATTTGAAACAGGACATGAAGTACTTCGACAAGGGAATCAATTTCTGGATGGATACAGCGGAAGACAAAAGTAAGATCAAGATCGCTGCTAGTGAGATTTACAATAAACCGGAAACGGATAGTAGCGAAACTTCCGAAGCTGACATCGATAACAGCAACATCTAACACAATACAACAGAACAATGACATACAAAAGAACCGAGAAAGCAGTAACACTCCGCCAAAAGACTCGCCGATGAAGCTCGACCTGAACCAGCCTGGCGGCAAGGTCGTTAGAAGATGCCCATCCATAGATAATAATTACCCATCTCTCCACTAGTCCAATGCTTGCTCTAGGATGCATATCCGGTAGGCTCTTAAATCCTTCCCTATCCTACGGGCACGTCCTCCTTACCAATTACCGCGCCCCCCGGTCTATTCCTTGATATGCAATGGCCGCTGTAGCACCATGATCATGAGGCTACAGAAGCTAGTGCGAATCTTGGGGTTCATTCGATTAATCGAGTCTGGTTTAACCACGCTGGGATCGGTGCAATTCATTCATTCATTCATTCATATAAGTACCTATTATTTTATACCAATCACAACCCTATTTTTATGAATCACTGACCATTCAAAGGTTGCCTGGAACAGATCGCAGAAAGCGATAAGGCCGGTCATTGTATTTTGTAGTGTTATTTTTTTTGTGCTGTATTTTTCGGGAATATAATTCTTGGAACGACTTGGGGGAGGCCATTGCCCAGGAGTGGGACATTATAGATTAAACGAAATAAAACTGGTGTACAATAAAAATAATATATATTATTATAAATAAGTGCTTAAATAAATACCTACATTTCAGGAGAGTGTTCTTTAGGAATTAGCACTTTAGATTGTTCTTTATTTTGAGATTTATCTTATTAATATTATGGAGGTTGATTACGTCAATGGTATTTTACTATGGCGTGCGCGCCGCAACTCTCCCCCCGTATATTCCACATTCGATTTCGCAAACGAACACATTCCGTTTTGGTACATCAATTATATATTTTTTTTCTTCGCAAGCTTACTCACGCGAGCTTCAACATTAACTTATCGTGTTGACATTTAACTTAACTCCTAAATTGTATGGAATAAGTAGGCGAAGTAATTCACGGTTATATAGCCGCGGTAGAAAAGTGAATTAATGGAAGGTATTTTACGGCTGACTTGTTTGATGAAAAGGTTGAGAAAGAATGGTGGAAAGAAAAACGGTATTGAATGAAATAAGGGTGAATAAATAATTTAGATATTTTATTCTTTATATGAATTGGCAAGACGGATTTGATTACGAAGTGGATATTACCGTATTTTTAAGAACGTTCGCATTCTAATCTCAGTCTTAATCTGTCAAAAGCACTTCCTATTTATCTGCATTTTTGAGGAGTTATTAGATTGATTACCGCTGAGATGAAATTGCGACTTAATTTTGAACTTTTTTCTTAACACGGTAATTGACCTTCAGGAATATTATATCCTAGCTTCTACCTGTGACTTCGTCTGCGTGAAATTTGTGTTGCCCCGACCCTGAGGAAGCATCGCGCCCGCGCTATTACTTAATTTTCACTTAGAAATCTTTCTGTCTTTCCTTCTAACGTGATGTAATAGTTATAGCCTACCTCAAGAATTGAGCAATGCAAAATATGCAAATGTAATAATATTTTTCAAAACCAACTGGTAGTTCCAGAGATTAGCGCGTTCAAACAAACAAATAAAAAACACAAATTCTTCTTAAATATAGATGAGTGTTGTGAATGACAAACATCATCATCTGCCTAGCCATTTCCCAACTATGTTGGTGTTGGCTTGTGCGGCGCCGCACCGCACTTAAGGGCCTATACTACCTCAAATGGCTTAGCATGATCCTCCGTTATGTCGAAAATACTGCAGCATTAATTTTGAAATAAATATATGGTAAAGTTGAGGATTAAGTTTAGGTCTTATGTTTGACGAAAACACGATTCCATAAAATTTTCTCGATAGAAAAAAAAATCCAAAGTTACCTCCAAACCGAACAATAAACCGCTGGTTTTCAAAAAATACTTCAAATTAGATCATGAAACTTTGTATACTAACTGAACTAATTATAAAGCAGGTCTTATATTTTTTATTTTTTTAAATTACCATTATTTTCACCGTAAAAAGCAAATACCTAAACTATTGGCGCTGCCTGCCGCCTAGCACAGCACTCTGTCTCGCTCTCACTCAGTCCGCGAGCAGTATCATGAGAGCGGTATAAAGAGTGAATTTTAGCTGAGGTAGTATAGGCTCTTAATTTGTACAGACTGTCGTAAAGATGGCCAAGCCAACACTCTTTTTGTCGCCACTACGGGGTGTCGCAACGCCGCCGTAAGAACGTTGCGACGCCGCACGGCTCATGTGATCACCAGTACGGCGAGATGTTCTGCGTTGCGGCGCCGCAACGCACCGTGTGGAACGGCTCTGGTACAGCTGGATACCAGTATGTCAATACATACTAAAATATTAAAGCGCAAGCGCGTAGTTACCAATTATAGAAGATATCTGAAAAAGATTCGGTTTTTAAACAAACAAAAAACTTACCTTCTTTAACAATATTTTAGTTTTACCAAACCAACTTCATATTTCACATCTTCATATATTTTATTTTAAGAAAACACATCAGCATTCCAAACTTAGTTTATAAAACAAAAAAGCAAAGTAGAAACTTCGGTATTCTGTTGAAACAAATACAGACTTATTACACTCATGATTTACTTCTTAAGTTTGAAACTAAAAGCAAAATAATAAACAAAAATAGGACAAGAAAATTACTGGGGGAACGAAACTAATAAAACAATGAATTCGATTAAATTACACTTCAAACAAGTTACAACTGTATTTATCTTTCGAAATGGCTATTTTTCGGACATAAGCGATAGCGGAGAATGACAACTGAGGGCCAATTCTCGTAATGTGTCAAAAATACTTCTAATTTCCGCTTCATTTTTGACAAGTTTTTGACATTGATTGTCGCTGAGATAAGATTGCGACTAGATTTTGAACGTTTTAATTACGAGAAATGGCCTTCTTTCAGAGGGGCAATTCTCTTAATTTTTAAGAACGCTCACAGTCTGATCTCAGTCTCCATCTGTCAAAAAAGTCTCTATTTCCCTACATTTTGACAAGTGTTTGACATTTGATTGTCGCTGAGATGAGATTGTGATTAGATTTGAAATATTTTAAATTACGAGAGTTGGCCTTCTGGTCATGAAATGAATTTTTTTATTCTGTAAATAGGATATCTGAATCACTTTTATACGTGACTAGCTTTTGCCAGCGACTTCGCGTGGAATAATGACTACCGGAAATTGAGGCACTAACTCTCATAGAGTTTAACCGATGTGCTCTTTCTTCTGCCGATTCTTGAGAACGCGTATTTCTCATTCAACGCGTTTTTCAAGACAATAGCGGGCGGACGCCGGCGTCCGCTTGGGGCTTGAATAACTAAAAATATATAACTACGTCTAATATATGAAATAATATATAATAAAACCTACTTCACTTAAAACTAAATACCTATAACTACTATAATTAATAATACCTATACCTATAATTAATAAAAGTACCTACGCTTTTACCTACTTAATATTAAAAAAACTGAACATAAATTAACCAAAACTTACCTACTACTAACTAACTACTAATAACCTATTACTACTTCACCTAAAAAGAAATCCTGTTTTCCCAACATTTCCCTTCACTGCTCTGCTCCTATTGATCGTAGCGTGATGAAAAGTATACTATAACCTGCCCAGGAGTATGAAGAACAATTGTACCAAGTTTTGTTGAAATCCGTCAAGTGGTTTTTGTTTCTATAACGAACATACAGACAGACAGACAGACAGACAGACAAAAATTTTACTGATTGCATTTTTGGCGTCAGTAACGATCACTAATCACCCGCTGATAGTTATTTTGGAAATATATTTCATGTACAGAATTGACCTCTCTACAGATTTATTATAAGTATAGAAGATATAGATAGATTATTAGAAAAACATATAACCTAGATGAATTTGTTTCCAATCTGACTACCTCAGAGTATTCTGTAAATGTCAAGATTCTGTTTTTCTGAATTCTTATTATTATTTTGGAACACGCGTAGGATAAATGTGACATGCTTAAGCACGTTTCAATTGTCAAAATATCCAAAATTGTGTTTATTAAATTTATGTGCACTTACAATACTCTAAACGCGTAAGATAATGTAAGTTGAAAAATCGAGTTTAATTTCCATAGCTAATTCAATCCCACAAATTAATAGCATCGGAAAGATCACAGAACATCGCTACTAAATCTAACGCAAAATAAAAACATTTCCTTAAATTAATACAGACGTATCATAAATATAATTTAATCTTAAGACACGTATATTCGATAAATCGCTCAGACAAATCGCTGTCGCCGATCCCCAACTACAGTCCACGTCCTAAGAAGAAGACACAGCGGAGAGACATCGAGAATTATTACTACTCGGCCGGTAGCAGGTGCGTTCTCCACACAAATAAGACTAATAAGACCAAAACAGTCTATTTTCGTACGAATAAAACTAAGCAGGCTATATTCGTACAAACTTACGGTTATTGCACGATATTAGAGCGAGTTCGAAGCGTTTAGTAGTGGATTTATGAACATATTTATTTAGGAGTAAAAAATTATGCTGTGACTTGTAAATTTTTGAGCAGTATCACACATTCCTTTTAGTTAATTTAAATGAAAAAATAAAGGCTCAAATATATTTACGTAAAAATGGTATTTATTTGAATAATATTTCTTATTTATAATTTAAATTGATTGGATAAAATAGTATCATACTTAGAACGCTGTTGTTTGAATTTTTTATATGATAGATTATATAGTTTATAAGTTGACGTTGATTATTATTACTCAGTAGCGCCTTTCATGATTGATGACCTCGTATTTTATTACTGACACGGTTTATAATATTCAGACAAACGTAAGAATACGACATAAAAATTCGAAACTCCGCAATGGAATTAGATAAATATTTTTTCGCCATTGATTTCCGTGTCAGAGAGTCCAAAAATATGTAAAAAGGTGGAATCCACGTTTTTCCGATTATCTGAAACGGAAAACAATGGCGGAAATATATATATTTCTAATTTTATTTTCTTGCGTCAACCTTTTTCGGAGCTAAACGTAAAATTAACAAAACACATCACATGCCTATCTGAAGCCAATTCTACCCTCTCTATAAACGCTAAAAAATACATGCCAGATAAATATCACAGACAAAATTAAATAAATGCTACAACCTTCTCCGCGGCCAAACAAAAAATAATCCGCGTTCTGTATTCATTGTTTCTGGTGATCCTCTGGGGGCACGCTCGCGTTATGATATCTACAAAAAAAAAAGAAAAAACCTCATTGTGATGCATTGGACTCTAAGCTAAATCCGCATTCGGAAAGATAAGGGAGCTAGGTTAATAGAATTATCTAGAAGCTTCACAGTAAGAAGCTCGTATGGGACAGTCCTAAGCGCTCTGCTTTTTTTTCTTCACAATTTCTTACTTTTTTTATGAAGTTGGAATTCAAGATTTTCAGTTGAAATCTTAGCTAAGGACCGTACTAAGTTTAACCCTTACTTAAAATAGTCAATTTTCCCCCTTTAGACAATTTTCCCTCAGTTCACCTATCTAACTAAGAACGTAGGTATGTAAGTGAAGTCCATTCGATTCTCAGCCAATTGCATAGGGTGCTCTTTGGACTGTAATATCCTTGGTGTGTATAACGCAAGTGATCTTGATTGGGCATTGGATCCTGCTTGTCAGCTTCATCAATTAAAGTCTAGAGTTACTTAATAGATTGTGTAGTGGACCCTGAACACTTGACACTCAATATTGACGTTGCAATGTTTAATGTTCAATCTTAGTACGTACGAGTATATGCAACGTAGTCTGGTGGACTAATTTGTCAATTTGTTGGTTACTTTTGTGTTGTTAGCCTGTGATACGTTTTCGATTGTTTTATGCAATTGAAACGGCGTTCATTCAAGTGTTTTAACAAAGTTATAATGGTTTTGTAAAGTGGAAGGCAGCATTGTAAATATGGCAAAAAATATTATGCCACTATTTATTATGGCATTCCGACGATTAATTCACATTAACAGAGAGCTTAGTCTTATTATATAAAGTAGTGATCTTATCACAACGTGTGCACGGCACTTACATAGTTTGCCTAATTGATTTACTAGCAAATTTTAAATTAAAGTGACAAAAATGTAGGTATAATGAAATATGTTAATCATAATAAAATCAAATAAATTTGTAATCTTCTTTTAATTAGTAATCTTCTTCCCAACGCCTGTAGCAACAACTTGTATTCTGTATAGATTAAGTATGTATGTAAGAAACGTCACTGTGCTAATTAAAAGTCTATAGACACTGGCATTTTATTTACATCCTTCTCCAACTACGATAACAAAGGTTCCAACACGGATGAATTTTTTGACGCTATATTTTTTACTTTGTGAATAGTTATAATTACGAGTAAGATAGAGTATAATTTTGTAATTAGGTCTCAGTTGTTATCTAAGCACATATATTTTAAACTATCACTAACTTCATTTGAAAAAGTTGATAAATAAAGTAAAATGGTCTTATTAAATGAAGAATAAGAATAATTTATTATAAGAACTGACACCAATAAAAATAAATAAGAAAATGGTAACAATATGAAAATACTATCTTCCAAAACAAACTTTTACATAAATTAAATATTTTTTCAGAAAAATATTGACTTCAGTATTCAGTTTTCATCTTTTATCTTAAGATATATTGTTGAATTTCTCCGCCCACGCTTCACATAACAAAACATCGTGCTTTTGAATCAAATGCTTGGCTAGTTCGAATATTTTGAACAAGTAACAAAAGTGAAGCTTGATATATTTTCTTCAACATTTGTGAAGTTATCTTCAGATTGTCGACACTGACATCTATGTTCTGTCTGCAGAATGTAGCATTCAGTTATTAGAAAATACATCTAAGTACAATTTTTGTAAACAATCTCATAGAATAGGGTAGGTAGGTAGGTACTGCAAACATAATAGTATACAACATAGTGATTATGAATTAGGTATGTACGAAGGCATTCATATATGTTAATTTATACTCCAAAACGTAGCAAAAATAACACTTAATCACTATTAAAACAAGAAAGCAAAAAAACTCCTTTAAAAAAACCACCTCTACAAAAAACAAACCAGGAACTCCTTAGAAACGAAACATTTTTAAAATGGCTCCTGCGCACGACATAGAGTAAGACCGGGCTCATCCTACATCAGTGGTACCAATTATTCTCGACTAAGGATTAATGCACCACAATACGAACTGTAATGCATCACGAACTACGGAATTGGAAATTACTGCCGCGAAGCTCGTTCTTGAATGGTTCAGTTTCTATTGGGTCGTGTTTGGTTAATTAAAAATTAAACTTACTAAAAGCTTCAAGGAAAAGATTTGATGAAAGGTGTTTTTAAATGTATTGATTGGAATTAACTGTGTAAATCCTAAGTATATGGATAATTTTTTAATTTGAATTTTTAGTAGGTACTTACCTCTTGCCAAATGATTTTCTTGGCTACATTAATCATTTTCATTATAATACTTGCTTTTTGACTTATTTCTCAAAGATATCTTGCGTTTAACCAATTTGAAAACATTGACATTGATGAATTGCTCCACATAATGTTGATCACCCTAAATTTCCAATTTGAAGGTTTAATAAGAAATAAGCTCTCAAATAATTTTCCAAAGCTACTGACTTAGTATAAGTGTAACAGTATAGACAGTATAAGTGTATTTCAATATCTACAAGATTGAAATAAAACATTAATTTGTTAGTCAATAACATTAATTAAATAAGTACTAGAAATTTAAATTACAGATTATAATTTAGAATCTACAAGCTATTAATAAGCAAAGTTAACAATAAAGTACCCTCACATACTAATTTAAGCAACAAATATTTATTATAATCAAGAGACTAATAATCTCTAACAGCTGGCCGGATAATTATGATTCCTCTTAGTACAATTACTAGGATCATATATTTCGTAATATTGGACATGTTACGAAGTTAATACAATTAAGACAATTTCTCGCTTAAGAGCAGGGTCAAGTACCTTCTTAGGGCCTGTGCTCATTGGCAGAACAACGCGGCAAGGGATACTTATGCGAAAATAGGAACAAACTTCTATTAAGTGTATGACAATAAAATTTCAATTTCATCGTAGGTACAACAAAAACAAAGTTGCGGTATGCTTAGGCAATAGGCATAAAGTGTCATTGAAATTTCGACTTTACGGGTTCTAGGTCATGGGTTTGATTTTAGGTACGCACGTTTCTATTGTCATTTAGACATCATCACTCAAAGCAGTGTAGGGTAAATCAGTACTAATTATTTAATTTGAATTTCAAAACGTAACATCTAATAACCCAGGCGTGGTGGATTACAGCCCTTTTATTTTTAAAAAAGTCTCAGTAGTAGGAACATTTTATAACTGATTTCTTAACAACCGAATAGGAAATTCACTAACTGGTAACGATCCAGAAATGGGTATAAGTATATTCTGCTAATGATAGCTTTGGATCTAAGTGGTTTTGTTTGTCGGCTTTTTGGCTGCGAAGTTATTTATTAGGCAGACTGAAATCGTTTGGTAGATAAATTGAGTTCTTGTTTGGCTGGCCGAGTTATTGGCCCGGGTTCAGAGATCTTACAAATGTTCTGGACTTAGTTTTAGCTTGCTGTGCCTAATATTCTGTATTTGTTTGGTCGGTTTAAAATGTTTTATAGCTGCTGTATGTCATGATAATATGAATGAGGAAACTTTAGTAAAAAAAAATACTGTGCAAAGGCGGACTGCCTGAGGCATTTCTACCGGTCAACCTTAGGGTGATGCAGAGATAAAACATGGCAGGTGCAACATACGGGATAAATAGCTTGGAAATGACTATAAAATACAAGAATAAATACTAATAGACAGATACATACACATATACAGGGTTACTTTTCAACGACCAGCCAAATTTAAGGGTGTGGTACAGACCATCAAACTGAACAACTTCCTCCATGGGACCAATATCGTAATCGCGAAAAATTTATCTACTGTCCCATAGAAAACTTCAAACCTACTCGACCTAAACGTATGGGACGGCTGAATTTTTATTCAGCCGTCCCATACGTTTAAAAGGCTGGTCATTGAAAAGTAACCCTGTATAAACAAAATTAACTGTCAGAAAAAAAATATATCGGTAGAGGCAAAAACGTATCCAGCAAATCAGCGTCGGGATGTTACGGCCAACTTCTGACGGATATGTTCAAGTGCCTTCACTTTAAAAGATAACCGACTGGATGCCGTCCTGATGTTCAGGGGTAGCGCATTCCAATGAAAGACCGCCTGGACAAAGAAAGAAGAATGAATGAAGCCAGAACGGTGAGAAGGACATCGTAGAAGACGATTGTTGGTGGAATGAAGATTTTTAGCATGGGCAGAGCATAAACATTGAATTTGGGAAGTCATGTAAGAAGGAGCAGTAAAATCATCTTCGTTCTTCATATATTTTGTTATGTTAATTCACGTGATTTTCCATTCCAAAGAAACTTGAAGTGAATTCTTGGATTTTCACTTTGATATAAAAAAAATGTCCAGTTGATGAGAAAATGGTACTAATTAAACGGGAATCCTAACGGGTATCTAGCTGTAACTACGATATTCAATTTTAATCAAGAATCTCTAAATAATCTGATTAAATAAGTTAATTAGTCGTAGAAATATGTTATAGCAATAAATTTCCAAGAAATCCTTTAACATCAAACAAATCTTGTTCACAGGAGCTGGTGGCCTCCGTACCACGGAACTCCGAATCACGCCCCGTGTCGTTCAACGCGGTCGAAACGTCACCATGGCCTGCCTATACGAGCTTCACGACTACGGCATATACTCCGTCAAGTGGTACAAGGGCACTCAGGAGTTCTACCGGTACTCTCCTTTGGAGAACCCCACTACAAGGGTGCTGCCGGTGAATGGGATTAAAATTGATGTACGTATCTTAGATGTGTTTGGAAGATGGTACTTGTGTGTTAGTGTGTGAAGTTGTGAATATGCAAGGCGTTAACATTTTGTAGTGTTGGTTCCACGTTGGTCTCGTGGTCGTAAGTGCGACGGCTGAACGTGGGGTCCTGGGTTTGATTCCCAGGTTGGGCAAAGTGTTATTGGGTTTAAGTAGCCCAGAGTTTGAAAGTTGGGAGTATGAAACCCTAGTGCCTCGGAAAGCACGTCAAGCCATTGGTTCGGCGCCTGATCTCTCTCCGGTCGTGTCGGATTACCGTCCCATCGGACTATGAGAGTGAGGAAAGAGTGAGTGCACCTGTGTCTGCGCAAACACTTGTACACTATAGTAATATCTCTCACGTAGTCAGCTAGCATTGAGATTGGCTACCATAGCCATAATTCTCGATACGACGATATTAAGAAGCATTTACAGCTTTACTCTCGCATCTTCATTTTGTCCTCTGTTATTCTATTTATACTATTCCGTTGGAAAGCAAGCTATTATAAACTGTACAGGTATTATTTATTATTATAAAAACATCTTTAAATAATAATAAATAATACCTCTACAGTCAGAGAATTGTATATTGTAAAACGTGTATACTAATTACGTTACGTTGGCGTTGACGTTTACGTTGTATAGTTATTTTTTTTATATTTATGGAGTATTCCTGTTTGAGCACCTATTTTTAGGGCACCAAAGGTATTCCCATTTATTTCACTCTAAAAATAGGTGTTCAAACGGGAATAATAAATAATATTCTATTAAATTTCTAATACTACTTTTCCTTCAACAGAGGTTAAGGTCTAATGAGACACACGTAGTGCTAGTGCGGGTGGCACCGAACCTCAGCGGCAACTTCAGCTGCGAGGTGATACAGAACGCCCCATCCTACCCACACTACATGGCCACAGCGAGGCTCGATGTTGTTGGTGAGTTTACTTTTGTTTTTAATTACCTATTGGTAGGCTCCGGTTTGGCCAATGATGCGGTCGACGATACAGTGCAACAGTTTTCATTGGTTTATTATTACTATATACGACGCACGGATCAATCGAAGGTTCAGCTACACCTAATGCGGTTACTTTATCGATAGGTGAACATACATATATTGACACCCCTCCATATTTTGGTAAGCATGTCAAGCTGTTGGTCCAAGCTATCATTTTTAGACATTTCACAGTCGTTACGGGTAGTAAGAAGCCCAAAAGTTTGACGACCAGTCTTGCCAAGAAGTAACATGTTATCCAGTTACTGACTTGGAGGTTAGATATACAGTCGCTCCATGTAAAAGACTGGGATCTAGCTGTATCCAGTTAGACTGGAAGCCGACCCCAGCATAGGAAAAGGCTAGGCAGATTCTTGTATTATTATGTAACAACTTAAAGGAAAAATTTATAACAATATTGATACCTAACCCATTAATATTCTCTGTATGAGAATAGCTATTTATATGCGGTATACATTTATGAAATAAATAATAATATAAATTGTGATTAAAAAATTTAAATATTTTATTTCACATAAACCTACATGGGCACTTATGAAACGTCAGAAGCTAGGTAGACGGTTCCAATTGATCGTTTCCTATGGAAAAGAGCCGGCAAGAAACTCCACGGTTACTCTTTTAAAAATAATTGGCTTTTACAATGTTTTCAAATTAAAGTGTTAATAGATATAATAAATAAATATAATAAATTCATTTATTTCAGGTACATTACACCCATTGCCACACGATATAAATTAATAGAAAATATAATAGAAAAATCAAATCAGATAAATATCAAATTAAGTAAAATGAAATCAATAAAAATCAAATTAAATCAAAATAAATCGCGTAAAATTAATTCAAATTAAAACAAATAATTAAAATTAAAACAATTAATAGAATAAATTAAATTTAAAAAATTTTGAACCCAAAACTTGTAGTACATTTGGTTAGTATACATACGACTTAGAAACTAGTGTTAGTACTTACATCTACAAGAAAAAAAAAATATAGATGGACAGTGTAGGCCTGTCACTAAGTACCCAGGTACTTAATTAAAAAATCTACAGTCTACAAGGCCTAATGTTTGTTTATTTATATATACTACACTACTACTACACTTACTACTACTATACTTTATGCACAAGTAAAAACTGTACAAAGGCGGACTTAATGCCTTGGGCATTTTCTACCAGTCTGCCTTAGGGTGACTAGTCTACCTTAGGGTGTTAGTTTGTTCATGATACACCTAGATACAAATCCTGTAAATTCTATATTATTGTCTCCTCTGTCACAATCTAAATATGCACTGCCATATTAAAACTTATAAGTATAAGAAGGCCCCTCTAACAAAAGCCAAACCATACCACTGCAAACTTAGATTATCTTAGGCCAAACTTAGGTACCCTTTGCGAAGCTAAACGATTATAACTTAGGTACATTAAAAATTAAAGCAAGTGCAGCCACGCTTAAATACAAAGTAAGCTGGAGTCAGGAACTTGCGCGTTTGCCAAACTTGTTTACTGCTCTATTTTGCGTTAGAGGAACCGCTAAGTTGCAGACAAGTTAGGCGATATCTGCCTGAAAGTTAGTTTGATAAAGACTATAAGTTAGGACTTATTTGTATCAAAAATTACATAAATATGCTACTATTTATGTGATTTTGAGGGTTTTTGGAGCCAAGACTTCGTCTCTCTGGGGTTTATTAGGTACTGCTAACTTCGAAATATTTTATTTCCTGAATAAAATTCACACAATTGTTGTTTGCAACATTATTTTTATTTAGTCTTTGTGTTTTGTGTTTCACGAACTGTGTCCAAATAAACTTTTTTTCTTTCAATAATAATTATGTACATGTCATATTCTTGAGAGCCTTGTGGCTAAGTAATTGCAACCGCACGGGTAAATCGATCAGGTTAAGCTACACTTTCCGCGGTTGGTCCGTGGATGGGTGACCATTTTCACATACCAAGACTCCGTCCGTGCCTCGGAAAGCACATTAAGCCATTGGTCTCGGCTGTCATTCGCGAATCTTTGACAGTCGTCACGGGTTGTCAGAAACCCAAAAGTATGACAACCGATCTAACCAAGGGGTATCGTATTACCCAGTAACTGGGTTGTGGAGATCAGATAGGCAGTCGCTCCATGTAAAATACTGGTATTCAGCTGTATCCGGTTAGACTGGAAACCTTCCCTAACATAATTGGAAAAAGGCTAGATAGATGATGACGACATTGTCATAATTATTCTTAAAATGAAAAATATGAAATACTCGTACTCCCTTTAATTCATAAATTTTGCATAAAGTTAATTAGTGATTAGCGACTGTTTCGCGTGTGAGTCGCGGGGAACCGATGGATGCAAGTGGCGGATTGTCGTTCGGCGTGGTGGTCTAAGGGGGAGGCCTTTGTTCAGCAGTGGACGTCTTCCGGCTGATGATGATGATGATGACTGTTTAACCAAAGTTTTTTGACATTTATGCGTCACTTGACTTATGCAACGTTTATAAATAAACCCCGAAGTGTTAAAAATTAAGAGCTCAAGTTTTGTTTATTTTAGAAAATTAATTTAAGTATCCCTTTACTGAAATATAATATTATTATAAAGCTGAATACCAACCCATCACATTTAAATTTTGATCGACTGGTGAAATTTTCCCTAAATTATTTACCATTTCATCTTTTGAAATCATGACATATTTACTAAAACCTACTAGCTAATTAAATGTTGTTATAAGTTAAACTTATTAAGGGCCCTAATTCGCTTTAACCACTTAACGATTCCTTACTTCAAAACCATGTCAATTCATTAGCGAATCCCGCCAATAGCGCATTCATTTCGCGCGGTTCACTGTGTCATAGAGAATAAGGCCCAAGATCCTATTAGGGCATTTTCGTCAAAATGGCTACCAACCCTCTTATGGGATGTCCCATACATACAAGTTGCAAATAATTAACATTTTTATGACATGGAAGTATCGAGTAATTATTGAATAGATTCAAAAGACTGAAGTTTTCTTTTTTTACTTAAATTGTTAACAGAAACTTAAAACAAATAACAAAATTAAATCCAGAATTGTGGCATCTTACGTCTTGCAGTACTGTCCTCTTTTAGATATGACCTATGTTAAACTATTTCTTCGCTATTTGCTTCTTATTACATACTCCACATATTTTAGTTTTTGTTATCAATTTGTAGCTTTCAACCATGGTAAACTCTATAATATTAAAACACAAGTATTCAATAACATTTTAAAGTTTATATTCTGTCCCCTTGGTATGTGTTAAGTGGACATGTCCTTGCACCGTGACCGTAAATTGAATCCATTTTAGTACTGATTTTTTTCTACTACTCGCCAATTTTTTATATAAATAACAACACCAAATCAAATATTTTAACACCAGCAGCTATTTTGAAGTGTCAGTTTTGATCTGTCTTCAGTGGACACTCGAGTTCGACCGGTAACGGACTTTTTCCGGACTTTTTTATTATTTGGTAACGGTCATGACCAAAACGTATCTAAGTTACTATTTATTTACATATATTATTTGAAATAAGCGCCTTATAATAAAAAAATACATACATAGCAAAATTTGTAAGATTTATCATTCAACTAAACCAAGAATTAGCTAAAATATCCAAAACAATTTCAGTAAGCTATTTTCAAAGATAGGTAGCAGTTTAAACGAAAATGCCCATTACGGACATTATCCTTTGAGAACCATCAAACATCCATTCCGTTTCCATTACTCATCAATAAAAAAGAAAATCAACAAAAAAAAAGAACATCGAATACCATAAACGTCGGAAACGAAAGAATCCCCGAAAGAAACACAACGAAAACCGATCGCTGTTTATTAGGAATGATTTATGACATTTCCTAATAAGATATCAGAGAAATTATTATGATGAAGAACCGACGAAAAATTTCTACTCTAGGGGGTCTATAATCACGTGCTGAATTCATGGTTACATTTTGCGTGGCGATGTCCCTACCCTGTTTTTAGGGTTCCGTAGTCAACAAGGGACCCTTATAGTTTCGCCACGACCGTCTGTCCGTCCGTGCAGCTTAGCTCAGAGGTTCTTAGTACTAGAAAGCTATAATTTGGCATGGATATCCATATAAATCACGCCGATAAAGTGGCAAAATAAATCGTGAAAAAAAATCTTTTAGGTACCTCCTCTACACGTAAAGTGGGGATATTTTTTTCTCGTCTACCCTATGTTGTGGAATATCTTTGGATGGGCCATTCAAAAATATTAAAAGAAAGAAAGAAAAATGCATTTATTGGCATTACAGCAAAATAAATACACCTTAAAACTATAAAAAACAGAAAACAAAGATAATAATGCCAAAAGGGCCTCAGCTCAGCATAATGTCAGATGACAACACAAGATGTGCCACCTGACGCTGATTTTCAGCTGCAACCCACGAGTGCCATAAGCTGGAATAACAAACACATAGGGAAGTGTGTGTCCGTTAAAATAAATAAAGAGAATAAATAAAACGTGTTAATATGAAAAGCTCATACAAAATTAGATAAAATTTTGTGACATACATGTATGTGAGTGTGTGTGTTTTATATTGTGATTAATGAAAAACTAAAATAAATAACCAATATGTTACCCACATATTGGTTATTTATTTTAGTTTTTCATTAACTACCTATATAAAAATTAAATAATAGAAAGTACCTATTGCGGGTTTGTGGAGACCATTTTTCGATTCAGGAATCCGTTTGTGAAATATTAAGCTTTAAATTGCTAATTTTTGTTAGAAGCAAGTGTCTCCCCTGCCAGCTAATTTGTTACTTTTGGATACGTGAAATGGCACGGCAGTAGTATATATAACGAAATTAAACGTAAAATTATCACAGCTAACTAGGCTTCACAAGTTTACGAGTAATAGTCGATCAACTTAAATTTGCAGTTGCAATGTATGGGAGAACAAATGATTTTCAGCTACAATGTTAAGTTTGTTCTTGGGATAAATTCATTCCAACTACGGAACCCTTCATTACGCGTGGTTCGACACGTACAAGGCCGGTTTTTTTAATCTAAGTGGCATACTAATCACATTACATGTTTATTTGGAAAGCTATACTATCATAAACTAGACAGTACGTAATTCTAGTCAACATTATAAACCTATTACGATCTATAACGGGGAGAGTCCTTCGAGAACTACCAAACATATTTTCCGTCTTCATTACTCATCAATAACAAAGAAAATCAACGAAAAAAAAGAGCATCGCAAACTATAAACGTCGGAAACGAAATAATTCCCGAAAAAACACAACGAAAACCGATCGCTGTTTATTGGAATGATTATGACATTTCCTAGTAAGATCATTACGCTACGGTAACAACACAGCAGGAAAAAGATGAATCAAAGATAAATAATTGGCCTACATACAGCCTGTTATTGGGGCATCCTCCTTAATGATATCGGAGTATATTCATGTCTTTTTAATCTTCTAATGATGGTGAATTTTTTGTTGACGAAAATATATTTGTATAAAAGGGTGTAAATACACTCTTAACGAGCCGAGAGTCACTTGTTCTCCGTCATTACAATTTTTTTTGTACTTTACCATATCTGGTAACCTTCTGATTACGGTGGTATTGAAAGTCAAAATTCCAACTTTTACGAGTCACATTTTTTTTCCTAGATTGTTTACCACGGGAGCAAACAACTTTTTTGAAGGTGAGAGTGTTTTTCTTTGAATCCAGAGCGGAGCAAAGGATTCTAAAGTAGAATCCCGAGTGCAGCGAGGAGTTCTAAAGTAGAATACTGAGCGCAGCGAAGGATTCAAAGTTCGTCACTCGAGTTTAAAATAGTGTTGCTCCCGAGGTGGACTCTCTACTTTTTATCACCCTCTATGAAAAATAAGTAAGTACAACATTTGAATAAGAATAGTACGTTTATTTATTTACAAACAATTTTGCGTAAATAGTTACGAACGAAGGCAGAATGCTTTTCGCGCGTTTTTTTTTCACAAACTTTTTTTTATTTAGCTCGTGCGCATTTTACTTTATTATACAGTCTGTTACTTGTTCATACAATGTTCGTGATGAACCTCTTTGATGTTTGAAACTTTTACTAACAATATGCATATTCCAAATCAGTTTTAGTCCCTAGGGATTAAAGAGCTATTTTAGTCCCTGTTTACGAAGAATACACTAGTTCTTTTTGAATAGATGTGATAAAAACAAGTTTTTAACGTTATAACACAACTTTAAATATCCCCACGACCCCTGGGCCGTTGCACGCACCCATAAGCTCAATGTTTTGCGTACAATACATTGCGCACTAGTTCAAACAGCAAAGGAGATCGGCGATTCCTGGCCTCGATAGACAAAGTATTAAATCATTCGAATAAATATTTAAATAATTAAAAGTCCTACTTTAATTTATCATTTCCTAAAAAACATAGGAAAAAGGAATTAATAAAAAAAGAAAAGTCAGTTGATGTATTTCTCGCGTTGCAGTTCTTTTAATAACAACTGATGTTGCCATATTATGCCATTTTTAAATAAAAATGTTTTTCCCATTAAAAGATTTGTTATATAATGTTCGATTTATATTTCTTTTCACTTAAAAAAGTATTTTATGAGTTTATTGCGAAACAATGATTAAAGATAAAGTATTTTTTTGTTGTTGTTAATGTTATTTTAATGATTTTATAATGCAACACATGCAACACTCGATACGGCTGTCACTTGTCAATCAATCAGTTGTCAAAAAGAGATTACCGGATAGCGTTCTAACGTTTCTCGCTCGAATTGTGGACTTACGTTTTAAGTTTATTTTGTGTGCTACCTTTAATTACCGACCCTTGCTGTGTTTTTGGACAATTGTCCATTGTCAATTAACCGACACTTTCACCTCATATTAAAATCACTAAAACTCATAACTTAATAAAAGAGCAGGAACAAATGTTAATGGGATTTATTGACTACTGTCTGGAATAGTTTTTTTTTTTTAATCTTCATATCCCATGTTATATCAAAAAACTAATTACACAGGACTATAGACTAATATTACTCCTTGAAAACCCAAATTATTTCATTTTTGTTTATTGAGGCCTAATTTATTAGAACTGTTTGCGGATCTCCTTTTCACACCAATAACAAAAGTTTTTCCCAGCAATAATGTTTGTGCAGTGTTAGTTTGATGTACAGAATGCGTAGTTGACAGATATGTGATGTCTTTTTACACACTGTATATATTTTTTGGAAGTTGTTGTTGAACACCAAAAGGAAAATAATTAGCAGTTTTAAAGAGACATTTATGTCTTACGTAGATTTTTGGTTTTTATTTTACTGTCTTTATTGACTGTCAAAAGCAAATGAAATCATTGCAAGCAAGGGAAATGCAGCTGTTAATTACAAACTATCAGTCTATAGAAAAATCGTATAAAATCACTCCATGCTGTGAAATTAATTGACATACCAACAATCCTTATACGAAACATATCACGTGAATCTGCAATTCCATCACTAGTACTCGAATTTCACGAATTCTCCATCGTAGCTTAAACATCTCAAAAAAAAAAATACTACGGAACGCGTATTATTAAAACTCTTTTGACCGTAACAGACAATGGGCAACAAAGGTGTAATCATAAAAATGTGATGTGGAACACAAAGGGTAGGGTAGTAAAATTGAAGGGAAAGCAACACACCTGTGACCTCAGCGAGGGTAGGACGAAATAGCGAAAATTTAGGAAATTGAATGCGCATGGATAGACTTTGGATTGTGCCCTTTTTGTTTTCAACTGAGCTGGAGTCTTAGAGATTACTCAAAAAATCAAAATATTTTATTTCACTTAGACCTACATGAGCACTTATGACTTATGAAACGTCAGAAGCTAGGTGCACGGTTCCAATTGGTCGTTTCCTATCGAAAAGAACCGGCAAGAAACTCCACGGTTAAAAATAATTGGCTTTTACAATGTTTTCAAATTTACAGTAGGTATTATTATTATTTTTTCGTACGCAAAATACGCGCATTGACTTGGAGTTGCGGACACCAGCCCGTATTACTATTACCTACTATTACAGTAGGTATGGGAGGACAGCGTAGGCCTGTCAACAAGTACCAGGTACTTGGTAATATAGAAAATGGTCTACAGATCTAAAGTCTACAGGGTACAAAGTCCTCAGATTTACAAAATAAGAATCTATTAAAATAATAAATAAAATATAAAAACCTATTAAAACCAAGTGATAGGATTGCCATTACAACCGCAAGTAAAGAGTTGAAAAATTAGAATTGTCTGTATATAATGTCAAAGATTATGTCAAAGAAGTATGTAAAAAATAAATAAACATCGTAATTTGAGAGCAGTTAATAGACATTTACGTAGTTATGCCTACTTCCTATTATAGTTTCGCTTCACACAGCCATTTAGTTCCTTTACACAAAAAACCACACCCACAGTCACACTACAGGGTGCATTTGAAATCATGGGCATTATTTTAACCTAAGGTACTACTTATGATACTAATTGCATTAGGGCTACTATTACGCAAATCAAAAATATTATTAATGCAAGTATGGAAAACCTTAAAATGTAGTAAGTCATACAAAGTATCAAATTAGTTGCGCTTCTCGATAGCAAATGCGTAGGTACACTACGCCGTACGCGCGTCCTTGGGCGTGAATTCTTTGACCCCGCCCGACTCACGTGACATTCGTAAGTTGCCAATGAATTGATTCATAATAAATTCCAATTTTCCCTTCGTACTTTGCCGGCTTAGGACGGTCAAAACTACGTCAACTAACATACATTAAAAAAAAAACATTTACGTACCTAGCTTGTGGATTGTTTTGAAAAAACCTTATTTGTCGGTAAAGTGACAGAGGGTAAACGGGTGCTCTTCCACGAGCTTGTGCATGTGCTGGCACGTGAAAAGACGAAAAATCCAACAGGTTCTGAGTGGTTCTGGTGGAATGAGACCCCGTGAAGGAATAGGGTCGTTCGGGTAGCGCCGATGGAACATTTCACGAGTTCATACTAAATTTCTTGTGCGATCGTAAATTACAACCATTTGTGGGTATTGTTGGTTGGTGTACCTAGCCTGCACATTACGCGGTCGAGGCATCGTGTACACAAACACACACACAACACACAACTACCACTTAATACACTGCAATCCAAGCACCGTATGACGCGAGCGGCGAGTACGGCGATTACGTCACGGGATCAATAAATCAATTACGCGTCAATGCACCTGCGCAGTCGTTATGACACTGGTTCCGGGTTCGTGACTTCGTGTTGCGGCGGGAAGCATACCCCGCGCGGGGGTGATATTCGTATTTTTGCGAGTGAGGGAGTGGGACGGAGAGAGTTCAGGGAATCCCGCTGGACGGAATGTCTTGTAGCCCATTGTTATTATTACTTGTAAGGAAAAACCCGCGCGCGCGCAGGTGATGTTTGTTTACATTTCGCTTTGCGCTGTACTGCGCTTTAAGATTTTGATATTTCAACAATTATTGGCGTTAACGAAGTATTTTGTTTTAATTACTTTAAGTGTTTATTTGCAATAATAAGCCTTGTGCAATTTGATTTACTACATTTTTAAGGTTTTCCTTACTTGCATTAATAATATTTTTGATTTGCGTATTAATAGCCCTAATGCAATCAGTATCGTGAGTAGTGCCTTAGGTTAAAATAATGCCCATGACTTCGATTCCACCCTGTATAACAATATTTTGAATTATTTTATTTTGCTAGATTTATTTTTATTTTATCTTGATAATGCACTGCCCTTATTTAAATAAGAATTCTGTACATTTTCAAACATGTTATTATTATTAAGATATGATTTTTTATGATTATTTGTTATTATAATATGATTTTTGGCATTTTCAGTCTCAAATAGCAGCCGAGGGGTTAAGACTTTTATTGTAATAGTAAAAAATGTTCAAGAGCTCATTTTCCATAGTCTTTTTATTTTCTGGCCGGCACTTTAATTTTGGGTATGAAATGAATGATGTCCTTTAATTTAACGCAAACATGTCACAAATTTAAATTTTTAGGCCCCCACGATACAGGCGCTGCCTTGTTAGGGGACTGTTCAAATAACTACGTATATGATATACATTCCAGTTGCAGAAAGCATACTATACAGAATATTATTTTTGAAATTGATTTTGTAACAATGGACCAATAAATTATTCTTATAGTTACAAATAACAGATAACCCATGTAGGAATTTGCTGTCTTCTTGTGGTAGTTATCTTGATAATAGGTCTTAAAGATAATTTAACTAATTCAGCCTCAAAACATGTTTTCAATTAACCATTTATAGGCACGTTTGAATTGCCAAAGAGTCGGTCAGTTAGTCAGAAAGTTGAAGCTAGTTGCCCGTCCCAAAACGTATTCTATGGAGAGGAAGGGGCAAGAAACTCCTTGGATACTTTCTTAATTACTACCATGTAACCTTTCACTTTAGTAGAGAAAAGCACGACTGGGCGTGAGTAATTGTCTACAGCTAGAATTATAATACTCGAAAGGTCAGCCAGCCATGGGGTTATATGTACCCAAACTATCAAACACCTTCACTGGTAAAAACAGAGTTCAAAACTTCCGAAAATACTTGAACCCGTTTCTCTTAGCTGGGTCATCTAACTTGCTCCGTAAGTTCACGAACACAAACACCATTGATTTTCTCTCTGTGAGCTCTTAAAACTTGAACCGGAAGACAAATAGCTGATACCCCTTGTTTTTCTTATATGCCTGACCACACACCATCACTGCGATATTCTTTAAAAAGTTTAGAAAGATTTATATTTATTCTATGATTTTCTTGATGAATACCAACCTCATCATCTGCCCAGCCTCTTCACAGTTACGTTGAGGTCGGCTTCCAGCCAACTCGAATGAAGCTGAATACCTGTATTTTACATGGAACTATTAACCAGGACCATTATAGAGGTGTGAGGAACAGGGTGTAAAGTTCACTCATACTATATAGAAAAGGGAGGATTCTCCGATCTGACGGGTGTTGTGTCTGGCGGGAAACTGCCCGATGATTCATTTCGAGTCGTTGTATACAAAGTGTTAAAAATTAGGCCGTAAAACTTTAAGAGATGCTTTAGACCATCGAACTGAATAACTTTCACTATGGGACCAACTCTGAAATCACGAAAAAAAAATCAGCTGTTTCTTACATTTTGGTCAAGTAGGTATTGAATTTTTGTATTAAACAGCAGATTTTTTTTCGTGATTTCAGAGTTGGTCCTATAGTGAAAGTTGTTCAGTTCGATGGTCTAAAGCATCTCTTAAAGTTTTACGGCCTAATTTTTAGTCACCTCTTAAAGTTTGTCAGATTATTTTTTTAACACCTTGCTTGCGAGATGCAGGATTTTGTGACGTCAGTATGACGCGTTGTTCGCATGTGGCGTTGTAGATTTTGCTACAGCCTAATTGTGTAACACACTATCAATCTCAATATGAATTGTTTTGGATATTGTTAATCAATTGCTTCAATTATTATGTTCAAAAAAATTGTCTGTTCAACAAAATAACGCAATAAAAATGTTGTTGAACTCACAAAATTAGAGCCATCGCTACTGATGTGTGTTACGCAATTACCCCGGTGAACCTCTGTAGGTATAAACTGTATATTCGTGTCGAAGCATGTCGACACTAAGATTTCATCGAGATGTTCAATTAGAGACAAAATCAAACTGGTTGCTAATTTAATTTATACATACACATTTTTTTTAAATACATTGTTTTTCACATTCTGTGACAAATGTAACACACACTTTTAAAATACTAGTAAAATTTTACAATCTTTGTAAATACATATGTGAGCACCATGTATCTATCACTTAATTGATTTACCAGTCTTTATATTTTTAATTCTTTTACCATTTTTGGTAGACTAAATTTGATTTTAGGTGCATCGTCTTCATATATAATTATATAATGAATGTATAAAAAAACTTGTAAAACATTTTTAAAAGAGTAACGGTGGAGTTTCTTGCCCATTCTTCTCCACATGAAAACTACATTTTGGAATAGGCGACTAGAATCAATTCTATTTTTAATTTTAAATTTTGACGTTCAAAAGTGCCTTCTATGTGCCTATTTGAAATAAATGATTTGACTTTCACTTTGACTTTGACTTAGAGCATATTTTTGTCTTTTAAGAACAACATACAGAAAATTGGTGATCGCTAATCCATCTTAGAATTGATGATTACTATCTTTTATCACTCTCAACAGTCCGCGTCTGCGATACATGATAACAAAACGGCTCACCGGACGCCCTCGCTATAAACAAATGCTAACCATAATCGGCCTATATTGTTGCCAATACTGGAACACAGGCCTCCGCTTTCGAGAGGGAGTGCAGCGACATTACAATGCTTTTTTCACTATAACCGTGGTTACCAGTGTGATACTGTCCACACACAAGCTTTGTATAGTTTGTGAGAATGATGAAAAAATAGTCGTTTTTCTACATTCTTATTCACAGTTTTGACAAACCGGAGAAATATGAGACCGTACCGTGAAATTTGAAAACGGCAACTGTAGTGACCATCATCTGTAGAAAGTGGCTTAATAACTGTGGCGATTGCGGTGACCATGGGCTGACACTGACAAGTGGTTAGGTATTCACTGTTGAGTATTCTCATTATCAGTGTTTGCCCAGTGGTAACGGCTGCCTGACTTACGAGTTTTAGGTCGTAGGTTTGCACCCAAGACAGGCGCTTTACTTTGAATAAGTTATTCCACCACTGCTCTCAAAACGATGAAGGAAAACATCGTGAGGAAACCGGCAGTAGCCAGAACCAAAAATACGAATACGTGTGACATCTTTCAACCTACGCCCACATGCACATTGACATACCTGCACCCTTAATTCTAATATTATTTTGTTCATCCTAGCTGAATTGCTATTTATTCTAATTTTATTACAAACTGTTATTTTTATACTACTATCTTTATTTTTAAAATTATTATTGTTTTAAATTCAATTATTAATCTAAATTTTAATACTGATTTTATTCTAATTTTATTTTCTAATTATATTTTTTTTTGTGCCTAAGTAATTAAAGATTTAATAATAACTATTGAACTTAAGTTTAAATACATATTACAATTTTGTCACCTTTTTGATGCATAAAACTTGCTCGATTGTAACCTAAACGGAAGAAGTCACTGGCTCCAGGAATACAAGTACTCTAACCTAGCTCTGGAGCCAGGGTCTCACATTTTTCTGTAACGTGTTTTTATGCCAATTAAGATTTTATTTATTTATTTGATTATATATATATTATTATTTACTATTATTATTATTTTTATATATTATTATTTATTTTATTATTATTATTTATTATTATTATTTTTTTTATTTTTTATTATTATCTTTCAACTCGCACTGGGCTCGTATGGCGGCTCACTCCTCACAAAAAGGAGACTTGTATTCCAGCAGTGAGAACATTATAGGCTGATTATGTGAGCACTTTCAGCTACTTTATATACCCTTAGATGATCACGTTAATCGCTGCGTGAGTCTTAAAATGTATAAAAAATTCAGTTCTAATCTTTAACGTATTTTATAATAGCATGCAGCATCATCAATTTTCCTGCCACGGCGGCTAAAATAACAATTCTCTTGTAGCTTGCGGTAGCGGTCCACAGGGAAAGCTCATGTTTAACGGTGAATATTTACCGCGTGGATATGAAATAAGACAATGATGTAAGGATAATATATTATACTAGCTTCTGCCCGTGACTTCGTACGCGTTTTTATTTTAATTTAAAACATATCCTATAGCACTCTGCAATAGTAGCTTTTTATCAATGAAAGATTTTTTGTAATTGGATATGTATTTCTAGAGATTACCTACCTATTACAAATATGTAAACAAACAATGTTACCTCTTTTATAAATTAGTTTTTAAATTCAATTATTAAACATGATGTGGACGTGACGATATATCCATATTTTGTCCCATACCTACTGTAATTTGAAAACATTGTAAAAGCCAATTATTTTTAAAAGAGTAACCGTGGAGTTTCTTGCCGGCTCTTTTCCATAGGGAACGACTAATTGGAATCGTGCATCTAGTTTCTGACGTTTCACAAGTGCCCATGTCGAATGTAGGTTTATGTGAAATAAATTATTTTTATTTGTTTTTTAATTATTTTTATTCTGCAAAAGCACACTATCACTAGTGACGATTTCCCAATAATGTTTCTACGGGAACAAAATACCTCTTAAAAAACATCAACATAGTGGCAGGCATTGATATATGTTACGTGGCAGGAATGCCGAACACGCAAACTTTAAACATGAATTCAGCACACGGGTCTACACGGGTCTACTACACTCTATCGTAGAAACTTTTCGTCGGTCATCAAAAAATAAATCAGCTAATAGTTCATAGGAAATTGCAATACCTAGTTACGCATCAAATTGTATGGAACAGCTGATTTTTTTTAAAATAACTGTCAACCGGAATAACTCGAAAATTTTCAACGCAATGTAGTTCAGAATTATGTAGGTGTTGAATCAATATGTCGATTTGCTGGATTTTTCGTATTATCGTAGATATCCACGTCCATATCCCTAAAATATATTGAAATACGTGCAAGTTATAACATAAAAGTTTTTATTTCCATAGATTTTACTTCCCTGTATTATCGTGATGCCGTGACGTAGATGTCCACAATAATATCGCCATGTTAAAGGTGATAAAACGCACAATTTATTTAATAAAAACGATTAAAAATACAATCAAAAAATTATAAATCCATCAAGAAATTAAATAAATTAATAAATACAAGGACAATCAAAATAACAAACACAACAACATGTAAAACAATTAGTCAAATAACCCGCCCCTAACTGTTCCCGGTGCAAAGGTGCCCAAAACGCTTGCTGCAATGCCACGTTGGATCAATCAATCAATCAACTCAGCCTATCGCAGTCCACTGCTGGACATAGGCCTCTCCCAGGCTGCGCCACAACACCCTGTCCTCCGCCTTCCTCATCCAGTCCGTTCCAGCCACTTTCTTTAGGTCGTCCGTCCATCTAGCTGGGGGACGTCCTACACTACGCTTGCCGATACGCGGTCTCCACTCAAGGACTCGTCTGCTCCACCGGCCATCGGTCCTTCGACAAACATGGCCAGCCCACTGCCACTTCAGTTTGCTCACTCTGCAAGCTATGTCGATAACTCTGGTTCTTTTCCGGACAATTTCATTCCTGATTTTATCCTTCAAAGAAACTCCGAGCATAGCTCGCTCCATAGCGCGCTGGGCGACCTTGAATTTGTGGACTAGACCGACCGTCAGTGTCCACGTTTCGGCACCATATGTCATGACGGGCAGGACGCACTGGTTGAAGACTTTAGTCTTCAAACACTGCGGGATAGGCGACGAGAAGACTTGACGAAGTTTTCCAAATGCTGCCCAACCCAAACGGATCCTTCTGTCGGCTTCTTTCTCAAAGTTGTGTCTACCGAGCCGGATTACTTGCCCTAGGTAGACATAATCCTTCACAACTTCGAGAAGCGACCCTTCGATGTGAATTGGACTCGGCAAGACGTGCGAATTGTACATGACTTTCGTCTTGTCCAAATTCATGCCGAGGCCAACCCGCCTAGAGGCTCCATTTAGGCTGTGCAGCATTTGGTCTAGCTGTTCCAGCGTCTCTGCCATTATGACGATGTCATCGGCAAATCGAAGATGTGAAATGTACTCGCCGTTCACATTGATACCCTGTCCAGTCCAGTCCAGCGTCTTGAAGACGTCCTCCAACGCATTTGTGAACAACTTAGGGGATATTACATCCCCCTGTCTCACACCCCTAAGCAGTCGGATGGGTCTGGTTTTCTGATCCTGGATCTGGACAGTCATCGTGGCAGCGTCATACAAACATTTCAACACTTCGATGTAGCGCCAGTCAATTCGACATCGTTGCAGAGAGGCCAGAACTGCCCATATTTCGATAGAGTCGAAGGCTTTCTCGTAGTCCACAAATGCCATACACAGCGGCTGATTGTACTCCTCGGTCTTCTGTACAATTTGTCGAACAGTATGGATGTGGTCTACGGTGCTGAAGCCTTTTCGAAAACCGGCTTGTTCTGGCGGCTGGAATTCGTCAAGTCTCCTGGCGAGACGGTTCGTGACGACCCTCGAGAACAGCTTGTATACGTGGCTCAGAAGTGAGATGGGTCTATAGTTCTTCAGCAAAGATTTGTCACCTTTTTTGAAGAACAGAACCACCGCACCTCTGCACCACGCCTCGGGCGTCGTACCCTCTTGGATGACGGAGTTAAAGAGACTCGCTAGCTCTCTCAGGACTGGAGCCCCGCCCGCTTTGAGGAGCTCTGTCGTTATTCCGTCATCCCCAGGTGCCTTGTTGTTCTTTAGCTGCTCGAGGGCCGCCCTAATCTCGCACTGGTCGATATCCGGGATGTCCTCCGTGTCGTGGCGCGTTAATTCGGCTCGATGGTCATCTGCACTATGTTCCGCTGGCTTCACCGTCTGCGTAGAGTATAGGTGCCCGTAAAAATCCTCGACTTCCTCGAGTATCTCGGACTTCGAAGTCACGGTTCTGCCATCCGCAGTTGGATGGCAACGGTTAACCTTTGCACCAAAAACGAGCCGGAGCGGGAGTCACCCGTTTTATCACGGAGCCTGCGCCCTATCTCACTAATGAGCCTCTTGACCTCAGTGCCCCAACCACCCGTGGTTTCCACGGCAATGGGCACAAAATGGTATCAGTCCACCAACGGTGTGTACTTCACCCTCTTCAATAACAACTACACGTTTATTTAATAACAAGTAACAAAGAACTCAAATATCTTAGTAATTATATTTCTTAGCAACTAAGTTATTAAACTTAAGGGCCTATACTACCTCAAATGGCTTAGCATGATCCTCCGTTATGTCGAAAATACTGCAGCATTCATTTTGAAATAAATATATGGTAAAGTTGAGGATTAATGCTAGGTTTTATGTTAGACGAAAACGGTTTCATAAAATTTTCTCGATAGAAAAAAATTCCAAAGTTACCTCCAAACCGAACAATAAACCGCTGGTTTTCAAAAAATACTTCAAATTAGATCATGAAACTTTGTATACTAACCGAACTAACTATAAAGCAGGTCTTATGTTATTTGCTTTTTTTTATTTACCATTATTTTCACCGTAAAAAGAAAATACCTAAACTATTGGCGCTGCCTGCCGCCTAGCTCCGCACTCTATCTCGCTCTCACTCAGTCCGCGAGCAGTATCGTGCGAGCGAGATAAAGAGTGAATTTTAGCTGAGGTAGTGTAGGCTCTTAACCTAACCTAACCTAACACGGCCATATAGTTAATACAGATCCCTGATGCAAGCTTAACACCGATGTGGAAAGTTTGCAGCAGCGATTCACATACTAGCAATCCAGTCTGCTCGCGATACACCGCAGTATAATGTTGGGGCTGGCCCGCACCCGGCGCACCAGGGAGGCGCATCTTTTTCGCATCGTAGCGTAGAAGCAATCGACACGAGCTTCAACAAACATCGCTGATACGCTACAGAAGCAGAACAGCCCTAACAACACACCGAATACATTATTACAATGATAATGGCTTTTATCACGATGTTAAGACGAGAGGGGCAATTCTCGTAATTTTTAAGAACGTTCACAGTCTGATCTCAGTCTCAATCTGTCAAAAATACTTCAAATTTCCCTACATTTTGACAAGTTTTTGACATTTGTTTGTCGCCGAGATGAGACTGCGACTAGATTTTGAACGTTTTAAATTAGCAGAATTGGCCTACAGGTCTTTCGTGTCTGTAGGCCTTTGAAACGCTATTGCCGCTTTTTCCAAACCATTTAAAATTATTTCTAAAACAGGTAAATTTGCATAACCCCCCGTTAATTTCATGCTTTTATATACACTAAAATAATACATATTTTTAGTTAGCCCTCAATACGTTAAAACATCAAAATACATGTTTGCTAAGTACATGCTACAAGCCTTCAGAGAGTTATTACCCCCAAGTTTGAAATAGACCAGCCAACCCGGCCTTTTCGGAATACACGTCCATTCAAGTCGTAAATTGACGCATATTCAATTCCTGCCGCCCGCGTCGTCCTCTGTGATGACAGAAGTGAGGCATGCTGCAATAATATTACCTGAGTCTATGGCTTTGACGTGGTGGGCTTACGAATGTGTTTCTTATACAGGTTTCTGGCTGATTGGAGCTAGGTGGTAAATTCACGACCTGGTTTCCGGGATTAAAATCTTGCATGTACCTAATCTACCTCAATAAAAAAGTTGCACGTCCTGTTTTAATTTAGGTAAAATTTATATTTCAGCCGAAAGACGTCCACTATTTATCATAAAAAATATGTCTGAATCTTGTTTTATTTCATTCATCTGGAATGTCAGTGCCAAGTTCGTGAATTCATTTTTGTTTTTATTATCAAATGTACTAAAACAGTTACCGCACAATATTTATGATTGACGTCTTATACTCTTTTTATTATAGCATTAGAAAAATAACGGCAAAATAACGACAGTTATTGTGTAATATTGTTGACATGATTGCACTTTAGAGTTATTTTTTTGATGTAAATGGTAAATAGATTACATTGCTTTGGTCGTGAAATAATGGAAGTTAAATTTTAAAGATAAAAAAGCTCGAAAAGTGGGTACCTTATGAACTCACTGAACAATAACAACAAAATTGCGTCGAAGCACCGCATAACGGACCGTCTTGAAACTATAGGAGTTACGACTGGAAACTCTCCATCACCCACCATAATCACCAGACCTTGTTCCAACTAATTTCCATTTTTATTCGGAATTATGATAGCTTTTTACAGGAGAAAAAATTAAAATCTAACGAGGCGGTGGAAAACGCCTCTTAAGAGTTCATCGATTCCCATCCCCAGGATTTTTATAGCAGAACCATCAAAGAACTTCCACTATGGTAAAAGTGCATGTTCACTAATGGCCAATACTTCGATTAATAAAATAAATAATATTCTTTGAAATGTTTTTTTCATTTTTCTTTGTGAAACGGCAGTTTCATAGCTAAAGACCATCAGATTTATTTTATTTATTACTAGCACTTCGCCCGCGACTTCGTCTGCATGTATTCGTGCCAAATTTCAAGTTTATTAACTCAAGCAATAAGATTTTTCATACAAAACAAAATACCCATTTTTCCCCCTTAAAGGTTGAATTTCCAAAAACCCCTTCTGCTCCCCTACGTATTAAAAGGAAGCCGTATGCAAAATTTCACGTTCCTAGTCCTTGCAGTTTCGGCTGTGCGTTGATATGTCAGTCAGTCAGTCAGTCAGTTTCTCCTTTTATATATATAGATTATTATTTTTTAGATTCATTTTAACGGTCCGACCCTTGATCGACAAGCCAGCCCGCGCCGCTGAGCAAGTAGCTTTAAATTCCCCAAATAATAATCCGACCCAGCCTGACCATTGCTGCCCTCCCCTCAATGACTCACTAAGCCGAGGCCCGAACCCCACAGTGGGGGCCCTTAGTGTTAGTCATTTAAATATAAATCCTTAGTTTGTAAGCCCTGGCTGGGGGCCTTAAAGTAATTTTTGGCCACCACAGGATAGCCCGGTTAAGCAGTATGGCAACCTCCATGAGTTGCACAACTGCGAGTGGTCATACCTAAAAAAAAAAAAAAAATTGATTAATTTTATAATAACTTAGCCTAGAGTTATACGGCCAATTCTCGTGATTGAAAACGTTTAAAATCTAGTCGCAGTCTCATCTCGACGACAAACAATTGTCAAAAACTAGTCAAAAATTTTGAGAAATTAGAGGTGTTTTTGACAGATTAAGACTGAGATCAGACTGTGAACGTTCTTATAATTACGAGAATTGCCCCTCTCTTATCCGAGTAAAAATATAAAATCGTGTTCATGCACCATTCTGCAGTGAAAATTTGTAAGGATCAATAATTATATTTATTCCTTGTTTAACAAAAGATGTTTTTAAATAAGTACTTACAGGCTGATTATATTCAAGTACCATACTCATATAATATCCTCTTTCGCAGGCGTAGGGGGTCTCCGTGCAACAGATCTTCGGATATCCCCACCAGTGGTTCAGCGGGGGAACGACACTACTCTAGCGTGTATGTACGAGCTCACGGATGCGCCCCTCTATTCTGTAAAGTGGTATAGAGGGCGCCACGAGTTCTACCGCTACTCACCAACGGAGTTTCCTACTACGAAGATATTTCCCTTCGCTGGGATCAATGTTGATGTAAGTTGGGTTTAATTATTATTATGTGGTGACCTGGTGGTTTATAGACAACTTTTTTTTTGGGTTTTAAACGTGAAACGGAGAGCCAATTGAAAACTTAAATTGTTAAATCATAACTGAGGAGCAATTCTTGTAATTTTGAGAACGTTCACAGTCTGATCTCAGTCTCAATCTTTCAAAAATCCCTCTATATTCCCTACATTTTTGACAAGTTTTTGACATTGAATGTCGGTGAGATGAGATTGCGACTAGATTTTGAACAATTTTAATTACGAGACTTGTATGGAATTTCACTAAAAATCGACGTGTGTTGTCAATTCGCTTAACAATTAATTTCCCTGACTGTAATTCAATTTCGCTTTTGAAAGATTAACCTCGTAAGGAAACTTAAAATAAATATTCTGAAATTGAAAAGAGCTGAGTTATCGATGTCATAGAATGCTCGTTTCATCTAGCATGAGAAAAGACGTCTGCATTTTGGATTCAGAGTCATTCCAAGCTGATATTATTTTTAGTAATAAAACTGTGACGCTATTTTATGTGAAAAAATAATAAAATAACACAAACCCGTACTTATCGAAGCGAATCATAAAATTCGAATAGACGATAACTCGATTGCTGATGCTCGTTAAATATATATTGCAATTGCATCATAAAATTGTCACAGATCACTAGAATTTTATTACCTTTGTATTAGAGCTTATTCTTGTTTTGTCGATACAGCATGAGAAATAATAGAAGCTTATAATCATGGCGGGAAGGCAGTCAGTCACCTGGGATGATATCTAACAGATCAGGATAAAATATATTGACCAGTGTTGGCCATAATGTATATCATCCTAGGTGACTGACCAGCATCCCGCCATGGTTATTATTTCTCATGCTGTATCGACAAAATAAGAATAAGCACTAATATTTAAAGGTAATAAAATTATGGTGATCTGTGACAATTTTATGATGCAATTGCAATACAGGTTGTTCGGCAGAACGTTCAACACACGAGAATGGCAGATAGGTGGGGTCGTCTGCTACCTACCCAGCCCAAAACAAAATACTTAGGCCCCATAGTTTATTTATTTCTTATTTTGGCAAGGTTTATAATTAATTATTACTAAAATCCACAGTTTTTTTTTTTATGCAATGCAAAGAAAAGCTCAAAATCACGTTTTATCCCTTTTTGTAATGTTTGATGGCTTATGACTTTTTGTCTCGTTACTATTTGCATCAAACAATAATTTTAGATGAATCTACAAATAGTCGAGACAAAAACAAAAAAAAAGAGTTGTCAGTTTCGTCTATCCTACATAAAGTTCCTTCAAAGTTTTAAAACTCACGAATTTCAGTAATAAAAAAAAATAAAAAAACTGTGGGGCCTGGGTAATTTTTTTGGGCTGGATAGGTAGGCAGACGACCCCACCTATCTGCCATTTTCGTGTGTTCAACGTTCTGCCGAACACCCTGTATATATTTTTAGCAGAGACGTCTGCATTTAGGATTAGTCGAGACAAATTCGCATCATCACAAAAATACTGGCAGCAAGGCAATCTAACACATAATTACGCCATTAACGTCTTTAAAATGCGGGTCCCCCTGTAGACAAATAAGAAAACTCACGCACTTCAAGTCACAGCAATCTACTCCATCCATCACTTTTACGCATAAACTCCTACACATATTAAATCCAGCTATAAAGATTCTAAACGGGCTTTTAAGCTAACGCTTACATATACGTAAGTCACTGCAATGAATTCCCTTATACACACAATTCCTGGGAACTTGTACCCGATGTACGCGATTTGTCTTCCCAGTCCTGTCAGACGATGCTCATGTCATGTAAATGCATGTAAGTAAAGTAGGGGACGTATCCAAAGAGTTTGCGATGCGATATAGCAAAGGAATCGGTGGCAGCGGATCGTAAATGTTGGGGACAGTGCCAACTTCGATGTAGATGTCAAATGATTTGGAAGCGATGGGAAAATATTTCGTCGTATGTATGTGCGGGGTTATTTCTCGTGCTCACGACGATACATCAAGCTATGTATTTCCAGTTTTAGTTGACCTCGCATTGTATAGGCTTTTCGTACAATGAGAAGTCAGCTTATACTGGAAATTGTATAATTTGAAATGTCGTCGTGCGTACTACCTAGTGTTTTTGCTTTGGACGACAGGGTACTAATATTTAATTTATTTTGACTACTGTTCGTTGATATTTTGTGTATCAATGAATTATCTCTCATGGCTGAATACCTGCCACTTATTCTGAAAAGAACTTCCAACAAAATATAATCATAAACTACTTCATCTTAATTAACATCGCAACTTATTCTTTAATCTTAGAAGCTTTAAAAAACTTGTTTATATCGCATCAAATTCGCATTACACTCGCCCGCACTGTACATCGGCAGAAAACTTCATTTCACAAAACAGATTTATTATATTTAATGTAAAAACTCTGAGAGAAAATATGCGAATCTCGGGGTACCAAGTGCCGACTGAAGAAAAATGTGGAATATCAGGCGTAACGGTTTTAACGGCCATATTTCTTGTCGTCGGAGAAACTTCCTAGCAATTATTTTTACCTGTTGAGCTGTTGAAACAATGTATTTTATGGTGTGGAATTTGGTTAATATACTGGCTCAGTTTAGCGGAAGGGAAACGTGTTAAAATCTCTGAAATGTTTGCCATTAAATAATTTTGTAATCTGCCTGTTCTGTTGTGCTCTCGTCGAGGTATTCTTTTGGAGTATTAACAATGGGCTCTTTTGTTTATGAGTTGGAATTATTTTTTACTTGTTGACTTTATGAATAATGGTTTATCGTAAAAGTTGGTTGTTGCTGAAAGGCAATCTTCCACAATGTATACCTCGTAGTTTGATGTTGGTAGTATGTTTTTCATTTATCATCTTGTTTCTCTATAAGGTTGGTATTTTTCTAAGCCCTCTTAATTTGAATGGGCATAGACTATGAACAATTTGAAATCCCACAAACGTGAAAAACATGGTTTCAAACTGAAAAACATAGATCTTAATTCTCAAACGTAAAATAATAAGTGGATAAGTACCCACTTCGAAGAAATTCGCTCATATCGTAACTTGGTAACATAGTGCTCTTGAAATTCATTTGACAAACTAAGCTTTTAGTACTCCTTGAAAGATTTCTCTTTGAGAGTGAAGTAAGAAAGTAGTGGTTTTAAGTACAAAAGAGGTTGTGCTACGTAATTGTTTTAGCGGTGACGTCTCTTTTCATTATTAGCTTAATAGAAGGTAACCTTGGATCCCTCTTCAAATACTCCTAGTTTTCTTTGATGTAGACTTAGTTGAAGTTTTATTACAAAACATTTTGAATTTGCTCATAAAATTCAAGTTTAATTTGAAACAAAAAGGCATTATTATCATTGTTATCATCTATTCAGTGTTTAGGGCATCAAATTTTTTGTTAAATTATACTCATGTCTCATAACAATCGCACAGCTGCACAGGTCGAACGATCAAATTAAGCTACGCTTGCGGCGGTTGGTCTGTGGATGGGTGACCATCTTTACATAACGAGACCCCTCGAGCCTCGGAAACCACGTTAAGCCGTTGGTCCCGGCTGTCATTTGTGGATCTTTGACAGTCGTTACGGGTAGTCAGAAGCCCGAAAGTCTGACAACCAGTCTTACCAAGGGGTATCGTATTACCCACTAACTGGATTGTGGAGGTCAGATAGGCAGTCGCTCCATGTAAAATACTGATATTCAGCTGTATACGGTTAGACTGGAAGCCGACCCCAACATAGTTGGGAAAAGGCTAGGCAGTTAATGATGATGTATACTCATGTCTCATACGCTTCACAAGAGAGCAGTGACAAGAGCCGCGACTTACGAGTTGGAGGTCGTAGATTCGAACTGTTATATCTTATAATACACGCGAAGGCATGTAAAATAATAATGATGACTAAGCTTGTCTTACACCCGGGGCAGCGGGATTGTCCGAAAGGGTTACCGCTACCCCGGAACACAAAGGGCTAAGGAAGGAACACGGGTGGGTTTTAGTCAGTAAGAGTCTGACACTCCCTTCTGCTCCACCCAGAGCGGGAGGGGTCATTAGATGATTTCCCATCCAGAAAAAAAAAAAAAAAAAGCTTGTCTTACACGTGGAACCGTCTATGTCGTGTCAGCATTCCCGCCACATCGCTACTTTTCCAGAGCCTTATAGTTAGTGTGGATTTGAACGTCGTCGCCGATAATTACCTTTTAATTTGTATAATTCTAACCCAATTATAATTTCAGAGCTTAATTAATTGTTTTTTTTTTAAACCATTTCAAGACCCACTCCGTAACAGAACCCCGACAGGCGCCTTACTTTGTGTAAATTATTTCACCCACCACTGCTCAAAACGGTGAAGAAAAACTTCGTGAGGAATCCGGCATGTCCTAGAACCAAAAAATCGAAAGCATGTGATATCTGCCAACCCGCACTGGGCCCGCGTGGTGGATTACGGCCCACTCCCTCTCACCGAGAGGAGGCCTGTACCTATCCCAGCAGTGGGAACATTATAGGCTGATTATGCTTAAATTACACTTATAACGCAAACCTTAAACTCTTTTCATTTTATTCTAGAACTGGCGCCCCACGTTGGGCGCCAGTTTAACATACACACACAAAGATATGTATAAACAATAGGGTTTGGGGCGAAGATATAAGTTGTGAATTTTTGTACCCTTTCGGTGCGCAGCTCAGTTGACGGATGTCACTTAATCTTGTCAAATTCAAACAAAGGTGCGCGCCGAATGGGAAGCTTCTAGAATAAAATGTAAAGAGTTTAAGGTTTGCGTTATACACTTGTATTTTTCTCAGCAACAAAAGTTATCATTGGTAAGCCTAACGATGCGTCATTTGACATAGTTACCAATAACAAAACGTTACGTCAATTTACATCAGTGTTCTGCATAACCCACAGTAATAAACCGTTCAGTTTGAGTTAAGCCCATTATAATGTCAATTTACCAGCACATCAGTTAGGGCTAACGTAGAGAGGGTCATTTCTCCCAATTGCCTGCGAGTTGGATGATGGCTACCATCAACATGAGGAGAGGTTGCAAATGACCTTACAGCTCTGCACATTACGTAGAATATCACGTCCTACATTCGCCGAAGGGGCGGGCAGACAAGTGTCGATATTGCTCTCGTTACAAAAATAATAATAAAAACCACTTAGCTCAGTTCTCCATTCATCATGGCGTGCGATTGGCCCCTCTTTATCGTAATAATTTAAATGGGACTCCCCATTTTCCCCTCTCTTCTTCTTTGCATTATAATGAGCCTTGTGCACGCTGCGTTTTACCTACCGTGAAAACGTTAAATATACCCGGCGCCTCCCCTGCACCAGAATTAATGAGTTTTAATATACCATCTACTAATAATTTCCTAATGGAAAAACCTACAACAGTTTTTCTGACTCAGAAGTCGAACCTGGAACCCCACAAAGTAGTCACGCTCATATTATTTATTATAAACACTAGAATAACGAAGCAGCCAACACATAAATCTTCCATATTTCACCCGTAAAAGGAAGGAGGGAGATAATTCACAGGCGTGAAAATGCGCCATTTTTTCACAACAATACACATAATCCAGCAAATCTGTTTTCATAAAAGGAGTAGGCAGATGTTATGTATACATTGTAAGCTGATGACTGTAGAAAGTCTCATAATATCTTATCTACGCAAAAAACAGCTTTTGAAAAAATATTGTACAATAGAGTACACCTTTGCATTACTCTCTTAGGTTCAATGTTATATGTTGTGTGTTACCATGACTTAGGACTAGAAAGTAGAAGCGGGTTAATTCCACATAGCTTTTAACTACCATCAGATTGCATACTTTTGTTCACTGCAGGAATTGTAGGAATTGAACCAATTTGGTGAATACCAACTTCAATATCACGTAAGAAAAAGAAAGACAAATTCTTTATTCTGCACAAATAAAACGCACATTACAAAAAATACACAAAAAAATCAAAAGTCATTTATTCAAACTAGGCTGAAAATCAGCACTTTTCGAACGTCAAAATTACAAAAGACAGTCTTCCCCCAAAACGCCCGCCCTTCACCACTTCCTAGTGCTTTCGCTGGGGAGAAGAAGTGGCGCAAAAAACTCCCCAGCAGCACATACAAAGTAGTCAAAATAGATTTCAAGTAATACATACGTATGTGCCACATCGAAAACTATAGGCAGATATCCTTTTTATGGAGTCCTTAATTTTTTTTTACCTAATAAACATTCCACGAACATACGTGAACATTTCACTGATTTTCGTTTCCGAAATCCATTTACAAAATTGTTTTCATGCACACAATTATCACAATAAAAGTTTAATTAAAAACGACACCCAAGAACTGTCCTGCCGTCCTGCCTTTATTATAATAGTAACTATGAGAACACAATTAGGGAATTTCAATTAAATAGTTAAATCTAAATGCCTGTGTGTCCATCTAACAAAGGGAAAGATAACAGTTTATAATATATTATACAATATTGTTCAGAGGCGTTGAAACACGGCTGCTTTGTGTGGCCCGATGGCTAGGGCGATTTATAAGAGGATAGTTTTAAAGGAGGAATGGGGAATCGTTTTAAGGGAGGAGGTAATCGTTTTATGGGTGGAGATCGGTTTATTAAAGGACGGTAGGTAGTATATTGTAAGTACAGTATGATATTTTTATTTGCTAAAACTATTCTTAAATGTGGACACTGACAATTCTAAAATAGTATCTCAAATGATAATGTTAGGTACCTAAACATTTTGTGGTTTTCTTGTTTTATATAATTTATCGAAAGTGCAGTGGTAACGGACTTGACTTACGAGTTGTAGCTCATGGGTTCGAATCCAGGCAGGCGCGTTACTTTGTGTAAATATTTTCATCTTTTTCATCAATTTTCTTTGGTCTTTATTTTTTTCTCAGATAGTTTTAGTCATGGTCTGGCAGTTTGAGTAATTTATGCGACTTAACCAAATGTCCTTTCTTTGGTATTGTTCGTCGAATTGTTGAGCTCCTTAAGTTTGAGTTGAGCTGCATGATTACTGACAAATGCGTGCACTGATTGGACGGGTCCACTCAATCTGTGTGGTTCTTTCCTCAAAAGATCATTTCAGACACCAATCTACATGGTCTCCACATGATCTGACTAAGATTATGTCTGGACTTTAAAAGAGACTGTGACCTCTGAGTTTGTTTCGGCCTTTCTTCTTCAGAGTAATCAGATAGGAAACGCCCACCTCATCTCGTTTTAAAAAAATATGATTGACGTGTAAAAGTGTTTGTACAAACCTACTTACAGAAATAAAATCATTTATCATTTATCATCAGCACTGCTCTTAAAATGGTGAAGGTAAACACATCAGACAGTTGAGGGAACCGGAATTTTCTAGAACAATTTGACATGTGACATCTACCAACCCGCACTGAGCCCGCGTGGTAGATTACAGCCCACTCAAACTCAAACTCAAAGCATTTATTTCAATTAAACCATTTACAGGCACTTTTGAATTGTCAAGAAGTCGGTCAGTCAGAAAAAAATGAAGCTAGTTGCCCATTCCAAAGCGTAGTAGGTACCTATGGAGAAGAACGGGCAAGAAACTCCATGGACACTCTTTTTAAATTATATTTTTACAAAATTATTAGTTACATCATATGTTGAATTTATAAATATGTGAGAACGATGTAAAAAATAAATAAAAAACAAGCACGCCACTCCCTCTAGAAGAGAGGAGGCTTGTATCCCAGCTGTGGGAACATCATTACAGGCTCATTATGCTATGTAAGTGCGGCGGTATCTACAACGCCACATGCGAACAACGCGTCATACTTACGTCACGGAATCCTGCATCTCGCAAGCAGAGTTTACCGCGCAACTAGCATAGATACAACGGCCCGACATGAATCATCGGGCAGTTACCCGCCAGACATAACACACGTCTGGTCGGAGGATCCTCCTTTTTCTATAGAGGATATATTCCTCATACCCTAAAAGTTTAATTAGTGAAGCTAAGTTACTCGAAAATTAAGATGTCCGCCTTATTTCTCTACTTCATAATTTATCAAAGAACGCAATATTTAAATATTCTCCGCTCACGTCATCGTCGCTACAACCTGTCACTTGCAACGCCAGCCCTATAAAATAAGGAGGCCCAGGAGTAGGAATTTAATTAATTCAAAAGGGAAACGTAAGTAAATATGGTTTATATTGCCATAACAAATGGACATTGAGATCTGCTTTGTTTTGGACAGTTTCCATTCATAGAATTTGCAAATACCGAGAAGAATAGCTATATAATAGATATTTTATTTCAAACGTTATTAATTTTAATTAAGGATCGAAATGGATGATTTTCAAAGGGTAGACTTTGAAAGTTTGACAAAAAAATTCTCTTGATTTTCGAGAGGACAACAAAGCTAAACAAAAGGTATTTAGTGATTAATTATTCAAGTTAGACCAGGCTTAGGGCGGTCCATTATTTATTTGCGCAGCTCGATGCTAATTGTTTGTTTTATTCAGACTGAAATGGTAGAAAAGTAATCTGTTTATCGTGTTACGTAACTTGTAGGTAGATATTTAAAATAGATTTCATAAGAATCGTTCGTATAGTAAGTTCAATAAACGGTATCTCTTACCTAACCATGATTGTGTATTACGTTACTAGGATACAAAGATTATTTATATTACCTTTTTTTTATTGCTGAATGTGCCCGCTCTTGACCTCGATCACGCCTGATGGAAAGCGATGGATGAGGTCTATGATGGAATGAGCGTGTCCAGAAGATGCCTGATTCACTCTTGTTTTGAAAGCATACGGGTTAAATTATCATTTTCTTTCAAAACGTATCTGAAGCTCTTCTCAACCCATAGAGGATCACACTCTATTTGAAACGCTACGAGCCCGAACAATAAAAATAAATTTAGCCTTCGCACCTACTATTCCCTTTTCAGAACGCAAGAACAACTGGCTCAACACAGAAATATGATATTTTTTCATATAAAATAAACCCCGGGCTATTCCAACAGTTAATTTTAGAAGCAGCTGCTTCCCATTCCTTTGCGTCAACCCTAAAAAAAAACAATCAGCTATTCACTTCACTCTCTATGAAGGGAAATCCGAGCAATTTTCACATGCTTTATTTCCGTGTCCCGAGCAACGGTTTGTACATTTTTTTCCTTAGGAAAGAGCCATTTCTCCTCGTCGTCTATGCGGGGTGTGTTCATAAATCCAACCCTTTATTACAGCCTCTTACTTCGCAGTCTTGCAGCGATAATAACCCTATGGCTCGTTTTGTTTCATTTTTATCACGGTTTTCCTCCGAGCATTCAGCCTAAAACGACACTCGTTTCTTTTTATAACACAATACGCGTCCGAATGAGGAATTGATCGACGGAATGAGAATATAGATCATGCTTATTGTGTTCAAGCATTGAACGCGACTCGGTTCTGAATTGTACGGCGCACAGTGGTGCAGGTAGTACGGGCATGCGGAAAATATTATTTTTAAATGAAAAGACGTTGCGTTTCTTCATAATACTTTATTAAAATGATATAATGGATGTACCAGTTTACAAAGAGAAAGATATAACACGTATTTTTTTTTTATTAACATGAAAATATTCATCAAATTTTTTCACATGAATTTCATATAATTAAATCAGCATTTTTAAATAAATAAATATTAATAAACTAAATATTAAATAGAGAAGACATTGATTGAGAGATGGGTGCTATCCACTAATAAAGCTTTGGCATCATCGTGAAGAGGATAGTATTTTTTATTCGGTACTGCACGTAAACTGTTGATAAGGGGATCTGAGGTAGCTAAGAGCATATTCATAACATCTTCATTACATGATAGACGAGAACATTTTCTTGAATGACCTAACCTATATTTGCGGTAATCTTTATTTCGCGCTTCTTGAGCTTCCTCAGATAACATCCCAATAGGTAAGGCAGCAACACTTATTATTTCTTTGCCATGCAGCAAGATTTTATGCACAGTATTTGGCATATTATACCAGCTGTACAGGCTTACGTATAGTTCAGCAGTCTCGTAACAATAACTACCAAACTTATCCGAATCAACTAATGCACTAGAATTAATTGTTTGCAATATTATACCAAACCGATGAATAAGTTCTTTATCGACTCTTGTGACTTCAGCTACAATGTCTGCATTATTGAAAAATCTTCTAGACGTATTTCCATCGTTAGATGTTCCCATTCCTTGCTTTACAAAATCCACTTTTAGACCTAAACGTTGAAACAGCTCACTTTGGATTCTTTTCTTCTCTTCATCTTTTTGTTGTTTGGTAGTTGCGTTCGTTCTCCAACTGGTAAATGACATATTGTACGCAATATGTAATATGCATTCCATAAATTTAATCCGTGCGTGAAGCGGGGATAAACCGACCTTGAGAGCCTCCGTATCCACAGTTTTATTTCGCACTTGGTCAAGGTTATTCATTTCTGATGGCTTTGACTTGCATATAAAACACACTGCACATGATGATGTGTCCGTAACTGTCTGCGCTATTTTGCCATCTATCATTGTGAACACAAGTTTATGGTAGACTTTGTAAGTCTTTTCCTTTAAACTAATAACAGTTTCATTTAAGTTTGCTATTTCAGACTCCATTCTAGCAATTTCATTTTTCGTAGATTCTGTAGTTTCTTTTTGAAATTGGAATTGTACCGGGCGACAACACCTTGTAGAAGAAGGAGTTGCATTTGTCCAATACACAACAGATTTATTTTCCTTTTCATACAGACGCAGTGGAACTAATGATGTCAAAAACATATATGAATCTGACACATTTTCGTCGATAAATGACTGTTTGTACTCAGCATGACCTGATGATCCGTCACATCCCCACTTGTGTAAAAACGTTGAATTTACACTAATCTGTGTAAGGTCGTCTTCAGACATTACTTCAAATAATCTTCTGGTTGTGTGATCCAGTAATGACTGCAAACTTACACAAGCGTAGCTTTCCGTTACATCAATATCCGTGGGGTAGCATTGCCTTTTTACTTCAAGTACTTTATGATAATCGGGAAAAATATCACAACCAATACTTTTTGCTGCATTTCTCAGTACTTGATATTGATGTTTCGAAAGTGATGCATCAAGTAATAATGCCAACGCTTTTTCTGGAGTAAACTTGATAGTATCCGATGATTCTTCTTGTACGAGTACCTTAGAGGCAGCTTTCTTAATCATTTCTTCAGGAACGCTTTCACACAATCTTTTAACTTTATATCGCTTTGTTCGATCGCAACATTCATCAAATGATTTTTCTGGTCGTCCTCTATGAGAGCGTTTTGATGGCCCTGGAACATTACTGTCACAATTCACCACATCAGTCTGCACCGAAGATGTCTCAACGGTAAAAATATTTTTCAGCCACTGTTCATTTTTTGCCATAAAAGCATTTTTATTTCTCGCTGCAGTTTGCCACTTTTTTGTAAATACGGGTAGAAAATTACGGCTTAACTTTTCATAAACTTGATTCCAAACACTTTCTGTAAGCTGTGGATACATAAGTTTTAAATTTTCGAGGCATTTATGTATCTCACGATTACTTGATATTATGATTTCCACTAAATCGGCATAGACAATAGTAAAGCTATCCATCACTATAATAACACTGTTATCGTAAGAGAAAATAATTGTAAGTGAAGTTAAAACTACCATTCAATGCTATTTATACTTACACGATATGATAAAATGTTAATTACCCTCATTAGAAACACTTATTAATACAGGGTGGAATCGAAGTCATGGGCATTATTTTAACCTAAGGCACTACTCACGATACTGATTGCATTAGGGCTATTAATACGCAAATCAAAAATATTATTAATGCAAGTAAGGAAAACCTTAAAAATGTAGTAAATCAAATTGCACAAGGCTTATTATTGCAAATAAACACTTAAAGTAATTAAAACAAAATACTTCGTTAACGCCAATAATTGTTGAAATATCAAAATCTTAAAGCGCAGTACAGCGCAAAGCGAAATGTAAACAAACATCACCTGCGCGCGCGCGGGTTTTTCCTTACAAGTAATAATAACAATGGGCTACAAGACATTCCGTCCGGCGGGATTCCCTGAACTCTCTCCGTCCCACTCCCTCACTCGCAAAAATACGAATATCACCCCCGCGCGGGGTATGCTTCCCGCCGCAACACGAAGTCACGAACCCGGAACCAGTGTCATAACGACTGCGCAGGTGCATTGACGCGTAATTGATTTATTGATCCCGTGACGTAATCGCCGTACTCGCCGCTCGCGTCATACGGTGCTTGGATTGCAGTGTATTAAGTGTTAGTGTAGTAGTTGTGTGTTGTGTGTGTGTTTGTGTACACGATGCCTCGACCGCGTAATGTGCAGGCTAGGTACACCAACCAACAATACCCACAAATGGTTGTAATTTACGATCGCACAAGAAATTTAGTATGAACTCGTGAAATGTTCCATCGGCGCTACCCGAACGACCCTATTCCTTCACGGGGTCTCATTCCACCAGAACCACTCAGAACCTGTTGGATTTTTCGTCTTTTCACGTGCCAGCACATGCACAAGCTCGTGGAAGAGCACCCGTTTACCCTCTGTCACTTTACCGACAAATAAGGTTTTTTCAAAACAATCCACAAGCTAGGTACGTAAATGTTTTTTTTTTTAATGTATGTTAGTTGACGTAGTTTTGACCGTCCTAAGCCGGCAAAGTACGAAGGGAAAATTGGAATTTATTATGAATCAATTCATTGGCAACTTACGAATGTCACGTGAGTCGGGCGGGGTCAAAGAATTCACGCCCAAGGACGCGCGTACGGCGTAGTGTACCTACGCATTTGCTATCGAGAAGCGCAACTAATTTGATACTTTGTATGACTTACTACATTTTAAGGTTTTCCATACTTGCATTAATAATATTTTTGATTTGCGTAATAGTAGCCCTAATGCAATTAGTATCATAAGTAGTACCTTAGGTTAAAATAATGCCCATGATTTCAAATGCACCCTGTATAATGCACTTTTTCTTAATTACAGAGCGTCATTAGTTAAGGACCTGGTATTTCCAAGATCGCAGGTTATCGCAGCCAAAACTAATGTATTCTTAATCTATAGGGTCTAATTAATCTCCGAAAGTATATTATTACGTATCGGTCGATAACGGAGATTAGTTATGATCTCATGATTGAAAACAAAAGGTTCCAAATGACCTTCTTCACTAAAAATGTAATAGCAAGTAATTATTCATTATATTATAACATTATGTTTACTATTTTATTAATACACACAATAAACTTATGACTAAACTAAAAATGAAAGTTGATAATTATAGTATTTTGGTTCTATTCATACTTGAAATAACAATATTTTTTGCACGAAATTTGTAAATTCTCGATCACCCTACTTTGGCATCATTTAATTAAATACTGTATAATTATTTATCCGTATTAATTTTAGGACTTGTTTCTACTAACATTCTAGTATGTGTGTACCAAATTGTAGACATTTTAAACAAGGTTGAAACAAAGGACTTTTTTCCGCCCTTGAACCAATGTGCGGCGTCTGTCAGCGGTAATTCGACCAATTTACAGGGAAATCCACCTAGAACACAATGCATATTTAGTGGTTTTATTGTTATGGCAATTTAGTGGGCTTTGGCTAGTAAATTTTACTGTTAATGAAAAACGAATACTTTGTTATAAAGTTAATGGTTGGGTAAATATATGCAAACATATGTTCGTTTCGTTTTTCAGTTGCGTCAATTCGACATTGTTATGTACTACGGAAAATAAATTGCCTGTATGTGTAAAATGTGGAATGTAAATCACCCATTTAAATTAGTTGATTGAAGTACTTTTTCCACAATTGACGTTTTCAAGATGTTAGGGACTATAAATCAACTCTCTAATGATACCAAACAAAATTCCAAAGGAACAAAGGTCCCTCGCTCACGGCGACTTTTTGTAGTGATGCAGTAGCGACGCTGTCGCGCGTTCGCATCTATACAGTCGCGATGCTGTAGCGCGTTAGTAGCGCGTTGGCATCGTTTCTGTAGCGCGTTGTAAATGCTACTAATGCGCAGTAGTAGCGATGCAGCCTCACTACAGATAGTCGCCGTGAGCAAGGGGCCGAAGTTCCTTTCGCGGTTTATTAAGTACTAGAAGCGCCTTGTTATTTCACCGGGAATATTAGGATAAAAAGTATCCTACATCATAATCCAGGTCACGATCAACCCATGTGCCAAATGTCATCCAAATCCGTTCCGCAGTTTTAGCGTGAAAGCGTAACAAACAAACATACAAATGAAGTATTTTCTCTTTATACAGGGTGCATTTGAAATCATGGGCATTATTTTAACCTAAGGTACTACTTATGATACTAATTGCATTAGGGCTACTATTACGCAAATCAAAAATATTATTAATGCAAGTATGGAAAACCTTAAAATGTAGTAAGTCATACAAAGTATCAAATTAGTTGCGCTTCTCGATAGCAAATGCGTAGGTACACTACGCCGTACGCGCGTCCTTGGGCGTGAATTCTTTGACCCCGCCCGACTCACGTGACATTCGTAAGTTGCCAATGAATTGATTCATAATAAATTCCAATTTTCCCTTCGTACTTTGCCGACTTAGGACGGTCAAAACTACGTCAACTAACATACATTAAAAAAAAACATTTACGTACCTAGCTTGTGGATTGTTTTGAAAAAACCTTATTTGTCGGTAAAGTGACAGAGGGTAAACGGGTGCTTTTCCACGAGCTTGTGCATGTGCTGGCACGTGAAAAGACGAAAAATCCAACAGGTTCTGAGTGGTTCTGGTGGAATGAGACCCCGTGAAGGAATAGGGTCGTTCGGGTAGCGCCGATGGAACATTTCACGAGTTCATACTAAATTTCTTGTGCGATCGTAAATTACAACCATTTGTGGGTATTGTTGGTTGGTGTACCTAGCCTGCACATTACGCGGTCGAGGCATCGTGTACACAAACACACACACAACACACAACTACTACACTAACACTTAATACACTGCAATCCAAGTACTGTATGACGCGAGCGGCGAGTACGGCGATTACGTCACGGGATCAATAAATCAATTACGCGTCAATGCACCTGCGCAGTCGTTATGACACTGGTTCCGGGTTCGTGACTTCGTGTTGCGGCGGGAAGCATACCCCGCGCGGGGGTGATATTCGTATTTTTGCGAGTGAGGGAGTGGGACGGAGAGAGTTCAGGGAATCCCGCCGGACGGAATGTCTTGTAGCCCATTGTTATTATTACTTGTAAGGAAAAACCCGCGCGCGCGCAGGTGATGTTTGTTTACATTTCGCTTTGCGCTGTACTGCGCTTTAAGATTTTGATATTTCAACAATTATTGGCGTTAACGAAGTATTTTGTTTTAATTACTTTAAGTGTTTATTTGCAATAATAAGCCTTGTGCAATTTGATTTACTACATTTTTAAGGTTTTCCTTACTTGCATTAATAATATTTTTGATTTGCGTATTAATAGCCCTAATGCAATCAGTATCGTGAGTAGTGCCTTAGGTTAAAATAATGCCCATGACTTCGATTCCATCCTGTATTATCTAACATATACAATTCTCGTGTCACAGTGTTAGTTACCATACTCCTCCGAAACGGCTGGACCGATTTTTATGAAATTTTGTGTGCATATCGGGTAGGTCTGAGAATCGGCTACTATCAATTTTTTTTTTTGCAAAATGACGTTTGCGGGGTCAGCTAGTATAAAATAAAATATTAGTTTGGATAAAAAATACAGTGAAATAAATTAACAACATTTGAGAGTAAAAAAATTTTAAAAAATGTCGTAACTGTCAAAATGTTACACATATTTTTGGTCTAGCTCTCATTCGCCAAGTGAGTGTGCAGTGTATTACGAGAATAAAGAACTTCATTCCACTAAAGACAAAATATTTTTTTAGGGTTCGAGGGCCCGAGAGTGGACTAAATGAAAAAAACTATTCCTTAAGCAAATCCACCTAAAAGTAACAATAAATTAAAGCCTAAGCGAAACAAAATTGCTTAGTAAAGTTCCACCCGAACACCAACTTAGTTCCATAGATCACCATTTGTAAAAGCTACAGGAGACCTAGAAAAATACGAAGAACAAGAATTAATTGCTAAATCTAGGACTGAATCTCGGTCAGAATCAGATTAAGGGAGGTTGTTAACTTGATACTGAGACAAACGACGTTAATTTGTAAGAATAATTAAATGTTTGTTCTTCGATCCCCTTTTTTGCGAGGGTTTCATTGGGTCTAGAAATTAGGGATGCTTTTGTTTAAAGGTTCGATGTGATTTAAATGAGAAACTATTAGCCCCGTATTTAATTTTGTAAACGGCTCTTCTTAGTTGTCTCGAAACTTAGCTGCTGTTCAACCAGACGGTTACTGTAATTAGCCAATAAGATCGTCATCTGCCTAGCCTTTTCCCAATTATATTAGGGTCTGCTTAGGAGCTGGGGTGGATCGAATGATCGATTTTCCCACCCGTACGCAAAATACGCGCATTGACGTGGAGTTGCGGACACCAGCCCGTATTACCTAATACCTAGGGTCGACTTTCAGTCTAATTGGGTGCAGCTGAATATCAGTAAATTTTACATGGAGCGACTGCCTATCTGACCTTCACAACCCAGTAACTGAGTAATACGATACCTCTTGGTAAGACTGGTTGACAGATTTTCGGGCTTCAGACGACTCGTAACGACTGTCAAAGATCCACGACTGACAGCCGGGACCAACGGCTTAACGTGCTTTCCGAGCCTCGGAGGGGTCTTCGTATGTGAAGATGGTCACTCATCCACGGACCAACCGCGGTAAGCGTTGAAAACCAGTAGGCCAATTCTCGTAAATTAAAACGTTCAAAATCTAGTCGCAGTCATTTCGGCGACAAACAAATGTCAAAAACTTGTCAAAATGTAGGGAAATTTTAAGTATTTTTGACAGATTGAGACTGAGATCAGACTATGAACGTTCTTAAAAATTATGAGAATTGCCGCTCTGATCGATCGACCCTGTGCGGCGGTTATTACTTAGCCAAAAGCCCCTAATTGGCCAATTATTATTATTAGCTAACATTATAATCTTTAGAATACCCGACTTCCATAAAAACACTACCAAGTGAAAAATAACTTTAATTTCGGAAGTCGGTGTATTGTTTTTTTTTTTTTTTGTAAAAAGTTTTATATTTTTCACTTTTTATTATGTCAGTTTGTAGTTTATCTAAGTTACAATAGCCTAATTTCAACTGCTCATCACCTTTTACAAAATATTGCTTTCCCATGCAGGGACGTTGTTTGTTGAGGAGTTCTCCTAGTAAGAACCAGGACAACTGGAGCTAATTGAGAAGTTACCATCAGATCCACTTCACTATATGCATTGTGACGAGCATAAATTGGTTATCAACCATATTAAAGTACCTAATCGAATCGTAACGTGAAGCACTTATTATTCAGTAGTTCCGATGGACATATGTGGACTTCATCATCAGTTCCACTTTACCAAATGGTACTTTCCGAGAGCAAATGCACGAGTTACTATAAAAAAATACCCAAATCGCTATAGATGTGCCTGTAAAATTTGAGGGTTTCCCTCGATTTTCATGGAATACCCTCATCAGATTCCGACTTGGTGACAATGGAACTACCTCGAGAGCATATCCTTTCAAACAAAAAAAAAAAAAAATTTTTAAATATGTCCTCTAACCCGGCTTCCTCGTAGTTTATAGAAATTAATTAGAAACAAAGTGTTGATGGTTTCTATTAGTACGCACGGCTACAAATCAAGCTGTACATAACCAGTTTAAGCAGACTTCTGATTGTACGAAAAACCTATACAATGCGAGGTCAGCTAAAACTGGAAATGTATAGCTTGATTTGTAGCCGTGTGTACTATACTACTAACCACCGTGCTAAAGAAAATTTATAGGGTATAAGCTGTTAGGGAAACAGGTACCTTCTTACACAATACAAGGCTTATTGTAATACTGAAGAAATTAAGGTACCTACACGTACAACATATAATGTCGAGAGCTACTACCAACATACCTTTCTCAAACACTTGGATATTGCCACCAATACAACCAGTCTCCGTGAACACCCGCAATGAGACTATTACAATAACTCAGACACGGTAATATTATATACAGTATTCCATCTTCATACAAACGGACGATGCGCGAGCTATACCTACGCGCCTCGATCTCGGCCTGCGCTCGGCTGGCAGACAGTCGCGACTGTGCCGCAGTGACGAACGGACGGTGTGTTGTTTTTTTAACAATAACCGCGCGATTTTTTCACTAAAAATAAGTTCAAGCACACATTTACATATTTAATATGACGAGTAGGATATATTGTGCTGTTTTTGGTTGCATGAATTCGTCAATAACGCATCCAGGGATAGCTTTTTTTAGATTACCTGGAAACTGAAAGGTAAGACTTTTTCTCTGTATTAATAACAATAACAACAGCTAGACTCATGAAATATTTAAAGAATATTTAGATGTTTACAATCACAAAAAGTATATGTATATAATCATAAAACCAAATGGAAACACAAAGTAGGCAAATGTAATTAAAATGCTGGAAGCGGGCAGCCCTATCGCATGTTTACGTAGGTACCGCGCGGCTGTAGGCATTTATTTTTATGATACGGCCGAGTTACTATACTGTATATAATATTACCGTGACTCAGATGAACTACCTAATAACTTCCAGCTCAATCGTACAAGTACCAACCTATTATGATTGTGCTCATAAGGGAACATAACGATTATGCAAAGCGACCCGAGACACAATAATTTATAACAACGGTCTTATTATCATTCTAGTTCTTACAAAAGTCCTAACTCACTCATAGGTTAAATTATGACATTTCAGCTTAACTCAGTGTTCTCTCAGTATAATCCTCTCAGTTAATCCCTTCAGTTAACGGAATTAAGCCCCTTGGCGTCGAACATAGGATAAACCTGTGTTCATACGAATAAACGTGGCCTACGGATTATATAGTGACGTTCCTCACTTGGAGTGGCGAACTTTCCTCATCACCAAGATTCGGCTAGATAAGGCCTTTCTGATTAACAGATGGCCACACCACAAGGGTTAACCTCAATGTTGCCTGCACCCGGATCAATTCCAAATCATTTGACCCCGGGACTACACCAAGGCATCACGTTTTACTCTCACATCAGACTGATAGCAAAAATCTAGCATAAACAACCAGACTTGGAACAACATCCTCGTGTCAAAACTCACACGTGAGACCTAGGTTATCCAGCAACAACAACGAAAATTGTTGAAATCAAACAGGATTCAGCTTTGATTGGACTTTTATGAACCCCATCAGGTTATATGAGCAGTCTGGTCCTCCCAGAACTAAGTCCCTCTTCCCGAACTAAGGGCCTTTTTATTGTCATGCGTGTTTGCGCCCGCGTGCAGGCCAGGCACGCATGCGTGCTGCCCGCAACCTATCGTATCATACATGTTTTTATTGTCATGCGCGCCACACGCACGCGGCACACGGGCGGAGCGCGGGTGGCTCGCACGGATGCGTGCCGCCTGTGTGCGTGTGGCGAATCACACACATTCAGTGTTGTTTTTACTGTCAAGCGCGCCGCACGCACGTTGTATTAGCAACAATAACTTTTTTTACATTCATTTTGACACGAGTTCTCTTCCTGGCGACACGCACAATACTGCTGGCGAAAATAATCTGCTTTGCGTGCGGCCCGCAACAAGCATGCGAGCCTGGCCTGCACGTGGGCGCAAACAAGCATGACAATAAAAAGGCCCTTATAGCTCGTGTCACGCCTGGAACCAGTTACACCTCATCTGTTTCACAAGCCCAATCTGTCAGTCCCTTCCAGAATCTTCCACCACGGACTAAATAGAATTATTATCTGTTGGTAATTTTAAATGTATATTAGACATTGTTTATCAATAAAATGTGGGAAATGATGTCTGTTTGTTAACTTATTATAAATAACTAATAAACATGGACGCAATGAAACCAGCGCCATTTAATGTCGCGGAGACTACGTTGACAGCTGTGCCACGAGCCTGCACAGTCCCACGATAGATGTCGCTACTTTTTGCGTTAAATATCTATTTTTGCAACGGCACAGTCCACAATTGACGGAGAAATTGGTGAACATACATAAAGTCGAACATATAACCACATATACATACATATTTTCGTTGTCGGTTAAAAAGAGAAATAAAATCTTTTTGATGCTATGACAGCAAATGAAAGTCTTTGATTCTCACAAAAAACATGTTTTTTGTGAGAATTCTGGAATAGGTTCACCATATTCCTGCCTTTTTCGAGCAAAAAGCAGATTATGTAAGTAAATGAACAGCAGCATGCACCAGTTCTAGCTTTCCGCTTTATGCAAGTCAGATAGCACTTATTTCGCGTTATACCTTAAGCTCTTTGGAATTATAAATAAGAGCTTTCCGAGCGGCGGATGGATCCAGAATAAAATATGGTCGAAGATAATTTTTTGTCCTTTCAGTGTCCCCATTTTCTAAATTCAAGCCACTTTACTGTTTTTATTTAGCCTACTCTGTCCCACTGCTGAACAAAGGCCTCCCCCAAGTCCTTCTACGCATCCTTTTCTAGCGCCACCTCAATCCAACCCTTGCGGTACGTGACTAGGTCGCCTCGCCAACTCTGCCTGGGCCGGCCTTGGCGGCGCCATGACTTACTAACCAGCATCACCTGCCTAGCCTTTTCCCAACTATGTTGGGGTCGGCTTCCAGTCTAACCGGATGCAGCTGAATACCAGTGTTTTACATGGAGCGACTGCCTATCTGACCTCCACAACCCAGTTACTGGGTAATACGATACCCCTTGGTAAGACTGGTTGTCAGACTTTCGGGCTTCTGACTACCCGTAACGACTGTCAAAGATCCACGAATGCCAGCTGGGACCAACGGCTTAACGTGCTTTCCGAGGCACGGAGGGATCTCGGGATGTAAACATGGTCCAACCACGGCAAGCGTAGCTTAACCTAATCGATCGACCTGTGCGGCTGTTATTATTTAGCCACGGGCCCCTCATGACTTACTAACCGTTAAAATTAGTAATATTTTGTGATGAAGTATATGTACAGTCAGCAAAGGAGATAAGTATACAGGGTCGTCGAATATAGTTGAAGTTTACTAAGAAACCGATTGATGTTTTCGAATGAAATTTAATTTGATAAATGACCTGTTTGTTTTCTATTAATTAAATTGAATTTTATTCGAAAACATCAATCGGTTTCTTAGTAAACTTTAACTACATTCGACGACCCTGCATACTTATCTCCTTTGCTGACTGTACCTGCTAAAGAAAGCAGTTTAAGGTGATTGCGCTGTGATTACCGTGAAATTCAAATTTTCTTACGTTTTTTGAAATTAGCAGGTCAGTGTCAGGTTGTATCTTGATCAAAATATGATTCGCGACTTTAACAGATACTTATTCACAGAATTATAGTCATTAGAATCATTAATACATCTTCCTAAGTTAGATTTGTACCACAAGAAGAAATCTCCTAGGGAGAAGTGTTTATGGTACAAATCTCACTTATAAAGATGTATAAATGTTTCTTATGATTATAATTCTGTAAATACGTACCTGTTATAGTCGCGAATCAAATTTTTATCAAGATACAACCTGACACTGACCTGCAAATTGCAAAAAACGTAAGAAAAATTGAATTTCGCGGTCTACCACTTCCCATTCACCTTAACCTAAAAATACTTCCCGTGTTTAAAAAGCTAGCTTTATCAATGTACTTGCATAATTAGTTAAACGCTATCCTACAAGAAAATATTTGAATTATTTGTGAACAACATATCAAAATCCATCGAGTAATTTTAAAGATTTAGGGCTGAATTTACCAAAGTCTTCTCAGAGTTTATTTATTTATTTATTAAATACTTCAAGCACATAAATGTACAGAGGCGGACTTAATGCCATAGACATTTTCTACCAGTCAACCTTTGGGTGATGCAGAGACAACAGAGTTCCAGTATGGAAAAACTGTCTTCAGACTTCTAGTATGGAAAAACTGTCAAAAATCCAAAATTTATTCTCAGTATAAGACTTATCCTATGTATAAAAGTTTGGCCCTTATGGCGCCTTTCACCAAACTTTTATACCCAATACGAGTATAAGTCTTATCCTGAGAATAAATTTTGAATTTTTTGGCAGTTTTTCCATATTAGAACTGGCATGGCATTTATTTCACGTATAAAAGATATCTGACTTTGGTAAAATCATCCCTTACCCAAATATCGAAGGGGCTCGTAAGGGCCGAAGCCTGCCGGGGCAGCGGGATTGTCCGAAAGGGTTACCGCTACCCCGGAACACAAAGGGCAATACTTAAACTTAAACAAACAATGAAATCTTTTTTGGCACAAAAAGCATATTATAGTATTGCAGAATTTTTAAACGACTCACTGTGATAAAAATATATAACTTAAATATGCCATAATAAATGTTATTTAATTGAATTCATATTGTAAATCTTCATAATATAATTTTATTATATGTAATTTGTATTATTGGACTAGTCAAATATAAAATGAATAATTGGATAATGTAAATGATTGAATATATTTGTTTAACTGACATTCATTAATGTATAATTGTAATATTTTAAAATCAATGTATTAATACTGTTTTTATTATATTTTTTCCAAGATATTTGCACGCCATGAGAAATGGCAAACATGTCGTGAGCTAATCTTATTTACGACCTTGCATGCATCTATTATTTTAATTTTGTATGTGTACACATGTTTGCGCAAATAAAATTTCTTATTCTTATTCTTATTCTTATTCTTAAGGAAGGAACACGGGTGGGTTTTAGTCAGTAAGAGTCTGACACTCCCTTCTGCTCCAGCCAGAGCGGGAGGGGTCATTTGATGATTTCCCATCCACAAAAATAAAACCCAAATATAAAGACAGATACAAAAGTTGGTACTTTAAAATAAACATAGGTATCAAGGTTGTCCTGGAATGAGATCGCAGAAAGCGATAAGGCCGCCCATTGTATGTTTTGTTTTTTTTTGTTATGTATTTTCTGGTGTACAAAGTATGAATAAAACATGGTCATCATTATTGGAGCAGTAGTGGCCCAGAGTTATCGGTCCCAACTTACGAGTTCTAGGTCGTGAGTTCGAAACTAGGTGTATATTTTTAATTTCATCACCACTACTCTCAGAACGGTGAAAGATAACATCGTGAGGAAACCGGCATGTCCTAGAATAAAAAAATTCGAAGACATGTTATGTGGTGTAAGATCGATCAACCCGCGCTGGGTCGGCGTGGTAGATTACGGCCCACACTCTCTTACAGAGATCAGGCCCACAGGCCTGCACACATCCCAGCAGTGGGAACATTAAAGGCTAATTATGCTTCACTACTCCATCACTACTGTGTAGCAGGCACCAAAATCAATAAACTTATACACCGCAATTATGTTTGTCTAACAGTTGGCGAGGTCCAATCAAAGCCAGGTGGTGCTAACCAGGGTCAGCTTCGGTCTGTCCGGTAACTTCAGCTGCGAGGTGACGGCAGACGCGCCTTCGTTCGCCACTTCCATCGTGTCGAACACTATGGAGGTCGTCGGTAAGTAGACTTTTATTTTTTTTTTTTAACGTCAAAATACATTTATTATTGGTTTTTAACTAACATACTTAAAATAATAATAATATGTACAAGTATATAAAAAGAAGGGGAAATAATCAAAGGGCATCAAAAAATTCGTCCGCATCGCTGTCAACAGGAAACGTGCCCAAAAGGCTGGCAGCATTGCCACGTTGTATGGCAGTGCTGATTATTAAATTGATTTTAAGGAACATATGACCTTCGTCCACGATGCTACTCAAAACTGACGGAACTCGTCAGCAATTAAAGTTATAAATTATTTTAATTTTTCTACATGATGAAATATTTTATTGACAACAAAAAGGTATAACATTTTCAATTGAAACTCTGACTCTCAAGCTAGGTGGTACTTATGTTATAGGTGTTATGTCAAAGTAATTGGTAACGCTAAGACCCGTCCAGGTCGCTACTTAAGAGGAAATGCGGTCGGAGACGCTTTTGAAAAAGCCTAAGTAAAAAGCCATAGTTTGAAATTTGGCTCTTGCTTATTTCCTTCTTCAATATTGAACCAATTTAAGAGATATTTCATAAACTAAATAAGAAGGATATTTACTGTGTCCCTATGTTTTTCTTTTTATTTATTTATTTAAACTTTTCGCACAAAAAGGTACAAAGGCGGACTTAATGCCTTAGGCATTCTCTACCAGTCAACCAAGGGTGGTGAAGAGATTAGATGGCAGGTTCTTCGGTTGAGAGAAAAAAACACATCCATTTGAGCTCTGATCTATAGCTCGACACGTGGTCATATTTCCTGAGGTTGAATATGAACCGGATACTATTGTTGAGCAATTTATCGAGCTTATCCAGCAAAACCGCATTCAAGTCAAAGTAGCACACGTCACCATAGTCGATTATATGGAAAATCAAAGTCTGCACAAGCATGGTTTTCGTCTTAGCGGGCAGAAAGTTTTTCAGACGATACAGGGATCGGAGAGTACTGTTGAACCATTGACTAACACTAGAGATCTGGCGTTGCCAGCTAAGTATAGTCTTTTTCATTAATATGTTGTCAAATTTGTACACTAGGCCTCTGTTTACAGCGGTTTAAAGCGGCATTATTTGCGGGTTCTAGTGCTTTTAAAAATAATGTATCATCAAAAAAAAAAAACATAGGGACATACAAGTACATAATATTTATTATTCTGCCAAAAATCATTGCTTTGTGGTCATTAAACAGAAAGAAAACAGACGAGAGCGTTTCTATGTAGAAACGACCACCCGCATTTCCTTTTAATAACGCGTTATTAACTAGTTAGTGATTGGTTCCGTCATGTACGGACCGCCATTGAAATACTAGTGCTATAATATTCTGGCTACTTATTGGTTATTTGAGTTTGTAACTGACGTTTGAGTAGCATCGTGAATAGCATGCCTTAGTTCCAACAGCAACTTACCTGAAACGGTTTCACATTCAGGATAAAACTTTTCACAATTTAGCAATACACGTAAAAAGTTAATTTTAATGTCATGTTAACAAACGTAATGCGAGGCATGGGGTGCGGAGGCCAAAGAACAGGGTGTCATAGCGCAGATTGGGAGAGGCTTATGTTTGGCAGTGAACTGCGATAGGCTGAGTTGAACCAATAACTCAAAAGCCCAAAAAAAAACCATCTTAAAACGGTTGACAATCAAATTCAAGATTAATTCTGCCTCGCTTTATCCCAACTATGTTGGGGTCGGCTTCCAGTCTAACCGTATGCAACTGAATATCAGTATTTTACATGGAGCGACTGCCTATCTGACATCAAAAACCCAGTTACTGGGTAATACGATACCCCTTGTTGTCAAACTTTCGGGCTTTTGATGATCCGTAACGATCGACAAAGATCCATGAATGACAGTCAATGGCTGAATGAGTTTTTCGAAGCACAGAGGGGTCTTAACATAGTCACCCATGAACGGACTAGCGCGGCAAGCGTAGCTTAACCTGATCGACCCGTGCGGCTGTTTTTACTTAGCCACAAGCCCCTATAAACGTAGCGTAGTAGAAAGGGTTACCACTACCCCGGAACATAAAACGCTAAGGAAGGAACACGGGTGGGTTTTAGTCAGTAAGAGTCTGACACTCCCTTTTGCTGCACCCTGAGTAGGAGGGGTCATTTGATGATTTCCCATCCACACAAAAAAGTCCCTCTAAGCAGTTGACACTCATAACCACTTTTAGATGCTATCGCAAGGCTGCAAGTTGAACTTCGGTGATAGAAAACTTCACTGACCTCTTTTTTCTGTTCCGTACAGCCCTCCCACCATCGTTGCCGACGATACAAACCAGCCAACACTACTACATCCCAGGCGATGTGCTGCGAGCCAACTGTTCTTCAGGACCCAGTCGCCCGCCGTCCGACCTAGCATTCTTCATCAATGATATGCCTGTAAGTATACCAATCCTCTTTTTATGTCAAAACTACTTACTAGAAAAACGGTTCGACTTGATGCCATCAACAAATCTTTTTCATAACATTCAGTAGTCGCTCGCTTTCCAGTGTCATGAGCTACAAAGTTCGCTCAGAAGGCCAATTCTAGTAATTAAAAACTTTCAAAATCTAGACGTAGTCTCATCTCGGCGACAAACAAATGTCAATGTTTAGACCGGGATCAGACTGTGAACTTTCTTAAAATTACGAGAATTGCCCCTCAGATTTGTTAAGGAATATCAAAGGCCCTGTCAATTTCAACTTGTCATTAAAGTCGTGCGTTTGACTTTACAAAAGTTTAAGTGTCCTTCATTTGACATTGGCATAATTTTGCTAATTTTGGGTTCACACCATTTTAGTAGAGTTAGGATTAAATTAATTCAAAATACTTATTACAAGCAAGGGTCTCTAAGGCCCTTTGTACACACACCTTTTTGTTACCGTGAAAACTAAAAGATATATATATATATACTTTCACTACGCCCTGTGTAGGCACAATCGTCAGTGTTGTATGGATCACTGTAGCTGAATTGTCTTTCGGCTATCTAGGTAACATTCTTTTATGTCATCCAACGTGAATTATCTTTTAGCGAAAAGATCTTTCCGATAGAGACCCCTATGATGGAAGCTTGTTGACAGATACGTTTTTTTTTCTGCGGCGCGCTTAGCATCGTACCGTAAGAGACCTTGCTGTGTACAAAAGTTCTAAGGTTGCCATCTCTCTTATAATCAATTCGTCCGATCAAGAGACTTTCATCATTAACTTCCTACTAAAATGTTAACTTATCTCCAACCTAACTTTATTGACAATCCATTTTAATCTAGGAATCGATCCGTTTGTTAGCCAGGATTTATTTGCCAGGAATAACCCTTTTCAATCCTAAATTTGCATAGGATTGCGTTTGAACCTGGCAATATAAGCGAAAGGATGAGTAAATATTGTCTGAGAATCGGGCAAAAGAGTGTGAAAATAGTAGAAGGATATTGGTATGACCTTGACTTCTAGAAATAAATGAGGACATGAGCGCTAACGCCCAGTTTCTTCATCAACGACTAAAGTAAACACTCAAAGTATTGACTTTTACTAGACCTTTATTTATACTACGGCAAATATTTGGTTTTCAAGTACCTAACAGCTAACCAAGAGATGTTTCACTATTGTTGAGTTTATCGTCGTCAAATTAATTTTCACCTGAAACAAATAACGGTACTTGTTTCCCATAGTCGTCACTCATTAATTTATTGTTACCAAGCAACAGAAAAGGTTTTGATCCAAACTCTTTGATATTCTTGATAATTAATGAGATCCTCCCATCTTTCTAATCCAAGGTAAAACTTTGGTCCGACGGCGTAAGGTTATTATTACATTTTGGGAACATGAAAGTCTGGAATCTTGTAACATTAATACAGATAAAATATCATCAAATTACTTATTGTATCTAGAAAGAAAGAAAATACGTTTATTTGCTGTAAACTTGACGCCGAGAAAGAACACAAAAAATAACAAGCTTGGGGGAAATATGCGTCAAATCCACGCAAAACAGCCATCGGTCAGCATAATGCTACGACCCTATGCGAGACAGAACCCCAGCGCTGGTTTTCAGAAACAGCCGTTCTGAAAATTCCGTTGACCTAATACAGCTAGGCTACAAACATATTGTAAATTGAATCCAGTTATTCCTACCTTATGCTCTATTTAATAGATTTAGGCATCGAATCCGGAAATTTGCGGCTGAAGCCAAGACTGAACGGCGATGCTACCATAAATGCTTTATCCTAAACATTCCAACCAATATCCAGTCTAGTATTTATGGCTCTGCAGAAACGCAATTTATTACGATAAACAACTCCTCAGCCAAGTATAATATCTGTATGTTTTATGAAGGATGTTTTGAGGTTACAGTCAGGATCTACTTGGTATTGTTTGTGCAAAGATGGATTCTAAAGCTACAAAGGAAATAGTAAGATTCTAAGGAGAATTGGGACCGATGATTATTTAAGTTAGTTAAAAACAAAGTTGGTTTTCGTGTCTGTATGTGACCTTAGTTCTTCGAAACTGCTCAATGGATTTTGATTTACAAAATTATTCCGGAGGGTTTTTGTGCATATTGCATTGATATTTAACTTAGATTTTTATTTTATTTATTTATTAAGGTGTACCAACTGCTTCTATGTATAATATATCTGTACTATAGATCACAATATCGGTCTTACACAGTCGCCAATTTATAGGTTTACCAGCAATCTCAGAAATAAAAGATCACACAGAAATCTCGATGTTTTAATAACATGTCGCCACATCTGTAGACTTCACCCACGTAAAGCAGCGGTGGGTAGCTAGCTTCATATCTTTTTGAAAATATTTTTAACCGTGAATTTTTTTTTCTTTCTACATCCGTCACCTCACATGTCAGGTCCAGTTGAAAACCTACATCCGGCACTAGTTGTATGTCATTTTTGTTGAACTGGATCTTTTTGGCGCAGCCGTGGGACACACTTTCCCGCTAATTTCTTACATCGGACTTTTCACTCTTTTTATTTGATTCTTATTGTGTGTTGAATAAATGTGTTTTCTTTCTTTGTTACTACTACAGGCTTATAGAATACTTGGTTCACGTAGTAAACCTAATTGTAGGTCGACTATGTACCAAGGTACTTTAGAGAAACTTGTTACTAGTACTGACAATCTGGCAGCCCATCGTCTAGCACACAAATCCGTTTACAAAATCCGCTCTCTACTTCCACATCTCGGCGTCCTCCAAGAGTTTTAACTTAAAATAACTTCGCGAAAGCTACAGTTGTTCTCAAATTCTATAGTGGCAAGTTTTAATGCCTTCACAGTTTCACATTTCGTGGATCCTACCGCGAATGCTTTTGAGATGGTATCTAGGACGCAGTCTCATGCTATTGTTCCGTGGATGCTGAACAAACCATTTTAGTGACGAGTTTATGATTTAAGTGGGAGATTTTAAACGGTATGATGGATTTTAGTTCGAGTTTCCTTAATTAATTTTGGTCATATGATTTTCTGATTTCGAATATTTTAATAAATCTTGGGACTGATGATATTCCCTGCAAAGGAAATAATTATGGTCTTATATAGGAAAATATTGGAAATATAAATTCTGTGGTATTTGCTCATGATATCATACCACCGGATACAAACATTTTCACCAGGACACATTTTTTATGCAATTTTGCAATGAAAAACACACCATAATTATATTTACAAAGAGCCAACCAACACACAATTTTTGCTGTAAGTAACTTAATTATTTAGTTAAATATTAAAACTGCTCACCACTGCTCATTATGGCGCTGAATAAAATTTGTTTAAACGAAATGTTCGCTTAGTACCGGTTGTATGAATTTGCACATCTATGAAAACATAGAGTAAGTCTGTTTCCTGATCGGGCGCGCAATTTACTTTTTAGGATTCAGAATTCCGATGATATAATATACTAGTCTGCAATAACTTATAACCATTCTGCGTCGGACATTGGAATTGGTTTTCTTTGGTATTCCAGAAGAAATAAAAGGTGAAAAAAATATATATAATCGAAACGTCGTAGAAAATCAACAAAGATTTTAAGGTCCACACGATTGTGTAAAAGAAAGAAAAAGTATTTATTTTGACTCGCACAGGAAAATCACAAAATAAACTAAATATAATCATAAAAAATAACATTAAACGTACAAAAACAGAAAACCCTGCCTGCTGTGGAGTATTGTGTTAAGAGGATGAAATTGTCAGACCTGTTCTAATTACATTCGCCACAACGAAAAGAAAATTCAGCTATTTAAAAACAAGAAAAAAAAATAGAAGGAAAATCCTGTTATAATATTATCTATTAATCTACCATAATTTAAAACCATTAGGCGATAAAAATAAGAAATACGCGGTGATATAAAAAGCCGAGTCTTAACTTTGCGTGGATTTTTATTTAGAAAGTTAAACCGATCACTAACTACATTTTGTATCAAACAAATAGGGAAATATTTGTTTCATACAAAATATATTTCATTATTTACATTTTTGTGTTGATATAGGAGAGCAGTGGTGGCCCAGTGGTAACGGCCGCGACTTACGAGATGTAGGTCGTAGGTTCGAGCCCCGTCAGGCGCTTTACTTTGTGTAAATTATTTCATCACCATTGCTCTTAAAACGGTGAAGGAAAACATCGTGAGGAAACCGGCATGTCCTAGAACCAAAAATTCGAAGATTTGTGATATCTACCAACCCGCACTGGGCCCGCGTGGTGGATTACGGCCCACTCCCTCTCATAGAGAGGAGGCCTGTCCTAGCAGTGGGAACATTATAGGCTGATTATTTTGATACAGTGCAGACACAATTTGTAAAAATTGAATGGGCCAGTAATCCCCTGATTACTGACCCATCCAACACCCAGTGTGAGTGCGGTGCTTTTGATCAGACGATGCTCCACTTGCTGGAGTTTCCTCAAGTGCATGTTCACCTGCGCCTTGGATGACATAAAGAATGCCGCAATCAATGTGGCCACCTACTGGGCTCAAGTTATATACAGGATGTCCCTGGAAGTACGGATCAAATCGAATAGGGGCAAGGTAATTTCCAAACTTTTTGATCCTGAGAATGATTGATGATTGAGAATTATTTTACGCTTCAAAAGTTGTGACCAATTTTTTTCAATCGTTTCGCAGTGCTCAAAGAAAAAAATCATTAAAAAACTATCAGGGCTGTCTAAAAAACTTAAATTGACAGTTTTTGGTAGATTTTTTTAAATGATTTTGTTCTTTGAGCACTATGCAAAGTGATTGAAAATTACAAAAGTTGGTCATAACTTCTGATCCGCAAAAAAAAATCACCAACATTCTCAGGATCAAAAAGTTTGGAAATAACTTTGCCCACGCTCCTATTTGATTTGATCCATACTTCCAGGGACACATTTCATACAGCGTTATTTGTAAAACACCAGCAACCTCTTAAAAGGTCATTGTACTCATCATTATGAACAACTTTTACTATGGGACCAAACCTGAAATCGCGAAAAAAAAATCAGCTGTTCCCTACATTTATGTTCGTGTGACTCGTCAAAATGTAGGGAACAGCTGATTTTTTTTCGCGATTTGAATGACCTCTTAAGAGGTTGCTGGTGTTTTACAAATAACCCTGTATATAAAAAAAAACGAGGAAGAGTACCATCGACGAAAAAATAAGTTTTTATTTACATAATATAAATCAACCCTGTGTGGCAATGTGACGTCAAAAACCAGTCACGTCACATCAAAAACTCTTTTTTTTTAAACCCTCCTCTTCATAACACAAACATCAAATCAAAACTTTTAGTCGTTAATAAAAGTACTCTTATCACCAGCCAGGACAAAACAAACTCTCGTGTGTACAACCCTTTAACAGGCGCTTGAGTCCGTTGCGGTGCGAACATAACAACTGTTGACTCATTGTTTGTTGTGTTGATATTTGCAATTTTCCCACGTTAAGCAGCTTCGTCTGGCACAAGGACTGTTCAGATTTAATCACATCTGCATTGGCCGCTATTATTCAAATTTTAACTTTATATGAATATGCATAAAGTGTGAATTTGTTTGTTCGACTCGTGTTCTTACGCTTTGATAAGCTGATTTGTTAAATTTGTGAAAGTTGCGCTGTGAAATTTTCGCATTGTATCATTTTCATAATGTTACTCATGTATGGAGTTGACGTAGTCGCGATAAAGTCACAAAGCTTATCGACGTTATAACGAAGCGGGGGCACTGGCGAACGAGAAACTTCGCTGAATTATTTGGTGTATTCAAAAGTATCTTCTCGAATCGATACTGATTGAAGTACCTTCTGTTTTTGCTGAGATTTTTATGAAGGAAGTTTGTTAAGAATTTTTCACGGAGTATAAATTGGCCTATTCCACATTAACTCTTACAAATGCCAGTTCTTCATCCTTGTTACTATTTCCCGTATACCTCTCATAGAAATAACTACCATATTCACCCTAGTTTTCTCTCCACCAGGTGACACCGGGTACCCACCAGGTCCTCCCAGCACCCGAGGGTCTGTTCCGTTCGGAGCTTTACGTCCAAATCCAGCTGTGGCCCGCCCACTACGAGCGAGGAGCTCCCATACTACGCTGCCAGGCCAAAATCGGAGACCTCTACAGAGATGATGCAGCTGTAGCACTGTATTCAGGGAATAGCGACCCTAAAATTGAGAGAGGTGAGTTGAAATTTGAGTAACTTGATACAATTGGAAAGTTGTAAGATCTTAGAATAAGCTTTGAGCTTGTGCTGTATAAAGTGAGACCTGATTCAGATAAATTCAAATCAGAGAGAAAAAAGAATAGAGTGAGTGAAAGTTTCTTGAACTGCATTGAAAATAACAAAATAAAAAGTACTAACTGTGCTGTTAATAAAGTTAATCTCTAAAACTAATAGTAGGTGTTAATAATAAGATGACATTAAGAAAAACATACACAAGTACAGCGCCTTCCAAAAATTAATTGACATTTTTCCACTTCACCAGCGATGCCACATTATGATTTAAAAATTAAAATGTATTTAAAATTTAAATTTATTTATTAATTTATGTTTTTAAAATTTATTTTCTCAGGTTCTCTAGAACCTGGTATTTTTATTATTCTCAGGGGTGTAAACCAAGGTAAAATTTTAAGTTTGAGTATATTAAGTGTTTTGTTTTGCATTTAAATTATTGTCTAAATCAAATTGTATTGTTTGACATATCTCGGGACCCTCGGGTTCTCTGACCTTTGGAAGACCTACGAGTATTTTTTTGAATAAGTAATATTTTTTTATGATAATTTATAAGTAGTTGAATCAGTCAATAAAACGTTACAGTGTATAGTTCAAACATTTGGAACTGGAATTTTAAATCATAATATAACGTAATGTAACTTTTGGAGGCCACTGTAAATATTTTCTATATAATAATTAACAAAAACGTAATTAACCCAACCGTCTCTAGTTAAAACTTCATTAAAATAATACATTACGATACGTGTGACTTATGTATTACATTATTGCACGGCGTGAAATTAACGCCGTGCAATAATACTACTTGTCTTTTTTATAGCACGTGTGACCTAAACGCGCACTTAAGGTGCCACTTTTCGATATTTTTCTATACAAATTTCGGGAGAATATTACTCCACTGTTTGACATTGTGCATCCAAAATTAAACATGATATCGTTTTGGCTTATTATTAATTGTGTCTGTACTTAAACAGAATAGTAAAATGATAAGCAATTAAAAAGTTATGAGCCAATAAAGATTTGTTTTTCTTGCTATTTTTAAGGTAAATTTGGGTGTAAATAAATATTAAAAGAACTGTAAAATCTTCAAAACCAAGCGCAGTTATCGAAGAGATCAATAAACTTTATTTGTTTTTCTTCTTTATCTCGATTTTTCGAAACACTTTTCGATTCTTTTTACGCGCCTATCAGTTCGGAACTGTGTTTCTGTACGTGAAAACTAGACGTTTTTCGTTTAGACTGGCGTCTAACTGCTCATTATTGATACTAGCGCTTTCGGACACGAAGCCAGGCGAGACAACGTGCTTTTGGCCATGACCAACAGTGAGTTCGAGCTCGCGACTAGTTTACTCTTAAGTCATGATTTTCGGTGTAAACACTGTACTACTTAAATCACATATAAGTGTGACTTAAGTGCGGGCTTAGGCTTGGGCTTAGGGCTTTTTGACAAAACCGACAGCAAACATAATGATAATGCAACATAACTCCAAAATTTAAACTTTACCCACACCAATTACAAAAACAGCTTGAATTTCCGCAACTAGAATGACTCCTTTCAGTAGAATCTGGATTTCAGTAATCTCAAGGGCGGATTCATAATGTGAAATTATGTAAAGTACCCAACAGCTTTCAGGAAATATATTCATTACGATGTTTTGACGCAGGGCTTGTTCAATGGGTGTAATTGCAATTTTCATGACGGCCCATTATGTTCGCGTATTATTAAATCTCTGCATTATCACATCGCATATGGAAACCTGGTTCTAAGTACTGTTATAGAAAGTTGGAGGTTCCTACTTGGTAATAACTTCAGAATGTTTTAACGATGCGGTTGAAAACAGGCGCGTTGCTTCCTTTGTTCTGGAATTTGATTGCTGTCTTCAATAGATTGATGTAGATTTTTATTGAATTCATTTGTTTTTTCTCTGTTATGGCCATCATCAGCTTCAGGATCTTATGGTCTAGACAAAGTGACATTATATCAGAAATAACTATGATAGAAAAAGTGTGGCAGGAACATTGACGAGCACACTGTAACAATAAATTCAGTATATGATTGTAGACGTAACGTAGAAATTTTACGTCTGTTAAAAAAAAAATAATCTGCTGTTTCATGGAAAGTTCAATCCCTACGTGGTCAAAATTTATGAAACAGCGAATTTTGTTTTTACTACTCGTACCCTCGAGAAATTTAAACTCACGGGGATTCAGAATTACGTACTGAGTCCATGGTATCGGGTAGTTCGTCGATGTGGGATGCCACCCTGTAGAATTGACATAAGCTACCGAAAAGCTTATGTCAATCCGTTGTAGAAATACGACTTGTCTACCCTCTTTTGTTTCATAAGTTGTACTACAAATCTGACTTTTGTTAGCTGCAGTAAAATGACATTTCTTACAGTCATTTCATTAAATTATGTTGCCACACTATCTCGACTAGTGATGTGATTGGAACGCAATTGACCAATTTATGATTTAACATGATACAATCACATATTCTTTGTATTATTCGGATAAAAAATATACGTTGTAGTTTCATTTTAAATACAGGAATAGTTATTAATAGTAGGTACTAGTTCACATCAAAATTGTGCTCGAATAGTGAATTTGCACAAAAATCATTCAAACTATACAATCTCAATTTGGTGGGCTTAATATCCGTAATTTATTTGTTTTTTTAGTGCATCCAGGTTCCCTAGACCTGCCGATCGATTCTGTAAAAATCTCACCGTGATTACATAGGTGAAGTGAGCGTGAAGTGAGCTATCATAGGGGCAATCCCTAACATCAGGTGGAATGACAGCTCACTTCACATTAGTTTTCACGGTGAGATTATAACAGAATAGCACTGCTGGAACTAACGTTCAGATAACTAGTCTTTGAGAAAAGCCTATATAATTGAGTTTTTATGTTGTAATATTCATAGTTTGTTAATTTTGTAAATATGGTTTTATCAACCTGCTTTCAGGGGCTTGTCACACTCTGAAAACACAAGCTACTGACTTGACCAAAAATATACTATTCTCTTTTATAAAATCAATTGAACATTGATCGATTTTGAATTGAATGAATCGATTCTTTTGTTACATCACTGTTTAAATTTCGTTAACAAGTGGTAACACATATGCTGTCATTTTTTCTGCAGCTATAAGTCCTGATATAGTGTCAGTAATTATTGGTTCTAATTCGTCCTTCACTTCGTCATACCGAGGCATGAACATCTAATTAAGTTATTTCGCCTTTGATCACAATTCCGTATCACTCATTACCAACATTAACGTGTTCACTAACTAACTCAACTACAATCACTCCGTCAAACGTATTATTATTGCAATTTGTTATCAGCAAAGCGTAATTTGCTGATTGTATAAACGTTTTAATTAACCTAACATCATCCATATTGGAATCGATTATGCCGTCAAACGCACTAACGGCCCGCCATTATCGACACAAAACTATTATAGTTAACATAAGGCCGGCTGTCGTAAAAGGCCGAATCATATAGCTTATTGAAAATTGTATGTGGTTCATAATAAAGGGCCAAATATTGACTTGTAACGTGATTTATAGGAATTCATTATGTATAGCTGAACTCATAATGGTTTATTTCATTTTCACGTCATATAAGAACGAGCTCTATTGGTCTATGTGATAATTAGATAGTTTAAAGCTAAGTACGCACAAATCGCAGTGTACTAACAAGTCGATTACTTAGCGCCTATAGTCTAACTTACAATTAGCTGCACTAAAATGACATTTCTTACTGTCATTTCGTTAAATTATGTTGCCACACTATCTCTACTAGTGATGTGATCGGAACGCAATTGACCAATTTTGATTTAACCGTAAACAATCTAATATTCTAAGCGATAAAGCCGCCCATTGTATATTTTGTAGTGTTTGATGTATCTTTACTTGTTGTATTTTTGTGTTGTACAGAGGCCAGCACATCAAGCTACCCCAATCTGTCAGATTTTCCCAATTGAATATGAACCTTATTCCTTTGTGCTAAAGTTGAAAATCTATCAAAAAATTTTGACAGATTGGGGTAGGTTGACCTGCTGGCGTCTTACACTAAAGTATATATAAATAAATAAATAAATATTCTTACTGCAGCTAATTAAAAGTCCTACTTTAGAGTCTAGTGACTTTTGAGTCTTCCATCAATCAGATCCGACAGATGTCAGATTATCGGACTTACGACGACTCGTAACGACTGCCAAAGATACACGAATGACAGCCCGGTCCAACAGCTTAACGTGCTTTCCGAGATACGGAGGGGTCCTGGTATGTACAGATGGTCACCCATCCACGGACCAACCGCGGCAAGCGTAGCTTAACCTGATTAATCGACCCGTGCGGCTATTATCACTTAGCAACAAACCCCTCAAAATCTTTTGAGTTAGTGTAGTGTAAAAATAATAGACAATGACTCACGTATAACACATGAACAAAGTGTTTATATCATACTAAAGTGAAACGAAAAAGTGGAACGGACTTTTTTAAAGTACAATTATTTAAAGTTTTAAAATAGTTATCACTTAATAAATTAAGTTAGATAAAAATTTATTATTAATCTTATAGGCTAGATTGTAAATAATTATTGAGAACCGCTGGTTATTTTTAACAAAACATTTATAAAAATTGTTTGTTTCAGAGGGGCAATTCTCGTAAATTTAAGAACAAAATTCTCGTAAATTTAAGAAAGAAATTCACAGTCTCAATCTGTCAAAAATACCTCTAATTTCCCTACATTTTTGACATTTGTGTGTCGCCGAGATAGAAGAGAATATATGCTTAATACAATGACCAAAACTTATTTTTTAAAGCTTGCTGTTTTTATTAAGAAAATCGTGTTGACACTAGCATCACTTTGTGCATTTAAAATTTGAGTCTTATTACCTTGAAATGAGGTGGTTTAATTTTATTTAGCTTAATCGGCGGTTATTATGAAATAATTGATAATTTTTGAAAAAATAAAATTATTAAAAGATTATTTATTAAAAGTTACTGAAATCGATTCAGTAGTCAATTATGAACAAACTCTTTCAGGACTTGCATTTATTCTGTTACACCTTGTATAACAAGTACCTACAAGAAGTAAAAACAAAACAGGATGCACGAAAAATTTTCAAACATGAAATTCCAAAAACGGCACAACAGCTAACACGCCCGCATATCTTTAATATCCGTGGACAGGAAGCTCGCCTAATAAGATTACGAGAACCAAAGAGGGCATTGAGGGCTCAATGAGTTATTGCCTCCCGTCTCATTTGCCCAGACAATTTCCTCTGAGGGCAACAGAGAGGCGTTTGTTGGTAGATAATAAATTTATCTTTGGCACACGGCGAGCGTTTATTGCAGGAAACACGCGTACTGACGAATGGTAACGTCTGGTTATATGAATTTTACAAATTCCAGGAACTGGCGAGAAACTGGATATTTTAATTTCTGATGTAAAGATCTCAGCACATTAAACCACCCGAAACTGTCACATTTTCCCAATCTACTTTGAACCTTATACTTTAGCGATTAAGTTGAAAATCTATTAAAGAAATTTGACAGATTGTAGTAGCTTGATGTGCTGGTGTCTGTACAAAGAAACAAAGAAATGTGGTTTTAAATTCATATTAGCTTCTGCCCGCGCTATTACTGTGTTCTTTCTGACTCTTTTCGCATCGGCTCTTTACTGTCTTGGTGTGATGTTAAGTAGCCTATATATAGCCATCCTTAAGAATTAAGCTATCAAATACAATTTTTTTTTTTTTAATCCGACTGGTAGTCGCAAAGGTTAGCGCATTCAAACAAACAAATAAACTCTTCAGCTTTATTATTAATACAGATATGCTACGGATTTATCGAGGAAAACCTATGAATATGGGTTAATGGAAATTGCATTCACGGTTTTGTATCTATATCATTTTTGTTATCCTGAAATCATGATATGGGATGCTTTCATTGCTGAGATTGTTCACTTGTCGATTTAGTAACATATACAACGTGTTTTTTTTTATATCCCATAACTCTAGGGGGTCATCGTACTCGTCATTATGAACAACTTTTACTATGGGACCAAACCTGAAATCGCGAAAAAAAAAATCAGCTGTTCCCTACATTTATGTTCGTATAACTCGTCAAAATGTAGGGAACAGCTGACTTTTTTTTTCACGATTTCAGGTTTGGTCCCATAGTAAAAGTTGTTCATAATGACGAGTACAATGACCCCCTAGAGTTATGGGATATAAAAAAAAAACACGTTGTATACTTAATATTATATTAATTTAAACATGAATGAATATTATTTGAATGAATCATTTATTTTATTATGCATTATGTAACTTTACGAGAAGTGGTGACCAAAAGGTAACAGTCGCTACCTAAGAGTAATTCGTAGGTTCGAACCCAGACAGGCGTTTTACTTCGTGTAAATTATTTCATCACCACTGCTCTCAGAATGGTGAAGGAATACATCGTGAGGAAACCGGCATGTCCTAGAACCAAAAATTTTAAGATATGTGACATCTACCAACCTACTTAGAACCCACGTTGTGGATTACGGCCCACTCCCTTTCAGCGAGAGAAGGCCTGTGTATGATGTAACTATTCCTACGAAACATTTAACAGGAGGCTAATTTTCGTAATGTAAAACGTTCAAAATCTAGTCGCAGAGTCATCTCGGCGACAAAAAAATGTCAAAATGTAAGGAATTAAAGAAGTATTTTTTGACAGATTGAGACTGAGATCAGACCGTGAACGTTCATAAAATTACGAGGATTGGCCCTTAAGTTATATATATTACTAGCGACCCGCCCCGGCTTCGCACGGGTGCAATGCTGATACTAAATATACACTACATTATACATATCAACCTTCCTCTTTAATCACTCTATCTATTAAAAAAAACCGCATCAAAATCCGTTGCGTTGTTTTAAAGATTTAAGCATACATAGGGACAGAGAAAGCGACTTTGTTTTATACTATGTAGTGATGTACCTACAACTTCAATGGTAGGAGCTATAAAAAGTACTGAAGAAAGAAAAGTACCTACCGGTACCGTGCCTATTTCTCCCTACATTTTCGTTTCTACCTAAAACAGTAATAGCCCGAAAAGGGAAAAACGGCGATAGGAAAACAATACGGCTCACAACTTTTCACTCACACTCAGCGTTTTCTACTCCCCGTATACGTAAACCTTTAAGGCGCAAATTAAATTAGTAAAGGCTTTCAAAGGCAGAAAATAGGGTTACTTGGCACTCGTTGCTATTCCACATACTTTGAGTACCTTCGTAACATAGTGTTAGAGCTCATTCTAGGGAATCTGTTGGAACCAAGTGCTCTCGTGATTAAGGGGTGCTAGTACCTACTCCTGTATTACTTGGGTTAGTTAAAAGGCTAACGTCAAATGAGTCTGTAACTTATATTGGTACTTACAACGTAAGTTACAGTACTACACTTTAATGAAATATGCAATCATTATAAATGCATTAAAAAAAATATACAAGGTTACTTTTCAATGACCAGCCAAACTCAAGGATGTGGTACAGACCATCAAACTAAACAACTTTCTCCATGGGACCAATATCGTAATCGCGAAAAATTTATCAACTGTCCCATAGAAAACTTCAATACCTACTCGACTTAAATGTATGGGACGGCTGAATTTTTATTCGCGATTACCATGTTGTTCCCATGGAGAAAGTTGTTTAGTTTGATGGTCTGTACCACATCCTTAAATTTGGCTGGTCATTGAAAAGTAACCCTGTATAATATGCTTCAGCTATTTTAAAGTCTCTACTTACAGTCCGGCCGTCGTCGAGAGAAGGCGTTCCTAAAAATAGTCAATGTAACAATTCTAGTAGCTAATAAAGATCAAATTCGCAAAACACGTATTCGTTTGTATGAATCTGACAGGTCTCAAGAACGTATCCTCTCGTCAGCCGCAAAAAAATACAGCTTTAAAGGTCTACTTAATTTAAATTTTCCTTCACAGTTTCATAAAATTACTAAAAATATTGAACCTAATTTTCTCCTTTATACGAAAATCCAATAGTTTGGACCTCATCCAATGCTACTTTCTCATACGTGTGAATTTCCCATTTACGGTGGCAATATATAGGGTGGTCAGTTTTAACAGGGCACGTCTATATCGTCTGCATGTGACGGTTCGCCGCAAGCTACATCGTTAGTCTACCCAGTGAGAGGTATCGTATGTTATATTTTCCGGTGCAGGGCTGCTACTTTTTCTAAATGTTTATTGGTTGTACTATTGACTTCTTCTTTACAAATATGCCTGCTTAGTACCTTTAGATTTTAGTAATACTGAGATGACAACAAGCAGAGAAGTATGGAAGAAAAATACATATTGCGCCCTAAATAAATTGGGATATAACAGGAGCCCCGATTCTGTTGATCTGCTGAAGATTGTAAGACTATCTTTGCATTGTATAAACTCAATTTCCTTTGTATTGTATAACTGCATAGCACAGATGTGAGTTCTATGTACTATTGAGCTACCATTTACCGGGTAATATGTTTTTCATTGACTAGAATGTGCCCTGGCCGCTGATAGTATGTCATGCTCGCTCAAGTGTCTCGCTGACGGTGGCGTGTGTGTTGGATCATTCGGTTCCCTACAAAATGGTTGAGCTGGATGGTGCTGATCCATGCGTCATGTTCGTGAACGGGCGCCGTCAGTTGGGGCTGGTCATCTTTTAGCTGCCTCGGCTTATTTTTAATTATTTTATTTTTGTATTGTTAATTTGTTACTATTTGCTGTACTCTGGACACTTTTAACGCGTACTTGTTTTTTATTTATTTTTTACATCGTTCTCACATATTTATAAATTCAACATATGATGTAACTAATAATTTTGTAAAAATATAATTTAAAAAGAGTGTCCATGGAGTTTCTTGCCCGTTCTTCTCCATAGGTACCTACTACGCTTTGGAATGGGCAACTAGCTTCATTTTTTCCTGACTGGCCGACTTCTTGACAATTCAAAAGTGCCTGTAAATGGTTTAATTGAAATAAATGCTTTGAGTTTGAGTTATTCACCAACTAAATTAAATTTAAGTTCAGTGCATCTTTTTTTTTCTATTTCATTATGAAAAGGACAGAAGATAATTATTAGTTTAGTCCTGTCAAATCAGATAATCCATAGACAAGTTTAGATGTGATTAAAAAATTGGCTATTAAAAATACGTCAATTTACGTCAGGCGCTGACTAATTTGACAGGACTAAACTAATATTTATCTTCTGTCCTTTTCATAATGAAAAAAAAAAAGATGCACTGAACTTAAATTTAGTTTAGTTTGTGAACAACAGAATCGGCGCCAATGATGACCTTATTAATGAATTGTGCTCTGTCAGTAATGGATAATGTTAATCTAGTAATTATTGTCTACCGGTTTGATTGCACATTTAATATCCTTTATATATACTTTAAATAGGCTTGGTCCATTTTCCATATGAAATTGAATCATCATAATGTTTTCGATATTTTGTGGTTGTTATTGATTTATTCGTGTCGTCATCATTGTATCAGCTATGACGTCCACTTCTGTACATTGTTATATTACATATAGTTTCTGTGTCATTCCCATTTTGTACTGTTTTCCTTTGTTTAATTCAAATGTACTTACAGTTTATTTTTGTTTCAGTTACATCACCGGGATCAGCGTCCAGCCTACAAGTGTGCCAATTTCTACTATTACTTCTTATTATTGTTTGGGCAAACAATACTTAGGCGTTACATAAAATAAAATAAAACGTGTAAAAATTATAAAATAATTGATAAAATATAAATAGTTAGATGTATTCGATACTGTCGGATGAAATTGTGAATTTAAATGAAAAATAGTTAATTGTACTTAACGAGCTAATGACTATGCCAAAGAATGTAAAGACTTAAGATATTGTTGATTTAATACAAATTATATATATGTCAATGTTTGTTTTATTTCAAAAGATATAACGTAATACTCAAGGAATACAGCAAAAAATGAAAGCAAAGAAATAGATAAGTTCCTAGAAAAAATAAGGAGGCTTCGAAGAAAACTGTATAATATATATAGCAACAAATAACAACGCCTCGTATATAAAATACAAGGAAAAATAGACAGGTATATAACGGAACAAATGAAGACTTCAGATCAGTCTGGGAAGACGTTGCTATGAAACTGAGTAGTGTGGGCGACGGGAAAATAAATAGAACTTTATCTTTAGTAGATACTGATAATACTGCAGAAGAGTTTTTATCCAACTTGAAGCTCAGATTTAATACTAGAAAGTTTTGCTTTTGTTAAAACATGACATGATTGAAGTTATTATCTTCTCAATAAAGTCAATACCTGTGTATTTTTAGTTTAAAAATATACAGTTACACCCAACATTTTAAAGCTATTCAAGGTATTTACAGAAAAAATAAAAAAGAATAACATTACAGCGAACATTTGCAAAATAAAATTTCTATTGCCGGCTTTGTACATCAATACGAAACACCAACGAAATTGAGGAGGAAGTGTAATTAAAAAGTTCATTTGCTACAGTTTCCGAAGTGAAGGCTTTATTGCGCTTTGCGACAAACAAGTGCGTTTAATACATGTGTTTGATCGAATTTTCATTATGTGCCACTGCAGTGCGCTTTGGGAATAAAATCTCCTTCATTGAGGATCCCTTTGACAATAGAAATATATTGTTTATTAGCAGTTGAGAATCCTTTTCGCTCGTGGATTAAGTTAGTGTGAAATTCGATTGAAAGACTATCAAGAGGATTGTCCTATCCTTTTTGATTCTGTGTTTATAACTAGTACTGGATTCACCTGTGAATATTGATAGGCTTGGAATCACGATTACTTTTTATTATGTAAGTCAGTTTTTTAATAGGTATGTCTTTTTTCAGCAGTATACGATTTCATTTTTGTCTCGTATAGAAGTACCAAATTAGTAGTACACCTAAAGTAAAATTATCATTATTGTCATCATCGACCGCCTACAGTAGTCCAGTGCTCGACATAGGCTGCTCCAATAGCACGTCATTCATCTCGATTTTTGGCATAATCTTTCATCTAGCTGCTACCAGCCATACTGGGAAGATCGTCGTTACCCCAGTCTCAGAGAGGAACTAAATTGTAAGTAAAATGATAGTTTTTAAGAACTTGATACATGATGACAATTTAAGGAGTTCCTACGCGACTCGCTGGATGAATTCAAATTGAAATTTCATTACAAAATAATCTGAAGCCTCGATTTAATTGACAGCAAAATAGCCCAAAACTCAATTTAGGATCTCACTAACGGTGACAAAAGAGAAAAGTTCGTAAAATGCTACGCAGATTTAGTATCAAAGCAACTTTGTCAATGTCCCAAAAAGTACAAAAATAACCATTTTCGGACTCATTTATTAAAGGCAGTGCGGAAATTTTAGCTTACAGGCCCATTAGGACCTACACGATTTAATGTAGGTAAAGTCATCTCTCGAAAATTGCCGACGACCACACGAAGTTAACCGAGTGAATAATTTGGTTAGGATTGCAGAGTTCTTCGAGTTAATCTGACGAAAGCCACAGACATAGGTTCAAGGTTTAACTTTAATGATTTCTGTTCTGATTTAACCGAAGAAGAATACAGAATGGTTGTGTCTCAAAAACATACTTTCTATCATAAATAAAGTCTATGCTAACAAAATAAAATCTGGAGGAGTTTATATGTTTCAGGCTACCAAACTGTCAATAGTTATAAATATAATATATTTAAAATCTGCTAGATAACTATTACAGAAGTGGGATCCTTAGGAACGAGGAAACAATGAAGAAGCATAAAAAGTACTACAAATTTAGAGCATTCACAGAGCTCCTTCTACAATACCAAAAAAGGCTAAGCAATTGTCTCTGGAAACAGGTATTAAGTTGACATATGGAAAATGTTTTATCTTTAGTTGTTCACTCAGTCACCTTAACAACTTTTTTTTATATAATTTATGTAATTAGTTATCATTTTATTGTGCTTTTTTGTGTTCACTGAATAATTGGTATATCTATATAATATATAGTCACTAAAAATAAAAAGCAAAATTATTATTATTCAATCATATTTCGACGTCTTCATACAATGAACATTTAAACTTGTTTCATGAACTTAAGACAAAATATTGATTTCAGAAGGTTGCGCTTACAAAGAAACAATTATACAGACAAGTTCATGAATAAATTAGTGTTGAAATCATAATCAAGCCGTTTTGATTTTGTTATGAAATTAATTTATGAAGTGTAATTTGATTATGAAAGGGTGTTATTGTTCATATGTTTATTTCAAAGAAATATGGCGCAGAAGTTTGTGAATCTGAATGTGTTTCTGAAGTTATTCGATTGGAAAATTTCTGATATATGCTGTTTATTTGGTTATGTATGAAGTTACGTAACTTTGGTATTAATAACCCAATTGTATACAGCGGATATCAGAAATGTGTAGTGATATTTAAGTATATATGTGGTACAGACCATCAAACGATGTATGGGACAGCTAATTTTTTTTTCGCGTTTAACGACATTTTTCATGTTGATGTGGCTAAATAAAAACAGCCGCACAGGTCGATCGATCAGGTTAAGATAGCTTAACCTGATCGATCTACCTGTGCGGCTGTTTGCCGTGGTTGGTCTGTGGATGGGTGACCTTTACATAACGAGACCCCTCCGTGCCTCGAAAAACACGTTAAGCTTTTGGTCCCGGCTGTCATTCGTGGATCTTTAGCAGTTGTTACGGGTAGTCAGAAGCCCGAAAATCTGACAACCATTCTTACCAAGGGGTATCGTATTACTCAGTCACTGGGTTGTGGAGGTCAGATAGGCAGCCGTTCCATGTAAAATACTGGTATTCAGCTGCATCCGGTTAGACTGGAACATAGTTGAGAAAAGGCTAGGCAGATTATGATGGTCTGTACCACACCCTTTAATATAAACACATCTTTCTAATACATGCTGTACTTTTATTTAGTACATCAGAACTGTTGGGAAACTTCAAATAAAAATGTAGTACAGTCGAGTTCATTAATATATTGGCAGTGAGAATGTTTCAAAATATTGTAAGCGTTAAAATAATCATATAATTCTATACAAACTTACATCAATAAAATGTTATCATAATAAACTGTTCATAAGGTCTAAGTTTGTATAGAATTTATGATTATTATAACACTTACAATATTTTGAAATATTATCACTGCCAATATATTAATGAACTCGACTGTACTACAATTTACTACATGTTTTTTTCGGGTTTATAAAAAATTCTCGGCTTGTAAAGATTGTAGCGATACTAGTCAAGTACTATCTTTGTCGTCAAACAGTATTGCTTGGTCAAGAAAAGGACTAAACCCAAATGGAAAGAAATTTATAAAACTACTAACCTAGAGATTTTAATCTCTAATGCAGCTTCGTCTTCCAAAACATGATGTCCCCCAGAAACCTACATTACAAACCCCATAAACAATAAAAAAAAGAGTTACCTACCCCAGAAAAAGCCATCAGTAATCCGAGTCCTCTAATACGATAAAGCACTCATACGAATTTCAAAACGGCTAAAACACAGTCAGTCATTAATTACGTTAAAACAGTGAACGAAGCTCGTATTGTGTTAGCTTTGCAGAGATATGCCACTCGGCACCTCAAAATCCGATATTGCAGTACGCCATTGCGAAAAAAAAGAGAGAAGGCTGGTTTTATGTACAAAGTGGCGTACTTCTCTACACTGTGGCGACACTGGATATCAAGAATCAAGTAGGTACTATGGGGGCTATTAATGATACAACATTATATTTACTTTATATAATTAAATATATTTATTTATTTATTTATACTTTATTGTACACCAGAAAATACATAACAAAAAAAAAACAATTATATATTAAAATAATAATAATTAATAATATTATATTTTTTAAATATTAGATTATAAAAACATTTTAAAATATATAAAATAGTAGCGTTATATAATTATTACGTTTATTCCAAGCTAACGTTTTTTACATCATTGCACTAATTCTATCACTTTATTTTGAAACAAAAAATCTAATGGAAATAATTTGAAGCTCATTCTAAATTCGCTTGAACGTTCGAATTCAACCATGAGTTATTTTTCTGCCAGCAAAGCACAACATAAGGTCGACTTTTGCAGACTATCTTTACAGTAGTTTCGTGGCATGTCAAAACATAGAAGCACTGTTTTCGAACGCTGAAATTGATAATTCGTATTGTTATACTGAGCAAATGTGTAATTTAATCATAATGGAACGTGATATATGGGTAATCAGTTTTCCAACGAAACTAGACAATGCTTGTATCGGGAGTGAGTTCATGTCAATAGTGTATTAAAATCGTGGCGCTCAAACTCACAAACTACCTTCTTATCTATTACATAACATTAAGGCATTTTCTGTTTTTATCCGTGAGAACCTGTAATTGGCTTTACGTCTCATATACAATTGTTATGCATCTGTTATAGCTGTTGGTTTTCCTGTAAATAAATAAATAAATAAATAAATAAATAAATAAATAATCAGCCTATAATGTTCCCACTGCTGGACACAGGCCTCCTATCTGTGAGAGGGAGTGGGCCGTTATCCACCCCACGGCCCCAGTATGGGTTGGTTCTTATCAATTAGTGGTATTCAAATTAACCTTTGACCATACTGAGATCAATTACCATTATCCATAATTCTCACGCTACAGTTCATTGAATCTGTCTAAATTGTTACGATTAGGTATCTCGTGTTCGGCGGTGGTCGTTAACATGCTAACACGATGTGAAGGGTTCAAGTACTTTGAATTATTCAGAGTATTCACTGCCTATCTCGTGACAGCTTCGAACAACCAGCACTCCAGCCGTACTCATCATGTTTTAACCCAGAAATTGTTCAAACATAATATTTATTTATAATAGCTTACAGAGACGGTGACGTGATTCTGAAAACACATTGTACCCTGCAAACGACCATTCTGTGGTCCAAAATGGCTCGTAAAATGGCTTTTATGAGTAGCCAGGTTTGGTCCACTTTGACCATTATTCGTCAATTTTCCAAAAGGAAATTAAATTAAGGGCCTTACTCCCGTTTAGTACCGTAACACGGTCACTTTATGAAGCCTACTTCTCACTAACGGCTTAGTTAGAAGATCTCAAAAAAATATATGTTTCTTATAGATTCATCTACATTATTTCTGAAACAGGATTTTTTCGTATGGCCTTAAAAAAATATTTACCAAAACACTGTTTTTGGCTAATATTCCTTACTATTTCTAAACGGCTTTGATGTTTAGAAATATTTTTACACTGAAAAATTGATGGTTAAGAGGTACTACATAAATGAAACAGTTTATATAAATCAATGAACATTTGCAAACGATGTAAACGAGGCAAAAGGAGTATGTAAAGATCTTAGCAGGTGGTGTTCAGTAGTTTTTTCCTAACCCCATGGGAGGAAGGTGTGAGTTTATATTCAAACGAAATGTTCTACAAATCAATGTATAAAAGTGATGCTACTAAAATGGCATCTATTACTTATGTGTTTTAGATAAAAGACTAATAAAGTCTTGAGCTTAGAATCACAGTAAATGACTACTATATCAAGTGTCTTAGGGCTGAGTCACACTTGCGATTCTATGCCGTGTAAAGGTTGAATTACCCCCACGCTAACTTATGAATAAGTGGGGTACGTCGTCGTGAGAAAGGTTATGACAGCTGGCAATGCAACCGTCGAGTTCAAGATGCGGTTTCATGACACTATTATACTTTTTCTTAGCATAATCAGCCTAAAATGTCCTATTGAGACACGGGCCTCAACTCTGTGAGAGGGAGTGGGCCGTAATCCACCACGTGGGTCTGGTGCGGCTTTGTGGATGACACATATCTTCGAATTTTTTTATTCTAGGCCTTCGATGTTTTCCGTTAGTGTGGTGACGAAATTATTTACACAAAGTAAAGTGCAGCCTGGATTTGAACTTACGACCATAGTCGTAAGTCGCGGCTGTTAGCAATAGACCACCGCTGCTCACAGTTCGTTGTTCTCAATACTTTTGCTTACCCACTTTAAAATCGACCCAAACGCATTTCGACAAGTTGGAATAAAGCAATGAAAAAACATAATTTATCTTTGGCACTACTTTGTTGTCAGAAAATAGCAAGCGCGTAAAAGCCCCAACACATCTTCAGCCATCTTTTGAAGAATATACTGAAATATAAGTCCATTAGGTCTGTCCAAAATAAATATCTTGACAGGCTAAGATCTTCACTCTCCTTGTTTATTCTGTTAGTAGATGTATACGATATAACATCTAAACTTGATATGAGAATCTTGGAAAAAATAGTGCGATATTTTCTTTCTCGTTTATATTAAAAACATTATTATAATAATTAAGTATTTGTAACATGTGACCTTTATGCTTATTTACTGGCTTAAGTTAATATAAAAGATATTTTAGTGTAACTAAGAGCCATCAAAAAATTGCTCGTGTATTTTATGAAGCCAGGCATCGTGTTATTAAATTGAAACGTTTTTCGTTCTACATGGTAACTTTCAAGATAGTAGGTACTTTTAAGATAGGTAATCAAAAAGTGAATTGTGAGGGTGTGTAAAGATGTGAGGGTGTGTGTAGCGTATGTGTGTGTAAAGTGTGTGTAATTATGTACTTATAGTATAGTATAGTTTAATGGCACCGACAAAATGTTGCTTATCCCTATTTCAGTCATATTTTTGTTAAAAAGACGTCAAGTGTATATAAATGTCTAATTTACCTGACAGATAGCAGAACTATAAATTATTATTATGGGAATCGAAGTACCCAAACGTCACAAAAAAATAAATAAGCAAATATACAGCAAAATAAGCACCAATAAATAACGAACATATTTTTCCAATAACATCCCAGCAATTGCGATGAAAAACCTCGCATTTTTTCTATACATTTTTGTTGACGTTCGTCCGGAAGTCGAAACTCTAGGGGTTCCAAACTATCTAGCTAGCTCCATTGTTTGTACTGCCATATTTCTTTTTGCGTGATATACTGATATTAGCTCTCAACACAGATAAGTTGAATAGTCTTTTTGAAATTTATCGTATGGTAATATTTCACGTACGGTAGAGTGAGTTACTAGTGTGACGTTTATAATTGATTGCTGAGAATGGGGAATTCCGTTTGTGAATAGGCTATGATAAGAGAATGTTGTGATAACGATAAAAACATTCTTGATTATGGAAAATATTAAGGTTTTTACAATTAGCTTCCACTAAATACTGCAAAACGAAAACAATTAATTTGGCGCAAATTAAGTTAAAATTAAAACCGTACTGTGTTTTAAGTCCGCAGATAATTTATTTAAGGATTGTCAACGAAGGGAAATATGATGACAAATTGCAGCTTACACATGAAAGTGCTGCCGCATATTTATTATTACGTGATACCTACCTATTTTGTGTGGCTAGTTGACTTAGTTCTAATATACTACTTCGTGGATTCGAAAAAACCACTTCGTAGAAAAAATAATCGACATCTGCCTACCTTTTTCCCAACTAGGTTAGTACCCTAGTCGGCCTCCAATCTAACCAGATGTAGATGAATATCAATTGAGTGACTGTTTATCTGACCTCCATAACCCAGTTACCAGCTAAGAGATGTCCTTTGATCAACTTTACATTACACAAAATTACAACAGTCTCATCATTAGCCTAGCCTTTTCCCAACTATGTTAGGGTCGACTTCCAGTCTAACCAGATGCAGCTGAATACCAGTATTTTACATGGAGCGACTGCCTATCTGACCTCCACAACCCAATTACTGGGTAATTCGATACCCTTGGTAAGACTGGTTTTCAGACTTTCGGGCTTCTAACGACCCGTAACGACTGTCAAAGATCCACGAATAACAACCGGGACCAACGGCTTAACGTGCTTTCCGAGGTACGGTGAGGTCTTGGTATGTGAGGATGGTCACCCATCCACGGACCACAAGACCACAACAAACATTACAACAGTCTATTTACTAAAAAAAACATCGTTAAAACACTCCTCCAAACAGAGCAAATTAAATCCAACAACACTTGTCCCGCAACACGAGACTCAACTTTTAATGACACAGCAACTAATACAAATACAAAATAATGTTTACATTAAACTAAGACTACAAAGTCTGTGCTTAAACTTAAATTAAAAACTTCCACTCGTTTTTGCCGGACCGGGCCGTTCAAAGTTAGAGAACTAAGTTCTCCGGTTCTTCGCTTCTTCACCGGTATTGGAAAACACGTCAAACACTCATGTTTTGTTTTACCTTCGTGAAGTTTTTGCATTGGCCTCGATGGCACTCTATTGGTTCTAACTTTTTATGTGTGTTGGATTCAGAACGATAGTTAATTAGTTTGAAACAACTTTGCAAGGTACGTTTCTGTTTATTATTATGAAGAATATGTTTGCTTAAGTCCTTTCTACACGGCACGGGTGCGGCGTATAAACCACGCAGGGCATAAACCTTTTCTTTTTTTATCGTGGAGAAATACTCATGCACCACGGGGAGATAGTGCAGTTTTGTGGGAGTCTAACCCACTAAAACTCCACGGTGTTCTCCTCTGCTGCTTACGGCGGGAACACGGGCATGTAGCACTCATCCGTGAACCCGCCGCGGCTGTCCGTTCTCTCCGGTCTGTCAACAAGCTTCTATACAACACTGACCGGCCGTGCCTATACTCGACGAATAAAACGTGTGTGTGTATGTGGGCCATACATATTTATGATCTGATCAAGCCTGTCCCTTGCTGTCCCCCAGCGACGCCCTCAGCCGAGGTCCGTACCCCACAGGGGTTGCCATTAACGTGTAGTCGTTTGGCTTATAAATTTTATGGCCTGCCTGGAGGCCATAACTTATTAAGGCATCCACTCACTGATAAGCAGCCGACAAGCTCCTAGGTTGACCTGCGAGACGCCATATAAAAAAAAACGGTTAACATAGAGATACGCTGATAAATTCATATTTTTCTTCTTTAGTATTCTCTCAATGCTGAGGATCGCGAACACACACGACGCGTCTCCAAGTTATGCGATCTTCTGCAGTGTGGACCGCTCGGTAACCTCAAACTCAGCCTCAAACAGCCTTCTTGATCGTGTCTGACCATTTTGCCGATGCTCTGCCTTGATACATGGAGATGGGCAAACTACTCTTCATTGCGCACCGTGAAAAGAAATAAAAACAAGTTTTATTAAGAGTGTGTTAAATGAGCGGTCTTATCGCAAACAATCCGCCTAGCCTTTTCAACTGAATACCAGTGTTTCACATAGAGCGACTACCTATCTGACCTCCTCAAACCATTTATTGGGTAACACGATACGCCTTGGCAAGACCGGTTGTCAGATTTTGGGGTTTCTAACTACCCTTAACGACTGTGACACTACTCCATACAAGTTCAGACGTGATTAAAAACTTGCCTACTAAAATTACGTCAATTTGCGTCAGGCGCTGATAAATCAGACAGGACTAAATTAAAATTTATCTTCTGTCCATTTCTTTATTGAAACAGAAAGAAAAAGATGCACTGAACTTAAATTTAGTTAATACGGAATCGGCACCATTAACAACTAACCTACAATATGAGTAATGTATTCAAATAATATGAAAATTATATACTTAATTATTGAATAAAAACCAAAGGCAAATTAATGCTAATAGATATAAAAGGTTTTGAATGTATGGATTTATTTTAGTGGTAAGTACATCAACATTGTGGGCTTGTGCTATTGGAATACTAAAATGAAAACCGTATTCAGGACTTGATTATCATCATATAGGTATTATGAGGAAACATATTAATGGAAACGTTATTAATAATTATACATATTTACTAGCTGTCGCCGCAAACGTAGTTTTACAAAAAAAAAAATCGGGGTATGAAAAATAGATAGTAGCCGATTCTCAGACCTACCCGATATGCACACAAAATTTCATATAAATCGGTCCAGCCGTTTTGGAGGAGTATGGTAACACGAGAATTTTATATATTAGAAGAAAGATTAACAGTATACCTACGACGAGAGCAGTGGTGACCCAGTGGTAACGGATTCGACTTACGAGCGGCGGTCGTGGGTTCGAACTCAGGCAGACGCTTTACTTTGTGTAATTTATTTCATCGCCACTGCTCTCAAAAAACGGTAAAAGAAACCATCGTGAGGAAACCGGCCTATCTTAGAACCAAAGATTCGAAGATATGGGACATCTACCAACCCGTACTGGGCCCGGGTGGTGGATTCCGGCCCACTCCCTCTCAGAGACGAGGCCTGTGTCCCTGGAACTGGAACGTTAAAGGTTGTTTATGTATCTATGATACAGTTAGTAGTGTACTCGCCAGCTTTTGGTTCGATATAGAGCGCCCGCTTGCGAGTACGAGCTTCTGGTATGTAGTCCTTATGCCGAAATAAATAAAGAAACATGGTTGTAACCAATTAAATACGCAATTTATTATTGGCTATAGTTATTTCTAAACATCAAAAAACAGGAAAATAAACGGTGATCCTGGGAGATTTTCAAATTTTTTGCACGTTCCTAAATTATGGAAAAGTTTTTTCGTAAAAGTTTTTTATACAAATTCATGACATTGTTTTCATAGTTTATTTACATTTGATTGTAATATCTATGTGCCATTTTTTTCTACGATAACTTGTTGCCACTTTGTAAGTAGTGACATAATCCCATTGCTATAGAGATTTTGGGACTTCTGATAAAAAAACTGCGATAAGTAGTTTTGGTAGCCCTCTCTTGGTGTTAACCTAACACTAGGTAAAGAATTCTGCCTTGAACATAAATTCTGATTCCCTTGAAAATGTCGAAATATACGTTTTTGTGGCATAAACGGCCGTATCTTATTTTTACGTTAATTTAGAAGTTTAAATTTTTCACAGCTACAAGAAACTATAAACCTGAGTATATGGTTTGAATTTCAACTCGATATCTTTACGCGTTCCCGAGATAAAGGGTCTTGACCGACCGACAGACAGACGGACAACAAAGTGATCCTATAAGGGTTCCGTTTTTTCCTTTTGAGGTACGGAACCCTAAAAAATGGCCCCAGTAAGTACCTACCTAAGAAACGTTTGACGAGAAAAGAAACGAACAAAGTTTAAAAAAAAAAGATAACTTTTACCTAAAACATTCAAGAAAACTCAAGTTCCCAATAAAAAGTGACCTCACAGAACGACATAAAGAGGCGCCCTTTTAATCTAAAATTAAAAATGGAATCTCCGAAAAAAGTTATAACCAGAAAAGCGATGTATACTCCTAAAACTTTTTGCATTAAAAAGGTTTTATTATTCGGAAAAAAAATGTAAAGTTTGACCGTTTAAAATGTATTATGAATGCAGGCGGCGTATCGCGCGCGTGTTTCAATTATAACATTGTGGGAATTAAATGGTAGTACGTTGTAAACATTGTAAGAGATAAAGATGGCGTAACTGAGGGGTAAGACCGGAATATTATATTGGAGTGTTGATTTTTTTGAGTGGCATTTGATGTCATTTGTTTTTTGATGCTTGTGTTCGTAGCTCTTTACGTAGCTCCTCACTGGCCAAAAATTACGCTACAGAAACTCTGTTTCATTATGTTTTCTAAGAATAACGCAACGTAATTTCGGTTTAATGTGTCATATATCATACATAGGTAATGCAGGCGTAAACACGTCGAACTTTCTGCAGTGTAATTTCGGCAGTACAACAGTACACTTTTGTTTTGCAAAGAGTTGCTGGATAAAAGTGGTAATAGTAAATAAATAAAAAAGGGAGACGTCGTCGGTGGAAGTCAAGTAAAAAGTAGCTAGATGTAGTAAGTATATAAGCAAAATAAAAATTGGCCTTATAATGTTCGTCTTCAAAAGCCTATTAGCATCCATATAAGCATCCGTATAGGTATATCTATTCATATACAAAATGTTTAAAAAGATACACCGGTGGTGGTAAAGAACCCATAAAAACGAAAATTAGAATATTATAATATTTTCATGTAATTTTTTTTTAAATGTCTGTCATAACCTAATAAAAACTGGCTCCTTATTTATTTATATACACTTTATTGTGCACACAACAACACTACAGAACATAAAAAAATACATCAAACACTACAAAATATACAATGGGCGGCCTTATCGCTTTCTGCGATCTCTTCCAGAAAACCTTGCTTCTTGACTCCTTTTTATTTTTTTACATCCATTGCACCAGTTTCTACGATGTATTTACTGTCATTGAAACGCAGTAAAGATTGTATTCATTTACAAGCTATTCAACATTTTACTAGCAATTCAAAATATTATAATAATTACGTAAAAACAAAAAACACTAAAGATGTTTCTCTTAAAATAGTTCGTGTATGAATAGATAGAGCTTCTAAATAGACGCAATAAATAACAATGTGAAGGAAAATTGTGTGTCATGGTCATTTAGTTGGTGATCGAAGAAGGCCGCTACTGATTACCGTCTTCGTGTCTTTATTCATCATTCACCTATAATACCTCTCCTGAAATATTCGATTACACAATTATCAAAACTTCCTTACCAAAACTGTATACATTTCAACCCAGTTACAAAAAACCTTGTTACTTACATGCGGAATCAGCCCGGTGTATATTTCACAACAGTTTTTTAGAGTTTTTCCGCACCTAGTTACCGCCGCACGAGTGAGCGCGCGGACATGGCTTAGTTTCTCGCAAAATATCGACGGCGCCGCCCACCGCGACGCTTCAGCCCGACAAATTGGCATTTTGATTGATATTCGATTTATTTGCCTACTCTTTAGTAGACTAGGTTTTTGGCCTATTTTTAAAATATCTATACCTAGTAGGTAGATTGATGTCCTTTAATAAGTTACTGTTGTTAGACTTCACGTTTTTTCAGAAAATTTCTACGTCAAGGGAGCAGTGGTGGACCAGTGGTAACAGCCGTGACTTACGAGTTGTATGTAGATCGTGGATTCGAACCCAAGCAGGAACTTTTCTTTGCGTAAATTATTTCATCACCACTGCTATCAAAACGGTGAAGTACCTAAAACATCGTGAGGAAACCGGCATGTCCTAGAACCAAAAATTAAAAAATACCTATGTGACATCCACCAAACCGAACTAGCGTAGTAGTAGCGTAAACTGAACTTTATTGTATAGACATTAAAGTTATTTTTCCAAATCCTCATATTTGTTTACATTTCTGGCAAATAAATGCCGAATGCAGATTATGTACATAAATTATAAGCGTCAATCCCACGAGATATGAAAAGAATATGTAAGTAATATCATTGCAGCGGACTACCGATCAGTTACTTCATACAAAACTATGTAGAATATAATTAATAACGTGAACTTCCAAACATTATTGTCAATTCAGAAAGACAATAATATACAGTTTCAACAATGAAATCTCTTAGAGCCAACTGGGCAGTTTAGTATCCACTAGAAAATTAATAACATCGTACTGCACTAGAGTACAATCCGCTAAGCGCCGTGGTAATGGCAATATTCCCGTAGGAACGTTTTGTGCCCGGGCAGAACGCTCTGCATGGCCAGCAAAATACCAGGCAAGCTACTGAGATATGCCGCACAGTATCCCCGCGGCGAGCATATTTCATGCTCGAATGATTGAAGTTACGTGTCTTTCTTTTCTTGTAGAATTGTTGTATTTTTTGATTGGCTAGTTTTGCCATTGTGAGCTCTCGTTAGGTAGTAGAAACGTAAGAATACTTTTTTAGGGTTCTTTACCTGAAAAGAAAAACACGGAACGCTTATAGGATCATTTCGTTGTCCGTCTGACCGTCTCTCCGTCAGTCAGTCTGTCAAGACCTTAGGACCGCGTAGAGGTATCAAGTTGAAATTAATATCAAGAACGTAAGTCTACGGTCCCTTGAAGCTGTAAATAAATCAAGCTTCTATCTCAATGAAATAAAAAAATACGGCCATTTACGCGATATATTTTGATACTCGCAAATAAATCAAAGCTTATAAATCCTAGGGTGCTTTCCGTTGACCTACATAGATTCATGAAATTTGGGAAATTTTGAAAATGTCAGAATTCTTAATTGGTAGCTGTGATAGTTTTACTTCTAACTTCGGGGACACTTGACTCTAAAAAAATTAGCATTTTAAAGCTTAATATTTCATAAATGGATCCCTGAATCGAAAAATTGTTTTCACAAACCCGCAATATTTTTTACAGTCCTATCCAACGATACCTCACACCCTGGGATAGACGAGAAAAAAAAGCATCCCCACTTTACTTGTACAAGAGGTACCCTAAAAAAATATTTTTCATGATTTTATTTTATCACTTTGTCGGCGTGATTAATATGTTTATCCATGCCAAATAATAGCTTTCTAGTACTAAGAGTCTCTGCGCTAAGCTGCGGACGGACAGACGGACATGGCGAAACTATAAGGGTTCCTTGTTGACTACGGAACCCTATAAAAGACCGAACACATTCAAAATAATTAAAAAAATAATATAATATCTAATTTACAAAGTAAGCAAATGTCATATTCATTAATATCAATGTATAAGCACACATATAAAAAAATCCGGAAATAATATTGATAGGTACGGAATCCTAAATATTTTTGCGTATGTTCTTTAAATCATAGTTACCTACATCAAATGCTTTTCTTCTTGAGTATAGCTAACTAGTTTCTGCCCACAACTTCACCCGCGTGAAATTTCTTGTTCCCTATCCCACCCCGTCGCATCGCATCGCCTCCCCGCGCTATTACTTTTACTTTGTTTTACCGCTTAGTTCTTTCTGAAATTTTTCGTATTGCTCGGGATGGTAAATAGATTTGTAGCCCTCCTCAAGAATTGAACTATCAAATGCAATCATAATTTTTCAAATTCAATTGGTGATTTCAGAGATTAGCGCGTTCAAACAAACTCTTCAACTTTATTATCAGTATAGATAGATATTAAATTACATAATATTTATTTTTTTGTTTACTTAATTCACGCTTTTTTCTGAAAGTGGTATCGTTTTCAAGACATACTTAAGTGGGATCTATGTTTATTTATGCACTTTAGTTAACCGCTAGTCTAGACAGTCCACCCACATATTACTCTACTAAAAATACCATCTAGCTATTAACATTTATGTAAGTGGACACCATCAGTAACTTTCGTGACTCATAGCTACCTAATTTATATTAATACCAGCTTCTGCCCGCGACTTCGTCCGCGTGAAATTTCACCTTCCCCCGGTTCAAGCTCTTAGGGGTGGAATTTCGAAAATCCATTTCTTAGTGGATACCTACTCTTCATAAAGAACACACCCTCCAAATATCATGTCTCTAGAACCAGCGGTTTAGGCTGTGTGTTGATATATCAGTCAGTCAGTGAGGACTTTGAATTTTATTTTATTTTTTGTTTACAGTGGTTTGCACAACTACTTTCAATCTCTAACGAAAAACAGTGATTAAGCTCACTTACGCACTGACGTAAATATATCGCGGCGAGATTTTATCGTGCACTGGATTTTCAACCCTCGGTGTTGAGTAGTGCGTTGAAAATGCAGTGCGCGAAAGAAAAACTTGCCTGTGCCAACCTCGGCTTACTGAGATCTTCGTAGGTAATTAAAATATATCCATGTATTCATTAACCTAAGTTTTAAATTGCGATTTAGATTTGCGCGATCGCGTCAAAAGCTCCGGTGCTGTTCTGTGAAAATCTCACAGTGAAAACTTAGGTAAAATAAGTGTGGAGTGAGCTGTCAATAGTGTCAATTCCTAGAAAAAACAAACTCACTTCACCTAAGTTTTCACTGTGAGATTTTTACAGAATCGACCGGCTGGTCACGTTTCTGCATTGTTGACAATGACATTTGAATAGTATTATCTCGCTAACTCATACTGAAAATGTTATCTACCGTTCCAAGCTGGACGTGTGACACACAAATTTTCGCGCGACCTAAGTATGGTAAGTACTACACACGTTTTTCTACACACGTTTTTCTTTCCGTGAAAAACTACGGTTTAGCCGCGGTTAGCCGCGCCTTAAACCGTGTATAGATACGGTCATCAGTGTTGTTGACGGAATCGTTTTTATCGACTTCACAAAAAGGAGGAGGTACTATGTTCGGATGTTTGTATGTTTTTTTTTTTTTTTGTATGTTTGTTCATCGAATACTCCGCCAATTGTCGACGGATTTTCAAAATTCTTTTTTTGTTCGAAAGTAGATAGTTCTGAGGTGGTCTCATTGTCACCAAGTTAGGATCTGATGATGGGATCTTAGAGAAATCGAGGGCAACCCTCAAATTTTATGGGCTTACTTATTGTTTTTCGCATATTTTATGAAGTATCTTGTGTATTTGCGTATGGTTGTTACCATCTCAGGTAGCTGAACTGATGATGGAAGGTACAACTCCTTAACAGTAAGAAGTTATTCGAACAGACAAGGACAGTTTTAGTAAATTGTTTTAATGTTTGATAGGACATTTGTCACATTTGGTCTCATGATCATCAAGTCATGACCCGATGCTGCAGTCAGGATAGTCTGCAGAGTACCTAACTCCTCGACAACTAACAGCAGATATATCGTGTTTAGGCTCATTGAAAAGTGCTCGATGTGTGGATAAACGTACTGTTAATGAGAAACACCGAAGTATACATAGAGACTTGATGCTGAAACCAGGAGCATCAGAAAAAGTACAAACCTTGAAATTACAGCACCGTAGTCGTGTTTGGGCTCATTTTAAACAGGACTAAATTTTAAGTTCAATGCAATGTTGACATAAGTCTGGCCTGATGTTGCCAGGATTATCAGTGGGATCCTGGAGAAATCGAAGGAACTCTTCAAATATTATAGGCACACCTATAGCGATTCGGGTATTATTTATAGTAACTCGTGCATTTGCTTTCGGAAAGCAAAATTTAGTGAAGTAAAACTGATGATGAAGACCACAGATGGCCACCGGGACTACTCAATAATAAGTATTTCACAGGTTGCGATTCGATTACTTTAATATGGTTGCTAAGCAATTTATGCTCGTCACAATGCGAATGGTGAAATGGAGGTGATGGTGGAGTACCAGGAGAACTCCTCAACAATTAACGTCCCTGTATCGGGAAAAGTAATATTTTGTAAAAGGCGATGAGCTTGATGCATTATAAACAGACCCACTAAAAAGCGAGAAATAAAAACTTTTTAACAAAAAAAAAAACCGACTTCCATAAAAAACACTACAAAGTGAAAAATAACTTTAATTTCGGAAGTCGGTGGCAATAAACTAAAATACAGATCCAAAGACACCGACTTCCGAAATTAAAGTTATTTTTCACTTTGTAGTGTTTTTTATGGAAGTCGGTTTTTTTTTTTTGTTAAAAAGTTTTTTACTAAACAGATACCGTGTCATGTACAAAGGGCATAACGATATAAATCTTTCCTCGTAACGCTTTGTCCAGTCTTCACAAACTGCTCTTTGGCCCGATGTGCTACGCTCGCGTGATCTCATTCCGTGTCTAGAGATCGTTACACTTAATACCATCGTAATTAGACAAGCTACCCTTCATTTCATTTGGATTTACTCAACTACACTTAACGAGTAGTTCGGTTCAGCACGTAATATAGAGATTTTATTCTAATTGCTGTTCTGTTTGTTCGTTAGAGATTATTTGCTGCTAGTGTTTTGGGAATAGAATATTATTATGAGTAGCGAATAGTGTTAATGTTAGCGAGTAACTTTGTGAATTCAAAATCTGGAATAGAATGAGAATTTAAAAGAGTTTTTGTATTTATTTGTATAGTTAGTTAGTCTAATGTCGTAACAGTAATTTAATTTACTACCTTGTTTAAATAGTTAGTTGTATTAAATATTGTAAAAGATTAAACTATAGAAATAAATAAATAAAGAGAATGATTAAATCAATCAACCAGAGAGATCCGTGCTTGTTCTTGTTGAGATCCGGGTCCGTTTCCCGCCCGTTCTTCTCCATGGGTACGAACTACGCTTTGGAATGGGCAACTAGCTTCATCTTTCTGACTGATCGAACCCTTGACAAAAAAGTGTCTGTAATTGGTTTATTTGAAATAAATACTTCCAGTTAGAATAATAAACATTTTTCAAAAATTATTTACCTGAAAATGTTCTGTATACATTATCTGTTTCTATGTTTGATTAGATTTCCAACAGCTGATTGACATCACTGAAGATCAGAGCAGATCACTCTACACACTGTCAAGAACTTTAATTAAAGCAAACTCTCGGGAGACGATGATGAGTTAATTTCAACGAAACAGTACATTACAAGTTACGACCCTCCGTGTCGTTCATCGTACAACCTTACCAAACTAAGTAGAAAGCTTCGTGCATTTTCGTGTTCAGAACTACAGAGCGTAAAGTGCAACAGTAACTCCCGGATTCCGCTTTCCGTCAATCAACTTTTACGAGCATTTTAGAAAGATTTTTAGAAAGTAAGTCGAGAAAATATTGCTATAATGTATTTTCAGTGTAACGTTTATCGTGTAAGATAATAATGGCCTGAAAAAATAAAGATCAAAATGAGAATTTTAAAATTTAACCATGGTCCTTTATCCGCGCCCCGGCGATCAAATACGGTGGAAATTTCCCGTTCGTCGTGTCGATAGCTGGTATTATCTTATCTTTTATGTAGCCAGGGATCGTTAGAGGGAACTATTAAAGCGAAGTGTCACAGTTTAAAATACGAAGAATGGTGAATGAAAAAGTGAATGTTTTAGGATCGAAAGATAAATGTTTCAATCCAGTTTTTAGGTGTTCCGGGCCGGTGAAGCGGTATGGAGCCGTTTGATATCATCGTAATGGGCTTTTGTGTTTCAAGGGTTTATTTAATATTTCATGGTGAGCCATAGAGATGGAATTTTATGATTAAAATGGGGTGGAATTTTGGATAAATTAAAACGAGTTGCTATTGAATATTTTGTTCAATTTTTGCTCACGTGATAGTGTTTATTTTACGAAACCCTTTGTTTAATTTCGTATTTAGAAAAGTAAATTATTCATACATTTAATCTTACTTTCGATACTTTCACATCACGCCTGTATCCCTCTAAAGGCTAGGCAGAAGTGTGTTAGTACACCAACTCTTGGCTAGTTATTTTTAAGCACCATGTAAAAGGGGGTGAACCGATACTTTCCTTTCTTATAAATAAACCTGTAATTTTTACCGACTTCAAAAAAAGGAGGTTATCAATTTGACACGTATGTATGTAATATTATTGGAACTGCAATATATTCACATGGCTTCCAACCAAATATACAAAATTTTATAGTTGTATGTATGTTTGTTTGTCCACGCATTTCTCCGCAACTGTTAATCGGATTGTGACCAATTTTTATTGGCTTACGTTTACTACTTCAACTTAGGGAACAGTGCAAGTTTCATCAAAATCGGCTCAGTAGGTTTCAAGATATGGACAAATACTTGTAAGCGTGATGGCCTGGCTTATTGATACGAGCTACTGGTGTGGTGTCAAAGGGAAACATCTCAAAACCTTGGTCAAATTCTACTGCAATACTTACAAAAAAAATGTTACCTATTTATTACAAACAAATATTCCAGTTTTTACTTCAAACTATAAATTACGAAATAAAAAGTAATTAAAAGAAATCGACATCAAAAAGAAATTAACTCAAAATTATGAAATACTTAACTTTAATTTCGGAAGTCAGTGGCATAAACTAAAATACAGATCCCAAGACACCGACTTCCGAAATTAAAGTTATTTCATAATTTTGAGTTAATTTCTTTTTGAAGTCGATTTATTTTTTATAAATTACCTACTTTTTGAACTACGAGATAAAAAATACATAAACATGTCAGCCATTAAATCCTGTGATAAAAATCGAAATAACAACTTAAGTACAATCTCGGTAATATTTTAAGCTAGCTCCTAAAGAACCGCGTATATCGTATTATATTTTATTCCCATCCTTGCTTTCAAACTTTTATGATCGAGTTTATTACGAACAAGACTTAAATTTCCTTGTTGTCTTAAATTTAGGTCACATTGCGTATTAAGTTTTACAGCGAGTGCTTTGACTTAAATGTACCAGTTTTAATTTTAAATTATGAGATCGTTAGATGTGTTTTTTTTTTGTTGATAAACATAACTAAAAAAAAATTAAAGGGGATGCGATAGGTAGCCCGCGAAATGAAAATTTTCTTACGTTTTTTGCAATTTGCTGGTCAGAGTCAGATCGTATGTTGAACAAAATATAATTCGCGAGTGTAACAAGTATGTATTTACAAAATTATAATAATTAAAATCATCAATACAATTCTCTAATCATATAATCCTAGTGATTCATAATGTTGGCATATTGGCGTGGCTAGCTGACTTATGGCAAATAAATTAATTTAATGTTTTGTGTCTTGCAATGTTAATAATTACTTTGCATACATTCATTGTATACATTCAAGTATGTTTTGACTCCCTACGAAAGCACTAGGAAGCGATGAAGGGCGAGCGTTTTGAGAGAATTTTTTTTAAAATTTTGACGTTTGAAATGTGGTGATTCTTAGCCTAATTTGAATAAGTGACTTTTGATTTTTTATTTAATATTTCACATGTCACTGTCCTGAAGATTGCAAAAAATACTAAGAACATTTGAATTTCGCAGGCTACGCTAGCGCTTCCCCCTTAAGCATAATATAATACGTAAGTGTACAGGTACGATACGTAGGTAGCAATAATCGGTGAGATAAGCGATAGAGCTTCCGTATCTGAGCACACGCTAGTACATCAAGCTACTATAATCTGTCAAATTTATTTAATACTTTTCAAGTTTATCGCTAAAGGATAAGGTAAAAAGTTGATTGGGAAAATTTTACAGTTTCAGGTAGCTTGATGTGCTGGCGTCTATAACCTAGATGGAGTCGACATTTCCTATCTGACTGCCCTTGAGAAGAAATGTCAAAAAAACCCAGGTCTCTTTTAAGCTCCGGAGATAATCTTGGTCGATCATATGTGAACAATATAGATTAGTATCAGAAATAGTCCTGTCTAATCAGTGCAAGCATACCTCATCAGTAATCATGTAGCTCAACTCAAACTTAAGGAGCTTAACGATTCGACGAACAATACAAAAGAAAGAACATTGGGTAGGCCGCTTAAAGTACTCAAACTGATAGACCATAATTTAAAAAAAAAATCTCCGTTTATATTGACAGCTATGACCGGCTCGGTCAGAAGGACTAGAATTGCAGCAGCAATACTTACTGCTTTGTCTGATATCGCAGATGTCAATGGACGGTGAAGATATACTCTACTATCTTATTTACCGTTGAAAAAAATCACAAAATAGACTCATTATTATATATATTTTGAAGCAAAGGAGGTATTTTTTGTAAGAATTAGGAATACTATATTTATTTATTTATTTATTTATGGACTATGGAAGACTTACAGCTAAATACAATAGTAATAAATAACAGTAAGATAATCTGACAGCCAATTACATGTCTTCACGTCTAGAGCTTGTCTGGTATAAAAGTACTGTGGAACAAAATATGCACACTGCCAGATTTGCCAAAAAAACAAAACAAAAATAAGTTAAAATAAAATTTTGCAGGTAGATCATCAGAAAATATGTGTGAAAACTAATATAATTTCGACAGGTTATTTCTCATCAGAAGATGTTAAAAATTCAATTAAAAAGTTAAAAAGTAAACAAAATCTGAAGAATTCAATCTTTAAAGAAATTCATAGTCAAACACTTTTTTGCCGAGGTCACACTTGTTTCAAAAAGATCAAAGTCGAACTGTTTGCACACCTTATTAAAATACCTACTCACACGCACAACGTACTAATTTTGTCTGTAGTTAGTAGTTGCAAATGGCACCCGTAATGGTGGATTAAACCGTTTGGATTTGCTTGGAACGTTGAAGTAGAAAGTTGACAAAATATCAGAACAATTAATGTTACCTCGAACCGTTTTCAACAAAAATATACAGTCAGGGATCTCACGACGATTATTTAATGGTAAGAGATGATATTTTTAACAGAGACTGAGATAGTTACTAGACTGATACGGTACTCTCTGGTGAAAGCATAAAAATTTTATAAATCTTTTTTGTACGCGCTCAATAAGGTCAATATATTTGTGATAGCATGGACTCCATATTTCAGATGCGTATTCCAAGTGGCTTCTAACGAAAGTGCAGTACAGAATTTTTAATGTTTTAGCTTGCGTGAAGCGCTTAGTTAATCGCATTATGAAACCTAGGGATTTTGAGGCTTTAGCGACGATGGCGTCAACATGCTTAACAAAAATGAGTTTGGAATCGTGATGAACCCCCAGATTATGAATTGTACTACATCTAGGTAATATATGGCCACCAAGAGTATATGTTGTGGCTAGGATTGACCGACCGCGGGAATAGGTTACAACTGAGCATTTTTTGGGATTGAGATTAAGCTTACTTTTAGCTTAAATATTAAATGACTTCTTGGATGGGACCGGTTGGCAAGATTCGGATAGTGGCCGCCGAAGGGGACAGACGTGTCGTGTCTTGACCCGCCTTTGTTTTTACTTGATGCAATGTGCACAACACGTGGCTGACTCTGAGCTTGAAACTCGAACGGGGTTTCGCTTGCTGTGTTTTTGTGGGTGCAAATTAAAACAGTGGTAAAGTGGCATACGTGTGTACCTGATATACAAGCCTGAGGTCTAGGCCTTCCGGCCGAGAATATCGACGACGTGGATTTGGTGAGATCTTTCCATTATATATTTCAGGGACCTCCGATAGAGGCTTGGAGGCTGTATAAAACTGCGTTTTGCGTTGTTAATTTGGACTTTTGACGCCACGCGTGAATTTAACATCATTGTAAGCTATAAATAGGCTTTAAGGAAATGTCTTCATATTATATTTAGGAGCGAAGGACAAAATAATACACTCTATTATTTTAACCTGAAATACGGTATCGCTCTAGAATTAGTACTTCACGCTTTTCTTAATTTAACATTGTACTAAATTATCAAAACTGCCTTGAACAAGCTACCTATTTCCTAGCTTGTAAAATTTGTAAACCGCGCGCAAAATTGGACCGAAAGGGTAAAAAAAAAAGGTTAAGTAACAAAAAATAGCGAAGCTCATAAATTTCAAGCGTTAAGCTCCCCTGTCAGCTATAGTGGTTCACAAACCCAAAGCTACACAACACATGTGTGCAGAGCAGGTCTTGTAATACCATAAAAACAAAAAGTTTTTTCTTTTAAAATGGGCACAATTGTGCGTATGACAAAAGACGGAAACTGCCTATTCAGGGCCATAGCGCATCAAATAAATAATGTAATGGGTTTAACTTTCGACCACGTGTCTGTCCGTCAGGATCTTGCTTCATATGTTTTAGAGCATCGAGATGACGAAAGAATTCGTTTAGCCCTTCTAAATAATGTACAAGAAATTCTTCCTAACAGCATTCTCTCCCAGGAACAAAGAATAACAAAATACATAACACAGCAGTTTAACAAGACGTTCTGGGGAGGAGAGGATATCTTAATCGCCGCAGCCGAGTTCTATCTTGTAAATTTGCACGTGCACACGGATACAAGACACAACCTAGTGTATTCACCTACCGGCGAACCAGTACCCGGCAACATACACATCCTCTACAAGGACCAGCACTACGATAGCTGGGTCATGACCGACGACAAACACTATAACAGCAACCCGATAGATATAATGCAAAAATCGAACAATGTCACAACAACACTATATAATAAGCCTTTAATTAACCAGTACAACACACGTGAAGAGAAAGGTCAACTCACGAAATCCCAGTCTCAAACGAACAGCCCTCAATTAGCTAGCTCATTAACACAATATGAACAACAAGCACCAATGTGTACACCGTTATCAGAAGTAGTCGCAGATGTCACTGGGTTCACAATACTTAGAAACCAACCGTCTACCTCAATAAAGTACACTTGCCTAGACTTGCGTATTGCAACTTGGAACGTCCGCGGGGCCTCAAAACCGACCAAAAAAGATAAAATTGACGCTGAACTTTCAATTAGGGGCATTCATGTAGCCTGCTTACAAGAAACAGGTATGAACTCAGGAGCATACAACTCTACACACTACGAATGGCACCTCTATGGAACCTCAGGTAAAACACATCGGGGACTTGCAATTCTAATCAGAAAAGATGCTCAAATTGAATTAGTTAACAGAAAAAAGGATACAGACGCGATGTCAGCTACTCTTCAAGTTAACAGGGAAAATGACAAGCCTGCTCATCTGTATATAATCAATTCTCACATAAACTGTTGTACATCTATAGCAAACAGATCCTTCACAGGCTTATTAAACTTGATCAGACAAAAACCAAGGAAATGTACTTTAATAATTCTTGGCGACTTTAACGCTCATATTGGTTGACATGATACACAAAGTTTCCAACGCAAAGGGCTGATCCAACAAAACCTACACCATGACTTATCTAACTACAACGGGGAAATGTTAATGGATATAGCCAACAGGGAAAAACTGCAAATAGAAACGACAAAAGCGAGATCATCGTGCAGGGTAACGTGGTCAAAGGGCACTCAGAAATCCCAACTGGATCACATTATAACGCCACATGCATCAGAAAAACTTTTTGATTTTATTAAAGGCGAATGGGCCGCTAGGGGCACATCCGACCATAAAATAATCTGGGGTCTAATAAGAACAAATCGAATTTCAAACAAGAAAGAAAGCACCAAACACATTATTACACAAAGACAACAGCAAGCCGCGAAGGAAACAACAATTGCGGCCAAGGATTTTAACTATAAACAATGCTATTATGCCGCTCTCAATAGTAAATTCACAAAAACAAAATACCAAGATTGCATAACAAAAAAACTAAAAGATAAAGGGATCAACTCAACGGACAAACTCATCGAAATACCCTGGAATACCATAACGGAAGTATTAAAATCGGCTGCTCAGGAAACTCTTACTTTTCAGCCAGTTCTCTCCAGAGATCATCGACTAGCTCTTGCTAACCTACAAAAGGCTAAATTCCTACAAAGCAGGCAACCAGATAATCCAAATAGGCACAACCGAGTAAAAGAATGTCAGGCAACACTTCAAAAGGTTAAATATCAGGAAGAGCAAAAAGCATGCAGGGCCTGCCTCAATGGATTGGGGAAAAAACACCCTGCAAAACGCATGCAGATGCTATACTTTTTTTACAGCAGGAACAAACTTCAAACAAAACGTCGAAAAAGATCTACTTATATACCAATGACCAAATGGGAGCAAATTTTAAAAAAATCCGAGGGCCATCTTATACCAACAGTTAGTATAAAAAAGCCGATAACCGAAGTACAGGGTGAGGGACCCATTACGGACGACGTAATGGCAATCATTAATAAAATGCGGAACGGGACAGCCCCCGGAACGGACCAAGTGGTAATCGAATTGTACAAAGCAATGCCCCAAATATTACAAGAAGCCGTCACCAAACACATGAACAAAGCCTGGACACTGAACGAAGCACCTGACACATGGTTGGAGACCGTACAGGTACCAATTCCAAAAAACAATAGCCCTAAAAATGAGAATGAATATCGCCGCATATCGGTTTGCAATGGTTTGCAATACGGGTTACAGAATTTACGCCTCCTACGTATTAAAAAAACTAGATGAGATAATAACGGAATTGGGCAACTACAAAGCGGCCTTTTTAAACAATAGATCAACAGACGACCATATATTCACGCTTAAAAGGGTCTTAGACGAAGAATGGCGTGCAGGTAAAAGAATTTATGTACTCGCCCTCGACATTGAAAAGGCATTTGACAACGTCGACCTCAATGCACTAAGAGATATCTTATTACAACGAACCAACAAATCGCTAACCAACAGTATAATCAAGGTATGCATGAATGAACGAACATGCATCAAATGGTGTGGCCAGCAAAGCAGTTGGATTATTAAAGGAAAGGGAGTCAAACAAGGTTGCCCTCTGTCCCCTCGCCTGTTTACACTGGTCATCGACGAAGTCCTTAGAACCCTCGACGAAGAAACACAATTAATAAAACTTGACCAGGATCGCGAAATCTCACTCCCTCTAGTATTATCATTTGCGGATGACCTTATCTTTATTACAGATGACCTAGAAGGATTAGAAGGTATCATATACCATATTAAACCCCTACTAAACAGTGTAGGCCTCCAAATAAACGAAACAAAAACAAAAATACTAATTAGGGACCCCATAGCTACACAGATAACGACCCACGTGACCCTTAATGGAATAAGTATACCAACATGTGAAGAAGTTAAATACCTAGGTACATACATAACATCTACATTAAGTAGAAAAAGCACTATAAAAAAACGTTGCGAACAGGCCATGAAAAACGCCAAATCGTTACTACCATTCATAAATAATTCAAATATGGACTGGAAATTAGCCAGACTCATGTATCGAATGGTGATCGTACCGTGCATGATACACGGTTTGAAAGTTTCGGCACTTACTAAAGCTAACAGATCAAGACTCAGAAAATATGAGCGAGTTATCATGAGGGACTTGATTAACCACTCTAGAAATAAACCAAGACAAAAGAAAATGCATGAAATATTAGACGGAAAAACAGTAACCAAACGCATCAAGAACCATAGGATGTGCTACCTCGCACATGTCTACAGGCGTCGCAAACCACACCTGCTACATGCAGCAATGCAATACAAAGCCAAATCCAAGAAGGTCGGCCGACCTATTTACACATGGAACGACAATTTAAAACAGGACATGAAGTACTTCGACAAGGGAATCAATTTCTGGATGGATACAGCGGAAGACAAAAGTAAGATCAAGATCGCTGCTAGTGAGATTTACAAAAAACCGGAAACGGATAGTAGCGAAACTTCCGAAGATGACATCGATAACAGCAACATCTAACACAATACAACAGAACAATGACATACAAAAGAACCGAGAAAGCAGTAACACTCCGCCAAAAGACTCGCCGATGAAGCTCGACCTGAACCAGCCTGGCGGCAAGGTCGTTAGAAGATGCCCATCCATAGATAATAATTACCCATCTCTCCACTAGTCCAATGCTTGCTCTAGGATGCATATCCGGTAGGCTCTTAAATCCTTCCCTATCCTACGGGCACGTCCTCCTTACCAATTACCGCGCCCCCCGGTCTATTCCTTGATATGCAATGGCCGCTGTAGCACCATGATCATGAGGCTACAGAAGCTAGTGCGAATCTTGGGGTTCATTCGATTAATCGAGTCTGGTTTAACCACGCTGGGATCGGTGCTATTCATTCATTCATTCATTCTTGGATGGGACCGGTTGGCAAACGCAAACGCGGAAGACCATACACTCGCTGGGAAGACGAGATCATGCATATAGCTAGATCAGGCTGAATGGACGTAGCGAAATACAAAGAAAGCTGGCATTCTTTGGAAGAGGCCTTCATCTCAGGGGTGCTCAATTAATAAACAATTAAAATTCTTAACAATATTGTTAAACACTGTAAAAAATTAGAGAAAACTAAGGCTTTTGTATTTTTTTTAAGTATACGAGAAACATTGGTGAAAGAAATTCTGCACTCTATAGAAGCGGAAAAATCGGACATCGATCGTGCGCCCCACCAGTTCTCACGTAGCAAATTGATCCAACGACATCAAAGACCATACCCCCATTTTTCAGCCAACCGTTTTAAATCGAACGAACCGATAAAAATCTCAGAATTATGACGAATCATTAACTTACCGGAGACGCGGGTAAACTGTGGACGTACATAATAGTAAATTCTTTTAGTAGTCTCCAAGTATGAACGTCAGCAGTTATAAATCTGGTAGAAACTAAAGCATGTCCCCGTCACTTTGTACGATTCAGCTATTCTTTGAAATAACGAACCCGTTCATCCGGATCAAGTGCATTAAACGCTAATGGCACGAAGAGTTTATTTTTTTTTTAGTTGTAGCCATTTTAATATTGATCACGGTGAATTTTGCACCGTTTTTAGGAGATTTTGAATTAAGAGCCCTCTTACATTTTGGTAGTCTGCGCATCCTTTTTTTATTTTTGGTTGTAAATGGCATCTCGTAGTTCAACCTATGAGATTATCGTCTTCTTAATCGGGATTGCCTGTGGATGGCTCAATAAATTATGGCCTCCAGCCAGAGCGAGCGCGCATCGCCGACGCAGTGAAATTTAGAGTACTTTTATTTTATTTATTAAACGATCAAAGTATCAATATTTGTTTTTTTTTTAAATTGGTATTGTTTAAGCAATTAATGAAGACTATTTTGGTATGAATACTACGTGAAAATGATGTGGAAGTTCGGAGCTATTCATACAGAGTCAGAGTTAGAGTAGAATATTGAATTAGGTGCAGTAATTCTTTTTTGTTTATAAGGTATATAACAAAAATGTATTCTATTATTATATACTACTATTCAAGTATATGATATTTGTTATAAGAAAAAAATTGTTTTGATGGATTATATGCAACAGAATCTGCAAATTAGAGCTCTCAAATCAGCTATCCATGAGTTTTTGCCTAAACATGCATCAGGAGAACATATATTAGCGATTGTTTTATTAGTAAATAATAAAACAATCGCTTTATTATTATTGTAGACGAGAAAACGAATTATCTTGTCCAACTAATTGCTACTTCTACCAACCAACGAATAGTATTCAATTTCAACGACGAAATCATGCATCTCCGCGTATTTTTGTAAGCGGCCTCTTAAATATGTGATAGTTACTTCAGCTATAAAGGATGATGCACTTTTCTCCTTATAAGTGGTTCCTATTTTGCCTGTAATGGTACCCATATTTACACATATTTGCGCAATTTTAGACTAGCACAAGTATGCAATGAAATGTATGAAATATACGTAAAAACCTTCCAACACACAACGTAACGTAACAACAACAACATGACGTGTATGGGTACCATAAAATGCTCTGCTGCTTTAAGTAAGACCAACAATTATCACATAGTTGGAGATATCATCAGTCCTAGGTTAGATTTTGATATACTTATACTTCCTCTTTTCGTGTCGCCACAAACTATACAGGGTATCCCTGGAAGTATGGATCACATGGAACAGGGGTGTGGGCAAAGTCATTTCCAAACTTTTTGGTCCTGAGAATGATTGATGATTGAGAATTATTTTACGGTTCAAAAGTTGTGACCAATTTTTTTCAATCGTTTCGCATAGCGCTCAAAGAAAAAAAATCATTAAAAAAACTATCAGGGCTGTCTAAAAAACTTAAATTGACAGTTCCTGGTAGTTTTTTTAAATGATTTTGTTCTTTGAGCACTATGCAAAGCGATTGAAAATAACAAAAGTTGGTCATAACTTTTGAACCGTAAAAAAATTCACCAACTTTCTCAGGATCAAAAAGTTTAGAAATGACATTGCCTACGCCCCTATTTGATTTGATCCATACTTCCAGGGTCAGCCCTGTATAAGTACAAGAATAACTGATTTTTGCATGCCTTGCTAAATAATTGAAGTAATATCAACATGTCAGAATAAATTAACTATCTAATCTTCTATAATATTCTATCTCCTATAGAGAGAATAAGATTTATTTTAAACCTCATTGTAATACCACAAGTTAACGACAAAACTTTTCGAATATATTTTTTAAAATTGCCAACTCGACTATAAAATAACCAACCTCATCGGAAAGCAATCACTTTAATTTCACATTCGCCGATTAGACCCGCATAACTTGAACGAACTCCCATAATAATTGTCAGTTCCCTTTTCCGCAGTTAAACATTATTAAATCCGCAGAGGCTCGATAATTTTGTTCTGAAACCGAAAATTAGGAAATTTTCTGGCCGAAATGTATTTTTCGTTTTACGTGATTAGTTATTTAATTTTATAATTATGCCCAAAATTAGTATTAATCTTCTTCGTCGTGTCGATGGGACGACAGTGAATTAAATTTTGTTGGCCAAAACTTCACTACTTCCTTTGGTATGCATCTTTTCTGGCAGAAAGTGCAGGATAGGACATAATAAAGGAGGAATATTGCATTTTTGCTTTGTCATTCAGCTAGGTTTGATTCTATTCATAAAGCAATGGAAGTAAAGTACAGACGCCAACACATCAAGCTACCCAAAACTGTAAAATTTTCCCAGTCAACTTCGAACCATAAACTTTAGCGATAATGTTAAAAATCTATTAAATAAATCTTGAAGTGCTGGTGTCTGTACATTTAATGGCACAAGACTATGACGTAAGGTAAAAATGTTAGTAAGTATTTATGTCACATCAACTTGAGTGATATTGATTTCCTCATATAGGTAAGTAACAAAAATGGTCCATAAATTAGCTTATAAACAAAAAAAAAAAAAAAAATTATGATGTTATTATGTTCCTAACTCATAAATCTAAAGTTTGAAACATAACCATATCAAGAAAAGCTTACAATTACAATATTGAAATTCTTAGAAGAGAATTATTATTCTTAAAGACTAGGTATATACAAGGTGTAACATAATAATTAACACAAGACCTCAATTAGAACATTGAATCAAAAACACAATACATTACCAAAACTTATTTTTATTAAAGCTTGCTATTTATTAAGAAAATTGTGATGACACTTGCATTACTTTATGCATTTAAAATTGAGTCTTATTGCCTTGAAAGAAGATTTAATTTTATTTGGCTTAATCGGCGGTTACTTTGAAAATATACATAGTTTTTGAAAAAATACGGATATTAAAAGTTACTGAAATCGATTCAGTAGTCAATTATGAACAAACTACTTTCAGGACTTGCGATTATTCTGTTACGGCTTGTATAATATTCTTGGCAAAGACGCCAGCACATCAAGCTTACACAATCTGTCAAATTTCTTTATTAGATTTTCAACTATATCGCTAAAAAAATTATTATAGTCTTGTTAGGTAATGAATTTGTTCTACGTACTCATAATCTACTGTACTCGTTCACTACGTGTACTCGTAAGTATTTTTAATCGTTTTGCAGCAGCAGCGGTTATTGTTTGTAATGAATTGAAGTGGACACTGGACCACAAAGTAATTATTAAAAAAAATATATACGTAGTTTATTTTTTTTTAAATAAAATAAAAGTTATTTTATTAAAAAAAAAATATTTCTCTCTTCTCCTCCTTCCTTTCTTCTTCTTCTCTTTTAGGAAGTCTTATGAAAGAAACTCAAAATGCCACAATGATGAGATGTATATTAACATCACAGTCATAATAAAAATTATTAAAATATTTTTTACTAGCTGCGCCCCGCGGTTTCACCCGCGTAAGTTTTGATCCTGTGGAAATATCGGGATAAAAAGTATCCTATGTGTTATTTTGATGTATAAACTATATTACTGTAAAGTTTCATCAAAATCCGTTCAAGAGTTTTTGCGTGAAAGAGTAACAAACATCCATCCTCACAAACTTTCGCATTTATAATATTAGTAGGATTAAAAACATCACGCTTAAACTAAACAATTGTAGGTACATGTTAGTAATAAGCTAGATCGTTATCAAAAATGTTGTATTTTCCTGCACTGGACGATGAGGTCTTAGGCCATGTAGGCACTGACAGCTGGCTTGCTTAGGGCCTCGAACCTAGCGAGTTACCTTGCGAGTAGCGAAGTGAAATGTCTGGTCTAAAATTTTCAGAACCTGCCGCATTGTGTGCTTAGCGCCTTCGTTATTGGGCTAGCGTGTATGTAGGGATTTTAAATCACTAGGCTCTAGGCGCTGGGCAGCGGGATTGTCCGAAAGGGTTACCACTACCCCGGAACATAAAGGGCTAAGGAAGGAACACGGGTGGGTTTTAGTCAGTAAGAGTCTGACACTCCCTTTTGCTCCACTCAGAGCGGGAGGGGGTCATTCGATGATTTCCTATCCATAAAAAAAGGCTCAAGGCGCTAAGCAAAACACCGTACGAAGCCTTAATCAAATAATATAAACGGGTTAGGGGGCAACTCAGCCACTTCTAAACTGGTACCAGGGACCAATTACACCTTTTCTAATTTGGTTAGGGGGCAGCTCATTTCACTTCGAAACTGGGACCTATTTATTCCAACTAACGTCATGTGACCTCTAATTTATTAACTCATCCCAAACTCTGGACATTCACAAAGCACCCAATGATATATCACCCTATTAGATCAATAATACTCAAAGATAATAGTCCAAAAAAAACATTAATCATCTCTAAATGTAACTAAGACTCATATTATCCCTCGTTCATAACAGAGTCGTTAGTGATCCAGAAACAAACTGACTGGCTCTTAATTAATTATGTCTGCTTATATTTGTCGAGTAATTTCTACATTTATTTAGCTAAATGTTTGTTTGACAAGTGGCTGAAAAGGCACGCTCAGAATGAATGTGTTTTTATTATAACATGAAATTGTTCTTAAGATAGGTGATTAAGAATTTTCAATCTGCCTAGCCTTTTCCCAACTATGTTGGGGTTGGTTTTCAGTCTAACTGGATGCAGCTGAACACCAGTATTTTACATGGCGCGACTGTCTATTTGACCTCCACAAACCAGTTACTGGGCAACACGATACCCCTTGGTAAGACTGGTTGTAAGACTTTTAGGCTTCAGACTACCCGTAGCGACTGTCAAAATCTATGAATGTAAGCCTGGACCAGTGGATTAATGTGCCTTCCGAGAGGACACGGAGGGGTCTGGATGGTCACCAATTCAATGGTCACGAACCGACCGTAGCAAGCGTAGTTTAACCTTTTAATTAAGGATCTGAAAATGATTTTGCATTTGCATCTATTTATAGCATGTATCCAAAAAGTTTGGAGAAATTTAAGACAGGTACAGATCATCAAACGGAACAACTGTCCACTGTCAACTGGTGGAGGTCGAAAATTATCCCACAGGAACGTATTACCCGGATAAAAAGTATCCTCTGTATACATAAAGGTTATGAAGTATCTGTTTGCCAAATTTCATTCAAATCCGTTCAATAGTTTTTGCGTGAAAGAGTGACAAACATCTGTCCATCCATGACATGAGATTTTAGTTTAAATCTGTCAAAAATACATCTAATTTCCCTACAATTTTGACAAGTTTTTGACATTGATTGTCGATGAGATGAGACTTTGAACGTTTTTAATTACGGGAACCTTCTGATCTCTATCGAATCAATATTAACTCTTTCTTTTTTGCTTGACTTCTCATCATGTTTCAACTTTTGTCTTTTCTTTTATTTATATTTAGTCCAGTATCGTCTTTTTATGTCGCCGTGTTTTTCTCTGCCTTCGCAATATTCCCTACATTCCATTTTGCTGATATATCTAGTTTCAAATCACTAGTTTCAACAGCTTAACATTCCATACTCCAATTACACAGCAATCCCATTTCTAAATCTCAGCGTTTACACAAGAAGAATCTAATCAAAAACTCAGCAAACACAATCGAATATTAATCACAAAAGGGTTACGATCTCATCGGTCACCATAACCGAACCAGCGCAGATAGTATTAACAGCAATTAAGCAAACAGGGCTTTAAATCAAAATTTCAAATTATGCTACTCCCGCCGAGGGTGAAATGGGGTTGTATCCGTGAAATCGCATTCATCAAAACTTGGGAATTAGCTTCGTTCCCTAATTAAACCTGTCGGTTGTTAAGTTCACCCCGATCTCCCCAGGGATCTTGAATCTTACGTAAATATTAGGTTTGAATAGAACTTTTATTGTTATAGCATTATTGGTGCTTAATACCCGTGATCCTTTGTTTTAAGCGAAAGTTGATTTGAACGAATTCTAATTTGAGGAGAGGAGGGTGCGGTGAAAGGTCAAACGTTTAGTATTCATTGCATTCGCGAATTGTCTTTAAAAACTGTATACATTGATTGAATAGGTTTTCTGAGAAAGGTTCTTTGAATCAACATTAAAAACCTTTGATTCCTTTCAAAGTATTCGGGACACGTGCCGTAAAATTTGAAGATTGAAAGTTGATTTCAAAATGATATTGATTGATTGATTTTATTTCGTACGTGCTACATTATTTCTTACTTACATACGACCTTTAAATCATCATCTGCCTAGCCTTTTTGCCTTTTTTTGTTGGGGTCGGCTTCCAGTCTAACCGGATGCAGCTGAATACCAGTGTTTTACATGGAGCGACTGCCTATCTGACCTCCACAACCCAGTTACTGGGTAATACGATACCCCTTGATAAGAATGGTTGTCAGACTTTCGGGCTTCTGACTACCCGTAACGACAGTCAACGATCCACGAATGACAGCCGAGACCAACGGCTTAACGTGCTTTCCGAGGCACGGAGGGATCTCGGTATGTAAAGATGGTCACCCATTCACAGACCAACCGCGGCAAGTGTAGCTTAACCTGATCGATCGACCTGTGCGGCTGTTATTATTTAGCCACAGGCCCCTCGCGACCAAGTAAAAAAACGTGAAAAATTTTTATTTGGATCAACAACAAATTATCATAATAAAACAACAGAAACGATGGTAGCTACAAAAGTTAACTCGTATGTCGCAGCTATCAAAATACATTGTTCCAGACTTAACCATGAAACGGGTAGAGTTTAGCCACTATTGAAGATGGTAATGAAAAGTGCAGTGGTGGCCCGGTGGCCCAGTGGTGTCAGCCCATATATACGTGTCTTAGATCGTGGGTTCGCACCTAGACAGGCACATACTTTATGTAAATTATTGCACCACCACTGCTTCCATAACGTTAAAGGAAAAACATTGCGAGGGAACAGACATGTCCTAGAACCAAAAATTCGAAGACATGTGACATCCACCAACCCGCACTGGGCCCGCGTGGTGGATTACGGCCCAATCCCTGTCACAGATAGGAAGCTTGTGTCCCCGCAGTGGGAACGCTACAGCCTTATTATGCAATAGAAACGACGTTAGCTACAAAAGTTACCAGCCGATCGATTCTGTAAAAATCTCACCGTGAAAAGTTAGGTGAAGTGAGCTTAGAGTGAGCTGTCAAGAGTATCAATCCCTAGCATCAGGATGACACTGACAGCTAACTCCACGCTCACTTCATCTAAATGTTCACGGTGAGATGGTTACAGAATATCGCAGCTATCAACTAGAACACATCGTTTCAGACTTAACAATTCACCCAATTGAACAAACATTGAAGAACATAATGAAGTTTACTTACTCAAAAACACGCTGCATTTCTCCGTAATAAACCCCCTTTTGTTTCAGTAACTTCGTAACAAATATCACGTTTATCCTGACCGTATATCTAATTCACAAAGCCAACGGAACTAAATCTGGTCATCTTCCACAAATTCCTGTAACTCGCAAGCAATTTATCATCAAAAACAAATCTGTTCCGAACATCACTGAATCAAACTGAGTTTCAGGCAGTTATATTTCATTGGCTAAATAATTCAGGCGTCCAGCTTTGAATGTGGACTAATATTTACGAATTGCAACTCCGGAGATGGGGCTTGACTCTGCAATAATAATGAAAAGTTAATTGGGCTGTACTGTCAGCAACGAAGGTCGCTTAATACCTGCACTTAGAAAGTAAAGTAGAATACTACAAAAATAATAATACCAAATCACATCAATTTTTTGACTGACCAAGTCCTTGACAATTCAAAAGTGCCTGTTTTTGGATTAATTAAAATAACTGCATTGAGTTTTGAGTTTGTTTTAAAAGTCGAAACATATCTAAAATGACAAAAAGTTTGAAGTAATATCTACATGCATAGTAGGACATGCTGAAAAATCATGTATAGAATAGCATACTATAAATATTATCAGCCTTTTTTTTGTGGATGGGAAATCATCAAATGGACCCTCCCGCTCTGGGTGGAGCAGAAGGGAGTGTCAGACTCTTACTGACTAAAACCCACCCGTGTTCCTTCCTTAGCCCTTTGTGTTCCGGGGTAGCGGTAACCCTTTCGGACAATCCCGCTGCAAATATTATCAGCCTATATTAACGTTCCATTTGCTAGAACACAGGCCTCCTCTCTGTGAAAGGCAGCCAGAACACCTTGGTGGTGGATTACGGCCTACTCCGTCTCACAGGGAGGAGGGCCAGAAGTGGGAACATTATAGGCTGATTATGTTTATATGACACGAGCAGTGTGCCCGATGATATTTCCTTTAGGCAAAAATGACGAACTTCCATGCAAGATCCTTTAGATGAACTTTCAAAAAATCCTTTCTTAGTGCTCACCCTATTATTATTATTATTTATTATTATTATTTACTAGCTGCGCCCTGCGGTTTCACCCGCATAAGTTTCGATCCCGTGAGAATATCGAGATAAAAATTATCCTATGTGTTAATCCTGGTTATAAAGAAAGAAAAAGTATTTATTGCGACTCGTACAAGAGGATCACAAACTAAATTAATCACAGACAGACAGACAAACAGACAGATAAACTATCTATAGGCCAAATTTCATCCAAATCCGTTCAGTAGTTTTTGCGTGAAAGAGTAACAAACATCCATCCATCCATCCTCACAAACTTTCGCGTTTATAATATTAGTAGGAAGTAGGAAAGTAGGAATAGGATATTAGTAGGATTAAGTAATCATAATTTATACAAGAATAAAACAGACGGTGACCCCCAAACTAGGCATATACCTGTATCTTGGGAGTCAGAGTTGCGACATATTCAGAGTGGTACATAGTGCATAGCGATTATTGCAAGACAGGAAAACAAAAACTAGATTTAACTAAACTAAAATCAATTAAATTAAAATTAAAAAGAAAAAAAAAACCGAATATACATTGCCATCATCGTGAGATCAAAGCCAGCTATAAGCTAGCTAAGCTAGCAGCTAGCTAGCTCTATAAGCTATAAGAAACTCTTGCGCAATGTTTCAAGTGTCTGTACCCAGCAGTTTACGCTGAGCATTGTCTGTTGTTCTGTATTGACCTAAAGAAGGTGGCTGGGGTTGACTGGATTCGGACAGCGGAGGACAGGGTGTTGTGGCACAGCCTGGGAAAGGCTAGCAATAGGCTGAGTTTATTGTTTGATTGATTGTCTGTCAGAGAATGAATTTAAGATTTTTATTTTATGACGTGAAAGTAATATTGTTAATTATCTTTAAGGGCCTATACTACCTCAAATGGCTTAGCATGATCCTCCGTTATGTCGAAAATACTACAGCATTAATTTTGAAATAAAGATATGGTAAAGTTGAGGATTAATGTTAGGTCTTATGTTAGACGAAAACACGTTTCTCGGTAGAAAAAAATTTCTCGATAGAAAAAAATTCCAAAGTTACCTCCAAACTGAATAATAAACCGCTGGTATTCAAAAAATACTTCAAATTAGATCATGAAACTTTGTATACTAATTGAAGTAACTATAAAGCAGGTCTTATGTTATTTATTTCTTTTTAATTAGCATTATTTTCACTGTAAAAAGCAAATACCTAAACTATTGGCGCTGCCTGCCGCCTAGCACCGCACTCTGTCTCGCTCTCACTCAGTCCGCGAGCAGTATCGTGCGAGCGAGATAAAGAGTGAATTTTAGCTGAGGTAGTGTAGGCTCTTAATTGCTGACCGTATCGTTCAGCTCGAACTTTTTAATAAACTGAATTATGCATTTCAAAGAGAGTGTTTGTTCAAGTCCCTGTTTTGGGAATTCTTGGGTTTGTTGAGAATTTGGGTAATTAACAGACAATAAGAAGTTGGTGTCAAAAAGTTGGGATGGGACATCTTGCTTTATTTAGTGAAGCAGTAAATAACGGCTTTCGACGCATTTTGAGGGTAAAAGAGTGTTGGTAGGAGTAATTTAATTTAATTTTGTAATAATATTTTGGTGATAAAATGACAAATATTGCATTGAGGGTAAAACTTTGATGAGATTGGCGTAGGAGCGTGGGGATTGGCACAAGATAAGAGAGCTGTGGGTGCACTGAAATAAATAAGCAGTAAATGAAAATGAGAAAACATTGGTCTGAACTGCTTTAAACAATTCTATAGAAGACATAACATAACAGTATTTTTTACCTAAAAACACCAATTGTTCTATCGTAAATTACAAAACCAAACCGCACGGAGAGAAAATTCACTAAATTATTGGTAATTTTAATCCAAGGACAACAAATGCCCAGTGATATAATTTAAAACTTTCTTTACTTTCACTATAACTCAGTTATTCCCAAAATACAAAAAGGTTTATGGTGGTTATCTTTCTCTCCTTGCATCAAAGTATTTTTCTTAAGGTCACATTCGATGTTTTTTTGTTTTCACTAACACATTCGATGTTTTTCCCCGCCCCGCCGCTTCTGAGTTGTATTCGCGCTCGGCGGGGCGGCGGCGTGGCGCGACGGTTACCGTCGCGTCGAGCGCGACGGCTCTGTGTGGCGTCGTCCGTAATATCTAGTACATTACAACTGCTCAGCGTCGCGTCGCCTATACTACCTCAAATGGCTTAGCATGATCCTCCGTTATGTCGAAAATACTGCAGCATTCATTTTGAAATAAATATATGGTAAAGTTGAGGATTATTGTTAGGTCTTATGTTAGACGAAAACACGATTTCATAAAATTTTCTCTATAGAAAAAAATTCCAAAGTTACTTCCAAACCGAACAATAAACCGCTGGTATTCAAAAAATACTTCAAATTAGATCATGAAACTTTGTATACTAACCGAACTAACTATAAAGCAGGTCTTATATTATTTACTTTTTTTAATTACCATTATTTTCACCGTGAAAAGCAAATACCTAAACTATTGCCGCTGCCTGCCGCCTAGCACCGCACTCTGTCTCGCTCTCACTCAGTCCGCGAGCAGTATCGTGCGAGCGAGATAAAGAGTGAATTTTAGCTGAGGTAGTGTAGGCTCTTAAGCTTCGGTCACAGTTTCAAATCCCAACACGTCACTGACGAGCGGGGTAACTACGTAACACACTAACAATAGCAATCAATGGCTTCCATTTTGACAGCTCAATAACATTCATTGCGTTATTTACGTTGTCGAACAGACGAATTTTTCAAACATATCTAAGCAATGGTTTAGGAATTTCTATTAAACTCCTTCGTATGAAAGAGTCTTACGTAATGGGGGTGCTGGCTTCATTATTATTATTAAAACTCGTTTTTTCTATGTTTAACAACAAGATTTTACATCCTACTAATTCCTATTCCTACTAATATTATAAATGCGAAAGTTTGTGAGGATGGATGGATGTTTGTTACTCTTTCACGCAAAAACTACTAAACGGATTTGAATGAAGTTTGGCACACATATACTTTATAACCAGGATTAATACATAGGATACTTTTTATCCCGATATTCCCACGGGATCGAAACTTACGCGGGTGAAACCGCGGGGTACAGCTAGTATTTTATATACCAACCAACTACATTTTTATTAATCAAAGTAATATTTACATATTTACATGGTCCAAGTGTCCACTTGGTTTTTCGAGATATCATCAAGCGGTTAGTCGACCTTCATGTGACCAGAGGGCTGGCCTATTTCTTGGCCAAAGAATTAGCATCGCATTCAACGTGGCAATGCTGCCAGCCTTTTGGGCACTGTTCCTGTTGACAGCGATGCGGACGAATTTTTGATGCCCTATGATTGTTTTGCTTATTTTTTCAGATAAATGTACATATTATTGAGGGGCCCGTGGCTAAATAATAACAACCGCACAGGTTAAGCTACGCTTGCCGCGGTTGGTCTGTGGATGGGTGACCATCTTTACATACCGAGACCCCTCCGTGCCTCGGAAATCACGTTAAGTCGTTGGTCCTGGCAGTCATTCGTGAATCTTTGACAGTCGTTACGGGTCGTCAGAAGCCTGAAAGTTTGACAACCAGTCTTACCAAGGGGTATCGTATTACCCAGTAACTGGGTTGTGGAGTTCAGATAAGCAGTCGCTCCATGTAAAATACTGGTATTCAGCTGCATCCTGTTAGTCTGGAAGCCGACCCCAATATTGTTGAGAAAAGGCTAGGCAGATGATGATATATTATGTACATATTATTATTTTAAATATCAGCGTATATTATTATACCAACTGCATAACTTTATTTCAATTGCAGCTCAGTAATACCCACGCATGAGAAACTCACTCTCAAAGGGAAACAGGTATAATTAATATTCGCAGAACTGTTACTGTAGCAATAGATGGTGTAGCACAAGTTGTAACAGACAGTCATCTTGCCAAATGTTATGTTTGTTCGTATCAGTGGATGCTGTGCATAAACTGTGATGTTGCTTGCATTTAATTATGTTTGCTGAACGGTGTTTGGATGATAGAGAGATAAATATAGAGTAATAATTGTTTATGGCTGGATTAGGTACTAGGTCTTGTCCAATGAGGCTTATTTTCTTTATTGCATCGTTTTTGGAAGTAATAAAGAAAATAAGCGTCGTTGGTCTAGTGGTGACAAGTGCTACTGCTGAGTGTGATGTCCTGGGTTCGTTTCCCAGGTTGGGCAAAGTGTTATTGGGTAATATTATATATAATCCATAAATAACTTCTCTGTAGCAACTCTAAGTCTGGATTGGCAATAGGCTCTCCCCACAGATATAGATACACCTAGATAACGTAACAGGATACGCAGTTTAATTAGAGCTATTTTTTAGATAAATAAAAAAATAGGGTCAACGCTTTTGATTTTGAGATATTTCTTATTATAATTCTAATTAGAATCGTGAAACAAACTTAAAAAAAAAAACGCTTATTGGAAAAAACTAAAACTCATTAGAATTATAAAAAAAGCTTTGTAATGGGCTCTGTTTTATCTACTTAATTATACAATCATTAGTTTATAAGGGCTCCATACAATTATTTTGAGTAGGAGTCGTGTAAACGTAAAGTGGCCGCGCGCGGCGCGATCGTAATCATTAAAAATAAATGTTCCTGGTCATTCGAGGCTAGGTTGATTTTGACAGCGGTCATGTGAGTGGATAAATCGCGAATGCAGATTACATCTCTGCCTAACACTGCGGTTATTACAGGCGTGATGTTATGCTATTTTATAAAAAATAAGCAAAGTTAAGCGCAGTGGTGACCCAGTGGTAACGGCCGCGACTGACGTGTTGTAAGGTCGGGGGTTCGAACCCAAGCAAGCACTTTACTCTGTGTAAATTATTTCATCACTACTACTCTCAAAACGGTGAAGGAAAACATAGTGAGGAAGCCGGCATGTCCCAGAACCAAAAATTCGAAGGCATGTGACATCTACCAACCCGCACTGGGCCCGCGTGGTGGATTACGGCCCACTCCCTCTCACCGAGAGGAGCCTGTAAGCCTACAATAAGAACGTTATAGGCTGCTTATGAAACTAACAATCAACACTATTAATTACTCCAATAAAACATCATTGAAATCTCAAATCTTGTATGAGTTTTAAATCTTTGCATGCAGTTTTTCTAAACTCAGAAATCGACGACTACAAATGATCTAAGAACACATTTTTCTACCCCAAGTAGTTTTCGATTTGTCCATATTGACCCATATCAATGGACCCATAGATTCAAATGCTTGCAAGAATAAATCTATCTATACCTATAATAAATCTGTAGAGAGGTCATGAAATATATTTCCAAAATAACTATCAGCGGGTGATTAGTGATCGTTACTGACGCCAAAAATGCAATCAGTAAAATTTTTGTCTGTCTGTCTGTCTGTATGTTCGTTATAGAAACAAAAACCACTCGACGGATTTCAACGAAACTTGGTACAATTGTTCTTCATACTCCTGGGCAGGTTATAGTATACTTTTCATCACGCTACGATCAATAGGAGCAGAGCAGTGAAGGGAAATGTTGGGAAAACAGGATTTCTTTTTAGGTGAAGTAGTAATAGGTTAGCAGTAGTTAGTTAGTAGTAGATAAGTTTTGGTTAATTTATGTTCAGTTTTTTTTTAATATTAAGTAGGTAAAAGCGTAGGTACTTTTATTAATTATAGGTATAGGTATTATTAATTATAGTAGTTATAGGTATTTAGTTTTAAGTGAAGTAGGTTTTATTATATATTATTTTATATATTAGACGTAGTTATATATTTTTAGTTATTTAAGACCCAAGCGGACGCCGGCGTCTGCCCGCTATTGTCTTGAAAAATGCGTTGAATGAGAAATACGCGTTCTCAAGAATCGGCAGAGGAAAGAGCACATCGGTTAAACTCTATGAGAGTTAGTGCCTCAATTTCCGGAAGTCATTATTCCACGCGGACGAAGTCGCTGGCAAAAGCTAGTCTTTCATATGTCCTTTATTTTCCTAGGTATTCGGTCATCACAATCAACATAACAAGGCATAGTTATCTAAACGTTGTTACGTTTTAGCGATATCTTTTATTTTCTCAGAGCATCTTTTAGTATTCCACTCGCGATCCGATCTATCCTTCAAAGAACAAAGTGCTTGCCCAGAATGAAGTGGAAATTGGATAAGGTAGCTCTGTTATTGGTTTTGCGACAGTGGAACCTTTTCACAATAAGTTTTCGAAGCTCAATTAATAGAAGTCGTTTTCCAGTTCTTGTTTTATTAGTACGATACGGTTCTAGCGTTATTGTTTAGAAAGATAATATTTGATTTTATTGACAATGGGCGGGCTGGCACTTACCAGGGAAGCATGGCACAAAAGGAGGAGGCATGTACTCAACAGTGAGTGGATCAAGAACAACATTGCCAATGATTAAGATGAGGCGAGTCAAAGTTAAATCATTGGTATCACGAAAGCTGGCTTCAGATGTCACGATCTCTCATTTCCTATGCAGGGACCGTCTTGTAAGGTTTATGCAAATCGCAGTATGTGAGGTAAGCTGAAGACAATCATATATGTGGAAAGGTTGGACTGACACGGGTTAGATTAACAAACCGTCAAACGTATCATCTTGAAGCTCCTTTGGATAAACGGATATTATCAAAAACTAGCTGACAGCGAACTTCGTACCACCTCAGAATCAATAAAATGTTGTGTTAACTTATAAATCTAAAAAAAAAATCTACCGAATTGAGAACCTCCTCCTTTTTTTGAAGTTGGTTAAAAAGGTAGTATTCTATACAAAATGTATAATATTTTTTTTTCTTGAATTTTAATGTTTTAATAGTTATTCTGCTATTCGAGACGGAGAAAAATCCAACAATCAAAGATAGACTCTATTAATAATAAAGCTGAAGAGTTTGTTTGAACGTGCTAATTTCTATTTCTAAAACTATCAATCGGATTTGGGAAATTATTTTTCATTTGATAGCCCAATTTTTGAGGAAGGCTATAGGCTGTACTCAACATCACGCTAGAAGCCTTAGGAGCCGTGCAAAAAGGCAAAAATAGTCTGAGAGAACGCTTACCGAAAACGAAGTAATAGCGCGGGCAGGCGATGCGTTACGACGGGGGGTGGGTCGGGGGAACAAGAAATTTTACGCGGACGAAGTCGCGACCTTGTGTAAATAACTCTACATTGTTTTATTTATACAGTTATCACCAAGTAAGAGTTTCATTACATTATTTGAATCCCGTTTACGAGTTATCGCTTCAAAAATTAATTAAGTACAACCATAACCGACATTTTACCTGTCATTCCAAATTGAAAACCAAATTAACTGTGGAGTACATCATTATACACCGAAGTCGATACTCTGACATATTTAAAACCATTTTAAACTGTTCACGATAATCATATAATGATTGGTGGACAACCAATTTAATGCTGCTAAAGGGTATTCAGGGAGCGGGAAACGTTTTCGCTCCATGTTTATTAAATCGACAGTCGTTTACAGGCGAAATCGTCATAATTGCATTCGGACAATAGACCCCTGGGCTCCGTTTGATCAGCTTTTAAAAGTTGATATTCCCCATAATTGTTCAGATGGACCGAATTCCGTTTTAAAATTGTATTTTGTACTGCGTTTATCTCATTTCGTTTTGAAGTGAAGTGGATAGCGTCGAGTGAAATGTTTTTACAGAAAATTTAAGAGCCGTTTTTGATTTCGGGATGGAAGAACAACTGTTTTTTGCTGAAGAGCTATACACGGATTTTGTATTTATTCAGCTCGACGCTTTTGATGAAGTCAACGGAACTGTATATAATACGGCGCGTATTTTAATGCTTTCTGGGCACAACAGTATATTTTGTGCAGGATGCAGGTCAATTTTCATTCAAGGTTTGGTATATTAATTTACTAATACAACATTTTTGAAACCCCATAAAATTTGTTTTTTGGGTTGAATGCTAATATTAATTCACTTTCAGACTGTCTTGTTGGTTTCGTGGTCGGGCACGAAAATCTTCTTGCGTTTTAAATTGGGAATGTCTAAGTAACAGCCCGGAGTTTGGAAATTGGCGGTATGATACCCCCGTGCCTCGGAAAGCACGTTAAGCCGTTGGCCCTGCGCCTGATCTCTCTCCGGTCGTGGCGGATTGCCGTCCCATCGGACAATGGGAACAGAGAAACAGGGAAGAGAGAGTGCACCTGTGTCTCCGCACACACTTGTGCACAATTTTATTATATCTCCTGCGCCAAAGGCTGATCTCCGATGAGATTGGTCGCCATGGCCGAATTTCAAGCTAGAAGACTTTTTTTTTAATTCTCTGTAGACGTATCCTGGGTAACTGCCCGTTTAAGGTATAAGGAAGACCTTATAAAATGAACCGAGCTTAGGTAAGTATAAAGTGATCACCACAACATGAAAATAATATCACTCTTTTTTTTGCTTTACATTTTTTACTTCAAAACAAAAATGCATTCGTATTTCCCATTATCTTCTACATACGACCCACTTCCAGTTAACGGCTAACAGGCTTATTCGCGGGCATTTTACTTTTTTATTTTTTGCGCTGTCCGCACAGAATTCTTTTTAATCCACACAGCCCGACCGATTCAGCGACGATTGCCATCTAATTAAAACCTCATTAAGTTTAAACCCTGTAATTATCTGTGAAGTGGCCGTTTTTGGTGAGTTCGTGGAATCGTTGGTTTTGTGGTTTCGTGAAGGTCGCGTTAATTTCAATAAGGCTGTTTTGAATATAACATTTAGGAGAAGTTTCAGAGTACCTATTAAGATAGCCACTATCTACCTTCAACAATTATTAAATTAAATTATAGACCATTATTCTGTAGTATTCATAATTACAGAATATCTTTAACTAGCAAATGGATTAAAGTGGTCAGTATAATCTTGGCAGTCAGTGAATATTTAACAATAATGAACTTAATGACTACTAGATTAAGTAATTATTGAAGAGAAACTTCTCAGGCGGCGATTCGATTGAGAGTGAAATTTCAGGGACGCGTGAAATTTTAAGGCACATTTCGTTACATAGGAGAGAAAAAAGATATAACTCTATGTCTGTAAGTCTATGTCTATCATCATCTGCCTAGCCTTTTCCCAACTATGTTGGGATTGGCTTCCAGTCTAACAGGATGCAGCCGAATACCAGTATTTTACATGGAGCGACTGCCTATCTGACCTCCACAACCCAGTTACTGGGTAATACGATACCCCTTGATAAGAATGGTTGTCAGACTTTCGGACTTCTGACTACCCGTAACGACTGTCAACAATCCACGAATGACAGCCGGGGCCAACGGCTTAACGTGCTTTCCGAGGCACGGAGGGATCTCGGTATGTAAAGATGGTCCGATCGATTCTGTAAAAATGTCACCGTGATAACTTAGGTGAAGTGAGCTATCAATAGGGGCAATCCCTAACATCAGGTGGAATGACAGCTCACCTCACCTTAGTTTTCACGGTGAGATTTTTACAGAATAGCACTGCAGTATTTTACATGGAGCGACTGCCTATCTCAATTGAGTTGTGGAGGTCATATCGGAAATACGATACCACTTGGTAAGACTGGTTGTCAGACTTTCGAGCTTCTGTCGAACCGTAATGAATGTCAAAGATCCACGAATGACAGCCGGGAGCAACGGCTTCACGTGCTCTCCTAGGTATGGAGAGGGTGTATATACAGAAGGTCACCTGTCTGCGGACCAACCACGGCAAGCATGTCTTAACCTGATCGATCGACCCGTGCGGCTGTTGTTAGTTGATTTATTCCGTTAGCCTCTCACAAGTCTCTCACACTAAATCTCATTTATTCTTTATGTTTTAGAGACTTTCACTTCTTTTTATTAATATATGTAAGTACAGTACAGACACGTATGACTATGAATGCACCCATGCCTGAGGGAGGACATCGCCGTCGAGGAAAACCACGGCGAAGGTGGAAACCATGGCCAGACATCACAAAAGACAGGGAGGTTTGAAAGGAAAATCTAGTAAAAGGGAAGGGAAGGGTAGTCTGTGCTAAGTAAATGTATTTTCTTTTCTTTATTTTCTTTCTTTTCATTCTTTTCTTTCTTTCTTTCTTTTCTTTCTTTTCTTTCTTTTCTTTCTTTTCTTTCTTTTCTTTCTTTTTTACTTATTTTTCTTTTTGTTCTTTTCTTTCTTTCAAAAAGGGGAAGCTTTTGCCCAGCAGTGTGACACAATATAGGCTTTTTTTTTTTTTTGTGGATGGGAAATCATCCAATGACCCCTCCCGCTCTGGGTGGAGCAGAAGGGAGTGTCAGACTCTTACTGACTAAAACCCACCCGTGTTCCTTCCTTAGCCCTTTGTGTTCCGGGGTAGCGGTAACCCTTTCGGACAATCCCGCTGCCCCGGCAGGCTTCGGCCCTTGCGGGCCCCTTCCTTATGCTGACATCTCTTTGAGGCGCGCGTGGAACACGTACGCGCCGTCCGGCACGGGCCTGGTCCTGATCGGACGGAGAGTTACCCATTACTCTCCGCCCGCAGGCCCGCGCCTACGGTGGCCGGGAGTCGTCTCGCGGCTCCCGACGCCCGGAGCGTCTCCCGCGGCGGCTGGGACGTGAGGCCCTTTCCCTCAGCCGTCCCGCCACCTCCTTCGCTAGCATGACTGCTTCGCAGAAGGAGGTGACTGCCTCCCACTCCCTCTCGCCCCGGACCATAGCTCGAACCAGGGCCGGGCGCGAGAGGTCGCCGCCGCTGCCGATCGCCTCTGCGAGAACACGGCGGTGCTCCGCCCAATTGGGGCATACCGCCACCGTATGCTCCACCGTGTCCTCCGGGCGTTTCCTCCCGCCCGATGGTGTGCAGGAACCTCCCGAAACACCCGTGTCCGGTGAGGACCTGCTTCAGGCGGTAGGTGAGGGCACCATGGCGCCTCTCTAGCCACTGCTCAAAGAGGGGTCTTATCGCCACTATCGTGGCGTGCCCTGCGCTGGGTTGCGACAGTCGCTCTTTCCATACCGCCATGAGATCGCGCCGGAGGTCGGTCCGCTCCGCCGCGATTTGCCGCGGCAGCGGAGTTTCCCCCCGGCGTAGTGCCTCCGCGCGCCACTCGTACAGGCGCGCGAGGACTATCGCCTCCAGATCCCACGGCGGCAGTCCGGCAAGGAGGCTTGCCGCCTCGCCCGAGATCGTGCGGTACCCCCGGATTAGCCTTACGGCTACCACCTTCTAGGGCGCGTTCAGGTAGTGGGCGGCTCGCAGCCGCAGTGAACGCGCCCACACCGGGGCCCCATATAGGGCCATGGACCGCACGACCCCCGCGTAAAGCCTCCGGCAGGAGGCGTTTGGCCCCCTCAGGTTGGGCAAGAGCCGCTTGAAGGCGGCCCCGGCCCGTTCCAATTTGGGAGCCAAACGTCGAAAATGCTCGACGAAGTTCCACCGGCTGTCGAGGACGAGACCCAGGTACCTCATCGTTGTCTCGGACAGAAAGAAAAATAGTAAGTACCAGTTGTAGGCTCTAGATAATTATGCATCTACGACTGCAAGAATTACCTCTACTTTGAGAAGGGACATCAAGTCAGTATTGTTACACACAATAAACATTCAGAAGTACACTAGATGACTACATATTTCAGAAATGTATTCAACCACAAAGACATGAATGGATCATTTCCTGAACACAGGAAATAAATTTTAAAATTCAACCGATTCAGACGAATTTCATGTTAATAGAACCTCATTACATTTAAACTCTTCGTAATTAACAATTCATTATTCACTTGTGGTGGGGTTTATAATTTTATTTTTTAACTGTTTCAGTACTGGGATGCTATTTTGTAAATATCTCACCATAAAAACTTAGATGAAGTGATCTGTCATCAGGTACGATGACAGTTCAGTTCAAGCTCACTTGACCTAAGATTTCACTGTAAAATTTGAACATAGGTCGGCTGGTATTCAGCTGCATCCGGTTAGACTGGAAGCTGACCTAAACGTATTTAGGAAAAGATTAGGCAGATGATGAACTCTATGTCTATGTGTTTTTGGGTTTAGTTAAAAAACCGGTCAAGTGCGAATCGGACTCGCGCACCGAGGGTTCCGTACAAAGTAGATATGTAACTACAAATTTACGGTTTTCTGATTTTTTCACTGACACCTGTCAGTTTCATACAAACGAATCATGTCTTGCAAAGGAGATGTTTCAAAATGGGCCAGGTCTATGTACAGTATCTAAAAAAAAAGAGAAAAATCCGTAGAATTCGGGAAAAATACAGATAATTCAATTAAATGTGTACTGTTGTGGTAGTGAACTGTTATTTATCAATTAATTTTATCGACTTTCAACATGGCGTCTCACATATTTAGTTACTCTGTTGTCAAAAAGAGAACTGTCAGTTGTCACAACAGTGTCACTTCTGTCACTTTCGTCTAGCGTGGAAATAAACAAAAACATGTCAAACATCATTAATCAATCAAAATGACAGCTTACCGCCATGACGGGTTGTTTTTTGTGTTGCAATTTCAAGTGTTATTTCTTCTGTTTACCAGAAAACCAAGCTATTTTAAAGCAATTGGACAGTTGAGAACTGTTTTAAATGAATTTCCCTATTTTTAAGTATAGTGTACAAGGACCTGGTCCAGGCTCCATACATTTTGGAACAACTCCTTTGATCTTTATTTGCTTTAAGAATTGTAGCACTGACGGGTGTTAGGAACGCATTATCTTGACGGCCGGACCATAGTAAGTTAGTTGAGCATATAAATATAATATAGGCTCAATAGAAGAAAAAAAATGCGTGTATTAAAAGTTATGCGTGGTGACCACGCACAATTTTTTACAGAGTAATTTTGAAACCTCGAAGTTGCCATTTTTCTAATTTGAAAGTTAAAAAGTCTTTGCTTTTTGTAATCTTCACTTCGGTCCTATCTTATCTCATTAGGTACTTACTTTATTATAGTACAGCCTAAGTTTAAAAAGTACTTACTTTCTGAATAGAACTTAAATTCATTTAACTGGAAGAGATCTAAGTAAATAAAAAGGCGCGTTCAGAAAATTTTCCGCCATTGTTACTATGTCGGCGTTGCTACCTTACTGTATGAAAGATCGGAGGTGGCAATGATATTTTTGGCTGTCTGTGTTTTATATTCCATATTTACTTGGGAATTAGGAATTATGGAAGGAAGTTTTATTTATTTTATTTTATTTGATAGGAATTTCAAACATTACACAGTATATTACACAGTAGGCATACAATATAAAACTTGCAATAAAAGTAACAAATACACTATTCAAGACGTTATCCACAGATTACATTTCAGAATAGCTAGCAGTTAGCAGAGCAAGTTAAAAAAGCACTTATCTATACTAATATTATAAAGCTGAAGAGTTTGTTTGTTTGTTTGTTTGAACGCGCTAATCTCAGGAAGTAATAGTCCGATTTGAAAAATTCTTTCAGTGTTAGATAGCCCATTTATCGAGGAAGGCTATAGGCTATATATCATCACGCTAAAACCAATAGGAGCGGAGCACCAATGAAGAATGTTTCGAAATCGGGGGATTTTTTTCCTATTGAGAGCTTCCGCTGCGTGCGCTGCGTAAACGGTTAAAGTTTCGCAAAAATCATATATGACAGAATTGTTCCCCTTTAAAAGCCTAAAAAAAAAGTCCGCAACAGCATATGTCTATCTTTTAAGGTTAGCTCACTATAACCTCTTTTATGCTAACCAAATTTGTTCCAAAATAATGCATTATTTGCGAAGGTGTTTTTATAAACATGGTATTAATCCTTATCCAAATAAATACGTTATTCATCACATGTATTTAATTTTGAACAAAATTGCCTCTGACATCATTTGATTTCAATGTATATCTTAGGAGATATCATAGTTTTAAAATAATACTAATAATAAAGCTGAAGAGTTTGTTTGTTTGAAACACGGTTTGAAAGCTCTAAATCTCTGGAAGTATTGGTCGCATATATAAAAATATTTTTGCGTTTGATAGCCCAGTTCTTGAGGAAGGCTATATTCTATTAAACTTGACGCTAGGACCCTTAGGAGTTGAGCAAAAAGAAAAAAAGTCTGAAGTTTTCGCCAAGCGAAAACGAAGTAATAGCGCAGGCCGGCGACACGTTGCGACGGGGTGGATCGGGGAAACAAAAAAAATTTACGCGGACAAGTCGCGGGCAGAAGCTAGTTAACTATATACTAGGGCTATCTCTTAAAATAGTTGTAATCTCACTCTTAAATACAGCTTTGCTGAGAAACGTAATATCAGTAGAGCCAATAATAGGCGTCAACCAAGCGATGTAACGGTGAGCGAGCGCCTGAGTTCGTTCGACAAAATGAAGTAGCAAATAGGCGTCTCGAACGAACCTCTCGACCGTTATGCATGAAATAACAACAACATCACGCTTGTAATTCTTAAAGGGTTAAGAAACGGTGTCGAGACCAATTAAATAGTACATCTACATTTTGCCCGTTAAATTTAAGTCCCGTTTAATGGGGCGAGCCTGTTAGCATCAATCGGGCCTAAACCTAGACTCCAGGGCCTCAAGTCTGCTATTACAATACTGTCAGAATGGTATATCATTGATTTCATAATTGTTGATTTTGACAAGTTTGGTAATCTACTAATATAATGGCGTCATTATGACTTTCCAATGGTCAACCACTGACACTCCATTGAAAGAAATGGCATAAAACCGTAATCTCGTACATAATGACAAATGAATAAATGTAATGTTTATTGCTATTTACGAACTTCTTACAACTTCAGATTGCAAAGACTAATACGTAATATGTAAAATATATATTAAATGAAATCTAGCATGAAATTTAGGAGTAGTTTTTCTTAGACCATTGACCGACCAATGATCGATCATTGTGAATTTAGCAGATTACGAACTTTTAGCAAAATGACAATGGGATCGTGTTGGAATGACGAATTTATAAAAATAGCAGACTTGGGCCCCTGGTTGATACTGCCACTGACAAATTCTTGATGGAAAAACCCAATAACATTTCGCACGACATGGGAACTGAAGCCAGGACCTCATGGTCAGCAGTAGCGCTTGTAACCACTAGTCCAACGAGACAGTGAGGCAATCAAAATATTTAATGTGAAAATATAGGTACAAAGTACGCGGCCGATATAAGAAGGTTAAATGACAAAACGGTGATTCATTCAATATATGAACGGTAAATACGACCATAGATTTAGTATATAGTAGTCCATCTAAAGGTTGTCTTTAAAAGATCGCTCTTAGCGATAAGACCGCCCAAAAATCTGTAATTGGAAAAACACCAACAACCTCTTAAAAGGTCATTGTACTCATCATTATGAACAACTTTTACTATGGGACCAAACCTGAAATCGCGAAAAAAAAAATCAGCTGTTCCCTACATTTTGACTGAGTACGAACATAAATGTAGGGAACAGCTGATTTTTTTTCGCGATTTCAGGTTTGGTCCTATAGTAAAAGCTGTTCATAATGATGAGTACAATGAACTCTTAAGAGGTTGCTAGTGTTTATCCAATAACCCTGTATAGTGCACATTATAAAAAGTATTCTATAGTATACTAGCTGACCCCGCAAACATCGTTTTGCAAAAAAAAAAAAAAATAGTAGCCGATTCTCAGACCTACCCGATATCCACACAAAATTTCATAAAAATCGGTCCAGCTGTTTCGTAGGAGGATGGTAATTAACTGTGACACGAGAATTTTATATATTAGATATTATACTTAATCTATGGAGCGGACGCTCTCCTTGACAAAGACGAACTTTTTGCTCTAAAACTCAATTTGTAACAGACACGTACTTTATAAGAGTTAATAAAAATGCAAGTACACAGTTCACATTCTTCATAATACCTCTCTTATTTTCGTAAGAATATCATTGGCAGTATGTATACCTTTGAATATCATACATAGTCCTTTAAACGGTTTCTGCCATGGCGAACAACCTTCGGCGCGGGAGATTATAGTGCCATTTTTGTGCGCAGACACAGGTGCAGTCTCTTTTTTTTAACTCTCATAGTCCGATCGGACGGCACGTAAATATTCACGACCGAAGAGAGATCAGGCGCAGGACCTACGGCTAATGTTCTTTCCAAGGCACGGGTGTATCACACCGCCTACTTCCAAACTCTGGGCTGTTATTAAGAAATTCCTAATGGAATAACCCAATAACACTGTGTCCGACCAGGAAATCGAACCAGGGCCCCACGCTCTGCAGTTGCGCTTGCGACCACGAGATTAACGGGGTTGTTATTCGTGTATATACGGTGACTGATAATTAGTGACCGATACTTAAACACGTACTTGTACTCATGATAACAAACAACTTTTACTATGGGACCAAACCTGAAATTGTGAAAAAAAAATCTGCTGTTCAGTCATTTATGTTCGCCTAACTGCTCAAATGTAGGTACTGAATAGCAGATTTTTTTTTCGCGAATTCAGGTTTGGTCCCATAGTAAAAGTTGTTTGTTATCATGAGTACAATCACGTGTTTAGGTATTGGTCACTAATTACCAGTCACCCTATATACAGTATTTAACAGTAACACATAATTTTCTTTCAAAATAAACTCCTCTACTGATTACGACGCAAAAAATCCTAATTCCTATTTCCAATTTCAACTTTACCTCACTCAAAATTAAGGACATTTACACATCCGCGTTTGTTTGGCCGCAGCTTGACCGCAAGTAATCCTATCGCAGGCACCTGCGCAAAATAAACGACGATCGTAAATCCCCGCAGCGTCCAGAGCGGCTGTGACACTGTTATTGTTATTAGCTGACAGACGCCTGATTTGGCTCATGCCTTAGATTTAGTGGCGACTGGGTGACCGTCTTTTGTATACAGTCCCGCGATAGCCAACATATTAATGAGAGTGTCACTAGAAATGTCTGCTGAAAACTGGAATTATTTTTTGTTATTCAAAACTTTGTTTATGTTTGGCGGAATTCTTTGGCGCTATTTTATCCTGTTTTATACTTGTTTGTTATAGCTTTAGTTGACATTTACTCAAAAAGGTTTTGTCACGTTTTAGTAATATTTTAGTGTTAACTTTGACCTTCTGTCCACTGCAATATTATATGGGTTTGTTTTTGGTCTCCCTGGAGTGAAGTCTCTGTTTTGTTACTACTGCCAAAGCTTCAGAACATGTGTGAAGTAATATGAGCATAAGTAAGCACTAATAAAATAAATACATTTATTTTCGTTATTTTATGTTTTTTTTTTTGATAATCCCATATGTATCCACGGCTGATATACAGGCATCCTTTCTGTGAGAGAGAGTGGCTCATAATCCACCAAGCGGGCCCAATGCGGGTTGGTAAGTTTAAAATAAGTAATCAATAAAAAAAGTAGGTATGCACACATAAAAAGTAGACCATCTTAAAAAAATAAATATTTAAAACAAGTTTAAGGGGGCATTATTTTAATTTAACTAAATATGAAAACATTTATGTCTAAGTAAAATAAACATGAAAGTATAAGTAGTTGGTAGAAAGCGGGCGCCCGGAGTTTGTTCCAGTCTTACGCGATCAAGCTGGACGTTGCAGCCTGAATAGTTGGGAGGCTGTTACACCGAAGCGCATCAACATCAATATTAAGTGAAAACCGGTACTGATCATGTTGATAATTAAGGCGAGAATGGCGTTGAGTCTTGTGATAAATAGTTTTCAGTAGTTCACTTTTTCTCAATCCATAAACGCCACACGTGAATCGCCCCTGTCTGCGAGAGAATTTAATCAGCACAACCGAGCGACAAAATTAAATAAAGACGTAGTCATGACTTCAAGATGGCATTGTTGTTCAACAAATACTGCTGAATGGAATGTGATGTCCCGAACAAGGACGCTGTAGCTTACGCACGTTGTTCGAACGTGTAGCACGCTTTTTATTATGATTAAGAAAAAGGTGTGTATCAAATACATCTACCAACTGCAGGAAGAGGGTAAAATTTCAAACTGTACTAAATTTGGCCCAAATAAATAAATAACAAACAGGCAAGCTAAATAAAACCGTTTAAAAACAAAAAAATCTTGGTTTAGACGTTAAAGTGCTGGATATAATCGTTTTGACGATGGTTTAACATGAAACATTAGCCATAAGTTTTTTGGTTAGAAGCACTAAGCCAATGGTTTTTAAACATAGCACAAACCTACTAAACAAACTCTAGAATAAAAAGAAAATAACATTAATTTTCTTTAAAACGTGCGTTTTACCTTAACGGTGTAGAACTCAGCCTCTAAAGAAACTGTTCTAAAGACGGTCACTACACTAAAGAAGCTTGCAAAACTGTTTTATTTGAATTCCAAAACTGTTTATATTCAAAGTAGTTCCTGAACGAAACTTTTGACATTCCTTTATGATATATTGCGGTAATTACTCAGTTGTTCCAAAAGAATGGTAATGCTGTTAAGTTTTAGTGAAATTTTAGTTTAGTTGAACTTTTGTGAAGAATTTCAGTTCATGCACTTTGAGCCGCAAGTTGGTTCTGGCGACGTTTTTTGTTTAGATATAAGCAGAAGGCCAATTCTCGTAATTTATAACGTTCAAAATCTAGTCGCAGTCTCATCTCGGCGACAAACAAATGTCAAAAATATAGGGAAATTGGAGATATTTTTGACAGATTGAGACTGAGATCAGACTGTGAACGTTCTTAAAATTACAAGAATTACCCCTCTGGTAGTATGAAGAACCGTATAAATAATTGGTAAACAAACATTTTTTTTTAAATGTTTACTTAAAAATAACCGGGTACTCAATAATAACTTAGGTAAAATCTAGCCTATAAGACTAATAAGCAATTTTAATCTAACTTAATTTATTACGTGATAATTATTTTAAAACTTAGAATAGTGTTAATTGTACTTGAAAAGTCCGTTCCACTTTCTTAGTATGATATAAACACTTTGTTTATGTGTTATACGTGATTCATTGTCTATTATTTTTATACTTTTTACACTACACTAACTCAAAAGATTTTTAGGGGCACGGGTCGATCGATCAGGTTAAGCTACGCTTGCCGCGGTTGGTCCGTGGATGGGTGATCATCTTCACATACCAAGACCCCTCCGTGACTTGTAAATCACGTTTAGGTATTGCTCCCGGCTGTAATTCGTGGATCTTGGACAGTCTTTACGGTTCGTCAGAAGCCCGAAAGTCTGACAACCAGTCTTACCAATGGGTATCGTATTACCCAGTAACTGGGTTGTGGAGGTCAGATACCCAGTCGCTCCATGTAAAATACTAGTATTCAGCTGCCGGTTAGACTGGAAGCCGACCCCAACATAGTTAGGTAAAAGGCTAGGCAGATGATGATTAACTCAAAAAAATTAGTTCATTTTAGTCTTCGCACTATGTGAGGTCTAACAGTTGAAATGCCTCGATTTTCACATGGCGACCAAACAATTGAATGTCAAATGAATAATAGAGTAGTTTGAAATACTGTAGGTACTTGAACCACCCAACCACTAATGCATTCGCAACGGTTAGAAATGAGATATTTGTATCATACTAAGCCGTGGACACTCAGAGTTGACGATGACGTGTAAAACAAAAAAACATTGGCCCCGAATCTGTTGTTCACAAACTAAACTAAATTAAAGTTCAGTGCATCTTTTTCTTTTTATTTAATTAGGAAAAGGACAGAAGATCAGCGCCTGACGTAAATTGACGTATTTTTAGTAGCCAATTTTTTAATCACGTCTAAACTTGTCTATGGATTATCTAATTTGACAGGCCTAAACTAATATTTATCTTCTGTTCTTTTCAAAATGAAATAGAAAGAAAAATATGTACTGAACTTAAATTTAATTTAGTTTGTGAACAACAGAATCGGGGCCACTATTAGGAAAATATACCAGGCCAACCATACGAAAGGGTGGTAGGTGACACGTATAAGAACTGAAAACCATAAATTTCTTGCACAAATATCCACAAACTTATTTCACCCAAAGCAACACAGACATAAATCACAACAAACACAGCTTATATTCCCGAATAACTAAACTTGTTTCGATAAAGTAGGTAGGTTCGATGAATAATGCAGGAACAGATAAGCGCTCACGGCTCAAAATGTTCACGCACATAATTAACTTGCAAATATTGTAATCAAAACAAAGCTGATTCGCCGAACTAACACAATACGGGAAAACTCGCAGTGTGACTAATATGTAGTGCTATTCTGTAAAACTCTCACCGTGAAAACTAAGGTGAAGTGAGCTGTCATTTCACCTAATGTTAGAGGTTGCCTTCATTGATAGTTCAGTTCACGCTCACTTCACGTATGTTATCACGGTGAGATTTTTACAGAATCGACAGGCTGTTCTAGATCGGCAGTATAACCATTACCTTCATAGTTATTGTGGGCTAGGCTTTGAAACTACCATTGCTGTTTAGCTCTCAAATAATTTCGTCTGTTATAAAACAATGTTTTCAGTGATTGTTTATTAATGGAATTAAAGAACCCAAACGAAAAAAACGCAAGTTTCAGAACCAATAAAAGTATTTATGATCGACTAAACAAAATCAGAAATATATATGATATTCGTCAGCATATATGCTAGGTAGGAAGTGTGTTGAAAACATATTACAACTAATTTGATATGATGGAAAAAAATCATGAAACTTTCTTTTTACAGTAAAAACCATACTAATATACATACAATCATTCTGACTTTTATCAGATTATTCTACGAGCAACATACTAAAGCACTAGTGTTTTAATGCTTTAGTCAAAACAATAGATTTTTTGTAAATAGATTATTCATTTCATATTTTGCAATAAATTGCCAGCGTTGTTTAATAGCACTTCTCTTTCTTATTTTTGCAATTTGACAGTGACCGCGCTTTAGGTCATGTAGTACCCTTAAGTTAACAGTTGTTTTGAAATGTGGGTATAGCTAATGGGTAAACCTCTGTCTAACCCTGCGAGGACAACAGGCATGATATGTTATAATACTTCTTTGAATTCAGACAACCATTCCTAGTAAGGGGTATAGTGGTCACTCAATAACTGGGTTGTGGAGGTCAGAAGGCTGATTCCCGTAATTAAAAACGTTCAAAGTCTAGTCGCAATCTCATCAAAGAAACAATGTCAAAAATTTAATTGAAAAGTTAGAAGTATTTTTGACAGATTGAGACTGAGATCAGACTGTGAACGTTCTTAAAAGTACGAGAATTGCCTCAGATAGGCGAATTTCAACATGATAGAGGTAGGCTTGGCAGATGATAGTGAACGCCAGGCTTCAAACTCGATATTATTAAATGAACACTCAAGAAGAATTGACACATTATCTGAATACTTCAACAGATCAAATATAACCACAATCAGGCTTAAAATAATTACTGTTAAGCTGATAAACGTAAACAAAGGGTAAGTTTATGCAGACACATTGTAGCGCCCGCAGCCTCAACTGGCCGCCATAATTATGATGAACTTCGACATTATCAAAACAAAGTTAATTCTAACCATAACATTAACTAACTACGAGTATGTTGTACGCGCATGTATTTATTTCGTTATACAGGATGATTGCGTGTATTAGCGACGTAATAGAACTGAATGGTACGGACTTGTTGGCCTAATTGTCGCAAGCACTACCTACTGCTGACCATGGAGTCCTAGGATCAATTCTCAGGTCGGGCAAAGTATTCGCAGTAGGTACCTATGAAGAAGAACGGGTCAGAAACTCCACAGAGACTCTTTTAAATCATAAAATTGTTACAAACTATTGGTTACATCATTCATGTTGAAATTATACATGTGAGAACGATGCAGAAAGACGTGCAGGTTAAAAACGACCGTAATAAAAAATAAAAAACAATTCAGAAATTAAAACACACACTCATTCACACATTCACGCATATTTTTTTTTATCTTCTTGTTATCACACACTATTCTCTACATTTTTTTTTTACTTCTCCTTTCGCAGCTCTGCTGGAAGAAATTTCTTAAGAAATAAGCAGTACCTTTGTACTCAAATTATAATTATGTCATATCTTTATGTATTTTACTGTGTGTACATCTATACTTATAATAAATCTGTAGAGAGGTCAATTCTGTACATGAAATATATTTCCAAAATAACTATCAGCGGGTGATTAGTGATCGTTACTGACGCCAAAAATGCAATCAGTAAAATTTTTGTCTGTCTGTCTGTCTGTCTGTCTGTATGTTCGTTATAGAAACAAAAACCACTCGACGGATTTCAACGAAACTTGGTACAATTGTTCTTCATACTCCTGGGCAGGTTATAGTATACTTTTCATCACGCTACGATCAATAGGAGCAGAGCAGTGAAGGGAAATGTTGGGAAAACAGGATTTCTTTTTAGGTGAAGTAGTAATAGGTTAGTAGTAGTTAGTTAGTAGTAGGTAAGTTTTGGTTAATTTATGTTCAGTTTTTTTTAATATTAAGTAGGTAAAAGCGTAGGTATTTTTATTAATTATAGGTATAGGTATTATTAATTATAGTAGTTATAGGTATTTAGTTTTAAGTGAAGTAGGTTTTATTATATATTATTTTATATATTAGACGTAGTTATATATTTTGAAAAACGCGTTGAATGAGAAATACGCGTTCTAAAGAATCGGCAGACGAAAGAGCACATCGGTTAAACTCTATGAGAGTTAGTGCCTCAATTTCCGGAAGTCATTATTCCACGCGGACGAAGTCGCTGGCAAAAGCTAGTAAATAATAAAATAAAATAAACCGTGGCAGCTTCTTAGCTGAATGGTGCTGATCCATACGGGACTGGTCATCTCTTGATGACCAGTCCCGTATGGATCAGCACCATTCAGCTTAACCGGTTTGAAGGGAATTAATGATCCAACATACACGCCAACGAGACATTTGAGTGAGCATGACATACTCTCAGCCGCCAGGGCATATTCATGTGAATGAAAGACGTACCCAGTAAGTGGTAACTTTTTTAGTAGGCACATGTGCTCACAATACACACAATAATCTCTAATCTCTTAAATTGAATACAACGCTGCTTGGTTGTTGAAATGCATGTGGCTGTCACCTCATCCATTATCATTGAGAGAGTTTGAATTTGTGCCCGTTTGGTTGCAACAGCAGCATAATAGGTGGCAAAATACTTTCTCTGAAGAGCCCGATCACAAAGAGCTTTTGCTAAATAGGTAATGAAATTCCTCGTTCATATCAATATAACCCTCTTTGAACTGCTAACTAGTCATCCTGTATTGTAACAAAGTTTTACCGTATTATTAATTCGCACAACTTCACATGCGGCGCAAATGTCGGGCGTTTTATCTCAACTATATCGTGTTGCATCGGGTATGAACGTGAGTTATTATTTAAATAGATATTTAAATCGTTTTAACTCCACGTATTAATGACATTATCATTAAGTATTTTCTGATAGTTTAAAATATGATTTAATTGAAATGTGCGCCAAAAAGCCAAACCAATAAGCCAAAAGGCCAATAGGCCAAAAAGCCCATAGGTTTCGGTTACCTACCACATCATCATCATCACTGGGAACCTTCACCCACTCTGCTGAGTTTAGGGCTCCTCCCTTTTGAGCCATGCTTTCCTGGACTGTATAGTTATTTACCTACTTACTCAAATTCGGTCTCCTAAGATTTTCTCTGTTCAGACTAAAAAGTAAAGGCAAATCAGCAAATTCTTGGTGAAAGAAATATGAATTGTTAGAGAACTATAAAAATACAGACTGTACACTGCATAAAATGAGTTCTTAGAATTTGCAAGAAGTATGATTGTGTGTAGGTATGTATGAGAACATACACATGAAGAAATATCTTGAGTCTCACAAATAGAAAACACTGACAAATGCGTGCACTGACTGGACAGGTCCACTCAATCTGTGTGGTGCTTTCCTCATAAGACCATTTCAAATATCAAGCTACATAATCTTCACATGTTCTGACCAAGAATAATCTTGGTCAGAACATGTGAAGATCATGTAGCTCACAGAGTTCACAGTCTGAGACTGAAGAGACTGTGAACTCTTTTAACCTTTCTTCTCAGACTACTCAGAGATAGGAAACGCTGACCTCATTTAGTTTTGAATATACAGGGTTATTTGATAAACAACAGCAACCTCTTAAGAGGTCATTGTACTCATCATTATGAACAACTTTTACTATGGGACCAAACCTGAAATCGCGAAAAAAAAATCAGCTGTTCCCTACATTTTGACGAGATAGACGAAGATAAATGTAGGGAACAGGTGATTTTTATTTCGCGATTCAGGTTTGGTCCCATAGTAAAAGTTGTTCATAATGATGAGTACAATGACCTCTTAAGAGGTTGCTGGTGTTTTTCAAATAACCCTGTATAATTGACGTGTAAAAGTTCTTAGGGCGAATTTCACCTAACTTTTATATCTAGATTAAGTCTTATCTTGAGAATAAATGCCGAATTTTTGACAGTTTTTCTATTATAAATCTGTCAGACGTTAATTTTAATCCACGGTTAAAAGATACTGGACGTTGTTAAAACCAGCCCTTACAAAAATAAAATAATTTATCATTATTTTATCAAAATATACGATATTCTGTACCATCTTTCAATTTCCTCTCCTCATAAAGGTACACTCATACATATGTACATAAAGGAAGGTACATTTCTGACATTAAAGGATGAGCGAGCTCAGGAAATAAAGTGCATCTCAAAAAGGTCAAGCTATATAGCTTAGTCAACGTTGTACTTAGCATATATGCTTTATGCATGTGTAATGTGTAACTAGAGTTTGATATTTCTTTATAGGTTTACTTGTAATGTAAGCGATTTTGATACTTGAAGCAGTGCAGTAACTCTGTGAATCGGTGATGATCATTTTACTCTAAAAACAGTGATTGGTTCTAGTTTTGTGAGTGGTCTCATAAAGTTTAATTTATTTTTTAATTTAGTTTTTGTTTAGTTTTATTTATTTATTATTCCCAATATGAGTATCATTAAAGGTTACCCCAAATCGGTAGCGTGGTCTTAAACAATATTTTTTTTAATTACAGCTTATCACAACAATATAAAATCATAATAATTTTTAGGGCTGCCACGTTGATCTAGTGTAATCATAATATTTGCTGCTATAATAATAATATTTTTACCGTCCATTTAATGTATCTGTATGTTTGTTTTGTTTTTTGTGTGGAGTGGCGACTGCGTACTGGAAGACGTAGCGTTGGAAGGCCTCCCGCAAGGTGGACCGACGACCTTGTGAAGGCAGCAGGAATCCGTTGGATGCGAGACACACAGACCAGTCGAAGTGGAGGTGCTTGGGGGAGCCCTGTCTAGCAGTGGATGTCTTTCGGCTGAAACGTTGATGATGATGAGATTTTTAATCAGAGGGGCAATTCTCGTAATTTTAAGAACGTTCACAGTCTGACCTCAGTCTCAATCTGTCAAAAATACTTCTAATTTCCCTACATTTCGACAAGTTTTTGACATTTGTTTGTCGTCGAGATGAGACTGCGACTAGATTTTGAACGTTTTAAATTACGAGAATTGGCCTACAGATTGTTGATACCGCATGTTTCAAGACGAGTGCTAATCCTGCCAGCGCAGTTTGGCAGGTTTATCATAATATAATGTGCACAAGTGTTTGGTACAATTTATTTTTTGGGTTGCAAACTCTTCTGCTGACCCTGAGGTCCTGGGCTCGACTCCCGGCTCGGGCAGTGTTATTGAGTTTCCCATCTGAACATTCTCAGTGATGAAACTACATTCCAATAGCCCCTACGTAATGTCCATAAAAATATTGACATTGGAAATGTCTTTTCGTTCGCTCCAGTGAGTGTAGATTCCGATTTCACGAAAAAGTGCGATCCCCTTATATCTCGGAGAGTTGTGAAGATATGATATTCAAAAAAGACGCGTGTTTATTAGAGTTGTAAGGTGCAAAAATAATTATTCGAGAAAGTCAAAAACGAAAAAGTTATGGCCGAAATAGTGAAAAAAAAAAAATTTTGCGATTTTTTTATTTTGGCGCTCGATATTTTGAAAACAATATATTTTGAAATATCAGAAAATTTGAGAAAAATTTCTCTGGACAATTTATTCAGCTACAGTTTGAGCCTAAAACAAAGACGATCGAGTTAAGGGTTTGCCCTGTAGCCTAACCTTTTTGGTCCTGGCTGTCATTCGTGGATCTTTGACAGTCATTACAGGTAGTCAGAAGCCCGAAAGTCTGACAACCAGCCATATCAAGAGGTATCGTATTACCCAGTCACTGGGTTGTGGAGGTCAGATAGGCAGTTGCTCCATGTAAAATACTGATATTCAGCTGCATCCGATTAGACTGGAAGCCGACCCCAACATAGTTGGGAAAAGGATAGGCAGATGATAGTTTGAGTAATACTCAAACTAACGAAGAAACTAAAAAACAAGTAAAAAAAAATGTCTGATCCAGACGTTGCAAAATTGTTCAAATAACTTTAGTTTTTGCTTGGACTGAATAAAGAACTTTGACCCCCAAGTTTGTTGTTGCATCCCTTCTAAGATGAACTGTTTCCTAAAGTAACATGTGAAAGAGTAAAAAGATCTATTTACAGTCTAAACCGTTGCATTTCATTTGGAAGCAAGACATGATAAAAAGCACAAAAGCAAAATAAATGCAGTAGAAATTCTGGCGTTCTGTGAAATGTGCAGAATCTACGACTCCCAGATCGTATGCGAAATGAAAAGATGGCGCAGATAAGTCTGAAAGGGAAAGTCCATGTAGGAATGAGAAAAGACATGCTTCGATGCTTTGAACATGAGGAATTATGACGGATTGATTAATGTACGATCCGGATTAAAAGTGATTTTTGTGTAGACTGTTTTTTTTTCATCTTTATTCTGTTTTTATCGATAGATCATTGCACTCAAGACGAACAGTTGTCGCAGTATGTTGTTACCGAGTTATATACGAGTGATATACAGGGTCATTGGAAGATGGGTGCAAAGCTTTAAGGCGATGATAGTACAGAAAATTTAGAAACATTTAAGCCATGGTAGTCTTAGGCGAGATCTTAGCGATTTTTTTTACCTAAGTTTTATTTTATTTTTTTATACCGATTTTTTTTTACCTAAGTTTTATTTTATTTTTTTATAAAACTAGTTTCGCTAGATTGTTTACACATTACTTTAATTAATAAAATAAAAATGAATTCATTTATCATTCAATTTGGCCATAAATAAGCAGTTTACTTAAAATTTTGGGAATTTTCGAAAAAACAAAAACAAAAATCATGTAAAAAAAAAATTGGTAAGACTTCGTCTCAGATAACCATGGCTTAAATAGTTATAAATTATCTGTACTATATTAGCCTTACAGCTGTGCACTCATCTTTCAATCATCCTGTATGATCGGATACAAGTTTAATAGGTACAGACGCCAGCACATCAAGCTACCCGAAACTACCAAATTTTATCAGTCAACCTTGAACCTTATGTTGTAGCGATAAAGTTGAAAGTCTATTGACGAAATTCGACAGATTGTAGTAGCTTGATATGCTGGCGTCTGTACCATAATTCTGAAATGAATTCAAAGTAGAACTGGAATAAGTGAATACAAAATACACAAATAATTTTTTTGTGATGTCAATAAACCCGGATGGACTTTAAGAATACTGGCGAGGCAGAATAACTAAAGGCTTGTGATATTTTTTATTCTCGGGAATACTGGCGAACATTCTACCTCACTCTAACAGACGTTTAAATTTTTTGTCGATCTTCTATTTTATGAACACGACAGACAGTCTCAATGTTCTGTTTAGGTAACTTTTTTATAGATAACTAGCAACGCCCCACGGTTTCACGCGCATAAGTTTCAATTCAGTGGGAATATCGCTATAAGATACATTCTATGTGCTAATCCTAGTTATAAACTATCTGTGTGCCAAATTTCATCCAAATCCGTTCAGTAGTTTTTGTGTAAAAGAGTAAAAAACATCCATCCGTCCTGAAAAACTTTCGCATTTATAATATTAGTACAAAGGATAGTAGGTAAAAAAAAAGATTTTTATTCAGGCAGCAATATCTCAAAAAAACATATGAAAAGATTCTACAAAATTCGAAACTAATAAAAAAAAACAATTGATTGCATTATAACTACCTGCTACATTCTTTATTTAATTACAGCAAATTGTTTCATCGATTTCCGTATGCTCAGTCAGTGGAACGAGAACGCACACGCTCACTTTCAACAGCCAATCAGAAGCCGAGGCCTGAATCGCGATATTAAAGTTTTTACTGCAGTTTGTATATAAGCATTGACTCGGTTGATACGCTCGGGGAGTCCGTTGTTACCGAGAAGACCGGCAGTGGCGAGGGCCGGACTCAATTCTCGCTAGTCCACGCAAATTGAATAATTCATGTTTGGTAGAGCGGCCCTGTTCCTAGAGTTGTAAGATTTGAAAAAATGCGAATGACTGAATGCTAACAGAAACCCTCTCTTCTTCATCAAGTAGCAAGTTTGACTTCCTTTTGCAATTTTTTGTAAAACTTTTTGTAAATCTACACCTACAAGGAAAACCAACGTAACTCATTTTTAAACAGGAGAGCGCGTCAAAGATAAAAAAAAAATCTCTCAGGTTTCGGTTAAGTCGTGATGCCAACCAACCTTGAAAATTTTAGGCAACAAGGGAATGGCCATACTTTTTTTTGATTATATTACAATAATATTCGTAAATAAATTGGAAACTATAGTTTTGTATAATTTAGAAGCATTTTTTTTAATGTTGTAAATTTAAGAACCATGGATCCGTTTATTATAATTTTTTTATATTGACTTGAAAGAGCATGGCAGTTGAGAATGTGTCATGCTCACTTAAATGTCTCACTGATAGTGGCGCGTGTGTTAGATCATTCGGTTCCCTTCAAAATGGTTGAGCTGGATGGTGCTGATCCATGCGTCATGTTCGTGAACGGGCGCTGTCAGTTGAGACTGGTCATCTCTTAGCTGCCAGGGCTTCTTTTTAATCTTATACCTATTTTGAATTGTTTGTTCATAATATTGTTCTCACATATAGAAGCAACAAGAATACTGTACTCAGGATTTTGTAATATCTTAATTTAAAAGAGTGTCCTTGGAGTTTCTTGCCCGTTCTTCTCCAAGAGATCTACGTTTTGGAATGGGCAACTAGCTTCAACTTTCTGACTAACTGACCGACTAGTTAATTTTGACAATTCAAAAGTGCCTGGAAATGGTTTAATTGAAATAAATGCTTTGAGTTTGAGTTTGAGTTTATTATAATATAATCATAAAAAAATAAGTTTGACGCGCTCTCCTGAAAATTTACTAAAAATTAGTTACGAAGTTTTTCCTTGCAGGTGTCGAAATATGCAGTTAAAGCCAAAACACATACACCAAAAGGCCAATTCTCGTAATTTAAAACGCTCAAAATCTAGCCGAAGTCTCATCTCGGCGACAAACAAACGTCAAAAACTTGTCAAAATGTACGGAAATTAGAAGTATTTTTTGACAGATTGAGACTGAGATCAGAGGGGCAATTCTCGTAATTTTTAAGAACGTTCACAGTCTGATCTCAGTCTCAATCTGTCAAAAATACTTTAAATTTCTCTACATTTTGACAAGTTTTTGACATTTTTTTGTCGCTGAGATGAGACTGCGACTAGATTTTGAACGTTTTAAATTACGAGAATTGGCCTACAGACTGTGAACGTTCATAAAATTACAATAATTGCCGCTCATATACGACGTTGCATCGTGACACGTTGTTACAGAAATGTTTAGGTAACTTTTTTATAGATAACTAGCACGCAGTGTAAGCGCCCCATGGTTTCACGCGCATAAGTTTCGATTCCGTCGTAATATCGGGATAAAAAATATTCTATGTGTTAATCCTAGTTATAAACTATCTGTGTGCCAAATTTCATCCAAATCCGTTCAGTAGTTTTTGTGTTAAAGAGTAAAAAACATCCATCCGTCCTGAAAAACTTTCGCATTTATAATATTAGTACAAAGGATAGTAGGACTATCTACTATTATCGTTTACCGTTTACCAATAAAAAAAAAATCATGTCTGTAAAAACGTGTCACGATGCGACGTCGTATCGTGTATGTATTTTGGTCCTATAACTTCATTTACAATAAGATTTGACTTTTTTACCGTCTGTTCAATCGATTTTGACTTCTATTCCGTAGTCAGAAGGATGGCATTAAAAGCAGTAAACAGTTGTTATTGTAAGCACTTTTTTTGCTTTTAATGCCATCCTTATGACTACGGAATAGAAGTCAAAATCGGTTGAACAAGCTGTAAAAAAGGTTTGTTTAAATGTCTAATCTTATTGTAAATGGAGTATAAGAGAGACAAATGTAGACGGCAGCAATGACCTTTAATGACCTTTACTAAAAGTAAAAGTAATCTATTGAACCGACACACAGTTCAAAATGACCAGCGTTTATTCTTTCAGTAATGACTCAATTTATTTCGTTATCTTTGCATAACTGCCTCATTGGTCTATTGGTTGCAAGGTACTACTAAACATGAGGTCCTGGGTTCGATTCCCGGTCGGGCAACGGGGTCATTGGGTTTTTCCATTTGGAATTTCTCAGTTTATGGCAATAGGGAAAACCTAAAAAACATAACTGAAAAAATGAATGTATTATAGGTGCATCTCTGCCTCATTCCATAGGGTTCGGCGTGATGTTATGTAGTTTTTTTATAAAAGCCATTAGGGCTTTTTGTGGGGTTATCGACCATAGTTACTGTAGTCATATGAAACATCAGTAAAAAAAGCTGTTTTTTTTTGTTTATACTTCACAGAAGTATCGATGTCTAAACACGATAAAACAGAGTTTCCTAATTCATAATTTAAGTAACAATACTCCCAGTGGTCGTTAACCTCCAAAAATAAAACATAAATTTTTTAATATTTTTATTTTATCGTGTTTAGATATTGGTACTGATGGGACACTGAGTCGCAAATTGCAAAAAACGTATGAAAATTTGAATTTCGCGGACAACCCTGGCGCTTTCGCCTTAAGCAGATGATGAGATTGATATGCAAGGCAATAGGTAAGAACTTTAAATGACATCGTTTGTACATTAATATTAACAGTTACTTCTCGAGAAAAAACACCGAAATTCTCTTCATTATCATGGATGAAGGGAATTATGAATCGCTCATTAGAAATCGACCGTTCAGAACTGTTTGAAGAAGAATATTTTCAATAAAATTCCTAAGTATTTTCCTAACGCCTCGCAATAAAAAGATAATTGGGCTAAGAGGGTCGTTTGCTTTATGTGCCCGATTTGTCTTTTGATTCATCTTAATTTTGTTAGACTAAGCGAGGTCATAGGAATTTTGGAGTCGATTCGTTCGTCTTCTGTTTAAATATTGAATAGGGCGTAAAAAGTTACTTTAATTGTTTGATTTTTTTGTTGGTGATTTTGCCACGCTTGCTCAAGACTGATTGGCGATTTCAGACAAATCTATCTCAACTAATAATAAAGCTGAAGATTTTGTTTGTTTGAACGCACTAATATCTGAAACTACCAGTCGGAATGTTTTTTTGCATTTGATAGCCTATTTCTTAAGGAAGGCTATAGGCTATTTAACATCACGATATGAGCCTCAGGAGCTGAGCAGAAAGAAAAAACATCAGAAAGGTCACTAAGCGAAACTGCGGGCAGGTGATGAAATGGTAGATGGGCGCGCTTGTCTGCCGCGCCCACTGATAACTCCTTCATGGCGAGGAGTTCACCACTCTCTGTGTTGAGAAAAAAAACTGCGATAACTAATCTAGGTTCAAAAATGAAGTCCCCTAATTTCCGATCTACGAAAAGCACCAGACATCACGCGGACTAAGTCGCGGGCAAAAGCTAGTATCACTACATAGTATAAAACAAAGTCGCTTTCTCTGTCCCTATGTAAGCTTAAATCTTTAAAACTACGCAACGAATTTTGATGCAGTTTTTTTAATAGATAGAGTGATTCAAGAGGAAAGTTTATATGTATAAAACATGTATACTATAGTAGAGAAACACTGATAATTTTAGAGGTTTCTAATGTGATGTCGTAAATAAACCCTTTTTTTGCGCTTACATTGCAAACGCTGGCTGAACCCTATGAGCTACATCAAAATAATGTACTACAGTATTGTACACCTTAAAAAGGCCTACAAAAAAGTCCGCAATGATATATGTCTATCTCTAAGGGATAACCCACAATAACCATTTTTTTCCTTTACTTTTTACGAGAAATGATGGCTTATTTACGAAGCGATTTTAAGCAGTACAACATTAATCCTTATCCAATTAAGTACCTTAAATACATTGTGCATTTAATATAGATCAATATGGCCCTTTACAGCATGTTATGTAAATTAATATTTTCGAAGATATTACAGATTTAAAATGCAGGGACATAGCGGTTGCTGTGGTATCGACGGCAGGGGCTGGCGGAAAGTTAAAAAAAAAAAACATTAAATTATAGTACGTATTCTAATAAAAATAATAATATGTAACACCAAAACCATTTACTATTTAGCGCGTCCATTTATTTCAAAGGTGACCTTTGACATACAAGTCTGCCTAGTAACAAAGGAATTCTTAGTAAAACTACCTACAAACGTCAAGCATCCATTACAGTTGAGAAACCTTGGCACTCATAAAAGTATCGATAAAAATAATTACTACAACAACCCTGGGAATTGTGCTCCGCAGTATAAGCGAGGCCGTTGCACAGGGTAGCGCCACACCTGCCGGAATAAAGGATGATTCCCACCAAATGACTCGCATTGCATCGGATCGGAACGGATTTTACAATCTTGAAACGATATTTAAACGTGTACACAGTATTTAAAGTATATATCACAGTAGCTTGACCGCTGGCATCTTCCGCGACACGCGATCGTAGCCGAAAGTATGCTGCGACGCGCGATCGGCTCCGTTCGCCTGTCGTCGTAACCGATCGAATCCTTTCAGCTGTCGTCCAAATTTTTCTGTTCTTTTTCTGTGTTTTATGATTATTTTCTTCTTCTAATGCAATAGCCAACAATACTACGTCAACTTCAACCATTTTCAAAAATTAGAACACGTCAACACAGTAGGAATGAAACTATTTGACTAAGCGCAGAAACGGATACGTTCGCAAGCGACGGTACGGAGCCAATCGTATGCGTCGACACGCTGCTTGACGCGATCGGTTGTCGCCGCATCCGTTTGTATGCTTTCCGATCTGATGCGATGCGAGCCGTTTGGTGGAAATCATCCTTAATGCAAAGATAGTACGGCAAGAGCAGTGATGGGCCAGTGGTACCAGCCGCGACTTTCCAGCTGCAAGTCGTAGGGTCGAACCCCGTCAAGCGGATTTATTCTGGTCTGATCCCCCCCCCCCCTCCCCCCCCCCCCCCCCCACCCCCCTTGGATACTCCGTTAGATCTTCTTCTGTTTTAGACTTGTGTCTTATCCACATTATCTAGGTTACTCTTTTCGACGGGTAAGTACACTGAAAAGAAATTAAATGTTTTATGTTTTACAAAATATATATATTTATTTTAATTTTCCATGCAAACTCGATGGGATTTCATTTTCGTGGTTTTCGAGGGTGCTGACACAACTGTGTAAATGATTTCATCGCCACTGCTCTCAACACAGTGAAAGAAAACATGGTGAGGAATCTTGAACTAAAAATTCGAAGGTATGTGACATCTATCCAACCAGCACTGTCCCCGCGTGGTTGATTAGGGCCCACTCCCTCTTACTGAGAGGAGGCCTGCATCCCAGCAGGAGGATCATTATAGGCTGATTTTTGTTTGCAAGTCGTGTATACGCACGCCGGCTATGCTTTTAAAAAAACCGACTTCCAAAAAAACACTGCTTAGCGAAAAATAACTTTGATTTCGGAAGTCGATGTCTTTGGATCGGTATTTAAGTTTATTGCCACCGACTTCCGAAATTAAAGTTATCTTTCACTTTCTAGTGTTTTTATGGAAGTCGGTTTTTTTTTTGTTAAAAAGTTTTTAAATATTTCTCGCTTTTTAGTGGGTCTGCTTATAATTTATCTAAGTTACAATAGCCTAATATCAACTTGCTCATCGCCTTTTTCAAAATATTGCTTTTCCCGATGCAGGGACGTTAATTCTTGAGGAGTTCTCTTGGTACTTCACCCTTCGCATTGTGTCGAGCATAAATTGCTTAGCAACCATATTAAAGTAATCGAATCGGAACCCTGAAATACTTATTGTTGAATAGTTCCGGTGACCATCTGTGGTCTTCATCATCAGTTTCACTTCACCAAATGGTTATTTGCGAGAGCAAATGCACGAGTTACTATAAATAATACCCAAATCGCTTTATGTGTGCCTCTAATATTTGAAAAGTTCCTTCGATTTCTCCAGGATCTCGTCACCAGAACTGGATTTTGACAACAATGGGAAAAATCTGGAAGTATATCCTTTTACATACAAAAATAATTTTCCAAATCGGTCTATTAATAATGGCGTATTGAGGTAACAAACATTAAAAAAAAAATACAACTGAATTGAATATCCTATGATACAACAGGCCGAAAATATGTCGACTATTTTCAAAGAAAATAATATAAGCAAGCGCTATTCCCGTCGCGTAATTTTTGACATCTGCGTTTGTCGTTAGCGTTACGCTAAAAATCAGTCGGAGTTCAAAAATCGGTCGAGCGGAATTTCAGCTTCTGTCCTTTATAAAGACGTATAGTTTAGGTAGGGCGTCGAAGCGTACATTCCTGCACTGAATTACGTGGTGCAATTTTCAGCACGTGTGTCGCCACACTAAGGTATGTACCTACTACACATAACGTGGTAAACGCATCGTAAAATTCTACTTTTACGAGTACGGCAAAAAGATTTACCTTACCACCGTAGGTTTATTAGAATCCCAGGGTAATACCGGTTTAGTGGCGTTGAGAAACAGAAAACCTGTCTTTACGTTCATGAAGGAATGGTATATGAGCTCAACCTTTGAGTTGAAATGCGTTTGCAAGTATCGAAGTGCATTTTCATTAGGAAATTCGGTTTGCAATGAATTTCTTGGTATCGAATTTCGCAGACCTTTTGGAATTATGTGTAAGAACTTTAAAGTTGAACGTATGATGTATCTTGTAGCTTTATATTTTGATCTTTTGGTGGTTTTTGTACTTCAAATATTTTCAGAGTATCTTTAAATAACATGGAAACACAGTGCAGTGCTACAAAACATAGATTGCTGTCATCACCCAAATATTGTGCCGGACACATTTGCCTCATGTCGAACGAGTCATGCATGGGCCAAATCTACCACCGTGTGGGTCCTAGAAAACGTCCGGCGACATCAAGACAGACCCAGGAGAAAATGGTGGGACGAGCTTGACGCCTGCGGACAGGATTAGTCCACACTAGCTCAAGACAGAGAGGAGTGGAAAGAAAAAAGGGAAGCATTTGCCCTGGAGTGGGACAACATAGGCTAAAGATAAAACAAAATATATAAAATATCTAAACGAACACTTATTAAAATATTTTATCATTAAAAAAAAAATATTATAATACAATATATACAGGATTATTTGAAAAAAACCAGCAACCTCTTAAGAGGTCATTGTACTCATCATTAAGAACAACTTTTACTATGGGACCAAACCTGAAATTGCGAAAAAAAAAAACCAGCTGTTCCCTACATTTTGAGGAGATAGACGAAGATAAATGTGTAAAGGGAACAGCTGTTTTTTTTTCGCAATTTCAGGTTTGGTCCCATAGTAAAAGTTGTTCATAATGATGAGTACAATGACCTCTTAAGAGGTTGCTGGTATTTTACAAATAACCCTGTATATATTTTTTATAATAAAATATTTTAATAAGCCGCCTAAGTAATTGTCTTTCAGAATTTGTGTCCTCAAAAGGAAGACTTTATCCATAATTGCCGAGCTGGACCATTAGCCCAATGTAAACAATTATTGGCTTATTGCAGCAAACGTAAACCTCGCCTGCACGCAGTATACCCGACTGATAACAGACCGCAGATTCATGCCTCGTTGGTCGGTAGATGTTGGTATTGCCACACATTTACTGCAAAAGGAGTTGATCGGTGTTCAATTTTACGCAAACGTTCTAAGGCCCCTGAGAACTTGGTTAATATTCAACTGTAACACCAAGATGGTGACTGATGTACCTACTCTCTCATATTATTACCTATAGACAAAATGGGCGGTTTACTGAAAGACGAAAAATAAAGTTTGAGGAGAATTTCACGTATTTCTAAGAATGTTCGAATTTTAATTTCAGTCTGAATTTGTCAACAATATCTCTAATTTTCATATATTTTTCACATTGTTTGCCGCTTTGATAGGATAGCGACTAGATTTTGCCCGTTTTAAGTTACTGGATATGACATTTTGATATGCCTATTAGAGACACATGGCACTTTTATTGTGGAAATTATTCTGCCTTAGTAAGTATGACGCTTCCTGTGGTAATGGAATGAAGCGTCTTTTTTAACCGATTTCAAAAAGAAGGAGGTTATCAATTCGACTGCATGTTTTTTTTTTTGTATGTTTGTTACGCGATATCTCCGGTAATTGTAAATCGATAAAAAAAAAATAACGGATTGGATATGCCTTAGGGGTGGTTCCATATAAATTTCATTAACTTTGCTTGGGTAGTTTTTAAGTTAGCTTCAATAATACGTATTTTGGGCCACTTAGTTTATATTGATGATGTTATATGAATTTATATAATATATATAAAAGTGAAAAATAATAACTTTTTTACAAAAAAAAAAATAAACAAACCGACTTCCAAAAAATACATTACAAAGTGAAATATAACTTTAATTTGGGTAGTCGGTGATAAACAACGAAAATGAACCCAACGACACCGACTTCCGAAATTAAAGTTATTTTTCACTTTGTAGTGTCTTTTTTAGAAGTCGGTTGTTTTTTTTTTTTTTTTTTTGTAAAAAAGTTTTTCTTATTACTGAAAAAATAATTATTACGGAAGAATTTCTTGGTTCCCATATCCTTCAAACGGCGCATACAGCCTTTTTACGTACCATAAAGCATGTAAGGTACCAATGTTGGCAGAATTTGTGGCATGTCAAGGCAAAATCTTACAAAGGTACTGTTTGTTGGCTACCAACATTGGCTCCAATGCAAAAGCTACAAAATAAGACAATGGAGATTAAAACAGTCCAATCAAAAGTAATACAATTCGGTAGGGCCAATTAAAAATTTATCGACGCACCGGCTGTTGTAGATCTTAGATTTTTTTATCGTTATCTATTTAATCATCGAATGCCGTAAGCGTTTTATGTTGAACGTTTAGAGTTAATTGTGTTTTCCTTTTTTATGATTGTGTCCCTTTTACCTATAAGGGGTAAGTAGATGCGATATTTTTTTTTGAGATTTACAAATATTAACTTATTCGTGAATGATAGCGTGATAGTTAACAGGGGAGAATGGATGAAGAAAACTTGTTAAGAATTTTAACTATGATTAAGTATAAGTATAGCTGTTTGTGTAAAGCGAAATGTTCTATATTGGAGAGCCGGTTGGTCTATAAATCAGGACCTTCCTATCATAGACACCTTTGTGTATTTAAGATTGTGCCTGTAATATGATGTTGAAGTAAATAAAGATTTATGATTATCTAGCGCCGACCCCGAGTAATATGGGGTAAGGGTAGAAACGTGAAGATGATAGTGATGATTTTATAAGTTTAATAACTGACACGAATTCTATGTAATAGAGCTTTGAGAAATTTGCAAGCTTTTATTGAAAGTGACACGTTTAAAGCTGTTTAAAATCTCTGGAAGTATCCCTCAAACGCAATCTTTTTAATGGCGTGGTATGTGTGGCGGTATTTAATAACTTTACATTTGTTAATTTTGATCTTTTTTCCTATATTTAATAGATTTTGGCTTAAGAATAGTGTGCGTTTTATTTGTACAGTAAAGAATAAACTATTTTTATTTCATACTTTTTTTTTCGTTTCATGGGTACGTCACGATATAAATGAGAGCAATACTTGTTGTATTGCATTCAACGAGATCTTTCGAACGAGTAAGCAAAAATAATAGCCTGACAACTTCATAATAATATTGCTCTAGAAGTCTAGAAATTGCAATAGCAACAATAACTACTAGCAATACCCACTGCCAGCCGACTAAGAACTAAATAAGAATATATAATAGTAATAGCATTTTCAAACACCAATCAATCCACAAAGACAAAGAAAAAAAAAACAAAAGAAAAATTCAAAAGAAGTAATATTAAACACTCCAGCAAAAATACAACTGTATTCCATCAGAGGCAGCCATTTTATACAATTTACAAATTTTCGCATCGCACCGGTTCGGGAGCTACGGCCGCTGACATGGAACTGAATTTATGAGAAAAAATGCTAAAACCACCCCGTGCCGCCTCAAAAGGTCTGCCGACCAATATGTTCTATCGAAAGTCACTTAGTGGAGCAACGTGTGGCGTAAATGTACAATCACTGGAGGTACTAGGAAGGATGTAGAAAAATTCGAAGAAAAATTTTTGGGAAATATTGGAGGGAGCCATTTTTTTTGGAGTCTTTTGGAGGTGAGCAATTACAATGTTTGCCATTGATTGCCATGGGATCTGTCTTATTGATAAACGTTCGATGTCAATCATGGATTCGTAATACCGACATCAATATAGCAATTCACAACCATTCGATTCACTTCCGGGCCGAATCGAACATCAATTATTAACGTTATCGAAGGAGTGGTTATAATCAAAAGTTATTTTTCTTGGTACTTCTTCTTCTTTAGTAGGGGTCGTTGTACTCATCATCGTGAACAACTTTTACTATGGGACCATAATGAAATCGCGAAAAAAAAATCAGCTATTCCCTACATTTTGACGAGTTATGCGAACAATAAATGTAGGGAACAGCTGATTTTTTTTCACGATTTCAGGTTTGGTCAGTATTGTTCATATTGATGAGTACAATGACCCCTTAAGAGGAAAACGCTGATTAAAATTTCACCCTGTATACTTAGGTATATATAGTTTTATTATAGGTTTATTTTCAAAGACCAGCCAAATTTAAGTGTGATACAGACCATCAAACTGAACAATTTACTCCATGGGACCAACATCGTAATCTCGAAAAATTTATCAACTGTCCCATAGAAAACTTCAATAACTACTCGACCTAAACGTATGGGACGGCTGAACTAAAATTCGCGATTACGATGTTGGTCCCATGGAGAAAGTTGTTCAGTTTGATGGTTGTTACACCATACACTTAAATTTGGCTGGTCTTTGAAAACTAACCCTGTATAGATTGAGCCCAGTAGATCGCAGTCAAAATGAACAACGTTGATTATGTTAGCTGACTGGACTAAAAATGAGGATATTTCTGTATGCTCAACACCGACCAGAGAGCCTACATTGCTATCTTACTAACACTTTCTTGCTTCAGATAGCAAGAAAGTGTTAGGCCTGAATTCACCAACATTCTCAACATTCAGTATTCTTTCTCCATTGTTATTCTCCATCTTCATTAATTTTATAACTCACTGTCTTCGATGTTCGTATCATCTGTATGCTGATGATCTTCAACTATATACAGCTGAGCGGGTAGAGGGTTTGCCAGACGCTATAGCAGATGTAAACCGAGACTTAGATGCTATCAAAAAGTGGTCTGATAGTTTCGGGGTGTCAGTAAACCCCTCGAAGTGTCAGGCCATTGTAATTGGAAGCTCACGCATGCTGGGTAGGGTGACGCTTAGCTCTCTTCCTCCTCTTATTTTCAATGGTACCGTCATACCCATTACCTCTACTGTGAAAGATCTCGGTTCGCATCTTGACTCTACACTTAGCTGGCAACGCCAGGTCTCTAGTGTTAGTCAAAGGGTCAACGGTACTCTCCGATCCCTGTATCGTCTGAGAAACTTTCTGCCCGCTAAGACGAAAACCATGCTTGTGCAGACTTTGATTTTCCCTATAATCGACTATGGTGACGTGTGCTACTTTGACTTGAATGCGGTTCTGCTGGATAAGCTCGATAGATTGCTCAACAATGGTATCCGGTTCATATTCAACCTCAGGAAATATGACCATGTGTCGACCTATAGATCAGAGCTCAAATGGATGTCCATTCGCCAAAGAAGAAGTTTGCGCGCTTTGACGACGCTTTTCTCCCTTCTCAACTCTCCCACTCCTCCTTCTTATCTCGTGTCTCACTTCCAATATCTATGTTCTTCTCACGCTAAGAATTTGCGTTCTTCTAACAATCTTCTACTACTCTGTCCTTCTCATACTTCTGACTTTGTTCATTCTTCCTTTCATATTCAGTCCATTCTTCTTTGGAATGCGCTTCCTCTAGATATCAGGACGGCCACCAGTCGGTATGCATTTAAGCGGAAATTGCAGAGTTATTTTCAACACAAGTAGTGATGAGTCATCTCAACATCTGTCTCTCCAATTTGTATGTATATATATATATAGGTATTTATATATATATCATTAGTATATAATTATATATATATATTATAATATGTATGTGTATATAACCTATTTATGTATTTGTGTACCTAGTTTTAACAGGTTTTTTTTTTTTTCTCATTGTTCCTCTCAACTGAAGCACCTGCCATCTAATCTCTTCACCACCCTTGGTTGACTGGTAGAGAATGCCTAAGGCATTAAGTCCGCCTTTGTACCTTTTTGTGCGAAAAGTTTAAATAAATAAATAAATAAATAAACATTCAAACCACCGGTTAGGTATTGAAACAGTTGGCTTAAGTCAAATTTCCTAAGGAAATTTTAAATAAAGAACTGATTAAATATTTAATCAGTTGATTGAAATGTTGGTGAACACAAGGCTTAGTAAGATAGCAATGTAGCCTGTAAAACTAGCCTCGTGTTGTAACCCGGGCATAGCCTGCAATGTGCAGCTAGGATTCAACTACTCAGCGTTACTCCTCCACATTTAATAACCAATGCTAACGAAACAGCAGTGCTATTCTGTAAAAATCTCATCGTGAAAACTTAGGTGAAGTGAGCTGTCACTCCACCTGATGTTAGGGATTCCCACTATTGATAGCTCACTTCACGCTTACTTCACCTAAGTTATCACGGTGAGATTTTTACGGAATCGTCTGGCTGGACCCTAATTGCATAACAAACTCTCCATCACAATCTGAAGGCCAATTCACGTAATTAAAAATGTTCAAAATCTAGTCGCAATCTCATCTCAGCGACAATTAATGACAAAAATTGGCAAAAATGTAGGGAAAGAGGGTTTTTTGATAGAATGCCACCCCTCCTGATAATTTTGAAGGGCATTGTTTCTTATGTTCGCAAAATTTGTCCGCTCAACAACGAGAATAACGCAATGCATGTTGTTGAACTGTCAAAATGTAACCCATTGATGCTGATAGTATGTTACGCAAATACCCCGCAGCACAAAATAAAATAAAAATTATACCACGTAGCCATGACATTTTCTAAAAAGAAAATGTGACGTGAAATTCAGGTACCTTCGTACTTTTAATAATTACTTTCACATATATTTTTTGTTCAAATGATAATATTTGTGACGGACAAATCTGCCTCCATATTTTCAGAAATACATAGACTAATATAGAATTGCGTAAGTTACTCAAGTTTTGCATAAAAAAGCCAGTGGTTAAAAAAGATTTTTATTGCCATAAAAAACCTAAACCCTTATTCATAAACGTGTAGTTATGTTAATAACTTAATAAGTCATTAACCAACGATTTCTTTATGGTGGCCCGTAGAGACGATTTAAGTTATAACGGTTGTTATTATTTCACAGATATGAAAATGACATTAACTTAGAACTATCCTATTTAATGATAAATTAACAAAATTAAAGATGAGATGCGAAAAACACAGAACCGGTCAAAGCGGCGACGCTTAGGAGAGACCGCAGTGGCCACCTTTCGGCTAAAATGATGATGATGATGACGTTGTGACAAAATTAAAATTAAGAGTAAGGTAAGATGTAAAACAGGTAAATTAAAAGTAAGGTAAGAGAAATCACAAGAAGGAAGGAATTTAAACATAAAATGGCACCTAATCTTAACATAGCGAAGCATTGTTCCAGATACCAAGCAGTGGAGTTATTTAATAGGTTACCGACAGATTTAAAATTATTAATTTATAGCTCTTTTAAAATTAAATTAAAAGTCTTCTTGTTGGAAAAATGTTTTTACTCGGTATCAGAATTTATGAATGATAAAAATAGTCACTTAAAATAATAGCTTGAAGTTACTTTTTTTACTCTAACACTGTGCTCATAACTAGGACCTGATCAAGTTGTACTCCTAATATTTTTGAGACTGATTTTGACATTATGCCTACTATTATTTTGACATTATGTTTATTTGTTGACTTTTTCTAAAAATATGAATTGACCCTTGAACCCTTTTCACATCAATTCTAATGGCTAGGCTTTTATAATGTATTGTATGTGATAAAATTATTTAACATTGTATTTGGTATTGTTTCTGCATTTGATAATTATTTTATATTTAATTTTTTTTTAATATAATTCTCAACACAATGTAAATTGTTATGAATAAATTCATGAATGAATGAATTAATTAATTAATTATAGTTTAAATTCGAAATAGTTTAACTGACTAAGAACGTCTTAGTAGCTTATTAGTCGATTTACACGAATTTACTCGCCCGAAACGTGCGAATCGTCACTTTTAAATAATATTATTGTTTTTAAATGTGAGGGGCCCGTGGCTAAATAAAAGCTGCACAGGTCGACCGATCAGGCTAAGCTACGCTTGCCGCGGTTGGTCTGTGGATAGGTGACCATCTTTACATTCCGAGACCCTTCCGTGCCTCGGAAAGCACGTTAAGCGGTCGGTCCCGGCTTTCATTCGTGGATCTTTGACAGTCGTTACGGGTAGTCAGAAACCCGAAAGTCTGACAACCGTCTTACCAAGGGTTGTGGAGGTCAGATAGGCAGTCGCTCTATGTAAAATACTGATATTCAGCTGCATCCAGTTAGACAGGAAGCCGACTCCTACATAGTTGGGAAAAGGCTAGGTAGATATTGATAGGCGACTCGCATAGGAAAGTGACGATTCACTCGTTTCGGGCGAGTTTTGTGCGAATCGTATAATAAGCCGACTTGGTGCATCGTATAGTATATTATCTTGAAACAAACATAATTATCCAGCTCCCAAATAGTTTATCAGACGTGTTTGCTAACAATGATTAATGTAATTAATTGAGTATCAACTTGTATTGATTTATCCTAATTAGATTTCAGGACAAAGAGAAAGACTCATCCGTACATAAGAACGCTTCTTCTTTACATAACATCACGCTTGTGTTTCTTGAAGGGTTAAGCAGAAGTGTATCTATAGCATACCAACATTTCACCAGTTCCTCCAGTTCCAGTTCAAGAAGCCTCCTCGTGGAGCGCAGTTTGTTCCGCCAGTTGCTCAACTGAACCGAGCGCTCGGCGCATCCTGGACAGTCACACCCAACTCCTTATTTGATTAGCCAATTTTTCCCTTGCGGGGGTAGGGCTAAAGCTCGCCTGGTTTGTGACCACCCTCCCACCGGAGTCCGGCGTCAAGCAATCTGCTGTGTTTCGTCGATGCGTGGGAGTTCCAGTGCCTTAGGCATATTTCAGGCACGCTCGTTCCATCATAGACCTCATCCATAGTTTTCCATTAGACGTGATCGAGATCAAGAGTGGGCCCATTCAGCAATAAAAAAAAATTGTTTAAGGGGCCGGCGGAGTATGCGTAGTTCATACAAACGTACTTAATACCAAAATCATTTGTAAATAAAATATATTCTTAAGGTATGTGTGTAGTTATTCCGATTGGATTACAGAATTTCTAGGTTCCCAAATATATAATTTAAACGGACACTGATTTAAAGACAAGTTATGAGAAAAATATTAAGTTTTCTATAGAAATTTGAAATTCCTCATATCTCGTCTTTATATCAGTGACCTTTCAAAATATATATTTGGGAACCTAGATATTCTGTAATCCAATCGGAATAAATACACATAACTTTAAGAATATGTTTGATTTCCAAATAATTTTGGTATTACATTTGTATGAACTACGAGTACGCAATTCTACGCATGCTTCGCCGGCCCCTTGAGTCTCATGTAATGGGGGCGATGGCCTATCGCCATTAACAGGGCACTAATCCAGTCTGCGACCTGCTATTAATAAATTCCAGATGGAAAAGCTTATATCATCTAGCCTAACCCGGGAATTGAACCCAGGATCTCAAACTCAAACTCAAAGCATTTATTTCAATTAAACCATTTACAGGCACTTTTGAACTGTCAAGAATTCGGTCAGTCAGAAAAAATGTAGCTAGTTGCCCATTCCAAAGCGTAATAGGTACCTATGAAGAAGAACGGGCAAAAAACTCCATGGGCACTCTTTCTCACACCAATAGCGGTTGCAAGCACTAGACCAACAAAGCAGCTTCTTTCTTTATTTCTGGTGAAATACGAGCGCAATTCAACGGGAATATAAAAATCTTACTGTAAAATAAATTACAAAAATATTTCACATCAAAAAAATTTTTCTGCCATGTTTATAAACCTCCATTCAGTTTGGGATTCATATATTTTATATCTAAACGTTGTACAGCAGATCGTTAGTACGCAGACCGTATCAATTAAAATGTTGATTCAACGCCCTGAATAGTGTTGGCCGTCGCGTCGTTAAGGCGTTGATGCTATGAGCTGTGTATTGAGTTGAAATTTATAATGGACAAAACTAAAACAAGTTTTGATAAGAAAATGCTATTATAAAGGGCTACCGCTACTCCGGAACATAAAGGGCCAAGGAAGGAACACGGGTGGGTTTTAGTCAGTAAGAGTCTGACACTCCCTTCTGCTCCACCCAGAGCGGGATGGGTCATTTGTAGATTTCCCATCCTCAAAAAAAAAAGGGTCACTTGTCCTCCAATACATTGATTTTTTTTTTGTACCAGACCATACCTGGGAACCTTCTGGTTACGGAGATATCGAAGGTCGAAATTTCAACTTTTACAAAGTTTTTAATGTCACAACACCACTTTAAATACACCCACCTATACTGTTGCATGCACCCATAAGTACGAAGTTTTGCGTGCGTTACATTGCGCACTACTTAATACCGCAAACAGAAAATGTTCACATTAAAGATAAAAGTAGTTTGCCAGGAATTATTTTTGTGCTTATTTTAATGTTAAGAATGCGAAGTTGACGCCCATGTGATGCGTTTTTTTACACCCTGGATTTATATAAAAAAAACATAATATAATACTATTGGATTTAGTTCAGAAGACTGATATGATAAGTTTTTCAAAGCTTCCTCTTTCCTACGATTTTGCTGTGCCTTATAGGTTCAATAATGATCTCATTACATTTTAAGGTACCACCTAAGTACAAATTGCATACAAATAAAGTATTGAATTACATAGTCTAATAATTTATATCAAATTGGCACATAAAAAGCACTTTTGAACGCAAAAATTTACTAGAAAATATAATAATAGGTCGGGGCAAAAATATTTTCGTATTTTGAATCTATTGTTAGTAATCAAACCTCTTTGGCAGTACTGAATGTAACTGGCTGGTTTTAATACTATTAAATGTTGGCATTCTAAAGATGCAATAAATTAAAAAAAAAACTAGTTCCCGCTATTTCTCAATTGTTTTTCAAGCAAACAACATGCACGTATGTGACGAAGAAATTCGGTACATTTTAAAATTTTATTACAAAAAAGGTAAAAATGCGACGAACGCCGCGAATAAACTTTGTGTGGTTTACGGACCTAATGCGGTATCAATACGAGTAGCACAAATGTGGTTCAAGCGTTTCAAGTCAGGAAATTTTAGTGTGAAGGATGAAGCTCGCTCTGGACGCCCTGTCACGGATAAAATCAGTGCCATTTTTGAAAAAGTGGAGCAAGATCGACATATTAGTAGTTATGATATTGCTGAAGAACTGAATGTTGATCACAAAACAGTTTTATGGCATTTACAAAAGTCTGAGTACAAGAAAAAACTTGATATTTGGGTACCACATGATCTCACTGAGAGAAACTTAATGCAACGTGTTACCATTTGCGATTCTTTGTTGAAACGTAATAATTCCGACCCATTTCTTAAACGGTTGATTACGGGTGATGAAAAATGTATCACTTACGATAAGAATGTCCGAAAAAGATCGTGGTCGAAGCATGGGCAAGCCCCACAGACCGTGGCAAAGCCCGGCCTGACTCGGAACAAAGTGATGCTGTGTGTTTGGTGGGATTGGAAAGGAATCGTCCACTATGAGCTTTTGCCGCCGGGTAAAACTATCGATTCTGACCTCTACTGTCAACAACTGATGAGGTTAAAAGAAGCTATTGAGAAAAACCGGCCGGAGCTGGTGAATAGGAAGGGCGTGGTGTTTCATCACGACAACGCCAGACCGCACTCATCTATAGCCACTCAGCAAAAATTGAGAGAGCTTGGCTGGGATGTGTTGATGCATCCTCCGTATAGCCCTGATCTTGCTCCATCAGATTTTCACCTGTTTCGGTCACTTCAGAACTCTTTAGGAAGCATAAAGTTAACCTCAAAAGAACACTGTGAAAACTACCTGTCAGATTTTTTTGATAAAAAATCTCAAAACTTCTACAGCAATGGGATCATGGCATTGCCCACAAGATGGCAACAAGTCATCGATCAAAACGGCACATACATATTATAAATAAATAAAAAATTAAACACAAAAACATTTTTTTTTTTTTGTATGAAAAATACGAAAATACTTTTGCCCCGACCTAATATTTAACTAAATAATACAACATCTTATTTGTGTGCATAATCAGCCTATAATGTTCCCACTGCTGGGCACAGGTCTCCTCTCTGTGAAAGGGAGTGGGCTGTCATCTACCACGCGGGTCCAATGCGGATTGGTAGATGTCATATGTCTTCAAATTTTTGGTTCTAGGACATGCCGGTTTCCTCACGATGTTTTCCTTCACCGTTTTGAGAGCAGTGGTGATAAAATTATTTACACAAAGTAAATCGCCTGGCTGTGTTCGAACCCACGACCTAATACTCGTAAGTCGGGGTCAGTACTAATGGGCCACCACTGCTCCTATTTTTATGTGTGTCTATGTTGAATTACATTCCGTGATCTCTCCGTGCCTCGGAAAGCACGTTAAACCGTTGGTCCCGGCTGTCATTCGTGGATCTTTGACAGTCGTTACGGGTAGTCAGAAGCCCGAAAGTCTGACAACCAGTCTTACCAAGGAGTATCGTATTAGCCAGTAACTGGGTTGTGAAGGTCAGATAGGCAGTCGCTCCATATAAGATACTGGTATTCAGCTGCATCCGGTTAGACTGGAAGCCGACCCCAACATAGTTGGGAAAAGGCTAGGCAGATGATGATGATAATTTGAATTACATAAGTGAAAATCATATTTTCTTATGCAATTAATATAATTTTTGAGTGTTTATCAAGAATTTAGCGAGCACGACCCTTCAGCCACGCTGTCACCAGTAGAAAATTAAAATCTTCCCTCAAAACACTGCACAGATAGCCCAGAAAAAATATTCACAAAGTAATTACCAAATTACTTTTAATCTTCACTAAAAGCTTTATCCTCGACATTTGAGAATAATTCCCGGTAAAACGCAGGTGTCCCGGTTATTCCGGAAAATGGTACCTATTTTAAATTGTGATCGAGTCCAGATATTTTAGGCTAACGAGATAAATTACTATTAGTCTCAATTGGACCGGGTTTTATCTATAATTGGCCGTTTTAAGGTATTTAAACTATTTAGTAATTACCTAGCTAACCAACCATGCTTCTACTAACTAACTATTTACTAACTTTGAGGCAGCGTGTCCAGATTCAGTATTTTTTTTTTTAGTTTTTCTTTTCCGAGCATTTGTATTTTTGAAGGTATTTTGGGGTTTTTTGGGTAAGTGGTTGGCAGAAGTAAGTATTTTAAAAAGAGGTACCTTCAAAAATACTGATGCCCGAAAAAGATAAAATGCACCGAAAAAGTATTAAAATACTGAATCTGGTCACGCTGCTTTGAGGCCGTATTCAGTGCTCTCCTGACGGCCAGGACTGACGGTCAGTGCGTACGCGCGTATCAGTATCGTGTATGCGGACGCGGTCAGTGCTGCTCTGAATGCACGTATTAGTTTCTATGGCGATAGCTACGGCAGACCGACGTCAGTCCTGACCATCAGGAGAGAACTGAAGACGGCCTTATTTTTATGTTAGAGCCGTTCCACACGGTGCGGTGCGGCTGCGCCTGAGCTGTGCCGCTGCGGTTTCCTACATATAAAAATATATGGTATGCCAACGGCGCGCTTCGGTGAGCTCCGGCGCCGCACCGCATGCAAATCGGATTTGATAGGAGGCAGGGAAGGGTGTAAGCAGTGCGGCGCGACGCCGGAGCGACACGTTTTAGTTGTTTGTGCGGTAGAGGGAAGGGCGCACGCTTGTTAATTTTGTACAGACTGTCGTAGAGATGGGCAAGCCAACACTCTTTGCGTCGCCGCGACGCCGCCGTAAGAACGTTGCGACGCCGCACTGCCCGTGTGATCGCCAGTGCGCCGAGATGATTTGCGATGCGGCGCCGAACCGCACCGTGTGGAACAGCTCTAAGGGTCGTAGCAGGTGGCGTTCTGTAGTTTCTGCGTATATCCATGGAGAGAAGACTTGAGTTTATGTATGTGTGTGGGTTCAGGTAAAAGTATCAGGGTTGCCGCAAAATTAAAATGTCTTACGTTTTTTGTAATTTACAGGTCTGTGCCAGGTTGTATCTTGATCTCAATATAATTTGTGTCTGCAACAAATATTTACATATAGAATTATAATCATAAAAAAGTCATCAATAAAAAAATCTTTTTTTTTATTAACTAGCAAAACTTCACAACCATGATGGGTATCTGATAACGATGATTTTGTTAACCCTGTAGCGGTATCTACAACGCCACATGCGAACAACGCGTCATACTGACGTCACGCAAAATCCTGCATCTCGCAAGGAGAGTTTACCGCGCAACTAGCATATATACAACGGTCCGACAAGAACCATCGGGTAGTTGTCCGCCAGACACTAACACCCGTCTGGTCGAAGGATCCTCCCTTTTCTATGGAGGATGAGTGAACTTTACACCCTGTTCATAACTCTATATTATTACTTTCAAGTAACTACATACACTGTTACAACAATCTTTTAGCGCTCGACTGACGTTGAGAGGGTGGCGCTGTTGGTAAACATAATTATGTGTGACTGTTTTGTAAAATGCAAGATGGTGGCGTTAGTTCCGATTATGGCCACGAGCCATTAAGAACCATGTAGTTCTATAACACTTCTTGAAAAGACAAGCAGCATAAAGTGCGCCATCTTAGAGAAAGAAAGAAGAAAGAAAGATAATTAGGTTTATTTGTTACAGAAACACGTGCAAACAAAAAGATACCACCACTACCACCATTACCTCAAATAACCTTTATCACAAAGATTACATAACAAAAAAGGATCAACCCTCAATTAAAAAAATGTTAATAATCCCGGTGTACCACAGGTGTACCGTTAGCCACGGCGGGTAATACTCGTAACTCATTTCAGCCGTGAATGGATCCAGCGATTTTTATACCGACCGTACCAAGGATTAGCGTGGATGAGTTTCCGTTAGTTTGATAGACTTACTAATAACTATTACGGGCTTAGAGATAGGGTGGTATATGCGGCGAATCCTGGTTAGTGATAATGTGGTTTATAGGTTTAGTTAGATATACAAAGCTGAGATGATTGCGAATATTTTATTTGTTTGTTCTATGCTGGTATAAATTATTACCTTTGTACACCTAACGCCACAGACAATACACCAGGTACAAGTGGATCGTTACCGTTGAAAATCATCGATATTATTGTCCAGTATATGCAGACTTCGGCTGCGACGCGACTACGATACAGAATAGATTCCAAGGTGCAGAAGGTCGGCAACATAGAACGAGCGGAATCTTTCGCACGCACACAGACGCGTACGTGCGGTGATCTTAAACTGTCTCAAGGTGAGTTTAAACCAAACGACCATAGAACCAGCATTCTAATTGCGGAACACACTCAGCACACTCTCGCTGTACTCGCCGCATGATTTATGGTGTAACGCTTTAGTACGCCCAGACATTATTCCCAGGGTGGAGACCTGAGGGGCAATTCTCGTAATTCTAAGAACGTTCACAGTCTGATCTCAGTTTCAATCTGTCAAAAATACTTCTGAAGGCCAATTCTCGTAACTTAAAATGTTCAAAATCTAGTCGCAGTATCATCTCAGCGACAAATAAATGTCAAAAACTTGTCAAAATGTAGGGAAATTAGAGGTATTTTTGACAAATTGAGACTGAGATCAGACTGTGAAAATTCTTAAAGTTACGAGAATTGCCCCTCTAATTTCAGATGACAACACAAGATGTGCCACCTGACGCTGATTTTCAGCTGCAACCCACGAGTGCCATACGCTGGAATAACAAGTGGAAGTGTGTGTCCGTTAAAATAAATGAAGAGAATAAATAAAAAGTGTTAATATGAAAAAAATACAAAATTAAATAAAAATCTGTGACATACATGTATGTGAGTGTGTGTGTTTTATATTGTGATTTATGAAAAACTAAAATAAATAACCAATATGTGCGTACTACCTACATAAAAATTAAATAATAGAAAATACCTATTAGACAACATCGTGTGACTGCATTGTTCTTCTTCTACGAAACGGATTTTCATTGTTTGGCTTAAATACTCATAAGTATTAAAGATAATTTAATTTACACGATTTTTACTTATCTATGAAAGTGTGTTGGTACTGTCATTCTAACTTGTAGCGACCTGCCTGTGCTAGGTTAGTAAAAACCTGTGTTTCAGGCCATCCTCATACTAAGCGGTCTGCAATCGGTCGGTCGGTAATTTTATTAGGTATTTTATCATCTTTCTCCTGTCCTTATTCTAATTTATCTGTGGTTGGCGCAACATGTATTTTTCTTCCATACTTCTCTATCAGTCGTCATCTCAGTAGTCACCCCCTTACAAACCATATCATCATTCACACAGTCCATCCATCTTTTCTTTGGTCTTCCGCTACTCTTATATAGGATTTTCCTAGTTTTCTGCTTTATTAATTTACATTTGTCGTGAAAATGTGACAAAAAAAAATTTTTAGGGTTCTGTACCCATAGGCTGCCAACGGGACCCTATTAGTAAGCCTCCGCTGTCGATCCCTCCGTCAGTCCGTCCATCAGTTTGCACGTCCGTCTGTCTGTCAGCGGGCTGTATCTCATGAGTCGTAACAGGCAGACAGTTATGATTTGAGTGTATATTTCTATTGTCGCTATAAACAAAAAAACAACAAAAATAAAACAAAGTTAAAAATGAAAGGTCTCCATAAAAGAAACGTGTTTTTTTTCGGCGTTTTTTGCCTTGTGGTACGGAAGCCTTCGTGTGCGTCCGACTCGCACTCGGGCGCTTTTTTGACAAACGTGTCGCATTGACTGTGTGTTTATTTTTAAATATCCCAGCATCATGCTGAGATAGGAGCCTATTGGCCTCGTATAAGACTTTTTGTTTCATTTTTCTTTTTGTTACTTTTTTAATTTTTTTAATTTTTATTTTAGTATTTTAATTTAGACTGTGTTTAATTTAGTTTGTGATCCTCCTGTACGAGTCGCAATAAATACTTTTTCTTTCTTTCTTTCTTTCTTTCATTGTCAGTCATATTAAATAGTTCTAATGCACTTGCCATCATTGTACAAGAAGAAAGTTTACGTGTTCGTACGTTTCCACTTGTTATATTATATGAAGTCGGCCTTCTGCGCCTATCTGTTTCGTGCTGCGGCGGCGACACGGCTACGGAATGGAAACGATTACGTCGCTTTTGTACGGGCAAATATTTTTTTGAATTTTTTCTTTTGTTGGCGTTTAGGTGCAGTTTCGGTGTAGTTTTTGCGCTTAAGTTTGGTGTTTTGGTCACCTTTAAAGAGGTAAAAATTACTTATGAATCGTTAGCGAGTATTCACAAAATGTTACACCTATATTCTAATGTGTAGTTTTCAATTTTTAAAAAGTGTAAGCGTTTTTGTTTTTAAATCGCGATATTTAAATGCCGTTCTTGTCGTCCTTTGATATTGCTGAAGATCTAGCAAAGTACTTATGCCAGATTCCAACTTGCAACTGGTTAAGCCTGTGAGGTAATTGCGGAACACATTAACAGAAGCAATGGTTTCCTGCTATATTAAGGCAGAATGTACATGGATCCTATTATATAATTTAACAACTTATTTTTATGTACCTACATTCTAAGCACACAAAGGCTTATTCTATTCTATTCTATTTCCATTTTGACTGTTCAATAAATTATTATCATTATTTACAAACATAATATATGAATGCAATGAATTAGCACTATGATTTAGATTATGCATGAAAGTGTGCTTTAGGATGCTGTGTTTTACTTTTAGGTAACTAAAAATTGCTAAAAGGTTTCAGTAGCAGACAAAATTATGGACAAAATCATCTACCTCTTATAAAAAACAATAAACTTTCTACCGACTGCCCTGTTGGTCTCGTGGTTGCTAGCGCGATTGATGAGCGTGGGGGGTCCTGGGTTCGATTCCCGGGTCGGATAATGGGTTATTAGGTTTTCCATTAGGAGTTTCTTAGTAACCGGAGTTAGGGAATTGGCGGTTTAATACCCCCGTGCCTCGGAAAGCACGTAAAGCGGTTGATCCTGCGCCTGATCTCTCCCCGGTCGTGTCGGATTGGGACTATGAGAGCAAAGGAACAGAGAGTGCACCTGTGTTTCCCGACACAATTGCGCACTACAATATCCTATAATATCTCCCGCGCACCTGGCTAATCTCCGTTGAGATTGGCCACCGTGACCAAAATCGGTCGGGACCCGGCTATAATCTTATCAAAACTAGATTCCT